>CM035150.1:36980370-38180370 GCA_020205605.1 Panax ginseng | reverse complement strand
AAAAAGTCAACAACCACATTGCACCCATAATAAGACTCCTCTTATTTATAGATGTAGGCAACCCTCCTTAACAATTAAGGAATTAAGTTTATTTTAATTAATTAAACTCCTTTAATTAATTAGGCTCCTAATCTTATTAGGAATAATTAATTAAAATTTTAATTAATTAGCCTCCTAATCTTATTAGGAATAAATGAGAGTACTTTTATTAATTAATTCCCAAACTCCTTTAGGAATTAAATAATAATAATAATAATAATAATAAGACTCATCTTATTAATTTATATTTAATATTTTTAAAATATTAAATAATAAATATTAAGCTATTTAATTTATTCTATCACCATAGATTAAATTAAATATACTTAACTTATTATTACGATTATGCCATTAACTTCTTAAATAATTATTCTTCCTTTTATGGTGTGACCCTTTAGGTTCTCCATATTAAAGCCAGGTTGTGAATAAATCAATTAGAACAATTCTAATCTTATTTAAATAAATAAATTAAATTATTAATTTATTTAAATAAATAATATTTATTCTAGAATAGGGATAAGCCTCCCTAGCGATCAACGACTTTCTAGATAATATAGATTTCAACATTAATCATAAAAAGAACCTTTGAGTAAATAGTTCTTAGTACAATTCAATCCTTCCACCATCTGATGTCCCGATTAAATATAAGACATGGAATTCTTGTCAAGTCTTAATTTATTTAATTATATGTATTTCGACTCTTAAATGCACAACACCAAATAATGCAAATTAGAAACTCCTTTCTAATTTCATTACGCCTTAACCGATGACTCTCTTGGGTTGTCATTTATCGAATCACATAGGACATTTCTCTTCTTTTACTAGAAGCGGTAGATTCTTTATTGATCATACATTATCTCCATGTACGACTTATTATACCCAAGCATACCCTTTGATATACCCTAAGGGTCTTAAGAAATAAGTCAAAGTATAACTCATCATACATAAGATACTATGATGATCTCAAGTCCAATGATCACTTATACTACTATCACTACAAGAATTTCTATTGACATGCAAGTAAAACTCCATTAGGTATTCATTAGCGAGCCACGTTCAGTGAACTTATTCTCTAATAAGCACCTACATACTTGCTTTAGTGTCTCCACACAAATGATCATGAGATCAATCATCCTCATCTAATGAGCAAGCAACGTATGTACCAATCTATCCGGATTCACTAATCCCCAATTTAGTAATCCAACGATTGGGAACTATTTTAGTTTTAAGCTTTCTAAGAATTTAGATCTCATTAGAATGATCATCATCATTATTCTAAAAACATTGCTTAAAACTATGGGTTTATCACATATTATAAAACAACATCATGTAGATAATTAAAAGCCTTTAATAAATTAATACTTTTTATTAATAAATGAATAAGATTGATACACAGTATATGTTTTATCATCAAACATGATTGGCTTGTGTGCATACTACTTTCAGTAGGCCAATGGCTCGTACCTATAATATGTCAGTGCAAGATGCGATGGCATCGAGGGACGTAGTTGCAAGTATTATTTCGATCAACGACCTAAATGCTTACGTGATGTTTGACTCGGGTGCTATTTGTTCGTTTATAGCATGTGATGATTAGGATTAATTCCCGAAAAGTTGCCAATACCTTTAAATATTAAGGTAGAAAACGAAGAGATAATTCCTATTAAAGATATTCATAGGAGTTGTTGTGTAGATATACGAGGTTGTAAATTATCGGTAGATTTGATACCGATAAAGTTAGGAGAATTCGACGTAATTCTCGGAATGGATTGGTTGGTTAACCATGGGGCAATTATAGATTGTCAAAAGAAAAACGTAAATATTAAAACATTAAGACAACCTCATGTAGTATTTTAGTAATAAATCGTCGGGACGTTCGTGTTGTCTTATGATGACCAAACTAGGAAATTATTGATGAAGGGGTGTGTAGGTTATCTGTGCCATGTTGTTGATACCCAGAGAGTGGGATCGACCATGGAACAAATACCTATAGTGAGTGAATTTATGGATGTATTTCCAAGTGAGTTATCATGTCTTCCACCGGATAGGGAGACCGAATTCGTAATAGACATTGTGCCAGGAGCGACACCAGTTTCTAGGGCACCGTATCGTATGGCGCCTGTAGAAATGAAGGAGTTGATGGTGCAGTTGCAAGAACTGTTGGACAGGAAGTACATTCTACTGAGTGTTTTACTGTGGGGAGCACCGATATTGTTTGTCAAGAAGAAGGAAGGATCGTTAAGACTTTGTATCGACTACCGAGAGTTGAACAAGTTACGATAAAGAATAAATACCCATTGCCCAGGATCGATGATCTTTTTGATCAGTTAAAACTGGAAAAGTATTTTTCTAAAATAGATTTAAGGACGAGGTATCATCAGCTGAAGGTTAGGAATGAGGACGTACCAAAGACGGCATTCAGGACTCGTTATGGTCATTACGAGTTTCTGGTGATGTCATTTGGATTAACTAATGCACCAGCTGCATTCATGGATATGATGAACATAGTGTTCAAACAATATTTGGACAAGTTCATCGTGGTGTTTATCGATGATATTCTAGTCTATTCTAAGACGCCAGAAGATCATGTTGAACACTTAAGAATAGTGTTGGAGACATTAAGGAAGGAGAAGTTATATGTGAAGTTCACTAAGTGTTAATTTTGGCTAGAGAGGGTACAATTTTTAGGCCATGTCATTGAACAGGAAGGGATTTCAGTAGATCCAGTGAAGGTGGAAGCCGTGATAAATTGGGAATAACCGAAAATGCTAACTGAGGTGCAGAGTTTCCTAGGCTTAGCGGGATACTATCGGAGATTCATTCAGAATTTTTCAAAGATAGCTACTCCGTTGACTAACTTGACAAGGAAGACGGTGAAATACGCATGGACAGAGAAATGCGAAGATGGTTTTCAAGAACTGAAGAAGAGGTTAAGTGAAGCGCCTGTTTTGGCATTACCCGATGATACATGAAATTTTGTAGTTTATAGTGATGCTTCGCATAGAGGACTTGATTGTGTGCCCATGAAGAATGGCAAGGTCATTGCGTATGCATCATAGCAGTTGAAGGATTATGAGAAAGTTTACCCTACTCATGATCTGGAACTGGCCGCAGTAGTGTTTGCCTTAAAGATATGGTGACATTATCTTTATGGGAAAAAATGTGAGATATACACGGACCATAAGAGTCTAAAATATATCTTCACACAGAAGGAGTTGAATATGAGATAGAGGAGATGGCTGGAGATGATAAAGGATTGCGATTGTGAATTTTGTATCGTCCTGAAAAAGCCAATGTTGTGGCCGACGCCTTAAGTAGAAAGGGTCGGGAGAAGTTTTCTATGTTAACGACTCAAACTGAGCTAATAATAGAGATGGCTAGGATGGAGTTAGAGGTGAAGTTGCCAAATGAATCGGGACAGATACTGTTTGCGACGGAGATGCAATCTACCATCGTTGAGAGAGTTAAGGAGGTGCAGCTCAAAATTAATGAGTGTGACCAGATGAAGACGAGGTTAACCAATGAAAAAGATATTAAGTACAGTCTTGATAATGAGGGATTATTAAGATTTGAAGGAAGAATTTGGGTTCCGAATGAGACAGAATTAAAGGAGTAAGTATTACAAGAAGCTCACAGTTCGAGGTACTCGATTCATCCTGGTAGCACTAAGATGTATCAAGACCTTCGACAGAGTTTTTGGTGGCCAAACATGAAGAGAGAGATAGCCGAGTATGTGAGTAGGTGCTTGACTTGTCAGAAAGTTAAGGTCGAACATCAACGACCAAGTGGCTTGTTATAGTCATTGGAGATTCCAGAGTGAAAGTGGGAGCATATCACGATGGACTTTGTGGTGGGACTTCCGACTACTCAGAAGGGATATGATGTGATTTGGGTAATAATGGATCGGTTGATGAAGTTAGCTCACTTTTTTCCAATTAGGGTAAAGTATAACTTAGACCAGTTAGCTAAACTTTATGTTAAGGAAGTTATTTCCAGACATGGAATGCCAGTTTCGATTATGTCAGATCGTGATCCATGATTCTCGTCGAACTTTTGGAGGAGTCTACAAGAACAGTTGGGAACGCAGTTGAAGCTGAGTACGACATATCATCCATAAACCGATGGACAGAGTGAGAGAACAATTCAGACGTTAGAAGATATGTTAAGATCTTGCGTCATGGATTTCAAGGGTAGTTGGGATGATCATCTACCATTAGTAGAGTTTGCGTATAACAACAGTTATCATGCAAGCATAGGTATGCCACCTTACGAAGCCTTGTACAGAAGAAAATACAGAACACCATTGTATTGGGATGAAGTGGTAGAACACCGAATGCTAGGACCAAAATTGGTGCAACAAACAGCGGATATAGTGAAACTAATACGAATGCGATTGGTAGCAGCTCAAGACAGACAAAAGAAGTTTACAGATTTGCATCGAGTAAATAGGGAGTTCGAAATAGGCTCGTATGTATTTCTAAAGGTATCTCCTTGGAAAGGAAAGATATGATTTGCAAAGAAGGTAAAGTTAAGTCCCATGTTTATAGGACCTTTTGAAATATTAGAAAAAGTGGGAGGGGTAGCTTACGAGGTAGTATTACCTCAAGACCTAGAACGAATACATAACGTGTTTCACGTATCTGTATTACGTTCCTATAAGCCTGATTACAAACACGTAATAGAGTATGAGCCGATTCATATCGAGAAGGACTTAACATATGAGGAGATACCGATTCAAGTCATCGATAGAAAAGAGCAAGTTCTACGGAACAAAGTTATACCGTCTGTAAAGGTGTTATGGAAGAACCACAATGCCGAAGAAGCAACGTGGGAACTTAAAGAAAAAATGAAGAAGAATTACCCTCATTTGTTTGTGTAATTTTTTTTTAGCGAGATTCTGGGGACAGAATCCTTATAAGGGGGAGAGAGTGTAACGCCCCGAAATATCAAACCTTTTGTAAATACTTTTATAATGAATAAAAAAATATTATTTGTTATTATTAAGTGTTAGTAAGATGAATGTCGTTCTATAACCTAGAAACGTCGGAATGTCGTAGTATTTTAACTACGTGAAGGAATTAAAGTGTTTGAATTTCCAAGACGAAAATAAAAGCTTTCCGAGAAATTTTCTGAAAACACTATTCATCGATTTCTGCTCGGGAATTATTTTAGAACTTTCGAGGAATACGTAACGTTAGAATATCAAGGTGAGATGGATTATGTAATAATAATTCAAGTATGGAAAACACAATATTTCGCATGCGGATTTAATTAGAAAACGTTAGGAATATCAAGGGTTAAGAAGATAATGTAATGAGCGTATGATACGTATGTATTGTGCGAGGTAGTGTCTACGAGTATGATACAAAGTATTATATTAGTATGTATGAATGATAATATATCATATATTATGAATTAGTATACGAGTTAGAATACGATAATTATACGTGTAGTATATGTTATAAGGTTTTTAGTTAAATGGAATGGACTAGTAGAATTGTGTAGCAATTGAATAGTCCAATAAGAATTAAGATGCAAGCCCAAGTGTTTATTAATGTGAAGCCCAAAAAAAATTAATGCAAGCCCACAAGAATAATTTAAGTAATTAAACTGAAGCCCAATGTAATGATCCAATGGACCAGCTTGATCCATGGGGTAACCCATGGGTGATCTTGGTTCCCAAGTGTTGTGATGACCAAGCATGTTATGTAATGACCAAGTAATAAGTGTGGTTAACAAGTTTACTTAATAATTAAGTAAGTGAATAGTAAGGAGGTTTGTAAAGGAGGTGGGATGTGCTTTTGACTATTATGCCCTAACATTAACAAGCCTATAAATAGAGGAAGAGATTGTTCATTATTTGCTTGTTCAATTTCATCCAACTTCCAACTTAAGTGTTAGAGAGAATAAACACATTTAAGCTACACTTCCATTGTTAGATTTTCAAGAAGAAGAAAGCTAGTCATCAAAGGTAAATGATCCTATGCCATTAGTCTTCTATCTCTACCATGATAGCTTGATAGAGAAGTGATGGTCATGTATGTTAAGAACTCATAAGAATTGGATAATCAATGGACTTAAGCCGTATAAGTCGAGAATAAGTAATTTGAACCTAAATAAGTTATAAGCTTATGAAGAACAATGATGAACTTGTCATATGTTTACCTTAAGAAGTTAGTATGATTGATAAGAGGTAAAAATGTTGGAAAAAGGACTTAAAACAATTATAAGTCATAAGAAATGAAATCTTGTGATTTATAATTTGTTAAGTTATAAACTTATGAAGAATAAGCCATAACTTAATATAAAAATAAGTTGTTGTAATATGTAGGTTGAGATGTCTATTTGATGTATTAAATCCATTTAGAGCGATAAACAAATCATAAGCGATGGAGTTTTGTCGGAATTCACACGATTGGACGATAATCGTCGAATTTGTGAAATTCTCGGAATGGAAGTCGGATTTTTTGTTTGAACTCAGAAATATTGGTTTTCAATGTAGACAAGTCTTATTTGGTATTATAGAGTAGCGGACTCGAAAATGACCGGATTCTGACTTAGAATGAAGAAACGAGCGTTGAACGTTCACGAATGTTTATCGTTTTCGTTAAAAATGAACCAATAGGTGAATTTAGAATTTATGAAGTCAAAAAGATAAAATTCTTGCATGAACATGTAGAGTATATGATTTGTGAACTGTAGACTCTTGAACGAGCCAATTCAGACTTATAACGAAGAAGTTACGAGCCCGGGAGTTTCACAACGTTGAAAAACTGTACAAATTTTTACGGTGTGCATGAGCTGGCACCTTTCAAGGCTAAATAGGTGGCGCCGTGGCAAGACTAGAGCATGGCCGAGAAAAAGCTGTAACCTCTCATGGAGTTTCATGCCATAAGGGACGTGGTAAGGCATGTGAAGGGGACTCGCTGCTGCAGTACAATGAGTCCGGGTCTTTAGCCTTCTTGGGTATGTATGCTGCCACGAGGCTGAAGTAAAGGGAGTTGGCATCACAATTGCCAACCTTAGTAGTGTTTAGACAACGAACTAAGGAACTTAATGAAGCATTATTAAGACATTGATAAACCTTAAGTATGATCACTTAGGGTTGAAGGAAGTCAATTGCATATGAATGTAAGAACGACGTAATGGAACGCCGGAACCAATAATAACAAATCTAAGTCATAATTAGATTGAGAAGAAGGGTAAGATTCATTAGGAACCATGTATGTTATTCATGACCTAATGTACTATGTGATGTTATCATCTACTGTAGAGACCTTAAAGACTTAAAGTGCACGTGTTATAACTGTAGCAGACGCTAAAGGCAAGTATTCTAACCCTTTTTTTAGTTCAATCTGGACAAGCTTTGTGATTCATGTATTATTACGCATGAACTAATGTCTGATGAAGTCAAAGCCAATTCTTTCAGCTAGACTTATGATATGTTACAATCTATTAAAGTATTGTCGATGTTTTACCAAACTATGTTGGTGTGGTTTTCAAATGAAGACTGAGTATGCTAAAAATATTTATCGTCAAACGACAGGCACGTGAGGTTTCCACAACTTAAACGTACATACGTTTAATGAATGTAGTGTTGATCAACATAGAGTGCTATAGGCTGATCACCTAGACGTGCTTGTAAGCTATGTCGGACTTACGAACTTAGTGTCGGGATGTCCTTTTCAAAGAACTTATGAAATGCTCATGGTCTTGTACTAGAATTGATTTTTTACTGAATATTATCATTGTAAAACGTTTTGAATGAAAATAAATGTTATTTTAAATTATCAATAGTAATTCGTAACTATTGTTCAGTTATTAAAGATATACGATTCATATGTTTCAAGCATGCTATTTTACTAGAATTGTTGTACTTGCTGAGCTAGTTAGGCTCACTCTTGCTTGAACCATATGAATGCAGCTAAGATCGAAGCAGATGAAGCCGGATCAAAACAAGGATAAAGGGAAGGCTAAGGCGAACCCGTAGATTACTTATGTAATAGTATAGGTTTGTAATGATAATATTTAATAGTATGACAAGAACAAGTGTAACGGTTATAAAGAACCTGGGAAATGTTAATATTATTTTGAATATATATAAGACATATTCGTTCTTTTGAGGCATTTCAATTGAATGTTTGTGTGAACTGTAGCACCGTGTAGCACCATCTGTCAAGTTGGAAGATACCCAGATTTGGGGGCGTCACACTATAGCATTCTTGAATTCTCTTAGGACTCTAATCAGCCTACTTTCTTGAAATATGGTTAGTGCAAATGCAATAATAACAGGTAAAGTATATGATTCGCCTAAGTATGTATACATGAGATGAGAAGGTATTGGTTTAAGCTCAAGGGAAGGAGGCACCTCTAGGGATGACCTCAAACAATCTGAAGACTTATCTGAATTTTCTAAAGGCTCAAATGGCATCCTGAACTTGTTCACCCTTGGTAATGCATCTAAAAGCTAAAAATATTCAAGATAATCTGGCTCGTCCATGTCAATATCCCCCATCAGTGTAATTTCCAATGAATCCTTATTCATAACCCTCAGAAACTCATCATCCACAACCTTTTCCACCACATCCACTCGATAACATTCTTCTTCTTCATAAGGGAATTTCATAGCTTTGAATACGTTGAATGTGACTTCTTGGTATTGAACCCGCATAGTCAACTCTCCTTTCTGAACATCTATAAGAGTTCTCCTAGTAGCTAGAAATGGCCTCCCAAAAATAATGTAAATGTCCTTGTCTTCTTCGTAGTCTAGAATTATGAAATCAGTCGGGAAGATGAACTTATCAACTTTCACAAAAATATCCTCTACAATCCCTCTAGGATAAGTAACTGACCGATCTGCAAGTTGAAAAGATATTTTATTGGTTTTGGTGCAAGAAGTCCCAACTGAGTGTATATTGATAGAGGCATAAGTTGATACTTTCACCCAAATCACATAAACATCTATTGAATGACAAGCTACCAATTGTGCAAATGATGGTAAACTGCCAGGATCCTTCAATTTGGGAGGTAGCTTTCTTTGCAGTACTGCGCTGCACTCTTCAGTCAAAGCTACTATCTCAAAATCTTCAAATTTCTTTTTTCTAGACAGAATTCCCTTCATGAATTTGGCATAGCTCGGCATCTGTTCTAAACATCTGCAAATGGTATATTAATCTGCAACTTCTTGAACACTTCGAGGAATTTGGTGAATTGTTTGTTCAATTTCTGCTTTTGAAGTCTTTGCGGATAAGGATCTGGTGGATATTTTTTTAGTGGAGTGACATAAGTTTTCTTTGCTGTTTCTCTCTGTTCTAGCTCAGATTCTACATTACCATTCTCTTCCTTAGAGTTTTCTGCCTCATCCAAATCTGGGGAAGGGTGCAGCTGTGTCGACTCCCTTTGTATTTTAGGCAAAGCTGGGCCTACTTGCAGGGTCTGTTTTCCACTTCTGAGTGTTACAAATTGGCATTGCTCTTTTCCTTCTCTCCTTAGGTTAGCTTATGTGTTACTGGGAAGAGATCCTTGTGGTCTATTTATCAATATGCTAGCCATTTGCCCCACTTGTTCTCCAAATTTTTGATAGCCACCGCTTGACTCTTTAGCATCACATCATTGTTGGCCATGTATTTCATCATAAGCTCTTCAAAGTCGGGTTTTCTTTCAGGTTGTGGAGATGGTGTTGCATGTTGTTGTTGGTTTTGGAACCACGGGGGAAAATGTAGTCTTGGAGCTTGTTGATGATTCTGATTATTGTTCCATGAGAAGTTAGGGTGGTTTGTAGCCCCAGGATTGTTTGTATTTAGATAAGGATTTGGTGGTCTTTGGCAGCTACCCACAAACTGCACTGCTTTAGGATTGATGTCACATTGCTCGATGGCATGTGCTCCCACACATAGCTCATAAACAAAGGCTACTTGCTGCACTTTTGCCTCTGCAATAACATCAATCTTCTCTGGCATAGCTGACAACTGAGCTGATAGAGCTGTGATTCCATCTACTTCTAATACTTCGGCTACTTTTTGTTGATATAATCTAGAAGTCGTCCATTGGAAATTGTTCGCGTCCATGGTCTCTAGCAACTTATATGCCTCTTCATAATTCTTGGCCATGAATGCCCCTCTAGAAGCTGAATCAATACTTGTTCTAGTATGACTATTCAGCCCATTGTAGAAGGTATTCAACTACATCCACCGAGTTAATCCATGATGAGGGCATCTCCTTAGCAAATCCTTATATCTTTCTAATGCTTCATATAATGATTCCCCATGTTGTTGCTCAAATGTAGATATGTCATTTCACATTTTAGCAGTCTTTGCAGGCTGGAAGAATTTAGCCAAGAACTTTTGTGCTAAGTCATTCAAAGTGGTAATGGAGCACGGTGCTAGCGAGTGAAGGCAACTTTTTTCCTTGTCCCATAATGTGAAAGGAAAGAGTCTGAGTCTCACTGCATCATCCGATACCCCATTAAACTTGAATGTATCACAAATCTCAAGGAAGCTCACCAAATGATCATTTGGGTCATCATTAACCATACCCCTAAACTGGACTGAGTTTTGTATCATTTGAATGCTTCCTGGTTTGATTTAAAAGGAATTTGTGGCTATTGCTGGCCTTGTGATACTTGATTGGGGTTCATTGATTTGCAGTGTAGCATAATCTCTCAATGTTTTTCGCTCTTCTGCCGCCATGACTTCTGGTGTTTCAATTTCCTCTTGAATATCCGTGATCCCCTTACTCAATCACTAAACCCTTCTATTAACGTCGTCCTTGTAAGGCAACAAATCAGGCTTCTTAGATCGAGTTTGTATACATTATTCAAGAGTATCTAAAATAAAAGAAATAGATAAAAAGAAATAAGATAAGAAATATTTGTTTAACTAAGACCAATCTAATTTAAACTGATGACGAAAGTAATAAAAACAATTTCTAATCCTCTGCAGCGGCGCCAAAAACTTGTTGGCTTGTTTGGGTATTAATAAAAAAATAGACACACAAGTGCACGTGGTCAACAAGTATTATAGAAGAAGTAGAGTATCGTTCCCACGGAGAATATTAATTGCCTTTTAAACTAACATACACCAATTTATAACTATTTCAGTCTACTTAAACAGATGAATAAATTATGATTTATCTAAAAGAATGCTGAAAATCAAAAGACAATTAACGAATGAGTAATTAAGTCAGATAAGGGAGATATGAGATTATAACTTCACTTAATGCGTCATCCAAGTTACTACACTTACTTTTAAGCCAAAATGATTACTCTAGATTGCTAGTCGAGAACACGAAGGTAAAATATGGTCATCTCTCAATGTAACATATCCAAATCACACTAAATCCACAATAGATAGAATGAATGTGAACACCCAAATTAAGTAATTCACTATATATCTATGTGTCTTAAGATTAATATGGGTTAAAGCACAAGTTCCCCAAAGACTACGAGTCGTTCTTCAGTATATTTCTATCCTTAGCACGAATTATGCAATCTAACACCATGTAGAATCATAAACATGAGCTAATATTGTTAGATCTTAATTCACAATTCATTTCTCAATTTCATATGAATTATCCTGGTAATTGCTGATCAAACAATTATGCATTTTAAGAAAACCATAATAGGCAATCCATACATAAACAATCAAAACTCACATGAAAGCATAGAATTCTACATTTAGCATTAACATTTATTATAACCCCCATAATAGAATTTAGTTCATAGAGAAATCAAAATCCATCATCAAAATTTGTTCATACATTGAAAGCTAAATTGAAAAGAAAGAGAGACTAAGGAAAGAGAGATACAAATCTGATATCTCCTTCTCTAATCTGAACAATCAATGTTGACTCAAGCTTCAAAGCTCCCAAATCTAGCCCTAATCTAAGTTAATCTAGAAGATCAAAATGAGAACTATTATAGATTCAAAGTAGATAGAAGAATATATATACAAGGTTCTCTCTATATTCCTCTATATTACCCTAAAAGGCAATAAAAATGTCCTAATATCAGTCTCCTAACTTGCAATGACCACTTTTTTAAGAAATAATTCGATTGGTCCATTTAATGAAAAGTTAGCATTTTAAACAGAGAGATTATATATAAATTGCTACTGCTTTGTGCTTGAACTAGGCGCTGCAAGGCCTAGGCAATCCATTTGAAATTTGAGAGCAACCAGACCGGCTTCCTTTGCATTTTAGGCACAGTTGCACTCTACTACAAACTTTGAATTTTGCTGCTGTCTTCTGCACTTCAGTCCACTCATTCCATGATCTCATTGTTGATTCCCTTTCCACATGACTTAGCTCCTATGCTCCCACACACTAGTCTTCACAGATATCATGTAACAATCCAGAATTTTAAATCTAATTTTTAAATATTTATTGAGTTATATAAATATTTAATGGATGTGTTTATTTTTGAATGAATATTTAATTTGATTTGACTTGATTGGTTAATTATTTGATAAGTAAATAATTAAGGAGTTAAAAAATTAATTAATATGAGATAATATTCTAATTTAATTTAATAATTAAGTTAGAGAGTTTATAATGATTAAATGAATTATTATATTTTAATTTGAATTTCTAACTAAAATGATGTGTTAGTTGATTAAATAAAATTATAATTATAAAGAAAATTATAATTATGTTATATTGATTTATGTGATAAATTAAATTGATAAATTGTTATTAGAATTAATTAAATTGAATATTAAAATTTAATTAAATAAAGTGTGACCATAAACTATACTATAAAGGAACTATTAAAATAAGCTAAGGGAGGTTAATTTAGTTTTTTTGCCAAACAAGGCTTAATGCATATTAAGTCTTTAATTTAAATATGTTTTACCAAACAAGGTGTAAGATTTAATGGGTTAATTTTTTAGTTAGTTAGCCAAACAAGCCTTATGACTTTTGATTTTCAAAAATATAATAACTGATATCAGTTATACATATAATTATATTATATAATTAATACCTATATTATTACCTATACGTTATATTTTAGTACGTAAGTTAGAATAGAGAAGAAGAACACAGAAGAAGAAAAAGAAGAAAATTTGAGCGAGAACTTGAGAAAATTCTAGAGAGGTTTTGAGAGAAGAATTAGAGAAAAGAAAGCTTGTTGATAAAAGGGAAAGTTATCATCTTCTAGAAAACAAGGTATCATTTTACTCTTTTAAATTTCTTTAAAGTTCTAATTTTATTCTCTTCCAAAATTCTCTGTAAAAACTTTGTGAAGTTGGAATTGTTTATTTTATATAGTTTTATATGATAAATTGGTTGTTATAAAATTGTTTTCATAAGTTTATAGATGAATTAATTCATGTTATGTATGTATTTTGTGAAGGAAAACATATTATAGTGAATTGATATGAATATATATATATATATATATATATATATATGAATATGGCTTAGTTTAAAGTAAAATTAAGGTTTAATTTCACGTATAATATATAAATTGACTATTGAATTTGAAAGAGGATGAATAAACATAAACAAGGTATTTTGAATTAACTGTTTTGGTTGAAAAACAAAATCACAGTGATGATTTTCACTGAAAATGTCAAAAAGTGAAGTTTTATAAAAAATAGTGAAATTAGATATTTTAAATTCGATGTTTATGTTGTTATATGGATAAAATCATGTTAAGAGTCCTTAAATTATGTTTGTGTGAAGTCTGTATATGTGTTATGTGTTAATTCAGTTGTTAGAAAGTAGATTGTAGGCCAAAATTGGCTTTGTTCATGCTTTATGTTTAGAAATTTGGTTGCCAAGGAGTAGTTCAAGTGTCAGTAAGTGGCTCAAAGAAGGCAATTCAAGCGCCATGAAGCGCTATGCCATGGCATGCTTAAGCATTGGTTTGTGCTCTCAAGTGAACAACCTTAACGCCACACAGAAGCGCCTACCATGTAAGTAAATCGTATGCCGCAATATGAGTTAGTTAGTAATAATGGTCGACAATGTGTTTTAGTTACACAAAGTCTGAAAAAGTTGTTATGATTTAATAGTAGGAATGTTAAGATATGATTTTGGTATTACTATACTAAGAATGATCATATTATTAATAGCTAACGAGTTTTATTACTAATGTAATTGATTACGTGATTAAAAATCAAACCTTACACGATGTTATACTTATTTATATATAGAATGTTGGTAGTGATTAATTATGTCATGATGACATATATATATAGGGTATTGTGATTCGAGTTGTTACGATTTAGCTTACACTCAAGGCAAGTTTTCTAACTCTACACTTTCGTTGAGCTAGTTCTATTGTTATTATTATGCAAGTTTACTTATCGTATCTCAATTATAATTACGCAAGTTTCTTGTATCTAGGTTGTTTATGATGATGCAAGTTTTCTAAACCTTATTTTGATATTGAGCAAGTTATTCTTGTATTTAACTTGTTATTTAGCATGCAAGTTTATATATTCTGATATACTAATGTTGAACAGTTTTTATCGTTCAATTTGCTATTTGTTATGCATGCTTAGTACTCAATTCTAAATAACCTTGACTTAATATTGTTCAAGCAAGGTATGTTATAGTTATTCAATGTTTATGCTCTTAGATTATTCCTAAAGTATAACCTTAATATACAATGTTGATTCAGTTATGATTTATTCCATAGCATAACGTTATGAAACTTTGTATTCAACTAATCCTTAGTTGATGTTCGTTAAACCTAAATTACCTCAAAATGTATCCAAACCAAACTTACTTTGGTGCGGACTTGTACTCTAAATACTGAGATGAACAACCCTATTATTAGGGGATAATTTACGCTTAGCGTTGAAATGTTTGTGCACAATACATTGTACGAAGGGCTGATCCCCTAAGTACGAGGAGTCCCTGTAACGCCCGAGAATTTCAGATTTTTAAGGAATTAAATTTTTATTTGATTATGTGGATTAAATGAATTTAATTGATTAATTATGTGAGTAGGATGTTTGAAGGTCGTTCTATGACCTAGAATGTGTGGATGTGGTTAGTAGTCTGGCTATGTGCTAGGATTAATTATTTTGATTTATCAAGACGAAAATGAATATTTTTCTAGAAGTTTCCCGTAAAAATACTATTCATGCGATTTCGTTCGGAGCTTAGGTTTGAAATTCTGAGAAACGCGTAATGATAGAATATGAAGATATAATGGAATATCTGATAATATTTCTGTTATGACAAACGAAGTTTTCGCCTGCGGACTTAAAACATAAGGGTTAGTGAAAGAGATTTCTGAAAGGGAAAGGAAAGGCGTATAATCATTTCGGTTATTATACGTATGAGATACGAGTATTATACTAGTTCGAATACGAGTATGGTATGAAGAATAGTACGATGTATAATACGAATATCGTATGAGTACTAGACGAAGAGAATACAGAAGTTATACGCATGGAATATGATTAATTCTAATGGAGTCGGAGTTAAGGATGTTGTATAAATTCAATTGGACTTGGATTAATAACAAGCCCAATGAAGTATGTAATCAAGCTCAAGTCAAGGCCCAATATTAATTTAAGACAAGCCCAATCCAAGAAGTTAAACTGTGGGTCGAACCGGTGGGTCACGGGATGGGTAAAACCCATGGGGAAACCCATGGGAAGACCCATGGGCATGTGGGCCGGCCACTTGGCCACCAAGTAAAGTGATTACTTGGTGGATAAGTTGATGAGGAGGTGGGAATAGTAAGGAGGTGGCATGTTGACCATTTTGCCCCCATTTTGAAATCCTATAAATACAAAGCTTACATTGGACTTTTTGTGAATTACAAACATTGTCCAATACATATTGAGAGAGAGAAAAGCTAGAAACAAGTAATCAACTTACTTCTAAGCAAACCATAAGACGTTTACTAAGAACGCGAAGAACGACAAAGGTAATCGCTCGTAAACATTAATCTTCATCTTTTTCGATTTCTTTCTCATAGAAGAATCGTAGATTGGTGGAGCATGTTTAGTGAGGAGGAATAAGGATGGCTATTAATAATGAAAACATTGATAAGTCATAATTACATAGAAATCGTAAGTGTTTGCGTAAGTTAAAACCGTAAAAAGTTATGAACGTGAACTTGGTTGTTGATGGACAAATTAGAAACCATCACAGCTAAGGTATGTGCATATTGTTTAGTAAGGATGTAGATCATGAATCAATGGAGTGTTCCATTTGATTTGGCTTATAGAACACGAGTAACGAAGTTATGGCGAATTTTGTGAAAATAGACGTTAAACGTCGAAAAACGTAAAAATCTCGAATTAAGGGTCAAAAGTTGTCGTGTAACTTAAAAATGTTAGTTTTCAATGCTAACACGTGAGATAGGGTATTCAAGAGTTGTGGACTCGAGAATCGTCGAATTCTGACTTATAACGAAGAAAACGAGTATTGAACGCTCGAAAACGATAAACGAACGTTCAAAATGAACCAAAAGGTGAATTCCTAGTTAACATATTCGAAACTATAAAATTCTTATATGAACACCTAGATTATGTAATTTGTGAGTTGTGGACTTTTGAATGAGCCAATTCGGTTGTAAAACGAATAAGTTATGAAGCCGGGAATTTCGTTGGAAAACGAACTGTCATGACCAACTAGTGCACAGGGGTGGCGCCGCAGTGCCAAACCTAGCATAAAAGCCCGCGCTGCAGCGCTGGATCCGGCCTTGTCCCCTGTTAATTTGCTCTGTAGCGTCGAGGTTATCCTAGAGTCTGGTGCTACAGCGCCGGCAGTGTAAAATGGTTGACCAAGTTAGGGTTTTTATTCCATTTCAATGTAGACCGAAGGTAAGACATGAATATACTTAATGTACATGATAAGGCTGACTTTAAATCACTTATAAGTGATAACGTTAGAAGATTTAGTATGGTTTAATAGGAATTAAACGAAGAACACAAAAGTATAAGCAAGTAAATAGTGAATGATGTTCAACGTTGGTACTTCACCAATAATGATCGAATGTCAGTTAATAACGTAAGAACGTTAACGAGCCGTAATGAAGCATAGTAAGTCGAATTGACATTATTAACGAAATAAATTCAAGTAAGACATAGAAGAGAAAGAAGTTGGTTAGAACAATAAAGTTAGTTGTTTGGTAACTAATTACAGTGTGCTATGTGAATATATCATGTAGATCCTGTAAAGACTGAGAAGTGATTGGATATAATATTCGAAGACGTTTGAAGGCAAGTCTTTCTTAACGCTTGTCTAACCTCCGTGTTAGCCAAGTTTTTCTATGAGTCATGTTTCGAAATGCATGAATGGTTTTAAAGAAAGAGTCGATGCCTGTTTTAACTTGGCTAGACTAGTCTTGAAGAATTGATTGATTTGTTTATAAGTCTTTCGATATAGAACTGTTAACGCTATCCTATGCCAAGTATTTGGTACGAATGTAAAGGTAAGTTTGTCTATGAACAAACAAAAGTATTTTCATTGATTATTCGATGGGCACGCGAGGTTGCCAAAACTTAAAAGTGTTTAATGGAAGAGTGTTGATCAACATAGAGTAAAATAGGCTGATCACCTAGAAGTGCTCATAAGTAATGCCGGATGGATGGCCTTAGTGTCGGATGTCCTTTTCAAGAATGAAAACGAAAAGAGAATGTTCATGGTCTTTCGACCGGTTCAGAATTCCTAAGCTATTATATATACTTTGGAATCAATTTTATGAAATGAGAAGTACGAGTCAATTCTTCATGGTGATTTGTAGCTACTTGTTCAGTTATGAAAGATAATCATATAATTCTCGATGTAGTATTTATGTTATCCTTTGATAGACTTGCTGAGCTATTTATGCTCACTTCTTGCTTGAATTATATGATTGCAGCAAAAGCCGAGCGAACTGAGAGTTCTAAGAGAGATAAAGGCAAGGCTAAGATGGATAGTTGATTATCTTGTAATAGACTAGAGTATTTGTATGTAATATACTTATGAATAACAAAGAATATATTCGGTTTATGAACCTGGGAAAGGATTTATTACAATTGTAATAAGAATATAGTAAGTACACTCATTTTGTTGTTATCTCAATGGAATGACTGTATGAATTGTAGTATCGTGTAGCACCATCTGTCGGGTTGGGAGATACCCGAATTTGGGGGCGTCACAGGTTGGTATCAAAGCCTTAGGTTATAAAACTTAAGGGGGGAAAGAACTTTAGGCTAATAACCTCGTTAGGAAAGGAAAGGTCCGAAGAAAGTTAACTCGAGTGAAATGAGTTAATAAGGTATTGAGGAAAGTTAGTACAGAAAGATTTAAAAGATGGAAAGTAACCCTAAATGAATTAAATGTGATTTGTGCTTATATTATTGTGAATTATGTACTAATCAACTTGTTATGTGTTATTGTAGATGTCAATCGATAGCTTGATGTATAGGGATATACACGTGGTGAGCGAGGAGTCCGTGAACAGAGTAGAGCCAGTACCTATGCCTATAGCGGAAATACCTTTAGTGATTCTAGAAGAATTAGAGCACGAGGAGTATTTTTTAGGGGAAGACTATTCTGAGGAGACCATGGGATTGGCATCATATTTGAATATGATGATAGATGTGGAGGATGATATGGAGGTAACATCGATTAATACGGTGATGCCTGCATTAGAGTCGACACCTACAGATACGATGAGGGCGATGTATCTCTTAGTGCTTGACCGTAACGTGTAGCTGCACAATATGGTGCAGCACCAGATGGAAGAGATCAATGATCTCTATGGGGCCAAGGAGTCTGCAGAGTCAGACTATGAGATAGAGCATGATGAGAAGGTGCTCATGACCGACAAAGTTAGGGATTATAAGAACGAGGTTGTTGAACTTCGTAAGAAACTTGCTAAGAAAGACCAGAAGATAGCACGAATGTCATATATTAATGACAGTGCGCACGAGGATTTCAAGCTTAAAATAGCTTGTTATTCTATTGAGTCGGGACAGACTCGACAAACTATAAGTCGAGATATTGTATCGATTCTAGTGAACGAGAAGCATGAGAATGTTGTTAGGCAGTATTAGAAGTTAGTACGGTAAATATTTTGTGTAGTGACGTAAAACCCTCTTTTGTATAATTAAAGGGTAGTCTTTTGTAAATCCCAATTTTTGTGAAAGTCAATCGCGGGATATAAATGTAATAGCTTTTGGCTATGGAAAGCAAATTGTAAATAGTTTTGACTATGAAGAAGCATATTAATATAATGAAGTTTTTATTAAATGTGCTTTGTTGTGTATGAGTTATTGTTCAGTTATTCAACGACTAATAACTAAGTACGCAAATAAGTAATAACGAAACTTTATTTATTTAATCAGAAATGCCGCTAAGAAGAAGACAACGTAATCAAGAGGCGGAATCGCATAACGATAATCAGGGGGGGTCCCAATAACCCTATGCAAGA
The DNA here is from genome assembly GCA_020205605.1 of Panax ginseng. NCBI lineage: Eukaryota > Viridiplantae > Streptophyta > Magnoliopsida > Apiales > Araliaceae > Panax > Panax ginseng. Next base: position 38,160,944 of record CM035150.1, on the reverse strand, counting down.
GTTCGTTAATTTATTAACTAATTACGATTTAATCGAGTATGGGGTAGAGCACCGTAGGACCTAGGGTAGCCGAACAACTACCTTTAAGGAATTTAAAGTGTAGGTCCACGAGTTCAAAGGCAGTGGACCCAATGGAGGCCAGAACATGGGTCAAAGAATAGAAAAGCCGTTTGTAATTACAAGCGAAGCGTGAGGCTAAAAGACTTCTTTTGCGACTTACATGATGAAAGGGAAGCTTGACACTTGGTGGGAGGCTCACCGAGGTGGGGCTAGAAGGCGATCTTTGTTACATGGGAACAGTTCAAAAAGGTATTCTTCGAGAACTACTTCCCTACTAGTATGCAAGGGAGGATGGATGGAGATTAAGTTATTAGAACTTAAACAGGGGGACATGACGGTTCCCCAATATGCAGCCAAATTCAATGAATTGGCAAGGTTTGCTCCACACCAAGTGGACACGGAGGAGAGAAAGGCTCGTAGGTTTGAGCAGGGCCTGAAACTCTGGCTCTATAGTAGGATTTCAGTTTTCTAGAGTGCTTCCTATGGGACCATTTTGGAAAAGGCGATAATAGCAGAGGGTGGTAGTGAGACGTTGACCCAATACCACAAGGAACGAAAGAATAAAAGTAAGAGAGAGGGAGGAACTAAGGCAGAGGTTGCCAGTGGTAGTGGCAGTATGCCAAAACGGAAGAATTTTAACCCTGGGAATACTGGGGTGAAACAAGGGGATCCTAAACGTAGGATGGAGGGAAAGGAAAGATGAACAAGTATTGAAGACTTGTAATCATGTTGATATTTTATTGTTATACTTTATTTTAATTATTGTAATGAAGTTATTTAATTTCTCGTATTTGAATGATTGTATTTAAATGTTAGATAACCTGGGAGATTTTTATTAATGTAATCCTTTAATGAGAAGGTTTATTATTTAATTTTATTATGATTGGGTAGTTAGATATGAATGTTTTTATCAAGTGAACACCAAATTCTGTGGGAATGAAGTACCCGGATTTGGGGGTGTCACATATCATGCCTATTTGCCCTCCTTTTGATGAAAGATGCCACCGAACGAGTTCCCGAACATGAAACCTATAAAAAGGAAAGAAATGCATGAAAATGTAACTTAAACAAATGAGATTAAACAATAGTTATAGTAAGTTAGTTTCCAATAAGTAGGTATGAAACTTACTTATCACAAGACCTTATTATGTGTGATTATTGTGGTAGTTTTGAACAGTTATGCATCAACCTGACAAATGAGAAGTTACAACATCATTTTAATTAGGTGATGCAGAACTTCGTATATTTTCAGTAAAATCTATATCTCTACAATATATGAAACTTCTAGTTTCTTTATTGGATAACATATATACAGGTAGAATACCTACTATACTATATACATTTAAATTGAAAAATAATTTTTTACATCATATCTTCAAAATGGAACAAGAAGAGTACACGAAGGAGGAAATTAACTAGAGTTATGTAGAATTTTTAAACAACTAGGATGCTTTAGATCTTATAGAGAAGGTATAGGATCTTAAGAAGTCCATTTCCATTTATATACACCTTACACATTCATTGCCATGATAAAATTTTGAGCATAACTTTCATATTTTTACATGCAGAAACCTGGGGGAATAATTACTCATCTCGATGAAGTCTGGTACATAACTTTAAATATCATAAGCATCTTAAGTGTTCAAAAAACATAAACAAGGAATTAGTTGAGCACTTAATAGTTAGGCGAGTGCCTAGATTGAATTGAGCTTTGTACAACTGGGTGGTACCTGAATGATACATGCAATGACCATCTAAATCATAAAGAAGCACTTTATCACCTTATACACTAAAAAGAAAGAACCCAGATAACAAATATAACTAGTTCCAATATTTGCAGTTACATAGCTTAAAACTATTAGAGTGTTTCCCTATTACAATCCATAATTTGCATATCATCAATTTTATTTACGGTATTGTAGTTCGTCAGATAGCTTTCATGTGTCACAACATATAACAAAATTCTCATGTAGATTATAACAAATCATAACTTTCTAGGTTAAGGCTTCTCTTTTAAACATTTCATCAAACACATTATGAGTCACTCTAATTTCTTGAGCATTACCTGATTTTAAGATTTTTAATCCCTGACACCAAAACTAAGAACACCCTTTTACAAACAAAATATTTACTTTAATCAAAAATCCAAACACCAATTTCTAATTCTGATACTGTTATTCTCAAATTAAAACTTTTCATACCCATTACAGATCATACATCATATCCCCAATTACCATCAAATTACCCAACAATCAATAGACCGCCTCACTGGAAAATAATTACCTGATATTGCACGAGAAATTCCCACAAATTATGCAACACTGAGACACTTAGTGTAACACCCCCTTCGCGAAAAGGAAAGGGAGGTCACGTGCAAAGCACAACAAACCTCAAAGTAAGTGAACATAGCACTAATGACTTCAAATATGTAATAATAATATCTATTAATAAAGTACTAAATACAATTATCTAAACAGAGTCAAAATAATCAAAACTTAAAATTGAATCAACTTAGATGGTCAAAGGCAACTCTCTCATAACACTAGCCCTGAATCACCCCTGCAAACCTGCCGGAAGAAAAACACAGCATGAGCCAATTGCCCAGTACGGATACAGATATACAAAAGATATACAAGTGATATACAAAAACAACTGAGACAAAATACTGAACAAAGCCTTAAGTGTAAATACGGACAAAAATATAATCTCCAAAGATCTGAATGGAATATATCTGAATCAACAGAATTGACGAAACCAATAGAAGAATAAAGAAATAATGAATTGAAGAAACTAACTCAATGAATTGAACTGAACAGAAATAAACAAAACTAATACAATGAAATAATAGGCTGAATCAAATGGTTGGGTGTTATTTCATACCGAGTGAGCTCAGAAATATACAATGCCACATAGGCAAGTCAAAATAATGTCACACAGGCAAGTCAAATGATGCCACACAGGAAACCAAAATAATGTCATACATGCAAATCACACATTGGACCGCGAATCCAAATGTATGCAAATCGGATAGGTGTGTTTGGCACAACATCACAAATCCACAGAACAGAAAACTAGGGTTAACCCATACGCCTCCCACAACAAAACACCAAATGGCCCACTTCCTCGAAGCCCAAAACGGAGACGTCGTGGACTGATCACACCGCCACAGAAGGTGTCATGCCTCTCGTGCCAAGACGACATGCCTGTGGTACCCCCACAGGTGGTTATAGCTCTGGTATACCCTAGGGTACATTCTAACAAAATATCATATCACAACACATGCGACATAATATCATCAAAATAAGTATCATGTCACAACACATGCGACATAATACCAATAAAAATAGATACTGTGTCACAACACATGCGTCACAATATCCACAAAAATGGGGTTCTAATGTATATGTTGAACCAGATCAAATTATAATGTCTCCAAAAGAAGGTAACAACATAAATCGCTCTACAAATATCAAAATAAATACTAGACATGATAACCAATTCAAAGAGTACAAGTACGAGTCCAATGTGTCAACTCCAAGATGAACAAATATATGAATTTCACAAGAAACAATTATGTGAAATAATAACAAAAACAAATATATGAATTTCACAAGAAACAATTATGTTAAATAATAATAGAATTCGAAACGAGGAACAAAACGAACAAATCAAATTTAACAAGAGTATCGCTGAAAGAGTACGGAATCCGTACCTGAATTAAGCCATGTAATACCCAAAATTTATACTCTAATTTGACTCGTTTAGACTCTCTCTGTTCGAACTAATCACCAAAATAATACATTTATAAGTGGTATTATAAAATATTACTTTTCTTTAATTATTATGCTTTACATTAAGCTATAACTAAATAATTTATTAAATATTATGCAAATACCTAATTTTATAACATTTGGGTAAAACTAATTCCTCCAAAATAATTTATTAATCAATTACCAAACATACTTGACCAAGTTGCTTTCAATAAAACAATTTTCCAGAAATCATTATATAAAAAAATAATGAAAGTTCACATATCAATATTCTGCCTAGTGCCTACATGCCTCGTCTCCAGTGCAATCACATAATATAAATTAATAATTGATAGCCAATAAATTCTTTAGTTACTATATATACATATTCAAATATCTATCCGGCAATCCTTTTTCAAATCAATCATTGCTATATTTCTTATCAAAATTACTAACATTAAGTACACAAAGAGGAAAAATTCGCAGTATTGTCAAACTTGTTATATTTAATTCTTCTCTCTTGATCCGGATCACCTATTTCTCTTATTAAGCGACAGCCTCTTCTTCTTTTTTCAGACGAATAATGGCTTGAGTATACAATAGGGTTTGTGTTTTAGTTATTTATTATCAATATTTTATTAATTCTCCTAGTTCAAATAGGATTTATTATCCACATATAAATTAAACCCAATTAATTTTTAAGGCCCAAATTGTACTAAATTAATTTACCCATCACTTATTAATATTTATTAGCCCACACAAATTAAATAACTAGTTTGACCCAAATAAATGACAAAGTCTAATTAATATGTTTTAAAATAAAATAATTTTTTTATTATTTAATATTATTATTATTATTCCCGGGTATTACACTTAGCCTGAGATTTAGAGCATCTGATCAACAACCCACAAATTGAATTCACCAATTATCGAAGTATAAGCCCAAATGTCTATTTAAATAAATAACAATGAAAAGAGTAACAAATTTACCTTTGGAATTATTTCTTCCCTTTTTTTCATCTTCCTGACATCCTTTCTATTCTCTCATTTTTTCCTAGTCATGCTCTCTTTCTTGCTCTCCTATATCAGCCGAGACTTCATTTCTTCTGCTCCTTACTCATGTCTCAGATTTCTCTCAATTTTTTTAAGTATGTTAGATGTGTGTGTATATATATAGATGGATATCAATCAACCAACCTTTCCTAAATTCTTAAATCTTCCAAATAAATAAATAAAAACTCCATCCTTATCCTTTAAAGAAGCTGCCGACTTACTATAATTCACCAACAAATGAAATCCTTTGTGTAAGAGCTCAACTTTTTTATAAATAAGATTTAATTTTCTCTAAATGTTATTTTGAATAATAAGATGTGGATTTGATATAATAGTTATGGGTGATATGTGCAAATTTTGCAAAGTAAACAAGTTGTCATAAAATATTCGTTTAGTCGAGGAATATTCTTTTTGTCGGGAAATATTCGTACGACGACACAATCATTAGTGGATCCCACAACAGAATTACTGTCAGATATAGAAAGCGACATCAATAACCTTTTTTATAAAAATAATGACAAAACTTTTACCGTTAACTGTTGAAATACCCTGTGATAAAAGTACAGTAATACGCGTGGTTGCACAGTAGCATACAGTATTGTACAATATCTCTAATTATTGATGCTTACTTAAGAAGACACTCAGTTTTATTCAATTATTTGACACAGTAGTTGCTGCATAGTATCTCATATTATTGATTCAATTATTGTCACAGTATCATCTGCACAATATTTATATTATTAAATCAATAATTGAGATGACACAGTTATTCATATTATTATTTGCATTATTGATAATGTCTAGAAAATTCTATCGAGGAAAGTGGTTAGGTTATTTAATTGCGCGCTAATAAGGAGAAGTCCTTATCGGAAATCCATCTCTTTTTTGGGAATGATTTGGTTGTTAATATTGTGAGTTATAATATTAATGATAAATTGTGACGCCCCCAAATCCGGGTCCCTTCGAACCTCGGATCCTGTCCGCCACGATACTACTATCATTTAACGATTTATTATCTTGTATTCATAAATTAATGAACATAACTTTTCTTATTACAATTTAGAATATAAATTCTTTCTATTTCCAGGATCTGTATAATGACCCCAAACTTTTTATAAGTTTCAAATCTTGGTCATTTATCATTCATGTATTACATCATGTTCGATGTTATAAAAATGCAGAATAACTTAAACTTTTGCAATCTCCTTTGAATAAAATCTTTTATTGATTTCTTAACTTGAATCAATTACATATCCTTGAATCAAATTATGTTATGATTCATTCTATTCGAATTACTGTATAAATTTTTACATATCAATTCTAATTCCTCTATGCATCACATAGTAAAACTTTACAACTCAACATGTATTACATATCGTAAACTACTATCATGTTCATCTACTAGAACCTAAACATGGTTCAATAAATCAATCTCCTTCGATACTATTGAACTCAATCAATCAAGTAGCACGTAATCTTTTCCGTGAGTCCTTAACCTGCAAAAGTGGTTATTTGCAAGGTGAGCTTGACAGTCCAACAATTCTAACAGTTTTCATGCAGCACATAGCATATAATAACATACTCAGTTCATGCATTCATAATCAATTAATATTTACTACGCATGTTACTTCTCACATAACAGGTATAAAGATTTTCTTCACAAGCATATCATCAAAGATCAACTTTCAACTTTCATTCATATCTCATATGCATTTCATATATTCGCATAGCATAATATAGCTCAACTAACAGTTATCGAATTCATATATCAAATAGGAACTGAAAGACTTGCCTGATTCGTAGTTTATCAACTACGACTTAACTGCTTAAAGCTTATATGCACTGTGTGTACTCCTACACAGTTATATAATCATGGATTCATACCCATCAGTCATACATTTCATAAGCTCTTAATATAAGAACAAATATTGTTTCCTAACTTGGTTTCATTTTTACTTGAACTTAGGATAACCATGAGACTAGCTGTGACGCCCCCAAATCTGGGTATCTTCCAACTTGACAGATGGTGCTACACGGTGCTACAGTTCACATAAACATTCAATTGAAATGCCTCAAAAGAACGGATATGTCTTATATATATAAAAAGAATATTTACATTCCCCAGGTTCTTTACAACCAATACATTTGTCTTTGTCATAATATCAATATTATTCTTACAAAACCTATAGTATTACATATATAATCTACGGGTTCGCCTTCGCCTTCCCTTTATCCTTGCCGGATCCATCGGTCCGTTCGATCTTAGCTGCATTCATATGGTTTAAGTAAGAATGAGTCTAACTAGCTCAGCAAGTATAACAATTCTAGAAAAATAACATGCTTGAAACATAGGAATCATATATCTTCAATAACTAAACAATAGTTATGAAGTACTATCGATAATTCAAAATAGCACTTCTTTTCATTCAAGACGTTTTACAACAACAATATTCAGTAAAACATCAATTCCGGTTCAAGACCGTAAGCATTTCATAAGTACTTTGAAAAGGACATCCCGACACTAAGTCCGTAAGTCCGGCATAGCTTACGAGCACATCTAGGTGATCAGCCTATAGTACTCTATGTTGATCAACACTACATTCATTAAACGTGCATACGTTTAAGTTGTGGCAACCTCACGTTCCTTTCGTTTGATGAAAAAACAATTTAGCATACTCAGTCTACTTTTGAAAACCACAACAATATTAGTTTGGTAAATCATCGCACATACTTGAAAGCTTAAAAGAATCCAACATATCGCAAGTCTAGCCGAAAGAATTGGCTTTGACTTCCTCAGACATTAACTCATGCGAAGAATACATGAATAACAAAGACTTGTCCAGATCGAACTGAAACAAGGGTTAGAGTACTTGCTTTAAGCGTCTGCCACAGTTATAACACGTGCACTTTAGGTCTTTAATTCTCTACAGTAGATGATAACATCACATAGCACATTAGGTCATGAATGATCATACATGGTTTCTAAAGAATCTTACCCTTCTTCTTAATCTAATTACGTATTAGATTTATTATTATTGGTTCCGGCTTTCTGTTACGTTATCCTTACGTTCATAAGTAACTGACTCTTTTTAACCCTAAGTGATCATACTTAAGGCTTAAGTATGTCTTAACAATGTTTCATTAAGATTTTTATTTAATTGTTCATCAATTACTCTTCATGCTCAACATGTAAACCTCTTTCATTATCTAGGTCATGAGGTTGGCTTTGCGGTATGGCTATTACTCTTGGTCTTTGCGTGCGGCGTCACACATTATTATTTCTAGAAATCGGACTGTTGACTGTATGAGACCCTTTGTTACTTATATCATGGCTTGTATTTGAGTTTGCGGTGAGGCTCACTTTGGCATCATGGTGGCAGCTAATTGGCTTGGAGTCATGCAGCACGGACTCTGAGCCTCAGAAATTTGTGACAGATTTTTTAAATGGTGAGATTCCCGGACTCGTAACTTCTTCGTTATAAGTCCTAATTGGCTCGTTCAAGAGCCTACGGTTCACAAATCACCTACTCTACATGTTCATGCAAGAATTTTATCTATTCGACTTCGTTTGCTAAAATTTCACCTATTAGTCCATATTTAACAAAAACGATAAACGTTCGTGAACGTTCAACGCTCGTTTCTTCGTTCTACGTCAGAATCCGGCCATTTTCGAGTCCGCAACTCTATAATGCCAAATATGACTTGTCTCCATCAAAAACCAACGTTTCCGAGTTCAAATACAAAATATGACTTCCATTCCAAGAATTTCATGAATTCAACGATTATCGTCCAATCGTGTGAATTCCGTTAAAACTCCATTACTAATGATGATCATGGTTCTAAATGAATTCTAACCATCAAATGGTCATTTCAACCTACTTATTACATTAACTTATTTTCAAGTTAGGTTTTGACTTATTCTTCATAAGTTCATGACTCAATCAACTTCTAAACTAAAATTTTCATTTCTTATGACTTATTATTGTTTTAAGTCCTTTACTTAATGTTTTCACATCTTATCCAACATACTAAATTCATAACTTTATTCGGCTTAAGTCCATTGCTTAATCAAGACTTACATGTTCTTAGCATACATGCTTTATTAAGTTACACTTCTCTTATCACCCTATAATGATAGAGATGAAGATGTATTAGACAAGAGTCTTACCCTTGAAGAACTTGTACTTCTCTTATCTTTAAAAAATCTAACAAAGGTTGTCTTAACTTATGTGTGCTTATTCTCTCTAACCAATAAGTTGTTTTATATATATAGAAGTTGTTAGTGTTTTGAATAATGAACAAATGTCTAGCAAACTTCCTCTATTTATAGGCTTGACAAAGCTAGGGCATAATGGTCTTTATGTCATCCCACCTCCTTAAACTAACCTCCTTACTATTCATCTACTTAACCACTAAGTAAACTTGCTCATTACTCAACTTCCTTGCTTATCACATAACATATCTAAAGCTTGACCATCACATAAAGTTCTTGCTCATCAAGTTTAACCCACATTAACCTTGGTTGCTCCATGGATACTAGTTATCCAATGTATCATGACATTGGGCTTGCATCAATTAGTTTGGGCTTCATTTTATTAATCACTTGGGCTTAATATTATTTACACATAGGCTTACACCTTTAATCTTATTGAACTTGTTCTTCATACAAGATTTACCCTTCCCTCTTCATTAAACTTTTATTAGATATATTCTCAATTTAAGCCCGCATGCAAAATATTGCGTTTTTCATACTTAGATTATTATTACATAATCCATCTTGCCTTAATATTATAACGTTATGTATTTCTCGGAAGTTCAAAAATAAATCCCGAGCGATAAACGGTGAATAGTGTTTTTCGTAAACTTTCTCGAAAAACTTTTATTTTTGTCTTGAAAACTCAAACACTTTAATTCATTCACATGGTTCAAATACTACGATGTTCCGATGTTTCTAGGTTATAGAACGACATACATCTTATTAACACATAATAATAACAACAATATTATTTTATTCATTATTTAATTCTTCCAAGTATTTTACAAAGGATCCGAATTTCTTGGTCGTTACATTATTCCCCCCTTATAAAGATTCTGTCCCCAGAATCTCGCCCTACATTACTCAAACAAATGAGGGTAATTCTTCTTTATCTTCTCTTCCAATTCCCACGTTGCTTCCTCGGCATCGTGGTTCTTCTATAATACCTTTACAGACGATATTACCTTGTTTCGCAGAACTTGCTCTTTTCTATCGATGATTTGAATTGGCATCTCTTCATATGTTAAGTCCTTCTCGATTTGAATAGGCTCAAATTTTATCACGTGCTTATAATCCGATTTGTAAGGACGTAACACTGAAACGTGAAATACGTTATGTATTCGCTCTAGGTCTAGAGGTAATTCTACCCTATAAGCTACCTCACCTACCCGTTCGAATACCTCAAAAGGTCCTATAAACCTTGGGCTTAGTTTTCCCTTCTTTCCAAAGCGTATCTTTCCTTTCCAGGGAGATACCTTTAGAAATACGTACGAGCCTACCTCAAACTCCCTATTCTCTTGATGTAAGTCTGCGTATTTCTTCTTTTTGTCTTGAGCTGCTATGAGACGCATATGTATCAACTTCACCACTTCCGTTGTTTGCTGCACCAATTCTGGTCCTAGCATTCGGCGTTCTCCCACTTCATCCCAATACAATGGTGTTCTACATTTCCTTCCATATTAAGCTTCATATGGCGGCATACCTATGCTTGCATGATAACTGTTGTTATACGCAAATTCTACTAATGGTAGATGATCATCCCAACTACCCTTGAAATCCATGATGCAAGATCTCAACATATCTTCTAAAGTCTGAATTGTCCTCTAGCTCTGTCCATCGTTTTGTGGATGATATGTCGTACTCAACTTCAACTGCGTCCCCAACTGCTCTTGAAGACTTCTCCAAAAGTTCGATGTGAATCGTGGGTCACGATCTAACACAATCGAAACTGGTGCTCCATGTCCGGAAATAATTTCCTTAACATAAAGTGTAGCTAATTGATCTAAGTTATACTTAACTCGAATTGGCAAAAAGTGAGCCGACTTCATCAACCGGTCCACTATTACCCAAATCACATCATATCCCTTCTGAGTAGTCGAAAGTCCCACCACAAAGTCCATCGTGATATGCTCCCACTTCCACTCCGGAATCTCTAATGACTGTAATAAGCCACTCGGTCGTTGATGTTCGGCCTTAACCTTCTGACAAGTCAAGCACCTACTTACATATTCTGCTATTTCTCTCTTCATGTTCGGCCACCAAAAACTCTGTCGGAGGTCTTGATACATCTTAGTGCTACCAGGATGAATCGAGTACCTCGAACTATGAGCCTCTTGTAAAACTTTCTCCTTTAATTCCTTTTCATTCGGAACCCAAATTCTTCTTTCAAATCTTAATAATCCCTCATTATCAAGACTAAATTTAATATCTTTTTCATTGGTCAACCTCTTCTTCATCGGGTCACACTCATCAGTTTTGAGCTGCACCTCCTTGACTCTCTCTACGATGGTAGATTGATTCTCCGTCGCAAACAGTCTTTGATTCGCCTCACTTGGAAACTTCACCTCCAACTCCATCCTAGCCATCTCTGTTATTAACTCAGTTTGAGCCGTTAACATAGTCAACTTCTCCCGACCCTTTCTACTCAAGGCGTCGGCCACAACATTGGCTTTTCCAGGGTGATACAGGATTTCACAGTCATAATCCTTTATCAACTCCAGCCATCTCCTCTCTCTCATATTCAACTCCTTCTATGTGAAGATATATTTTAGACTCTTATGGTCCGTGTATATCTCACACTTTTCCCCGTAAAGATAATGTCGCCATATCTTTAAGGCAAACACCACCGCGGCCAGTTCCAGATCATGAGTAGGGTAAACTTTCTCATAATCCTTCAACTGCCTAAATGCATACGTAATGACCTTGCTGTCAGGAATAAGCATGTGAATGCTATTCCTATTTATATATGATTTGATTATGATATATATGTATATGGATGAATAATATGCAAGTATGCTTGCATTAAGAAAAGCTGTAAAGTCCTTTGATAGATAATAGATATATATGTACAAGGACTTAGAATGAATTGATCAAATATGTTAGGTTGATCCTACATGAGCAAAACAGCTTTGTAAAGTCCTTAAAAAGAAATGATGTACAAGGACTATAAATATAGAAAGATCAAGCTTGTTAGGTTGATCTTATGATGTAATAGATAGGCTAGTCTGATCGTCGAGCCTTTGCGCAGTAAGTCGTAGTACGCCGGTGAGTCGAGGTTAACTCAGGGAGCTATAGAGGCGAGAATAGGAGTATGAAAGATAGTAGATCTCGGAGTTCGTAGAGGCCGCCAGGGAAGCGAAGAAGGATCGTAGTGTATCGAGAAGAGCTTCCTCGGGATCGTAGTGTCTTTGAGGAAGTCATGTTCGAGAATCGTGAGAGGCACACGCTAAGAGCCGAACGATCATCCGCCAAAGTCAAGTTTAAAATGTAGACTACACTCAGAGTCGTAGAGCCTAGTAATCCGAAGCCAAGTCGAGGATCGTAGACTACACTCTGAGTTCGTAGAGTCCATTGAGTGCATACAGAGATCGTAGTCGGGCTAGATCAGATAAAGACAACAAGCACAAGGCAGAAATCGTAGAGTGTCAAGGTCTTATCTCGGGATCGTAGTGTCTGCACGACCAAAATTTGAATCGTAGAGTGCGAACTACGACTCAACAAAAGTGCTCACAATGCCAAGTCGAGGAATCGTAGAAGCGGATCACGGTTCTCAAAGAATGAAGCACTCCGAGAATATCAAAGGTCTGAAGCCTCTGGTTGGCCTTTGCAACGATGCAATCCACGATAAGGGAACGAGAGAGCACTCAACGAATGGCATGCGAGGCTAGCGGAAGAACTAAGCACCAATCAATCAAACATCAAGATTGAGTTGAAAGGCCATTCGTGATGAAGTCTTCCACAAGATGATTTAAAGAAGACTTGATTTGTTGACTAAAGAAAAGTCGACTAATGCGATTCTTATCGAAGAGAGCGAAGACAACAATCTTGGAAGCAACCGGGATCGTAGTGTTTGTTAGACAAAGAAAGAAGCGATGGAAGGTGAACCGAATCTTTGGTCGACCACGAAGAGCAAGGCTAAAGTGATTAAGTGCGTGGTCGGTTCATTGATGATAAGTGGCGGAAGATCACGAGGAGAAAGCAAAATTTGGATGCGCCACAAATCTGAAGTGTCTTGATATTGAGAAGGGACGGAGCAAGGAATTAGGCCATCGATGTCGAGAGCGATTGAAGCAAGCGAAGTATTGAAGCCTTTGCACAATATAAGGAAGAGGTGTTTACATTAAAGATCCAATCAACACTCTTGAGGATCGTAGTGTTAACTCTACTATGTCAACGAAAGCAACACTTTCGGCCAAGACACTACGATCAGGTCCTTGAAGACGTGCATCAGAATCGTAGAGTTCGGTTACCTGAAGACTGAAGCATTGGCAACGGTTCAATCTGCAGAGTAATATTCGGAAAAGTGCTTATTGAGAGCATCGATGCAAAAGGACAACCTCTGATCAAGATATCAGAAGAAATAAAGTCTTCAACTTGACCAAGATAGTAAAGTGATACATCTGACAGGGTAGGTGAAACAGTAGACTGCAGAGTCAGAAAATGTATGACATGTCACATCAAGCAGTCTACCTCAAGCAACTCGAGATCTGTGAAGACATTTGAATAGCTTCAGCGGCTACTTTCTAACGGAAGGATTGGGATGATGTATAAATGTAGAAGAGCTTCAAAGATCAAAGGTTCTTTGGAGTTGTGTATTCTGGAGAAAAGGTGGGTGATCCAATAGGAGTAATAGTGAGTCAGAAGGCTCACTCTACGATCCACCGAGAACACTCGAGAAGTTAGATCAAGAAAGAAGTAGAAGTGTGAGTTCTACTATGTAGAAGTGAGAGTTCTACTACATGAAGAGTGTTACGAATTGCTGAGAGAGAAAGAAGAGCATAATGTCATCTGGATGTCCATCATGGGAAGACTCTAAGTACAATAGAGAAGAGCTTACGGTCATCTTAGCAAGTCCATCATGGGAAGGCATCGAGTAGCAAGAAGGGAGATCACAAAAGCCATCTTGGTGTCAAGCATGAGAAAGCTTCTAAGTACCTTACAGAAGAGCTTACAGTCATCTTAGAAGCCTCTCATGTGCAGCCATCAAGTATCAAGGAGAATGATCTTCAAGGCAGTTCATCAAGGGATCATCCGGAGTACTTGAGCAACCTAAGAAGCTGAGCATCATGAAATACTTAACTGCTCCTCAAGGATGATCAAGCCAAGCTGCTAAGGATAGAAGATGTTAGGAGCATGAAGACATCTTAGCGACAAAGTGCAAACTCAACAACAACAAACAAACAACTCAGCGAATCCGAGGGCCTAAGGGGTCCTTGTCAGAGGGACTAAATGAAGCGAGGCCAAAAGGGTCCTTGTCGAGGAGGGACTAAATAAAGCGGGGCCAAAGGGTCCTTGTCAGAGGGACTAAGCGAAGTTCTAAAGGGAACTAGAAGAGTCCCAAAGAGTTCGCGGCCTTGAAGAGTTCTTAATTGGTGGCCTTGAAGTTCCTAGTGAATCTGAAGTTCAAAGGTCTTTGGCCTTGAAGGAATCGTAGAGATTCAGGGTGTTGCCCTTCCTTAGTGGAAATCCTGCTAGTTGAAAGCAGAAGAGTGGATTAGGAGCTTGAGTCTCTGAACCACTTAAAATCTCTTGTGTCTTTTACATTATGTCATTTATATTATGTCTATAACTGCTATAACTGCTATGTATGTTTTAAGCGCTTACAACTAAACTAACTCGATGAACAATATACGTATGATTATAAATATATCAATGAAGGGAATCTTTTACTTATTCATTTGTGCTTGAAAAGATTCTTATGTTTGCCATATACTCTAATATGAACAATACATCATAAACCAGAAAAGTATTTGAAATAAAAAGGATCTATTCAACCCCCCCCTACAGATCTATTGTGCCCTACGGGAACTAACAATTGGTATCGGAAGCGGGTTCTCGTGCTATATTTAAAAGCTAATCGCTTTGAGTCTGATCCCAGGCACTAACATTGTTCTAAACTTAGTTTAGTAGTAAGTAACTTGTTATATGCTGAAGAGCTCACACGTTGGAAATATTGTGTATAGGTAAAAAATGTGTATACACCTGAAGCTGCTCAGATTGGTCCATATCCTTGATTATTATATCAACAAGACCAATCCTAGTCTGCAGTCAATCTTGTAGTCTGAAGATCAGATGAGAGAAAGAGAGCAAGAGACATCAGTGACAAAGAGTAAAGCATTCATCAGTCTGAAAGATGAAGAGGTCACGCGTTCTAAGAAATGTTGATCAAGAGGAGAAAGAAGATCTTCTCAAACCTATGAGTGACCAACCATCAACTGGGTGTTATCCTTGTAAACTCAAAGATGTCAAAGATCTTAATGCCACGATTCCCTTGATCTACATCTTCAAGACCACGACTGATTGATGAAAGGCCAACAAGAGCATTAAGCTGAAAGGAGTAAAAGTAAAAGCTATGCGCATCAATACCTGAACTCAGTATATCTAAGGTAAATGACTGTTTCGTTACTGATAGTAAAAAGGTACGGTTCCTCACTATTATAAATGTACATCATTATTGCATCTCCTTATGAACTATAACGATTGATACATCAAGGAGTCATAATCTACCTAAAAAAGGTGAAGAGAGAAAGTAACATGAGGATAGAAACTCAAATGACTATAAACTTTCTCTCCATCCAAGTTTTGGGTTGAAGATGATATCTTGAAGGAAGTGCGAAATGGGTCATAAGAGCATCTGAACCTAATAATGAACGAAATGTGAAGTAATCTTTGCTGATGGGTTAGTATGTATGCACAAGCCTATGTTCTAAGTGTTCGATAACACACAGAGTATGATCAGTTCTGCAAGAGGATCTTGTTGACTTATAGAAACTGATCACCTCAATGAATCAACTAGATACTCCTAAAATCGTAGAGCTGATTCTCACTTTGTGAACACTTAAACATTGTGAACATAACTCAGTGAATGATGAAACCATCATAGATTGAGAGTGTGTTATTAAATGCCATATCTCACACACATTCACCAGCATGCATCTCGAAACATATTATCATAAGATAGTTGCATGTATGGATATGTCTGTTGATGATAAATATGATGATTATCCAAATAAGAGGAACAGGGGTTTAGAAAACTAACCTAGCAGGATCCATTTAACTATGGGTACCAAAAATAGAAATATATTTAAACCTGCAGGTATTTGGTCAGTCTGACCACTCTAAGGAATGATGAAGCGCGGAAGATTTGATTAAGAAGATCGACCGTGAGAAGGCTAAGGACATTAGAAATGAGTCTAATAAAGTTCCTATATGTCCAAGCCTGTCCTTGAAGACCCTTTGAGCTAACCGGAATGAAGCTCACATGGTTGCAAATCTGTATATGGGAGCATGCCATGCAGCAGAAGATAAAGAGGATTCTATATGCCCATATCAAGAGAGATATGCTTTATGGAAAGGATCCTCAAGGGAAGCTCACAATAGAAGATCATTGAACTTAAGACAAAAGGAGTTCTTTACGAAGAAGAACTTCTCAAAACAAAGGACTATCAAAGAAGACTACGTTCGTACTGTCAAATGATCGTAGAGTGATCAATCCTGAACATACTCATCTCTACGATACGAGGAAAACAAAGCAGCGATGATGATTCCGGTCGGAAGGAGAAATCTTTGGCGACCTTCAAATGAACATGAAGAAGGAATCACATCTATCTCGAGAAGACAACATCAACAATGGGGAGCATTGATGCATTAAGGAATAACAACACTATTAAACACGGAAGAGATGTACCCATTCTGAGTCCCAAAACCTTGTGGTGATGAACCAAATGAAGATCCATAGTCGGTAGGAGCGTCTCAAAGCGTACTCGCGATAACCCTTCGACCACCCAATTCATAATCGTGAAGTTCTACGATCAAACACATGATCGTAGTGTAAAGAAGAAGAAGGACACCACGATTTTAGCATTGCGAGATATTAAAGTGGTAGAAAGACCTCCCCATTAGAAAAGATCTAATGAGATGTCATTGAAAATCATTGTCTTAGTACTTCATCTGAAGAGCGCCTCGGGGACAAAACGACCCTTAGCTCACTCTAAGAGGTTGGCCCTTCACGAGCTACCTTATCACGGAAGGAATGCTTGATCTAGTTCATCTTAAAAGAACCAAGTCGATTCGGCGATCGTAGAGTTGAGTTTGAAAAGGACTAAGCGATCGTAGTGCAAGCTGCGGCGATCGTAGAAGACAACTCAGCGATCGTGGAGTTCTACCAAAGGGTACTCAATTCACAAGGAGCATGAAGAGTGAGACATCCGCTAAGCCATTCAAGTTAAGGAGATAAGTTGAATACATCGGTGATTGAGCTATCTTTGCATCGAAGTAAGGAGGAAAAGGCGAAGCCATCGCTGCGACATCTCTTAGAAATTGATCGTTGAGTCAACAAATGAAATCGTAGAGTCTATAGCTATCTCATCATGTTACTCTACGAATCAAAAGGTCAAGCGGTCAAAGCCGCGACAATTAAGCGTCCACTCCTCTAATAATTGAAAAGTTGTGGGGAATTCTGACTCATTCTTGGGCAACGTGCAACCAATGGGACGAGTTGACACATCTTTTGAGTATCACGAGTTAGAAGGAGCGCCATAAAGACAAGTTCAAATCTGCAGAGCAGTTACCAAAAGATATCGAACCTTTCTCCTCCCATTTTCAAAACCTAGAAAGCTTTTCAAGAGCAAAATCGGTTAACCTCAAAGCCTTACCAACGAATGACCATCTCGCATAAACTTCTCTATATCTAATACCCACATTCTTCAAACTACTCAAAATGGAAAACTGGCAAGTGATTACTGGTATTCATCTTGGAACAAAATCGTTTGAAAAATCTGAAAAGAAGTTCAAGGACATTCTCGAGCTTATAAAGAAGGCAGGATTTTCAGAATGCCTTGAGGCAAATACTCGAGTCTACTGCAACCTGGTTAAAGAATTCTACTCAAATGTCTCTATAAATTCAGAAACTCTTACTACCAAGGTTAAAGGTCAGTCTCTCAAGTTAAAATCTTCTTACCTCAATCAATGCCTAGGTTTTCTTAACTAAGGGCTAAAGAACCTTGACAATGTCAACACTGAATTAGCAAAGGAAGTTATGGGGTATCAAAGAAACCCTAGTTTCAAGGACATGAAGAAGAAGGAGTTTCTGAGCAATATGAGTTCCTTCTTTGAAATAGTTGGAAAGTGCATACTATATGTAAGAACACTTTGTACATGACACGGTGATGATCGACCGGTGATTGAAAATCATGTCAGCAATAGTTTTGAAGAAACAAATCGACTTTGGAGCTATCTTGTTTGATCAGATCTCCAAATGGGTAGAGAAGGCTGAGAAGAAGCCCCTGACCAAGGTATTTCATGGGAGGCTGCTGAGTATCATACTGAAGAAAAAGCTAGGGGGAAAGATCAAGGATGATGAGGGAGAAGCCCTGAATGTGCACAAGGTGATGTCTCCACAGTTATTTGAAAACTGGAAAAAGAATCCCAAGGAGAACAAAAAGGTGGCAATTTGGGAAGCGTGATAGAGCCTCTACAAAGAAAGAGAAAGATAGTAAAGGCAGGAGAGCTACGAGTCGGTGACTCTTGAATTTGAAATCACACGACCGAGGAAGAAATCAAAAGTGGTGAAAAGAGCTGGTGATGTGAAGAAAGCCCAGGCCCCACCAAGGAGAGTCTCCTCCTTGAACAAGAATGAAGAAGAAAAGGCCCAAACTGCTGAAACCACAAAAAGAAGAAGCAGCAGGTTGCTTCAAGGGCCAGTCAACAAGAAAGCTAAGGTGGATGACAAACCAACCTTAGCTTCTCAAATCAATACATCTCTTTGAAGAAAGGGATGTAGAGTCGGCGGGAGGAGAGAAAAGCGAAGCTGGCGATGAAGAAAAGTGCTCAAGCCCCATGGAAAATTCTCAGAGAAGCAACTCTGATGAAGAAAAAGAAATTTAGAATGATCAAAGTGCATCTCCAAATGCAACTGCCCCAACCAGCCCAGAGAATGGGTCAGAAAATGCTATTCTAGAAGAAGAAGAAGAACATGTCCCCTCAAACCAAGAAAGCTCTCATGATGGCTCAGAAAGTGATGAGGCCAAGAAAGAAGAGTCGATCACGCCGGTGATAATCTCAAAGAAGTTTATCGATGAGCAAGTGGAGTCGGAGGCTGAAAGAAGAAGAAGTCTCATCTCTCCAATAGTTGAACCTCCACAAAGAAGGAAGAAGAGCTACAGTGCGCAAGCCCCGGTTTGCCTCCAAAAGGAACAGCAGCCAATCTAATGCCATCATTGAATTAAGGGATGATGAATCTGTATCCCAAGGAAAAGATGTTGAAGAAGAAACCAGCAGTGGAGAAGAAGAATCTAAGGAAAGACTTGCTGAAGAAAGTTCAGATAATGAAATACAACAAGAAGGATTTTCTGTTGGAGATGATCAAGAAGAGTCTGAACATGAAATGCAACAAGAAGATCCCTCTGCTGAAGCTAATTTAAATGGTTCTGGTTCTGAGAAGGAAGAAACAGGAAATGATTCTAACTCTGAAGATCAGGAATCAGAAAACTCAGAAATCCACCCTGTTCTCTCACCTGCAAGATTTATCAGGAGAATAGTAGTAGAAGTTCCCAATGAACCATCAAAGACTCCTCCTAACAGATGGGTAAACTATGGAGACGAGCAGCTCAGAGTAGTAAGAATGACTACTTCTGACTTAGTCAAGAACTGGAACAATATGGAGCTAGACTGCTCAACCATTCTCTATAACCACGATGATGGTGATGAGATGTTTCTTCGATGGATGCCATGGCTAAAGGCCATTCTTGAAAAAGATGGAAGCTACTTGGTTGGTGTTACAAGCGGTTTCAAGCATGGGCGGTGGCTCGAGAACTTTCAAGAGTGAAGAAGTTTTCCACCAAAGGTGATCATAAATCGGCCCCACTTCAAGGTCTATCGACATCTTAGAAATCTCTACATCCCTACGATCGTAGAGTGGATTACGAAGGAAGAAGAGCCATGACCAAGAAGCTAATCGTGAAAGTCGATCACTCTCACGCTTATGATGTTCAAATCAAAACCGAAGCCTCCTTATGATCAAAACCTTTGCTATCGGACACTCCATCCTCCTCCACAAGTAATTGGTATTCCACGATTGTTCGGATTATCAAACATTTGAAAATTGTCCAAAGATAACAATCGTGAAGTCAATCCATTGCCCAAACCGAAGGCGCCAATCAAGAGGATCAAAGCGCTTTGGAGCAAAATTACGAGAAAATTTACGATGATTTAAGCAGAAAGATCTCTATGCTCACTAAAGAATCACGAGCGAGATAGAATCGAGGAGATGATTCTTTCCGGACCTGAAACTTCAAGCTATCTTGGTGATGTATCTCTCAAACTACAAGAGAGATAGCATCTATCGGAAGGCCATCAAGATCGGGAAAAAGTAGCTCTACAAGTTTAGGAGGCCAATGCAAAGCGGATCGAAGCCCTCTCGACAAGATTGACGATCACGAAATAGTCCTTTTACATGCAACTTGAGCTCGACCAAAGCAAGAACTAAAGTTTGAAGTTGCAAACTCCTCCTACTGATGGGCGACTTAATTCCAACATGGGCAAATTGTCTCAAATGATTAATGACAAAGGGGGAGAAAAGAGGCATAGAAAGAAGAGGAGCAAGGGCATCGGGGAAGAAGAGCAAAGGGTCGAGAGGAGAGAAGGAGTCAAAGAAATGAACTGGCGAAAGATTATCATCATCATCGGGGGGTAGAAAGATGATGATCCCATGATAGCAAAGTCTGAGGGGGAGCCAGATAGAAAGATGATGAAGGGGAACCAAGCAGAGACAAAAGGACATCATCTGAAGGGTAGCAAGAACAAGAGCAAGAAGAGAAATTAGATGAGTAGTTGATCAACAAGAATCTTGGAAACATACAAGGAGCCAAGGAGGTACAACTCTAATCTGTTAGGAATGTGTACTGGATCCAGGATGTAGAATGTCTTAATGTATAAATTGTCATATCAATATAAATGACATTCATGATTAACTGTTTTAGAAATATAGTTGCTCACTGTATATAAGATTCATTCATAACATGCATATGCACTTATTATTTTTGTCATAATCAAATAGGGGGAGATTATCAGGAATAAGCATGTGAATGTTATTCCTATTTATATATGATTTGATTATGATATATATATGTATATGGATGAATAATATGCAAGTATGTTTGCATTAAGAAAAGCTGTAAAGTCCTTTGATAGATAATAGAAATATATGTACAAGGACTTAGAATGAATTGATCAAATATGTTAGGTTGATCCTACGAAAGCAAAAAACTTTGTAAAGTCCTTAAAAAGAAATGATGTACAAGGACTATAAATATAGAAAGATCAAGCTTGTTAGGTTGATCTTATGATGTAATAGATAGGCTAGTCGATCGATGTCGAAACCTTTGCGCAGAAAGTCGTGAGTCTGCCGGGTGAGTCGAGGTTAACTTCGGGAGCTATCGAGGCAGAATAGGAGTATGAAAGATAGTAGATCTTGGAGTTCGTAGACTGCCAGGGGAAACGAAGAAGGATCGTAGTGTATCGAGAAGAGCTTCCTCGGGATCGTAGTGTGCTGAGGAAGTCATGTTCAGAATCGTAGAGACAGCTTGCCTAAGAGCCGAACGATCATCTGCCAAAGTCAAGTCCAAAACGTAGACTACACTCAGAGTCGTAGAGCCTAGTAATGCCGAAGCCAAGTCAAGGATCGTAGACTACACTCTGAGTTCGTAGAGTGCATTGAGTGCATACAGAGATCGTAGTCGGGCTAGATCAGATAAAGACAACAAGCACAAGGCAGAAATCGTAGAGTGTCAAGGTCTTATCTCGATCGTAGTGTCTGCACAGCCAAAGCTGAATCATAGAGTGCAGAACTACGACTCCAACAGAAGTGCTCACAATGCCAAGTCAGAATCGTAGAGCAGATACGGTTCTCAAAGAATGAGCACTCCCAGAATATCCAAAGGTACGAAGCCTCTGGTTGGCACTGCAACGATGCAATCCACAGTAAGGGAACCAGAGAGCACTCAACGAATGGCATGCAGGCTAGCAGAAGAACTAAGCACCAATCCAATCAGCATCAAGATTGAGTTGAAAGGCCATTCGTGATGAAGTCTTCCACAAGACGATTTAAAGAAGACTTCAGCAGCTGACTAAAGAAAAGTCAGCTAATGCAGTTGCTATCAAGAGAACAGAAGACAACAATCTTGGAAGCAACCAGGATCGTAGTGTTTGTCAGACAAAGAAAGAACTGATGGAAGGTGAACCAAGATACTGGTCAGCTTTTGAAGAACAAGGCTAAAGTGATTAAGTGCATGGTCAGTTCATTGATGATAAGTGAGCGGAAAATCACCAGGAGAAAGCAAGCTGGATGCGCCATAAATCTGAAGTGTCTTGATATTCAGAAGGGGACCAAAGCAAGGAATTAGGCCATCGAGATCGAAAGAGCAATCGGAAGCAAAAGCGAAGTATTGAAAGCTTTGCACAATATAAGGAAGAGGTGTTCTACATTAAAGATCCAATCAACACTCTTGAGGATCGTAGTATTAACTCTACTATGTCAACGAAAGCAACACTCAAAGAAGACACTATGATCGAGTCCTTGAAGGCGTGCATCGAGAATCGTAGAGTTCGGTTACACAAGAGGTGAAGCATTGGCAGCGGTTCAATCTGCAGAGTAATATTTGGACGAAGTGCTTATTGAGAGCATCGATGCAAAAGGACAACCTCGATCAAGATATCGGAAGAAATAAAGTCTTCAACGACCAAGATAGTAAAGTGATACATCGGCGAGGTAGGGGAAAAAGCGATGAAGCGCAGAGTCAGAAAATGTATGACATGTCACATCAAGCAGTCTACCTCAAGCAACTCGAGATCTGTGAAGACATTTGAATAGCTTCCAACGGCTATTTTCCAACGGAAGGATTGGGAAGATGTATAAATGTAGAAGAGCTTCAAAGATCAAAGGTTCTTTGGAGTTGTGTATTCTGGAGAAAAGGTGGGTGATCCAACCGAGAGTAATAGTGAGTCAGAGAAGGCTCACTCTACGATCCACCAAGAACACTCGGAAGTTAGATCAAGAAAGAAGTAGAAGTGTGAGTTCTATTATGTAGAGCGTGAGAGTTCTACTACATGAAGAGTGTTACGAAGCGCCAAGAGAAAGAAAGAGCATAATGTCATACGGATGTCCATCATGGGAAGACTCTAAGTACAATAGAGAAGAGCTTACGGTCATCTTAGCAAGTCCATCATGGGAAGGCATCGAGTAGCAAGAAGGGAGATCACAAAAGCCATCTTGGTGTCAAGCATGAGAAAGCTTCTAAGTACCTTCTGGAAGAGCTTACGGTCATCTTAGAAGCCTCTCATATGCGACCATCAAGTATCAAGGAGAATGATATTCAAGGCAGTTCATCAAGGGATCATCCGGAGTAGTTGAGCAACCTATGAAGCTGAGCATCATGAAATACTTAACTGCTCCTCAAGGATGATCAAGCCAAGCTGCTAA
The DNA here is from genome assembly GCA_020205605.1 of Panax ginseng. NCBI lineage: Eukaryota > Viridiplantae > Streptophyta > Magnoliopsida > Apiales > Araliaceae > Panax > Panax ginseng. Next base: position 38,137,351 of record CM035150.1, on the reverse strand, counting down.
GGATAGAAGATGTTCAGAGCATGAAGACATCTTAGCGTGCAAGCTTTCGGCAAGACTCAACAACAACAAACAAACAACTCAACGAATCCGGGGCTGAGGGTCCTTGTCGGAGGGACTAAATGAAGCAGGGGCCAAAGGGTCCTTTTCGGAGGGACTAAAGCGAAGTTCCAAACTTCTGCTTGGGCTTGAAGAGTTCCAAGGGAACTAGAAGAGTCCCAAGGCTGCTGGCCTTGAAGAGTTCTTAGTGAACTGAAGTTTCAAGGTTGCTGGCCTTGAAAGAATCGTAGAGATTCAGGGTGCTGCCCTTCCTTAGTGGAAATCCTGTTAGTTGAAAGCAGAAGAGTGGATTAGGAGCTTGAGTCTCTGAACCACTTAAAACCTCTTGTGTCTTTTACATTATGTCATTTACATTATGTCTATAACTGCTATAACTGCTATGTATGTTTTAACTACTTACAACAAAACTAACTCAACGAACAATGTACGTATGATTATAAATATATCAATGAAGGGGAATCTTTTACTTATTCCGTTGTGCTTGAAAAGATTCTTATGTTTGTCATATACTCTAATATGAACAATACATCATAAACCAGAAAAGTATTTGAAATAAAAAGGATCTATTCAACCCCCCCCCCCCCCCCTTCTAGATCTATTGTGCCCTCTGGGAACTAACACTTGCCATGCTGCATGAGCACGCAACCAAGTCCTCTATGCGAAGCATCGCTATAAACTACGAAATTTCCTGTGTCATCGGGTAATGACAAAACAAGCACTTCACTTAACCTCTTCTTCAGTTCTTGAAAACTGTCTTCGCATTTCTCCATCCAAGCATACTTCACCGTCTTCCTTGCAAGCTAGTCAACGGAGTAGCTATCTATCCTGAATAAATCTCCGATAGTAACCCTCTAATCCTAGGAAACTCCGCACCTCGGTCGGCGTGTTCGGTTGTTCCCAATTCATCACGGCTTCCACCTTCGCTGGATCTACTGAAATCCCCTAATGGTCAATGACATGACCTAAAAACTGTACCTTCTCTAACCAAAATTCACACTTAGTGAACTTCGCATATAACTTCTCCTTCATTAGTGTCTCCAACACTATCCGTATGTGTTCAACATGATCTTCTGGCGTCTTAGAATAGACTAGAATATCATCGATAAACACCACAACAAACTTGTCCAAATATTGTTTGAACACTCTGTTCATCATATCCATAAATACAGCTGGTGCATTAGTCAACCCAAATTACATCACCAGAAACTCGTAATGACCATAACGAGTGTTGAATGTCGTCTTTGGTACGTCTTCATTTCTAACCTTCAGCTGATGATACCCCGTCCTTAAATCTATTTTGGAAAAATATTTTGCCCCTTTCAACTGATCAAAAAGACCATCGATCCTTGGCAATGGATACTTATTCTTTATCGTTAACTTGTTCAACTCTCGATAGTCGATACAAAAGTTACACAAATAGCATGTGTTTGTGATTTCTTCATAGATGGAATTAATGATTCGTATTTATGATAGAGATATACCTTTACGCCATATGTAATCTTATAGAGAACTTGTGCTTTAAATCCTTTTAAATTGTAATTCACATAGAGATATAGTGGATTAGTTAATTAGGGTGTCTTGCTTAATTCTATCATCTGTGAATTTAAGTGAGTATGGGTATTATGCATCGAGAGGTGGTTTTATCTACTTTAGTGTTCTTGATTAACAATTCAGGATAAAGAATAATTGATGAGTGTTAACATAAATGAAGCAATAAGTGAAGTTGTGATCTTAAATCTCCGTAACCTTAATTTAACTAGTGGTAATTAGAATTAATTTACTTATAAATTGAAATTCATTCTTCGAGGAGTTTCCTCCTCATCATCATATCTCTTTAACTGATGTTCATATTCTTCTAATTCACCAAACAATGTTAAAGTATCCATGGAAGAAATAGTAGCAGAATCTTGGAGAGTAGTGATTTTAGAAGCAAACCTTTTGGGCATAGCCCAAAGCAACTTACGGTTGATCTCACTTTCAGGAATAGTCTTATCCAGCAATTTCAAGGAGTTTATAAGGACTAGAAATCTTGCATGGGCTAGCTTGATGGGTTCATCTTTTTCGAGCTTGAACATTTCATAATCGTGCATAAGCATGTTTAGCTTGACTTCTCGTACTTTTGAAGTACCTTCATGACTTACCACTAAAGTATCCCACATCTCTTTGGCAGTGTTGCATGAAGAGACTTTATCTATCTCGGATTGTACCATGCCGCTGAGAAGTGTGTTCATAGCCTTTGAGTCATATGAAACCATGTAGATTTCGTTTGAGTCCATTTCTAGCAGAATTTTTGGTGTTCCATCATCTCTTCATGGAACAGCTGGTCCATTCTCCATAACCCACCATTCCCAAGGATCTCTTTTAAGATAGATCCTCATTCGAAATTTCCATAAGTTGTAATTTTCTGTTCCAAACAGCAAAGGAGGTTTATTAGTTGATTGACCTTCTTGATAGTTGTTCCCGAACTGTGTCATGTCAGAATCTTTCCCTACAAGTCACCTTTTAGACCAAGATAAGTAGAGCCATGCTTTGATACCAAATGAAATTTAACTAGGCACACTTAGAAGGGGGGTTTGAATAAGTGTGGGAGCAATCTATGACCAATTTTTAAACTTTAGATCAAGCTATTAAATTCAAGCTACTATATTGATTAATTCAGTTTGCTGAATTAATATAGTCTACTGAATTGACTAAATATCCTGCTGAATTTATAACTTAAATAAAATACTTGGTGTCAAAGAATTATCTTAATATAAAGCAAATATTCAAATTTTAATTATTAAGATAATTAAATAGCTTACGTGAGTAATTAAAGTAGAGCAATTAGTAAAATCAACACCAAGATTTTTTACGTGGTTAAGCTATTACCCTCTATAATAATAGCCTAGTCCACGTCCAATACCAACTAGTATTGGAGACTCACTTTATTTATATATTTATAAATAACCACCAATTATAAAACAGATTCTTACAAAAATTAATTAACAATTAATTTCTCTTGAGCACTCTTGCTCCTTGTGCACTCTTGCTCCTTGTGCACCTATGCACTCTTAAAGCACATTTGCTTCCTTGAACCTGTTTGTAAACCTTTTCTCTAATCCACTAGGATTAACACCTTTAGACTACACTTAGTCTAAAATAGAAAATTCAATACAGATATAGAGGTCTATGATCAATGCAAGAATAATCAATTTAACAATTAAAGGCTCAACTATATGCAATGATCAATTAGCAAAAAAAGATAAACAATTAATTTCTTACCAAATACCAGCTCAAAGATATTAGAAATAAATTGCTTAGCTGCTCAACGGTTTGCACAAATCAAAATAAGTTGCTCAATAATATTAGTGATTGGTGCAAGAATCAAATTGTGAGTTCTGAATATTTATGCATGTCTTACAGCTTTTTATAATAAAATTAAAGTTACCGTTGCACAAAGAGTCCAAGTGTATTATACTGTTACGTTGTCAACAAGATAAGTAACAAATACAAATCTAGTTGAGAAATAATCTCAACTATATCTTCAGTTATAAGAATGCATGTTGGACACTTTTAAAATTAACCCACTAACAACTTTGACTTATTCTTTTTCCTTTTTAGAATGGCGTGCACAATTAAATAACAAATCTTCCTTTATCTTTCCCATATCCAAGGTGATAGAGTCCCAAGATTTCTATAATTACATTCCTTGAAAATCGTACACCCACATTTCATATTCTAAAGATGTATAGCTGACATGCACAAGACTATACTCATAATATAATTGAATATCCAATATTTATGCATGAACAATAATTACTCCCTGTAAACCTATACTCATATTATAACCGAATATCCAATATTTATGCATGAACAATAATTACTCCTTGTAAACCGTACATGCAACAAATCAAAAAGATATATAGCTTCCATCTTTTCGGGTTTCTAGACAATATTAAATACATAGAACTTCACGTGTAGCTAAAGAAAGTATTATCCCAAGAATATTAATGCACACGTAACCCATGTCACAGTTTTTGTACTTGATAATATATATATATATATATATATATATATATATATATATATATATATATATATATATATATTAAAAGTATTTAGGAAAAACCTTTTTCAAAACTTTTAAAACATTTTTCATTCAAGACATATAACAAAATGTAAATGATATGTCCTAGAGCCTTTAAATGAAAAATCAATTATTATGCACTTGAACTTACATTTGGTTTTGCTAGTAAAGAAAAACTCTTCAATCCAATAAATGTTCCTTATCATCAGATACCTGAAATGCCATAAAACAATTTAGCATACAAATAATTCATCATCAAAACTTAAGGATAAAATATGACTAGGTCAACATTCTCCCCCTTTTTGATGATGACAACCAAAAAACTTTTTAATTCCCATTAACTCCCCTAAATTCATGCATATAATATAATTAGTTCCCCCTAAATTCATGCATCAATATCATATCAGGAATCTCATATTAACTAACTAAAATTCAAATTTGATTTCAGTAAACTAAAATTTTAAACCCCTATTATCTGGCATGTACCTACAATCATGTTAGTTCAACATATATTTATCAAATATATCAAACTGCTAACATATCAATTAAAACTTTAAACAAAAGTCTGGTAAATCATAAATTCAAGCCTTTTCAGTCTTAAAATAACCCCAAATTTCTCCCCCTTTGTCATCAAACAAAAAGGGAAAAGATTTATCAATCGAGTTCTACCATTGCTGCATGATGTTCATCCCTTTTGGTGAAGTAAGGGCGATGATTTGCACAGTTAATACATTCAGCAAGGGTAAAGTCAGTAGCAAAATGAAGAGGACGGGGAATGAAAGTTCCTGGTGGTAATGGCACGTCAAGAAATTCACCAATATACTCAGCGAGCCAGTTACAATGAACCCATTTTGTAACTGTAGACTGTTTACGTTGCATATGGAGCTTAGAGCCTACATCATTGAAACGTGTAGACATGAACTCAGCCAATTATCCTACCTGATTACTGACAAACTTGATCTCCTAACTTAACTGACAGGAATTCCGATTAAGCCTTCGCTGCATAACCTCCGCCAAAGCAGTGGTTTGCAGTTCAAAACCTGTTTATAAGTCAATAAACTCATCCTCAATATTATGATACATCTTGTTAATATCGGGAGCACCCAAAGGCAATTTGCCTTTTTCCAACATAGTCATACGAGTGTTAAGACCAGACATGTCAGCTTGCATTTTTTCTTTATTACTAAGCACCAGTTTCAACATGTCAATGATTTTAGAAGAAGATTGAGTGGGGGCTGAACAAGAGAAGATGGAATTGAGATTGGAGGAATAGGATTCTCAGAAGTAACACGAATAAGTTAACCATCAATTAAAAGAATACGCGACATTTTCAAGGAACCAACGCTAATGGAATCAGTAACAGAAACAGAGACTTCATTTTCAAAAGATATTTTAAAATGATTGAACAGAGTAGTAAGAGTAGCACTGCAAGGCAAGCATGTTTTGGTTTTTCGTTAACAAGTGGTCATTTGGTGAAAGCATCATTTGAGATAAATTAAAAGAGACTCCTTTTAAAATCATGGCAACGATTATCAGGTCTTGATAGGTAAAATCTGCTCCTCCACCTAAACGAGGCAACAGATTGTATCTAACAAGATGATGAAGTACACAAGAAATAGGGGAAACATCCACTATTTTTGGAGTAAAAACATCACCAAACAAAGAATTGTTCATAAAAATTTGTAACTTTTCCAGAGGGGTAAACGAAAAATGAACAGCTCCTTTTCTAGTAAAGGGACAAACACCAGAAGATGGAATGTTCAAAATACTACCAAAATCCATGATTGTAAAATATAAAGATTTTCCTTTGACAAAAGTTGTATAAAAATCCCCATGACACTCTAGATTTGTATAAAACTATTGGACAAGTCTAGGGTATGCAACTGATGGAGGAAAAAGCATAGAAGAAATACCACAAGAATCAAACAATGTTTTCAAAAGAGATTGTTGATAACAGATTTGATCGACTGACTTTTCATAGACAAATTGTTTAGGAAACACAACGGTTCTAAACCGTACCTCATAAGCTTTACTTCTAAAGACGTTTTCAGGAAGATCGGAGGAAAGGTTAGGGTTTACCGAAACCAGTGGAGAAGTGAACTCAGACTTACAAGATGGGATTGTTGACTGTCATTGCCGAGAGGGTCTAGAAGATTTCGGGAAGGACGGATTGAAGGTTAATTCGTCAGAAGATGAAGAGTCCACATACTATGTTTCCTCAGACACGACCTTCTTCAGTTTTCTTTGCTTTCGTGAAGGTCCGACAGTTGATGGGGGAGGTACCGGCGCTTATGTGTTCGAGTTCTCATGATGTTTGAAGGGTAAAAGTAGAGAAGATGAGCGTAATAAGAGAGAAAGATAATCATAAAACAAAGAGTTAGAAACATAAAGAGTGAGAGATAGATGATTAAATAAAATGAATGGATGCATGTATGAAGTACACTCCAACACGCTTACGTCTCCCAAGAAGCTCAGTCGACTTATCTTTTCAATTTTCAACAATCATTATGAGATAAATATAAATTAACTGAACAAATGCATGTACACATACATACTTACGTCTCCTGAGAAGCCCTTTTCCATCCGATCTTTTCAGTTTTCAAAAACAATTATGATAGACTCCTTGATTATTGCGTCCATGAATTAAGGAGTTAAGTAGGCGGCCGAATAATCATCATATTAATTATCCTAACTTTTATCAGTTAATAAGATATGCATGCAACATAGAATAACGATAATACATTTTTTTAAGATGAATTATGCGATACACATCCCAAGTTCTCTTCGCAACATGCAAAATCTATCTTCACTTAATGGTTTAGTAAAAATATCTGCAATTTGATTTTCAGTTGGAATAAAAATTAATTTAATAAAACCTTTTGACACATTATCACGTAAAAAATGATGTTTCACTTCGATGTGTTTTGTACGTGAGTGTAGCACGGGATTTTTAGATATATCTATAGCACTAGAATTATCACAATAGATAGGCACACAATCACATAATATGTCAAAATCTCATAGAGTTTGCCTCATCCATAAAATATGTGAACAGCAACTTCCTGCAGCTAGGTATTCACCCTCAGTAGTTGAAAGAGCCACTGAGGTTTGCTTTTTACTATGCCATGACACGAGACTTTGTCCCAAGAAACTACAAGCACTACTCGTACTTTTTCTATCGATTTGACATCCTGCATAGTCAGCATCTGAATAACCTATTAGTTCAAAGTGATTGAAAATTGGATAAAATAACCCTAAATTAATAGTACCACTTAAATATTTCAAAATTCTTTTAACAGCATTTAAGTGTGATTCTTTGGGTTTAGCATGAAATCTTGCACACAAACAAATACTATACATTATATCGGGTCTAGAAGCAGTTATGTATAGTAAACATCCAATCATACCTCGATATTTTTTTATATCAACATCAATACCTTTCTCATCAGTGGTGAGCTTTATTGATGTGCTCATTGGTGTACCTTTCGAGTTAGATCCTTCAAAGCCAAATCTCTTGAGTAGTTCTTTTGTGTATTTGGTTTGATGGATATAAATTCCTTCTTTTGTTTGCTTGATTTGTAGTCCCAAGAATTAATTAAGCTCTCCCATTAAGCTTATGTCAAATTCTTTATGCATACACTTGGAAAACCACTCACAAAGAAAATCATTAGTAGCACCAAATATTATATCATCTACATATATTTGAACAATAATGATATCTATTATTTTAGGCTTAATGAACAATGTAGAATCTATTTTACCTCTAACAAACTCGTTTGATAAGAGATACTTACTTAACCTTTCGTACCAAGCCCTTGGAGCTTGTTTCAAGCCATAAAGAGCTTTCTTTAGCTTGTACACATGTTTAGGATACTTTTCGTGCTCGAATCTAGGAGGTTTTTTGACATGCACTTCTTCATTGATGTATCCATTAAGGAATGCACTTTTTACATCCATTTGATGAAGTTTAAACTTTTTGTAGCAAGCAAAAGCTAACAGAATTCGGATTGATTCCATCCTTGCTACTGGTGCATAAGTTTCTTCATAGTCGATCTCCTCCTGTTGGTTGTATCCTTGAGATACCAACTTTGCTTTATTACGAATGATTGTCCCATGCTCATCAAGCTTGTTCTTGAAGACCCATTTAGTACCAATGATGGAAACATCTTTTGGAGGAGACATCAGTTCCCACACTTGGCATCTCTCAAATTGTTGAAGTTCTTCTTGCATTGCCAATAGCCAGTTCTCATGAAGTATTGCATCCTTTGCATTCTTTGGCTCAACCTGTGATAAAAATGCAGAGAATGCACAGTGATTTTGTAAACCTCCTCGTGTAGTTATACCTTTATTGATATCTGATAAGTGAATTTTATATACACTTATCCGGTATCTTTTACTTGAATTAGTTGATTATATATATGTGTCTTAGTTATTTTTCATGCATTTTGTGTTTATTTTGTAGGTTATACATTTTGGAGCGGTGTGAGCGATTATTGGTAAGGAAAAGCAAAGAAAATGCAAAGAAAAGGCAATCCGGACATCATTTGGGCTTTCATGTTACTTTATGTTCTTGGCTTGGAACTTGGACTACATTGTAGAGCGTCTTCGTAGCTTTCTGAAACATTTTGAATCGCTCTAATCGGAGTTCGAATGCAATAGTTTTGATCGTTGTACCAACGGACGTCAAACTTCGCTGTTTTGGTTAGCCATTTTCATAGCAGTCCCTTCCAGCTCGATTTCAACCTTCATCCGGCCAGAATTTCTCAATCATCAAATAATGAAAGTTGTAGAGCTCATCGATATCTTCGATTTGATAGGTGGCAGGCCCCATAACTCTTCTCGGATCAAAAGTTATGGCCATTTTACCAAAGTACACTGCAGCAGAAAATCACCCGCGCGCGGGTGCACGAATTCCGCGCGGCCGCGCGACTTACATTAGCAAAAAGACGCGATTTTCGACTTTTTCGCTTTGCAGGCGCCTAACTCAGGCCAATTCTTGCGGACGCTTGCTGACTTCGAAAATCTTGACCAACACTGACTTTTCATAAAAACAGTGCAATTGACGCGTAACGGAGAGAGGGATTCAATTAGGGCTTATATATTAGACTTATTTCCATGATGTAAAAAAGATTCCACCCCTTGGGGGCTGAAGCTATTGTCTTCTTCTTTCTTTAATTTCAATAATAGAATAGAGTAGATTAGTGTATGTATTTTGCTAGAGTTGATTGGATTGGAGACTTGAAGCAATTGGAAATCATTAGAGATTCAACCTTGGCTCAAGAGAACATATTTGCACTACAATTCTCTATCCTTATTCTCTCTTTGATTGCTTCTTGTATCTCATGATGTGTCTTCAATATGTGGATAATAGCATTAATTCAATTATGACTTAACTTATATTCTAAGATTGCAATGGATTCTATGGATTAGTTATTTCTGATATGTTTCATTGTTAGCCTTATTGATTTCTATGGATTTGTCTATTAAGATTCATGCTTAATTGCTTAGTTGATTGGCCATCAATTCTTTGTGATAACCCTATGAACTTGAAAGGCGTAAGTATGGGTTTCGATCGATCTTGATAGCTTGTGATTGTATATGTTACATTGTGATGGGATGTATGATTTGTGCTTAGGATAGACATATCTTAGAAGCACCACTCAGTAATCAATTGAGAATTTGGGCTTAAACCCTAATTATTTGTAAATCACATAGACATATAGTGGGTTTAGGTAATGTGGGTGTTCATGTGTATTCTATCAATTGTGGATTATATGTGATATGAGTATGGTACATTGAAAGATGGCTATACTTTACTTTAGTGTTCTCATTAACAATAGGTACAATTAGTTTGGTTTAGCATGAAGTGTATGGATTTGAATGAGTCAATAGATAAAATTGTAATCTTAGGTCTTTATTATCTAGTCTCACTCTAGGAATAGTTAGGTTTATTTAATTTCGTAGTTTAAATACAAAATATAATATCATTCGTTTAAATAAGACTGAGATGGTTATGGGTTAATGCTTGGTGAACTTTGTTAGTTAATTCTCCATGGGAACGATACTTTACTTACTCTTTATTACTTGTTGACCACGTATACTTGCGTGTTGTGCGTAACTAGAATTTACCCAACAATATCTCCAATGATGTTTTCTGGAGGATGATTCTTGATGTATCTAGTTGTTCTTGGCATTTGGATATCATGCATAACTTCCTCTTGATCATTAGACTCATCTTCAGCATCCTGCAAATCTTCAGGTTCACGTTCATGCTGGTCATTCATTTCAATTTGCTGAATCTGTTCATTCGGTCTCCTGTTTTGTTCGTTTCGATTTGCTGAAATGTTGACCGTCTCCAAGTTTCCTGCATCATCTTCACTTTCTTTTGAAAGATCATTGTTAGTCTCATTGAAAGTGATATGAATAGATTCTTCTACACATGACTTTTTAATATTGAAAATGCGATATGCCTTACTATTTTGAGAATAGCCAATAAATATTCCTTCATACGACTTAGCATCAAATTTTCTCAAATTGTCACTTGTATTTAAAATAAAACATTTAGAACTAAATATTTTGAAATAACTTATGTTGGGAATTTTATTATTTAAAAGCTCATATGGTGTTTTCAAAATAATAGGATGAATGAGTAATCTATTTAAAACATAACAAGATGTACTTACTGCTTCGGCCCAAAATTTCTTTGGAAGCTTACTTTCTTGTAATAGAGTTCTAGCTGTCTCTTGTAGAGTCCTATTCTTCCTTTCCACCACCCCGTTTTGTTGAGGAGTCCTTGGTGCTGAGAATTCATGGCTAATACCTCTTTAATCACAAAAGGTTTTAAAATCTTTTTGAAATTCAGTGCCATGGTCACTTCTAATTATAATGAGTTTGTAACTATATTGTAAGACCCCAACTTTTAAGAATAAAGATGAATTTTCTATAAATATCATTTTTTTAATATTAAGGAGTGAATGTGATATAATGTTATAGTTGTGGGTAATATTTCTAAATTTTGCAAAGTACGCAAATTGTTATATTATATTCGATTGGTCGGGGAATATTCGTTTTAACAGGGAATATTCATACGCCAGCACAATCATTGGTGGACCCCATAGTGGAATTATTGTCGGAGTTAAAAAATGACAGAAATATCTTTTTATAAAAGTAACGGCGGAAGTTTTACCGTTAACTGTTAAATTACCCGTTGATGAAAAGTACAGTAATACGCGTGGTTGCATAGTAGTACACGGTATTGATTATTGATGCTTACGTGAGAAGTCACATAGTTTTGTTCAATTATTGCTACAGTAATTGCTACATAGTATCTCACGTTATTTGATTCAGTTATTGTCAATATTTTATATATTATTAAATCAATAATTGAGATGACAAAGTTATTAATATTATTATTTGTAATATTGACGATGTCTAGAAGTTCTGTCAAGGAGAGGTTTGATCACCTAATTGCGCGCCAATATGGAGAAATCCTTATTGGAAAGCCCCCTCTTTCCTGGGAACGACCTGGTCGTTAAATATTGTGAATTATAATAATGATGATAAATGTTGTTAAAAATATTGAAGGGGATTTTTATGAAGTATTTGTTGTAAATTTTGCTTATTTTATGAAACTCCATTTATCCATTTTTCAAAATAATCGGTAGGGTATATATATATATGATTGTGATGTGTGTCAGAGTGATGTGTGTGAAAGTGACGTGTGGGTGGGAAAATGTGTGTGAATGTGTTATACGGGTAGGAAATGGGGGGGGGGGGGGGGGGAAATGGAATGCCTTGGATGAAAGGGAGTATATATATATACATATATATATATATAATGATGAAAATGACATTTGGGAAGAGCCAATTTTTGTCACGGGTGTGTTATATGATATGTTGCTTTCTTTGAATATTTAGACTTAACCTGATTATATATGGGGATATCCCATTTCCTCATTGCCATAAATGGCAGGTAATATATATATAATATATATATATATATATTATAAGTTTTGTTTTACTTGAATATTATATTATTATTTTAAAATCTGACGCCTGTGAATTCGATTTATTCGGCCCGTGAAATTTTTAACTGTTGATCCGTGAAATTTTTTCAAATAGTATCATTTCCATTCTCCTATAAATAGGATGCTTAGTTAAAATTGAAAATCACACCAGAATCAGAGAATTCTTCTTCTATAATCTTGACCGTATTTCTTTAGAGTTTAAGGAAGTTTTGAGCGTAGTAAACAATTTAAGTTTTCTTCAAGAATATCTCCGCCCTACCAGTTGGAATACTCTTCTTTTTAAGGTAAGGGATATTATTTTGTTCAGTATTCGTATAAAATAATATTTTCTTCCATACTCTGTAGTATTTAAGTAATATTATTTCGTTTTAGATTTCGAATTCTATACTCATTTTGTTAAAGTTTTGGCTTCTATACTCCATGAAATTAGTAGAATATCCTTGATATTTGCGCTTCATTCAGTATCTTTTCATGATTATTCTGAGGATTCTTGATAAGTTTTAACATTTTATGTCAGAGTACTATTAACGGGGTTACTATTCCTAAAGTACTATTCACGGGGTACTATTCACTCGAGTACTATTCACCCAGAGTACTATTCATGATAAAAATTGATTCATTTTCGGTCCAAATTATTTTCTGTACAATGCACACGTAACCCAAGTCACAGTTTTTGTACTTGATAATATATATATATATATATATATATATATATATATATATATATTTTAAAAGTATTTAGGAAAAACCTTTTTCAAAACTTTTAAAACATTTTTCATTCAAGACATATAACAAAATGTAAATGATATGTCCTAGAGCCTTTAAATGAAAAATCAATTATTATGCACTTGACCTTACATTTTGTTTTCCTAGTAAGGAAAAACTCTTCAATCCAATAAATGTTCCTTATCATCAGATACCTGAAATGCCATAAAATAATTTAGCATACAAATAATTCATCATCAAAACATAAGGATAAAATATGACTAGGTCAACAATTTTATTTTGGCCAATGATGAGATTGGGATTAAGTAGATAAGTACGGTACTGATTATTAGAACGTTGATGTAGTTTCTATTACGAATTGGATTTTGTGGTTGTTTTAAACTGGTATAAAAAGGGTAGCACGTTAATAACACCTATGTCGACTGAGTAATTCAAATTGATACATATATAAAGAGTTTCTAAAGGATAATGCTAGTGTAAATAAAAAAAGGACAAGGATAGGTAGTAAAGACGATGAATTAGGCAGGAACCTAGGTTTGGGGGAAAAAGTGGGGTATATAAGCTTCAGAAAAAATTTAAAAAAATAAAATATCTAGTTGAGTCTTGTGGTGGGTTGAGAAGAAATGTGAAACATACTCCCCATAAACACGGATGTGAGATGGAGCGTAAAACGCACTCACCAACCATTTATCTAAAAAAAGACAGGAAATAAGAGAAAAGAGCCCCCGTGAATGAAAAAGAAAGCATGAGTACCCTATTCGGACCCCTAATCTTGGTGAATATTTGATTTTAGTTGGAACTCGCCTATTTTTGAAACTTTTGAGTTTACTCTATATGATTCCTGATAAGAGATTGGTTAGGTATTGAATTTGAATTAGTATCAATTAGCATAAATGTTGAGCACACACACTATATCAGTGATGACGGTCTAAGATTCGAGGATTGATAAGGAGTTATTAATTTGTTTTGATATGAAGTGTTGTAGTTTTGCTTGATTTCTCTGAGGCCGAAGGAATGATTTTGATTCTATGATACTGTTGAATTCATAGACATATAAATTTGATGCATTACATATCATTGCATTGCATTGCATAGCATGTTAGTTTGTTTTGTGCTCGAGGACTAGCACGTTTTAAGTTTGGGAGATTTTGATAAGTGGGTTTTATACCCACGAATCGGTTCCTAGCTCAAGCTTAATCGATGTTAATTCCTTATTTTTGTTGTTTATTTTTACTTATTTATTGTTCTTTTGTGTGTAGGTTGGGTGGTGTGGCAAGTGATCAAGAAGGGTGCAATTTTGGTGAACATTTAGCAAGTTTGGAGCTTAAACAAGATCAACTGACAAGAACTAACCACGCAAGGTAGTGTTTTTTTAAACCTTACACCCGTAGAAGGCGGGGTCTTGAATTCAGATCACAGGAGCTAAGCCCACTGAAATGGGTACTTCAAGCTAATACCCCCCCAACCGGGGGTCAATGCGAGAGCAATTCTATTTCATTTTCTCTTTGCGAGAATGTGAGTTTAAGTAATTAGAATGCTTTGGGACTCTTAATGGCGTGGGATTGCAATCAGAATGGATGTCTTAGAGATATATTGGACATCAAACAACAAGATCATGAAACACAAGGCAATTAACGAAGTTAGAAGATAGATTTTTGGAGCAAGCATTGGAGTGAAGATAATTGAAGGATTTTCATATCAATTGCAGATTGGACTAAAGTGAAGGGTGTTCTGAATTTACTCTTCGTCTCTAGTCTTATATTTGTAATTGGAAGGATGTTATCTTTGATTAACTCAGTTTTTATTTCATTGATGATGAACTAAGTACTTTTTAGGCTTATGACGGATCTTTAAGTGGAATGATGGTTATGTAATCTTTGATTTTCAGTTTAATAAGCTATTATTCCGTTTATCTATATTAATTTGAGCTTGAATTTATGAATTGCCTGATCAATAATTCTTTGTGGACTTGTATGGATTCGAGAGAGGAAGTACGAGTCTAGACTTAGTTAATATAGCATGTGTTCTTGAATTTTGTGAATGAACATAATCTTGATGAATGTTAGGGTAGAGATATGTTTGACATCGCATGTAATCAGATAAAGAACTTGAACTTAAGCCTTCTTTAATTGTATTTCACATAGAGATATAGTGAGTTAGTTGATTAAGGTGTTTAACTTGATTTTATCTAATTTGTGGATTTGAGTTAATACGGTATTAGTACATCGAGAGGTGGTTAATTCTACTTACGTGTTCTTGATTAATAAACTGGGATAGTGAATTAAACTGGAATAAGGTGTAATAATCAGAGTGATGCTTAGAGTGAAGTCGTAAGTCTAATTATCCAATATTTGTTTGAAAATTCAGTTTTTAGGGTTGTTGGTTGTTTGGTAATTTTAATATTTTTAATACTTTTAGTTACAAACTTGAAATTGGTTAGTTTAATAAAATTTAGATTAATAGGAAATTGGTAATTGTGAGAGTTAATTTCTTGCTAGTCTCTGTGGGAACGATACTCTACTTTCACTTTATTACTTGTTGACCACGTATACTTGTGTGTTGTGCGTAATTAGATTTTACCCAACATGTGTTCCTACAACCAACTTTATTATGCCCGTATTTCTTGCATGTGGAACACATCATTGGAGTCCCTTTCTTTGAAACATTACCCATGCTCTTTCGTTCTTCATTTGGATCTTGCCTTCTACATCTCTTTGGCCTTCCAGCCAATCTCTTAGTCAATGGAGGCAACAAGATTGACAAGTCAGTAGTAGGCCAACCATTGCTGCCACTCATGGGCTTTAACAGGTGGTTATATGACTTGAGATATGTTTCAATGTAGTAACAAGGGTCCACAAAAATCATAAATAGGTCTCTCTTCAATATCAGAATTTTCATACATTTCCTCCCATGGCTTCATGCCTTTTGTACCAAATTTAGTCACAACATCATTATCAGATGAAAATGTAGGTTCAATCTCTTCACTAGTCTTTTTCTGCTTCTTGCTTTCCTTGTTCAGGCCTGCCCTTGTCTTCTTTCTGCCCTTGTTCTTAGTTGTCTCATCAATCTCTTTGGCCTTTTCAGCATGTACTGAGCTAGAAGCTTGAGTCCCCATATGTTCAACATGCACTTCAACTTCATCATCCAATTGAACTTCACAAACAACTTCTAACTCATTAATCTTTGTTTTCTTAATCTCTTCCTTATGTAACCTAACATTGATTAACTCTTCATTACCATCATCATCACTAACATCAGTACACTCAAAATCTATTTCTTCATATGTAGAATCATCATCAGTTGAATCTTCCATTGGTGCATCAAGTTGCACATCAACAACATCAACTTCCACCTCAATTACCTGCTCAAAATCCCCCTCAAGTGGTAAGACTTCATCAATGGAGTGGTCATAATATAGATCAACTATCCCATATTTTTCACCCTCCTGAACTAGTAACCTAATACTATGGTCATCACATATTAACTCTAAACCAGTACGAATATCCCAACCACTCTTTTTGAAATACACTGCAAAATCCTTTTTGTACCCCATTGTCTTAGGTAAGTTGTTTATTTTGTCAACATTCAGCCAGTCACCATCAACATCATGATACAATTTTGTAACACCTCCTCCATAGTGGTATATTGGTTCTTCAATAAACCTGCCATCATGATTTAACTCCACAGAAAATAGAACCATCTTGCAACAAGTACAAGACACAACATACAGGTAACCATTACAGAAATGTATTGAAATAAACAAATACAGTTGTAATATTGAGGGTGGTATATTCCTGTATACTGCTACTACAAGGGTTTTCATATAGGCAATTGTTATAGTTGATATGTCAGTTTAGGGGGACTTTAAGAAGGTTATGGTTTGGTTTTTTCTCAAAAAAAAATTTTACAAAAAATTGTCATTTCCCCTTATGATGTTGAAATTCAGAAGCTGTTTTAACCATTCCACAAGTTAATTCTGGAAAACCAAATGGAAGTATACTGTTGTACCCATTATAGAGCATTATTGAAGTAAACCAAGGTAACCATTATATAAAAGTATGGCAAAACTAAACAAATGTTCCCATCCCTGTTTTTGAAAACTCCCCAAATCGTCTTTTTAAAAATCGACACAAAGAACAATCAGTCAAAAAAACCCCCTAGAATTTAGTCCCAATCTTGCTAAACTGAAGAGGGAAGATTTTTTAAAAGGAAAATCATACATACCTTGGTACCAACGAAGATCTAAGCCAGAGATTTACAGGAAAAAACCTTAGATCGATTTTGCAGGAAAAAACCCTAGATCAATTTTCCTTCGTCGCTGGAACCCAAGTTTGCAGATAGACAAATCAGTGAGCCGTGAACGAGGTTGGGAAGAATTTTAAACACAAAATCATGGCTTCGTTGCTATTTGAAGATATTTGCAGAAGGATATCGATTCTCCTTTGTCGCTGTGATGAACGAGATTTTTGTAAATTAATTTTAATATTTATTGAATTAAATTCATTTAATTATTAGATTTAATAATTAGTTGATGCAATTGTGGTAGATTAATTTAATTATATGTGTTACATTTATTAAATTAATGTAGAGAATAATTATTATTCAAGTATGTCATTATGTGAACTTATTGTATTAAATGAAATATTTAATTAAGCATGATGTTATTTAATTAATTTAATTATTAATTAGAGAGTTAATAATTTGACATTATTTATTAATGAGAAAATTAAATATATGACTATGTGAATTTATGAGAAATTATTATATTTTATTTATATTAAATTAAATAAATTAATTGAGTTATTTTATAAAGGGTGTGACATTATTTAAACTATATGATAAAAGAGTTTATTAAATTAATTGAGTTTAAGCCTTTTAAGGCTAGCCAAACTGGCACTAGTGGAGGTTAAGGACAATTAACCCATGACGAGATGTAACCCGACCTCCACAATGCGTCGATTTATTTGATCGCGACGTCTTCTTTATTTCATTTTTCTTAAGTGCGATAAAACTAGTTTAGAGAATTAGAAAATTTTTGAGGAGAGAAATTAGGAGGATTTGTGAGAAACTACGTGATTGAAGAAGCTTTTGAAAAAGGGTTTTATCTCTTCTAAATCTATACTCTGGGTAATCTCTCTCTCCCAAATTCTATATTTCACGTATTCAAGTTTTGATAAAAATGGCTTTCACAGTTTTCTGTAAAGTCTCTGTGATTGAGAAAAGAGTAATATTCATGAGTTATTTATGGGTTAAGATGTATCAAATTGTATTTATATATATATTGCATGATTCCATATCATCAGTTTCATAATATTACATCGTATATGATTTCTACAAAATTACAGAGTATGGGTTTTGGCCTTATGGCCTTATACGTGATATTTTATGTATTGATCGTATATTATCCCTAAATTTTACACTCGTATATTATTATACATGTTGATACGAATAGACCAAAATTTAAACGAACGGATTCAGTGTTATAACGAATCCGTAGTATCAATTTTCATGTTTTATTTTTAAAACCTTCGAGAACATCAAAGTCAGTGAAATTATAGATTTTTAACTCTGTGATTATGTGTTTTAATGGGTTAAAACCATTCTATAAATGTTGGGTATTGTTTATGCATGAATTATAACATGTGGCTATGATTAATTTCGTGTAGTAGTAATTTAATTGGAGTTTTTTAATGTGTTACGCAATTTTTTGAAATGCAGAGCAGTTCTAACTCATTCATGGCCATGTGCCTTGCCACCAAACACTTATAAGTCCCATGTGCATGGCTGGCCACATGTAAATGCCTTGAAGTGTCTCGTCATGATGCCACTGTAATATGACATGGCCAAGACCTAGTATATAAGCGTGGCCATGCATACCACTCTGCAGAAATGGTCCGAAATGTAATTTTTAAAGTGTTAAGTCTAGCAATGTATTGTTAACTTATTGTAATGAACATGTAAACATGTTAGAAGTATAATGAGATGTAAAATAGATGTTTAACATGTAAATAACATAATTACATATGGATTAAATTATTAATACATAATTAGCTTGTTATTCATGAAGTATAAATTATGTGACAAAGTGGTAAATTAACTAAGTATAGTTAATAATCAAAGTAGACAAAGAGAATGAGTTTATGATGATTAGTTAAGTTATAATTAACTAGTATTATGAATGTGAATGGTATGTAGGATTAAATTCAAAGAACGTGCTTAGTTAAAGTGTAATCTACGCACGAGGCAAGTTTCCTAACCCTACTTATCATTATTGTTCAAGTTTATTATTTACCTCGAGTAAATTATCATTGCTTTTATTCAAGTTCAAAGGTTATATTAAAGATTGATTATCTTTTCAAAGCATGATTCAGTTATACAATAATTGTCCTATTGTATACTTCTTGAGATTATTATTCAATTTGAATATCATTATTATTAAACCTTATTAGACTAGCGAACCCTTATTGATTCGACTAGTCCATAGTTAATGAGCGTTCTAAATTTCAGAACCCTTGAAGAATTATCCAAACCAAACTTCCTTTGGTGCGGACTCGAATGTCAAACTAAGATGAACAACCCTGCAAAGGATTTTACTTATCGTTAAGCGTTAAGATATTATGTGTGCGATATAATACTAAATTTGATCCCCAAGAAATCACAGTAGAAAAGTCCATAGTCTTATAGTATTAAAGGTTTCAAGTATAACCCTTGATAACCTAGGACATAGTTCAAGGTCTTATGACCCTCGAATTCTTTTTGATTCTTGTTATTCATTCTTGATTCAAAAGTTGAACTTTTATTCGAGATGTCTTTGATTTACTCGCATGTTATTATCTTTGTTATTTCATTGTAATACTTGTAGGCAATAGTGTTCACTCTTGCTTAATAATAACATTGCGATTAAGAACGAAAAGAAGCGATGAACCTTCCACTAGTAAGAAGGGCAAGGACAAAGTTAGCAAGTGATGAAGACTTGTTATTTATTTAGATGATGTATTTATGTTTAAGACTTGAGTTAATGATGTTGTTAAGACTTATTTGTTTATGATTCCAAGACGGATGTTTAAGGTTAGTTTAACCTAGGATTGTATTATTATTATTAGGATGTTGTAACCCTTAAGGGAAGATTTATATTCTATCTATTGCATGGCTTGCATTTTTTATGGGTAGATAGATAGATGATATTTGTCTGATGAACACCAAATCCCGTGGAATTGAAGTACCCGAATTTGGGGGTGTCACAAGTTGGTATCACAAGTAGAAACGGTCGTGAGAAATTGATTATGTGGACTGCTCAGGAGGAGCTAATTACAGAAATGGAGAAACTAGAGTTGGAAGTGAAGTATCCTATGGAGATCGATGAGAAGCTATTTCAAATGCAATCTGGTACAACTCTACTAGATAAAGTAAAGGAGGCTCAGCTTCAGGATGATGAATGCAAAAAGGTGACAAAGAAGATATCTGAAAGAACTGAACCAAGATTTAAGATGGATAAGGAAGGAATACTGAGATTTGAGAGTAGAATTTGGGTACCACCAGTCACAGAGATTAAGGAAGATATTTTGAGCGAGGCTCATAGTTCACGATATTCGAATCACCTTGGTAGAACCAAGATGTACCAAGATCTTCGACAACATTTTTGGTGGCCAAATTTAAAATGAGATGTTGCAGAATGTGTTGCCAAGTGTCTTACCTGTCAGAAAGTGAAAGAAGAACATCAAAGACCAAGTGGGTTGCTACAACCGTTAGAAATCCTAGAATAGAAATGGGAACATATTACAATGGACTTCGTGGTTGGCCTTCCGACAACTCAGAAAGGCTACGACGAAGTATGGGTTATCGTTGACCGACTAACGAAATCGGCACACTTCCTTTCGATCCAAATCAGATTCAACTTAGATCAGTTGGCAATGTTATATGTGAAAGAGATTGTTTCGAGGCACGGAGTTCCGGTATCAATTGTTTCAGATAGGGATCCGCGCTTCACGTCAAATTTCTGGAAACGTCTTCAGGAATGCATGGGTACGCAATTGCGAATGAGTACAGCTTACCACCCTCAAACAGACGGGCAAAGCGAGAGAACGATTCAAACATTAGAAGATATGCTAAGAGCCTGTGTAATGGACTTTAAAGGAAATTGGGATGATCACCTACCATTAGTAAAGTTCGGCTACAACAACAATTACCACGCTAGTATTGGTATGCCGCCTTACGAAGTGTTATACGGCAGAAAATGCAGAACTCCACTTTATTGGGATGAAGTTGGTGAGAGACAATTGCTAGGGCCAGAATTGGTACAATGCAGACCGTGAGAAATAGTCAAAGTGATCCAAAGCACGGTGGTAGCGGCTCAAGATCGACAGAAGAAATACGCTGATCAACATCGTAAAAATATCGAGTTTGAATCAGGTAGTTATGTTTTCTTGAAGGTCTCTCCCTGGAAGGGAAAGATCAGGTTCGGAAAGAAAGAAAAATTGAGTCCAAGATTCATTAGTCCATTTGAAGTACTTCGAAGAATCGGAGAGGTTGTGTACGAGATAGCCTTACCTCCAGCACTCGAGAATGTCCTCAACGTCTTCCATGTTTCTATGTTACGACCCTAAAAAGCCGATTACAAGCATGTAATTGAATACGAACCCCTGCATTTTGAGAAAGAACTATCTTACGAAGAAATCCCCGTTCAAATTGTCAACCGAAAAGAACAAGTTCTCAGAAATAAAGTTATACCTTACATTAAGGTAATTTGGAGGAACCACAACCTTTGAAGAAGCTACGTGGGAACTCGAAGAGAATATGATGAAGAATTACCCTCATTTATTTACTTAATTATGTAAAGCGATTAAGGGATAGAATCTTTGTAAGGGGAGAATGTAACTTGGTCGAATTTATTGAGTCGTGATTACGGGGACGAGAATCCTTTTAGGGGAAAGATGTGATGACGAGATTTTTTGTAAATTAATTTTAATATTTATTAAATTAAATTGATTTAATTATTAGATTTAATAATTAGTTGATGCAATTGTGGTAGATTAATTTAATTATATGTGTTACATTTATTAAATTAATGTAAAGAATAATTATTATTCAAGTATGTCATTATGTGGGCTTATTGTATTAAATGAAATATTTAATTAAGCATGATGTTATTTAATTAATTTAATTATTAATTAGAGAGTTAATAATTTGACATTATTTATTAATGAGAAAATTAAATATATGACTATGTGAATTTATGAGAAATTATTATATTTTATTTATATTAAATTAAATAAATTAATTGAGTTATTTTATAAAGGGTGTGACATTATTTAAACTATATGATAAAAGAGTTTATTAAATTAATTGAGTTTAAGCCTTTTAAGGCTAGCCAAACATGGCACTAGTGGAGGTTGAGGACAATTAACCCATGATGGGTAACTGACCTCCACAATGCGTCAGTTTATTTGATGCGACGTCTTCTTTATTTCATTTTTTCTTAAGTCTGATAAAACTAGTTAGAGAGAATTAGAAAATTTTCAGAGAGAATTTAGAGGATTTGTGAGAAACTCTGTGATTGAAGAAGCTTTTGAAAAAGGGTTTTATCTCTTCTAAATCTATACTCTGGGTAATCTCTCCCTTCCAAATTCTATATTTCACGTATTCAAGTTTTGATAAAAATGGCTTTCACAGTTTTCTATAAAGCCTCTGTGATTGAGAAAGGAGTAATATTCATGAGTTATTTATGGGTTAAGATGTATCAAATTGTATTTATATATATATTGCATGATTCCATATCATCAGTTTCATAATATTACATCGTATATGATTTCTACAAAATTACAGAGTATGGGTTTTGGCCTTATGGCCTTATACGTGATATTTTATGTATTGATCGTATATTATCCCTAAATTTTACACTCGTATATTATTATATATGTTGATACGAAGAGACCAAACTTTAAACGAACGGATTCGGTGTTATAACGAATCAGTAGTATCAATTTTCATGTTTTATTTTCAAAACCTTCAAGAACATCAAAGTCAGTGAAATTATAGAATTTTAACTCTGTGATTATGTGTTTTAATGGGTTAAAACCATTCTATAAATGTTGGGTATTGTTTATGCATGAATTATAACATGTGGCTATGATTAATTTCGTGTAGTAGTAATTTAATTGGAGTTTTTGAAAGGCGTGTTCGCAATTTTATGAATTTGCAGCGTTTCTTTCTATTTCATGGCGCAAAATTTCAAAGACCTTTAGTCCCACAATAAGAATACCATGTAAATAGTGTGAAGTGTCCCATCATGATGCTGCAATGGCAATACATGGCTAAGACCTAAGTATAAAGCGTAGCCAGCATACCACTCTATGAAATGGTCCGAAATGTAATTTTTAAAGTGTTAAGTCTAGCAATGTATTGTTAACTTAATGTAATGAACATGTAAACATGTTAGAAGTATAATGAGATGTAAAATAGATGTTTAACATGTAAATAACATAATTACATATGGATTAAATTATTAATACATAATTAGCTTGTTATTCATGAAGTATAAATTATGTGACAAAGTGGTAAATTAACTAAGTATAGTTAATAATCAAAGTAGACAAAGAGAATGAGTTTGTGATGATTAGTTAAGTTATAATTAACTGGTATTGTGAATGTGAATGGTATGTAGGATTAAATTCAAAGAACGTGCCTAGTTAAAGTGTAATCTACGCACGAGGCAAGTTTCCTAACCCTACTTATCATTATTGTTCAAGTTTATTATTTACCTCGAGTAAATTATCATTGCTTTTATTCAAGTTCAAAGGTTATATTAAAGATTGATTATCTTTTCAAAGCATGATTCAGTTATACAATAATTGTCATATTGTATATTTCTTGAGATTATTATTGAATTTGAATATCATTATTATTGAACCTTATTAGACTAGCGAACCCTTATTGATTCGACTAGTCCATAGTTGATGAGCGTTCTAAATTTCAGAACCCTTGAGGAATTATCCAAACCAAACTTCCTTTGGTACGGACTCGAATGTCAAACTGAGATGAACAACCCTACAAAGGGATTTACTTATGCATTAGCGTTAAGATATTGTGCACAATATGGTACTAAGGGCTGATCCCCCTAAGTACGAGTAGAAAGGTCCATAGTCTTATGACTGTTAAAGGTTTCAATTATAACCCTTGATAACCTAGGACATAGTTCAAGGTCTTATGACCCTCAGAATTCTTTTGATTCTTGTTATTCATTCTTGATTCAAAAGTTGAGCTTTTATTCAGATGTCTTTGATTTACTCGCATGTTATTATCTTTGTTATTTCATTGTAATACTTGTGGGCAATAGTGTTCACTCTTGCTTAATAATAACATTGCTTGATTAAGAACGAAAAGAAGCTGATGAACCTTCCACTAGTAAGGGCAAGGGCAAAGTTAGCAAGTGATGAAGACTTGTTATTTATTTAGATGATGTATTTATGTTTAAGACTTGAGTTAATGATGTTGTTAAGACTTATTTGTTTATGATTCCACACAGATGTTTAAGGTTAGTTTAACCTAGGATTGTATTATTATTATTCAGATGTTGTAACCCTTAAGGGGAAGATTTATATTCTATCTATTGCATGGCTTGCATTTTTATGGGTAGATAGATAGATGATATTTGTACAGTGAACACCAAATCCCGTGGAATTGAAGTACCCGGATTTGGGGGTGTCACAGTCGCTATCTCTTTCTCTCTCTGAACTTCAACTTCTGATGTCTTGGTGTATACATGTTTAACAGCTATATTACTTTGCCGCGAAAGCCACATCCGATAAGGCCATGTCATTTTCTTCTTTTTTTCCTTTTCTTTTTTTAAGTCCACGTCAGATAATAGCCGGAAAGATTTAACGGCAGTGAGCTAGATTTAACAAAATGGTCCAATTTAACAATTTTAATTAGTTCAGTTAGTTAATTTAAAAAATTAAATGTTTAATCGTGTATTCGATAACGCGTGCCAACTTCGGTGGCCAAATCATTAGTTTTGCCATTTTTTTGGTAACTAGGTGAAAAATCTAGCAAGAAGCACATCCACGTGAACACTGGAGTAATATAGCCAGGAACTAGACCTGACAATATAATTAGTTAACTATTGGGTCAAACCATATTAACTGGAACCAAATGGGTTGGTTAACTATTTTTATTTATTCAGGTTGGTTAAAGTTTGGACCCATATTTTTTAAAACAAATATAGTTAATTAACCGGTTAACCATTTTTTAACCCATATTCCATTTTCATAATCATCAAAGCATTAATGTGTGCACTTTTATAAAAAAAATCAACACTCATGGGCCGTGGCACAACATGACCACAAGAAGCCTTCAACACTGAAGAATTAAAAAAACGCAGTCCCGCTTTACCTAAATAAATAAATAGCTCAATTCAATTTTTTTATTATTATAGAGAATTATTTTGTTCCTTGTTTCATTCATTTCATCTTAAGGTCTAAGGAGATGGAGCTATTTACCATTACAGTATCACCTTTCATTCCTCTATCTAACCATACAAATAATGTATTTTTAGACTATGTTTAGATTCTTAAACAAATAAATAATTTAAATTTTACTATTTGATAAAACTGTGTAATGAAAGTTTATTAAAATTGAGGTTCTATATAAAATACAAATATTTATTAAGGTTTTCAAACAGAGTTTAATTAAATATAAAAGAGTTGTGACGGTTTTCAAACAGAGTTTAATTAATTTAATTGTGACGGTCACAATTTTATTTTTCAAAAGTTTTGTTTAAAAGTCAAAACATCTTAAAATGGTTAATATAGTTAATATGATTTTTAACCATAACTATATGGTTCCAACCCACATAACCCATATTAAAAATGGTTAACATGATTTTAGTTTTTAAATGGAACTATAAACATATTTTAAAAACAAAACCAACCCATAATCATATTTTGCCAGTCCTACCAGGAACCTCCATTATAATTATAATTAACTTAAATTTCTGAAACAACAACAAAAAATTGGGTGCAATTATGGCCATCGGAAAAACCTAAAATCTTTCAAAGTAGTACACGCAATGTCCTCTTCTGGGAGACTGATTACACCACTCATCAAGAGGATTACCAAGAATACAACACAGTTCCAATTTTACTTCCCTCACTTTTTAAAGCACTGCATGGTCTAATGACTCTAACTTGATTTGAAACTTGTTAAAGGATAAGTTCGTACCGAGTCAAGGATTGACTAAAATAACATACCGAATCAAGGATTGACTAAAATAACATACGGAATCAATCAAGGTTCATTTATGGAAATTTTGTGATGCTTGTGCCCTCTTGCCCAGAACTATGATACTTCTCGATTATAACTTTACAAAAGTGGAGTTAGGTATTCTACTTATACAAGTAATAAAAAGAAGTGGGGCAGAGTTGTAATTTAAAATAGTTATGCTGCAAAAAAAAGAGAAGAGAATTATGAAAATATACTTCTCATTTTATTTTCGGCCAATTTTAAACGGAAAAATTTCTCAAAAAAAAGTGAGCAAGTGTTTTTTTTTCCGGTTCATTAAAAAACTCAAAAACACAATTTTTTTATTGATTTATTTTTTTATTTGCACTATTGATTCTTTTTGTTTAGTTGTACTCCTAATTAATATGCCAAAATTATATAATTGCACTTTTTTTCCAATTAAAACCGCAATTCGTAGTTTTTTATTTATTTTGATTTTTTTTCTTATGTTCTGATTTTATTTTCGTTTCTCCTCACTGAAGAAACGAAAATAAAAAGACCAGCATATGTGAGCAATGGCGAACGACGAAGAGAGGCTTTTGGAGGAACAACTTGAGCTTCAGTTACATGAACAAAGAGATTCACTCGCTGCTCTTTCCGAAGCCCTAGTTTCGGACCCTACAAATTCCGAACTTCTTGCGGTTTGTTATCTCTTCATATCTATTAGGGTTTTGATAATTTCTTCGTATGATGAAATACGGATGACTATTTTAATGTTCATTGTTTATACAATCTATGCACTTTAAATTTGAATAATTTGTTCTATGTACCCAATTGGTTAATTATTATATAATTGATGGTCGAATACTGTAATGGTATTGAAACGATTGGAACAGCTCGAGTATTTAGGGGTCCCTGGGGTGAATGTATAATATGGTCATTTTGAAGGATCCCACATCAAAGTTAGCTCTATAGTGTGGATATGGGTGACCATTTACTTTGTTGTATTACAAATTCTAGATTGTAGGTTAGAAATGTTTAAGAGATTATTTGTTAATTGTTTTTTTATATTTTTATTTAGAGATAAATCAATTGTAATTAATATACATCTTTTTTAGCTAATGTAGTAGGGTATTATATATTATATTAGGCCTTGTTTCCTTATTAACTTGGTTTACTTAAGTTGTAGCACTTTTGTTAATCGTTTAGACAAGGCCTTGGCTTCCAGTCACCTGACTTGGGGAAAGCTGCTAAGGTGTGTGGATGTAAAGCATTGCAAGTTATTGTTATGCCTTATGCCCAAGGCGCACGCCTTAGACACCTTATGTCCAAGGCGCAAGCTTTATTAGATGCCTTATGCCCAAGGCGCAAGCCTTATGCCCAATGCGCCATAGTTGTTATGGTGTCACAACGAGTCATGGCGGTAGCCGACTTCCTGGACGCCTAGGCGACAAGGCAACCGTTTTGACGTCCTTATGGCGACAAGTTGTTTACAATGTACAATTTATATGTTATTCACTTTACTTAATAAGTATATTGACAATAAAATTTCGTATACATTAAAACTCAAAACATAACATTATGGAATAACATTAAAGACATAATTATATAAATACTTAGCAATAACAATCCAAAAACAAAACACTTGATATTAAAATTAGTAAAAGAAATGAAGAATTCAACAAACACGACATATAAAATAAAGTTGCAACCAACCATCACAAATATGTAGTCTAATAACTAATAAAACACCATATAGCAAGCCAAAATAATGTCTAGACTCTCTACACTAGTCTAGATATATCGTTCAAGCAAAATCATCAAGGAAAAGATCATTTCCATCTCCTCCACGAGAACTACTCTCGATCAAAGGTGTAGGTGGTGGTCTTTCTCCAAAATCATCCTCCACATCTTCATCATCATTTAGAATTCTCTCTTCTTCATCAACTTCATCATCGGAGTCGGAATCCATCAACCTTGATTCCCTTGAAGCTGAACCACCACCACGTCGAGAGTACGCCATGAGATTCTCACTAGTATTAGCACGGCTGCACGAGCCCTCCTTGAAAGATTGCGACCCTCAAGCGTGTTGGATGCACCAGTTGCTTTATCCACATCATTCCATATAAGATCCTCCCCAGGATGAACAACATCGACCTCATTATTGATCCATTCATTACCCATTCAAAGTCATCAATGGTTAATGGTTTTTTTTTTTCAAGTTCACGTCTCTTTTGGAACCTTGAGACGATCTTTCGATTGTATTGGACATACACCAAGTCACTCAATCGTTTATGTTCCAATCTATTCCTCTTCGTATAAATTTAAAATAAATAAAACAAAAAATAATAATATTAATGATAAAATTTTAATTATATAAAAGATAGTTGGTATTAGTATTGAATGACTAATTACTTTTGAATTATCAACAATAGAAAGTACTTACAAACTCAAATGTACTCCAATTGCGCTCACATCTGGAAGAAGAACAAAGGCTTAGAAAACGAGGATAACTCAGTAGCCCGCTCTCCAAAAGCATTCCACCAATCAACTAGCAACTATTTAAAAGAAATATAAATATTTTTAAAAGGACAAAAGGAAGAATGTATATAATTATAATTTAGTTTTTATATCTTTATATATATTTCAATATACTTACGAGGATTCTTTGATTTCTGTTGCCTAATCGCCAATTATTGTGAAAAAGTATCTCGAGAAGCATCGTAGTTATCAGCTAGATTGCTTATCTTGTCTAGCAAATCTAGGTCGGACGCCATCTTTATAAGAATGTCATTGAAGTCTGCTCGTAGAGTACCAACAAACACCGGATGTTCCTGTTCGATATCAAAGTACTTACCTGGATTGAGAATCAATACATCCCCATATAATTTTTGTTCCATTTGGCTTTCCCAGTGCTTCTCAACAATGTCAATTTCCTCAATCTTGCTATCAAGTAGATTTGCCAACATTGTGTCATCTTGCGACTGACTGGAGGCATCAACAGAACCCATGAAATAAGTCCCCTCCGGACTATTGACAAGAAAATTCAACAAGTGTCTTCCCCTCTTATCTGTCCAACAATCCGACATGAGTGTGCCGTCATATTCTTTCCAAGTAACTTCATGTTTCTTTTTTAAGTCATCGGTTTTCGTCTTTGCCTTCTCAAGTGAAGGAACCCTCAACTCATGATACGTTGGAGGTTTGAAACCCGACCCATTAGAGGCTTGAAACCCAACCCATATTGTCCTATGGACTCTACCATTATTTCAAATCTCGTTAAATTTGCAGCATTGAATGGTATGTCATATTCGTAGAAAAAGTCGACAACGTGCATTTGGACTCTCTCCTTTTCCTCCGGTGTCCTTAAACGATTTTCAATACTCTTCACCTCTACAACTTCTTCGGGAGTCTTCCATAGAAGTGCTTCAACCGTCTTTGTTGTAGCTTTTGGAATTGAAATACAACTTTCTTCCTTTTAGAAGTTGTCCCAGAACTTGGGATAGTGTTAGCAGAAGTATTGGAAGATATAGTTGAACGAGCATATGATTGTTCTTCTTGCACTTATACTACATCATCATCATCATCATCTAGCTCGAGTGGCTTGTTCCTCTTTCTACTATTCAAAGCCGCTTGCATCTCCCTCATAATTTATGTTGTTATTTTGGGGCACTTCGCTACATCTCCAAAATTTCCTACTAAATGTTGCTTCAACCTTTTGATTTCCGAACGACATTGCTTCCCACAAAGGATACATTGCACTATATCCTTGTTACTCATGTCCGGTCAATACCCATATTTCCAACCCGGGTCATTTAATTTGGCCTTTCTTTTCGGATCCTTGGTTATATCATAACCATCGGCTCCCGAACTTTTTGTCATTTTATTTTCTAGTTTCTACAAAATAAACAATATAAGAGACAATTGACATATTTTTATTTTTATTAGTTTAATAAGTAGTAACTATAACAGTTTACTTTATGTCAATATAACAGTCAACAGATTGGACAATTTACTTAGCACCATATAATAGATTAGTAATAACACTATAACAGTCAATAGATATGCATATATAAAATTATTAGACCACAGACAAATAATCAGAACACAGATAAATAAATTAATGTAATCATCAACTAGATTAGAGTAAATAAATTAATGTATACATTAATTTAATCATCAACTAGATAAACTAGAAACATATATCAGTAAATAAATTAATGTATCACTTGAACACTTGGCTGGGTCAAAGTCATACATATAATACAACACTCAACAGATATGCATATGTCATACTGATACATATAAGCATAGAAAATTAAAAACAATGAAGACTTTGTAAGAGGTAAAACACAGAGGGGAAGCATAGTAAACAAAAGAAAAAGGCTGGAATAAGAAAAGCCATACAAGAGAAACTGAGAAGAAACAGAACAAGAAAAGCTAAGTAAAGAAAGAAGAAGAAAAACCTGTGTTTGAGAGAAGGTCGCGACTCGTGATGAGTGAAGACTGAAGAGTCGGCTGCGATAGAGTCGAAGTCTACGATGAAGTCGAGCTGCGATGAGTGAAGTCGAGCTGATGAAGTTGAGCACATGGTTTCGAAGGTCGCGATGAAGTCTGCGATGAGCGAAGACTGAAGAGTCGAACGAGTCGCAGTCTGCAGATCGTTTGATAAAGGTTTGCCTTTCTCCTTTTCTCCTTTTTTTTATTCGATGGGTCATGGGTCCATGGGTTAATGGGTCGGAACTTAGAAGATGGGTAGATGATTTAAGCTAGGCGACGCCGTGAGACGCCAAGCTGCCAAGGCGCCATAGTTGTTACGGCGTCGCCTAGGCGACGCCTTGGCGTCTCGGCAAGAAAGAAAGTCCAAGGCGTTTGACGACTTGGGTCAGTGTTTCCAAGGCGGCCGCCTAGGCAGCTGCCTTCGAAACACTGACCCAACTGATTTTTATCCATGGGCTAACCCATGACCCATCAAATAAAATACAATAGAAAACCCTTACCTGCAGAAATTATAGGAGAAGTCGATCGCGATTCACAGCCATCTTCGCAGCGAACTAGGACGACGACGACCACATCGACTTCGCAACCCATCTTCGCAGTCCAAGGCGTACGGCGATTTCGACTTCCACTTCGCAGCCCATCATCGCAAGCGACGACGATGGCTACGAGTCTACGACGCCTCCGACCGAGCCTACGATGCCTCACGAGCCTACGACGCCTCACAGGTTCTTCACTTCTCTTCTCCTCTGTTTTTGCTCTGTTTCGCCTTTTTTATGGACTGATTCTCTTGATCCCTTCTCTTTCTCCTCTGTTTCTTTTTTTTCCCTAGTTTTTCTATGTATGGCTGTCTGACTGTCTCATTAGTCATAACTCATATAGCGTATATAATATTTTTACAGCTCGGCTTAAGGACTATAGCTCGGCTTAAGTTACAAGTGTATAATATTTTTACAGTCACTTGGCTTATGGTTGTGTGACTGTCGACTGGACTGTGGCTGTATGCAATATTAGGAGATAACTAATGTATATAATGTCTTTGATATAAAGTACAATCATTTTTACACTCTATGTATATGTATTTTCTATTGTAATATCTACTCTTTTTTTGTTCACAAGTAAAAATAAAAATATGTCAATGACTCAATTGTCTCTAATATATTGTTTGTTTGATTGTATTTTGGTTGCAACTTTATTTTCTATGTGGTGTTTGTTGAATTCTTAATTTCTTTTAATAATTTTTAATATCAAGTGTGTTGTTTTTGGATTGTTATTGCCAAGTATTTACATAATTATGCCTTTAATGTTATTCCATAGTGTTATGTTTTGAGTTTTAATGTATATAAAATTTTATTGCCAATATACTTGTTAAGTAAAATAAATAATATATAAATTGCACATTATAAACGACTTGTCGCCTTACGGACGCCATGGCGGTCGCCTTGTCGCCTAGGCGTCCAGGCAGTCGGCTACCGCCATGACTCGCCGTGGCGCCGTAACAACTATGCAAGGCGCACGCCTTAGCAGCTCTGGCTCAAGTCGAGTCTCGCCGTGTCCTTCTCCCCATCGCCTGGACGCCTAGGCGACGCTGTGACAACTATGCAAGGCACATGCCTTAGATTCCTTATGTTGGATTGGTGATACCAATTTATTAAAAGCCTGCGAGTCAACCCCTTTAAGGCTCGACATTTAAATTTCAAAAAACCCACCAAGGAGTCATAACCATCAGGTCGACTAAGCCAGATTGTGCTACACTTGAAATAAAGCCACAATCTCTTCTTCTTGTTCTCTTCGGCGACCTCACTGCTTTCGATCTCTTTTTCTTCGACTTCTGTTCTTTGTCTTCTCTTTGCTTGGGTTCAATTTTGCCAACTTTTATGTGAGTACATATTTTTCTAGTTTGCTACAGCCATCCTCTTCGTGATTCTTACTGCTATCTTTGCAGACTGTTCATCGCGATTGGCTTTGCTGACTCTTCTTGTTTTGTTTTAGTACATCTATTATTGCGAGTAGTACATTAATTGTGAATATTTATGTTACTATGTCCATATGTTATTGCTGACTTTGCTGCTTTATATGTTTTTTTTTAATATCCAAAGAAGTATTGCACACAAGAAAATAGAGTTGGAAAGGGGCCTTTTGAACAAAATCAAAGTTCATTTATATACAATCTTTATTCTTATTATTTATAGTATGTGCCATTTTTTTTTGTTTCTTAATGTACATACAGTACTAACAGTAGTAAGTGTACTGTTTTACTAGTTACTAGTATTTGATGAGATTTGATTTTTTTTAAATATGTACATACTATAAGTCTGTATCAGTACATATGCATAGTATATTATAGATTATATTACCAGTATGTGCATAATATTTGTCTATGGAGTACGGACACTTACTAGTAATTGTTATTTATTATTTATTAA
This sequence comes from Panax ginseng, assembly GCA_020205605.1. Lineage (NCBI taxonomy): Eukaryota > Viridiplantae > Streptophyta > Magnoliopsida > Apiales > Araliaceae > Panax > Panax ginseng. The sequence goes on along the minus strand of CM035150.1, from coordinate 38,104,340 downwards.
AATGCTAATGATTGCATTTGGGTACATAAGTAGGAACGGCTCCTTTTAGGAAAAATAAAGATTCTTTATATATTTATATGGAACCAATTTATATGGAACCAATTACTTCTCTCTCCTCTACTTTGATTTTTCTTAATTTGTGTGAAATATGTACTTGAGACATTTTTATGGGATGGAGGGATAGTTGATTAAATTCTTCGTTAAAAGATAAGTGTGTAATTAAAAGCTTATATAAATATACCTGCATAAATTATTTTTTGGGTAGTTTATCATAAAGAATTATTTGTAGTTATCTTATGTGACATTTCTTTGTATCTTTAGTCTCTCATATTTTTCCTAAATTTATTAACAGTTTCAAATTGATCAATTAGGTTTATGAGGAGCTTGTTCAGGCCATCAAAGATGCAGAAGAAGGGCTTTTTCACCTGAAACGTGCAAGGTTGTTGCATGAGACTGATTTGGCTCTACAGAGTACCAAATATACCGCTACAGATGTCAAAGTTGAGCCTTTGGATCCAACAGATGTCCAAGCAGAACCACTGGAAGATCTAAGTTACTCTGTTGGATCAAAATGTAGATTTCGACACACTGATGGACGGTGGTATAACGGTATAATTATTGGGTTGGAAGAGTTTGATGATGCAAAAGTTTCTTTCTTGACTCCAACATCTGAACACATGCTGGTGAGTATATATTTATGTTCATTTCTTTTACATGTATCATTGCAGGGTCTATTACGAAGGGTCTTCTCAATTGTTGCCTAGTTGAAATTTGTATCATTATGAATTTCAGCCTTTAATCACACAGGTTCCATTTAGGAGTGATTTCGTTATGGACATCCAATTTTCATCCCCCCAAACACCTTGAAGAGGGAAACAAGAAACTTTGCGACTCCCTCTTTTTGATAATGAGAACCCATTTGACTTTTTGACTATTCTCTACACATTATCTTTTTGCCTGTGACACTGGTGTTTGTGAACTACTCATAAGTTAATCAAACTGACTTATAAGTAATTTTGATGTTTGGAAACTACTTACTTTTTGACATATAAGTAGGTGAATATGTGACAAAAAAGTAATAGCTTTTACTTACAAGTCACTTGGAGACAAGTAGGTTGACCACCTAAAAGACATTTATACCTTTTTGCCAATTTGATTTGACAAATTACAACTTCACTATCCCTATCCCTATCCCTTCTATCAATTTGCCTTAACAACTTTCTCTCTGTGATAAATTCTCACTTTTTGTCATCAAACTTTCTCGTTCTCTCTCTCCTTTCACTTTTTCAAATGTTTTGTTTTTAGTCAGTTTGACATGTTTTTTGAACTTATAGACCCTTATCAAACAGTTCCACAGCTTATATTAATCCTTAGAAGTCAAACAGTTTCCAAACACTCAAGTTTAACTTCTAAGCCTTATAATGAGTTGTAGAACTGTTTGCAAAAAATATATATTACTTTTTTAAAATCAAAGTGACTATTAGAGATATTAAAAACATGTGAAAAGGGAAGAGGAGAGAGAATGTGAGAGAGAAAATTGTTGAGAGAAATTGAGAGAGAAAGTTGTTAGATAGAGTATTTACACAGAAAGTTTCTAGAGTTAAAAAGTGAGTAACAGATTTTCTAGAGACTGAAACTGAGGGGAGAGATAAGAAGAGAGAGGGGGACAATTTCTAGGTTTTCTGTAAAGCAAAGAGTAAAAAAGTCTTTATTTGATCAAACCTACTTATCTAAAGTGAATTGTAGAAACTCAAGTGCAACTGGCATGCCTATTATATGTGATTTTCTTCTGCTCAGCAAGTGTTTGCCTTTGTTTTCTTCTATTTTACATGCTCGGTTTTCTGACTTTCCTAGTATTTGTGGTTGAATTGCTAATTTTTAGATGTAGTGAAAAACATTAATGCTGTTATCTGATCTCAGTTTAATTGAAATGTATATATTTTTATGTACCCACTTCTTCAGCAGTAGGGTACCCCAATTTTCAAACGGTGCCGTTTCATCGCAATTTGGTGATCAAATTATTATCCCAAAAAGCTCATTCATCTTCACAACCCATTATTCTTCTCCTTCACAACCCATTATTCTTCTCCTCAGCTCTTCTCTCAACTCCTAAATTCAGACCACACTTGTCTCAAATATGGTTGTCACGCACCAACTCTAATAACATACTAAAATCATCACAACGGAATAATAGAATAAATTACATTGTTATAACATAATTATTCTTGTCCCAAGGTCTCGCAACCGTTACTAATACAAAACAACTTAAATTAAACATAACTTAATATAAATAAGTTCTTCTACAACAAAATAATAGTACATTCCTAGTACTACAGAACTAACTACTCCAACGTCTTCTCTTTACCCTTGTCCTTTCTAGAGGGTTCATCACGTTCTGCCTTATCTGAAAGTTTTAAGGAAAGCAAGGATGAGCAACAATTTTGCCCAGCAAGTAATATAGCAATAAGGGTGTTCAATGTAATTTTAGATTTCTCAAGGGTACAACAATAATGATAGTTCAAAGATAGCAAGAAGTATCAATGATTCTCAACAATAGTCGCTAAGGACAGAAAATATCAATAATATTCAACGATTAATTAATCAATTTAAGATTTCAAAGTAAAACGAGTACAACAGGTGATCAGCCTAAAGTACTCTATGTCATGCATAACATTTAATCATTCTCATGTGCGCACGTCGGTTCCCCGACAATATATAAAATTTCCCTACCAAGAGGGTTGTTCATCTCAGTTATAAGAGTCTGCACCAAGTTAATTTGGTTTGCATAGCTTTTGATCTTATACCAATAGTCTAGTCGAATCAATGACTTAGACAGCTTTCTTTTAAAGTATATACATGAACAATTATCGTTCGATATCAAGATTCGAAAACAATTTCATTTCTAAACTACGAAGTATTAAGTCATGAGATATGAATCATACTTTCAAGGTTTACTTGTACAACCAATAATAGTACAAGCTCAAGTAATGCTCAATAAAGAGTAGGGTTCGAGTACTTGCACAATATTCAAAGTTGTGTAAGTTAGGAAGCTTGCTCAATATAAAATAGAGTTCAGATACTTGCCTCAAGCGTAGTTTACCAAAGTATAGCTTATCAACATTCTTTGAATCCTAACATAATATAGTTATGCGTATAGGATATTCATTAGTTACGTATACTCATACATGATATGTAAGTCTAAACGCATTCATAAACGTCTAACTTAGTTGTATACTCTTCACATATATCATCACATACCTTACGTACTTATAGTACAAAATCAGTTTATAAGACATCATAAAGTCAAATAACATAGTTTCTAATCATTGCTTTACAGTTTGCAAATACCTTTTGGACTTAACATTTGAAAGTTTATAATCACTCATTAAACATTCAATTCTATCATTTAGCATACTTCTTAATACATTGGATAGTATACTGGCCACATAATACCGATCAAGGTAACAACATAAGCCTGCAAACACACTCAGACTAACAATGTAAAACCGATCTATTATTGCAGATTGGCGGTGGCGCTTGGTTTTATACTAAAAGAGTGGTACGCACTAGCATGGCGCTCTTGGTGCAAACCAAGACATGACTGCTTCTGCAGAAGGTCAGTGTACACCCGTCTTGCACAATATATAAATAATCATGCCAAACACACATGTTAGTATGTGGATAACTAAGGTTGACCTCACATCATAACATTAACATAGGTCATCATCTATTCTCATTTAATCAAGACTTTTAAGTGTTAAATTCACAATTTTCTTACGTTTATTCGTTAAACACATGCTATGTGGTCCATAGGTCTCAACTACACATGCTTGCATTAGATTAGTCATGTATGTCAAGTTTGTGTAACTCTACTTCATTTAGGCTTGATCTAACCACTCCCAACTACTTTATAATGTATACTATTAGCTAGCATGCTTGTCAATCATGTCTACATGCATGACACACCTAATCATGATGTCAAATGCCAGAATACTTGTAATGTAGTTATTGACAACACTAATTTTCAAAGTTTCTTTTTTGAAAATCTCATGTTAAGTCACCAAGCATGCAAGTCACTTCATTTACTATACATCATGACTTCATTTACTATACATCATGCTCTCACATATACAAATTAGAACATATAAGCATGCTTACAAGTTCCTATATAGTTTATCAAGTTTGTATTTGAAACTTTTAAGTCTCCCTTAGTAAGTCATCAAAACTTATTCAAGCATACAAAGTAAGTCCACATACTCTATGTCATGCTTTCACGTTTAAAGATATATAGAATTAGATTATGATAGCATGCTTCCAAGTTCAAAACTCAATGTATACATAGTTTGTTTACACATAGCCTTTTACTTGAAATTTTCCCTTTTACTCATGCTTGAATATACTATACTATTTTAACAATATAAACTAGTATATTGGTCACATATCAGAACTTAACATGTTGAGGCTTAAGGTCAGAACATGCATTACACCATGTTTATCAAACTAGTTTCCAACTCTTTTAAGTCTTCTTTGAATAATCAAACTACCATCAACTAACATGGCTTACTATACGCATAGCAACCTCATTTTACATGTTAGGGTTATTTATATGCATATTCTAACCAAAATAGCATGCTCATCATAACACTGGACCACTAAAGCAGTATCTGAGGCAGACACCCCGTGCGGTCGCGCGGTATAAAGCTATAAAGGCAAAAATAAATGGCTCTGCATCTGCAGAGCCTTAACACATGTATATCCAATTCTAAAACCAGACTCACTGTAGCACTTCAAAGCATACATACCAACTCAGACAACACAGTGACATGCTAATTCATACTACTTTGACAGAGAATTCATGTAATTGCTAAGAATTTGACAAAACTTAAACTAAGGACAAAAGCAGAATTCATACCTCCTTGAAGCTCAAATGAATTCCTCAACACACTGATTATACTCCCTCAATGCTCAACAACTCACTCTCTAATGCACTTATCAGACAATTTTCACGTAACAGAGAATGAGAAGAGGGTGCTATACATAGAGAATTCATTGCCTAGTCAATGATCTTACACTATGGATTGATTCAATGGAAATTGGGATGAAACAATGGTTATACAGAAGTTGGCCAACTGCCCACCTTGTAGCCATCATCATAGCCCTCTAGCATCATCATCTTCCTCTTAGCCTTTTTGTTTTTGCTGAGTTTTACGCAATAGTAGAGGGATAGGCCATTGGCCTAATACTCGGCTAATGACCGAGACTATCAATTTGGGACAAGGCTTTAAATCTCAGTAACTATAGTACATAAGGCTTAGTTTGGTTCTTTGAACTCCAAAAATGAAATTTTAATGTGTTAATGCCACTACATAATGGAAAGTTAGTAATTATTTATGTATCCACATCATATAATCCATGTACATTAGTCAAGTCTAAATATTTATAACATGTATGTGCTCAATTTAATTGGTCATTAATAATTTCATATCATCATAAAACTTTATTATTTCAATTAGACTTGCTTATTGAAATAACTTGTAATTCTTTGATGTAGTACATTTTTTATGTTCCCACACATACTTATTGTCACAAAAGCAATTATTTATGTAACTTATAATTCCTTCCACTTTATTATATAGTTTTCATATATTATATAGTTACCACAAGGTGTCACACTACACATTCTTTTCAATGTAGGAATTATATACTATCACATATCTTACACACATCAATTATCTAATTATGTAAATTACTTTGCTTATTCGTAATTTATTATTCACAATAACAATTAATTAATAATATAATATTAATTAATCATTCACTCCTTAAATTTATTCTCCAACTTAAACCATTTTAAATTAAACCACTTAAATCTCCATTCTCATGTCACACAAGGCATCTTACAATTCTCATCATCAATTCCACATTTTCTCAATTCTTATAAATTCAATTTAAATTAATTGAATTACTCATCTCACCACACATCAATATTTATATTCAAATAAATATTCATTTTCTTATTATATCAAAATAATTATTTATTCATGAAATTCTCGGTTCTTACATATATACTCTCGATCCCTCTATGTAGTCTCTCCCTCTCTCTCTTGATTCCTCTATGTACTCTCTCTCTCTCTCTCGATCCCTCTATGTACTCGCTCTCGATCTCTCTATGTTATGGTTCAAAGTCGCGGTAGCTACCTAGGTTGCAGAAGGTTTTTTAGTGAATTGGTTTCAGTTTCGACTTCGGTTTTGGATGATGCGCACTGTTACGCTAGTGCTTCAAATTTATTTATTTATTTATATTATTTTTGTTAGTTGATATGTAGATATATATATATATATATATATTTTATTATTATTATGACTTATTTATATTCTACAAAAAGAGTACTATTGTTTGATATTTCACAAAAGAGTCCCACTTGTTAATTTTCCTTTATACCGTTATTTCAACTTGATTCTTCCGCTGCTTGAAATTACAATTTGTGACTGATTATCGAATCAGTGAGCAAGGAAACCAAACCGATACGCCAAGATTTCGGCAACTTGGCTGATACTTTGAACCATGCTCTATGTACTCTCTCTGCAACATACCCAATTTTGCATTAAATTTTATAATGAAACCCATGACTTGTTACAACTCCTGGATCTAAAGCCCGAGCTTTCTTTGTTGCTGCTTTCAAAATTCAAAGTTCAAACTCCACAAACTTAGGACAATTCTTCTATACAACAGAATTCTTCCCACTACTTATAGGTAAATGTTTTGATTGAAGAGGTGAGAGTAGGTAAATTCTCTCAGACGTATTTTTGACAGCAACAAATTTGATTGTTGACACGAATAAGACTCCTCACTTTTCATAAGTCGATAAACTATATAAAAGTTGGTCAATTATCATTTGCAAAGCTTTTATGCAGATTGGAACTCAACACTGATGTTTTTGTATATAATTACGTATATGTTTTTTTGTGTGCTAGACAAAGGCAAGTTTTATTGTAGTAAAACACTAATTTCAACTAAATTCTTTTGATGGACCAAATGGTCCCGGAGGGATGGTATTTACATATTTTTGTTTGTGAAGATTTAATAGGTACTTATTTATACATGTGATATATATATAGGGAGATGATCCATAGGCTATGGATCATTTCCTAGACAGCCCATACTCAACCGTTCATTGCAATCACAGACGACTAAGATTTAAGTATCCGTAAAAAGTTCCTATGGATAGCTTAAGTTAAGAAAATGTCAGAACACACTCATTCTCTCTCTTTACCAAACTTTTTCTCTTTCTTACATCAAATTTTAATTTTAATACTGTTAGAAGATATAACATATTGTGTTAGAAGATATGACAAGATGTATCATAATTGTAGCTTCATTAATTAGTGTGTACACAGTACTGTAATTTAGGAATTACCATAACTGTAATTAGGATTTTATGTATATATATCAATCTATGTAATAGAAAGAATTAACTTCAATGAAATAAGCTTCTCAATTTCTACTTGGTATCAAAGCTTGATCCTTTGTCAAAAGCTTCTACCTTTTTTTCTTCCTTATTCCAACTGCCGATCATAGTTTTTCATAGAAACCTTGCATGATCAGTTTTGTTGGAAAAATTGAGACCATATTAGGGTTCTACAGTACTAGGCAATCAGACCGGAGTTTTCCATTTTTCGACCCACCGCCACACGCGCCGTCCCATTCGCCGGGTGCTGACGCCATGCTCTGACTTCTACCGTTGCATGAGCCACTTCCCGACGACTTTTTTCGGTGCGGTCTTTTCCAGTTTGGTCGTTTCTCTCTCCTCTTGCTATCTACAATGGACTTAAGGTGTTTTGTTGAGTTTTTCACAACCCTTTGTTATCACTGTTAGTTCGTTTGGCCTTGAGATGCAACTGGTGCTTACTGTTGTCCCTTAAAAGCTTCATTTACACCTTATTCTTTTTGGAATTACTCTGCCCAAATTTTTGAGCCAAATTTTTGGTTTTCAATCCCTTGATATAATTTAGAAATTTAATTCTCCTTGATATAGATTGTATCTTCCTGATAATACTATTTTATTGCGGAACAAAGTGGTGCTAGCAGTAAGGTTCAGAACAGTGGAATGGAACAAGGCTTGTTCAAGAGTCATACTCTTAATTCAACATTGACTCTCAGCCCTTTTAAACTGGATGGAAACAACTATTTAGCATGGTCTCAAGCATGTCGCATGTCCATTGAGGCCAATCGTATACAACACTTCATCAATGGAACAACCACTATGCCTGAGATACCGGGTCTGGCCCAGGAAGAATGGAAATCTGATAACTCCATGGTGAAAACTTGGATTTTTAACTCAATGGAACCCAGTGTGGAAAAGTTACATGTTCTTAGACATTGCACATGAACTTTGGGAGGCTATCTCTCAAACTTTCTCTGTTTCTGGTGATATGTAAGGCCTATGATATTCGTAAACGAATCTGTGAGTTGGGTCAAGGGGAGAAGTCTATGACACAGTATTTTGCAGAAGTTAATGCACTTTGGCAGGAGCTTGATCATTTATCGAGTTTTTTCAGCCAAATGTCTAGAAGATGTTGCTGCTTATCAAAAGTTTGTGAGTGAAGATAGAATTGTGGATTTCTTGGCCGGTCTGAATATAGAATTTGATCAAGTTCGAGCACAGTTGATTGGTCAGACACATTTTCCATCACTGGGAGAGGCTTATGTTAGAGTCCAACAAAAGGAAAGTAGGCACCGGGTGATGGTTCTAAACTCTGTTGACCGATCAGCCATGGTTGCTTCGTTTCCTAAGTTTGTGTAACGACCGAGAAAATTGGATTATTATGTGAATTAATTTTTATTTGATTATATTGAATAAATGAAATTATATGTTTATTAAACTGAGTAAGATGTTGAAAGGTCATTCTCTGACTTAGGATGAACGTATGATCGTAGGATTCTGGCTATATGCTAGAAATAAATGATTTGAATTTCCAAGACGAAAATGAAAGTTTTCCGAGAAATTTTCGAAAAATCACTATTCATCCATTTTTGCTAGGGAATTATTTTTGAATTTCTGAGAAACGCGTAATGATAGAATTCTGAGATAAAATGGAATATCCAATAATATTTCAGTTATGGCAAACAAAGTTTTCGCCTGAGGACTTAAAGACACAAGTGTTAGGGAAAGTGAATTCTAAGAAAAGAAAAGATTAAGTATAATAAGAAAGATTATTATACGGGAAGGATACGAGTATAATGCTAGGTATTGTACGCGTATAATATGAAGATAATACGACGTATAATACGAATATCATACGAAGTACGTATATACGAAGAGAATATGAGAATTATTCCATAAGAATACGAATATGTCTTAATGGACTATAACTATTGGACTAGACTTTGTCAAGCCCATGTTAAGTAATTGGCAAGCCCAATTGAACAATGAAGGAGGCCCAATGATAAAGTATATCAAGGCCCAAATAATATTTAAAGCAAGCCCAAAGTTAGGTCCGATATTGAATAAAACCCAATCCCGAACCAAGAACCAAACCCGTGGGTCGAACCGATGGATCACCGGGTCGGTTCGGTATATGGGTTGGGGCAACCCATGAGGCCCCTACAACCCCCACTTGGTGGCCAAGTTAGTTGATAGCTTCCTTTGGAAGCTTTGCAAGAGGAGGTGTGAATAGTAAGGAGGTGGGTTAATGATCATTTTGCCCTCACCTTGTAATTTTTATAAAAGACTAGCCACTATGTTCATTAGTTGTTTTACAAACTTTGAACACTTATATTGAGAGAGAGCATTAACAAGGAATCGAAGTAAGGAAAAGCTAATTAGTTATCAAACTATCAAAAACGCGAAGAACGCTAAGGTAAAAATACATAAATCCTAGCCTTCGATTCTTTTCTATTTTACTTTTTATAGAGAAGTATGAATTGGTGGAGCATGTCTCTTCCGGAGTAATAAGGATGAATATTAGTGGATTAAAACGTTAATAAGCCACGAGTAAGAGAATTCATTAAAGAATGATTAAGCATTTAATGAAGAAAAACCATCAAAACTTAGAATTTGTTGTTGATGGACAAATTTAAAACCATCGCGTAAGAACGAATAACAAACACGTAAATGAAAATTTAACCAATGAATTTGTCGTTAACGGATTCAGAAACTTATTTTGTCCTGATGAAATTAAAGTACGTAAGATATGTGAGAAAATAGCTTTTGAACGAGCCTGTTCCGAGTTATAACGATAGAGTTGCGAGCTCGGGAAGGAATCATATTGAAAATTATAAAAATGTTTCAAAGGCTCTGCCCATGCCTTATAGAGTCACGTATGCTCGCCGCTCAGGGGCTCGATCCATTGCTAATTAAGTGTTGCAACATGAGTATTATATCGAGAGTGGTATTTGTGGCGCCCTTTAGGGAATTTTTTTTTTCCGATGCGAGCTTTTGTTAATACAACTTTTCGCGTGGTAATTATGGGGGATGTATATACTTATAATATACATGAAGAAAGAATTCCTAAACAATATGTATAACTATGGATTTAGGAATTAAACGTTGATGAAAAGTAATTAAACGAAGAACGTAAAATGCGAAAACGTAAACCGTGAATCGTATTCGAGTTTAACAAGCGTCTTATGGTTACATAGTATGTAATAGATAGACGTGATACGAAAATGTTAAAATATAAAGGTAAAACCTATGTAATCGCTATACGTGGTCCTATATCGGTATTCTGGGGGGAAATGTATTCGAAATAACCAATCGGTTATAGTTGTAGCTATCGTAATAACATAAACGATGAGCGATGAATGTCTGTTTATGACGTTAGATGTTATTTAGCCGTAATGAACGCTAAATAAGCTTAACGAATGTTATTAGTGAGATAAATTCGATTAAGACAGAAGAGAAAGAGGTTGGTATAAATAATGTGTTTAGATTGTTTGGTAGCTAATTTACATTTGCTATGTGAATATATCATGTAGAAACTGTAAAGACCAAGAAAAGTGAATTTAAAGTAGAAGACGCTTGAAGGCAAGTTCTTCTAACTCTTGTCTGACCTTCGTGTTAGGCAAGTTTTTGTGGTTCATGTTACACTGTGCATGAATTGTTATGAAAGAGTTGATGCCATACTTAACTCGACTAGACGAATCTTAAAAGTTGATTGATTTATTTACAAGTCTTTCAAAATAGTATTGATAACGCTATCCTATGCCAAATGTTTTGGCACAGAGTCAAAGGTAAGCATGAGTATGAATAAACAAAAGTATTTTACGTCGGTTATTCGACAGGCACATGAGGTTGCCAAAACTTAAACGTAAATACGTTTAACGGATGAGTGTTGATCAACATAGAGTGATATATGCTGATCACCTAGAAGTGTTCGTAAGATATACGGACTTACGGTCTTAGTGTCGGGTTATCCTTTTCATGAATGAAAACAAATGGGAATGTTCATGGTCTTTTGACCAACTCAGTATTCTTAAATGATTGTATGTCCTTTGAAATTGTTTTAAAGAATTGGAAAGTGCTATTTTGATTATTCGTAGTACTTCATAACTATTTGTTCAGTTATAGAAGATAAATCATATGATTTTTGATCTTGTTGTTGCACTATATATTGTTAGACTTGCTGAGCTAGTTATGCTCACTTCTTGCTTGAATTATATGATTGCATCTAAGAGCTAACGGATCGAGGGATCCGACAAAGATGAGGGTAAAGCCAAAATGGATAAATAGATGTCCTATAATAGAATAGTACATTCAACCGAGTGTTTCTTCGTGGGGAGCACCGATATTGTTTGTAAAGAAGAAGGACAGAGTGTTAGAAGATCTACTTGAGGGGGGGGGGGGGGGTGTTAGAAGATATGACAGATTGTGTTAGAAGATATGATAGGATATACCATAATTGTAGCTTCCTTAATCAGTGTGTACACATTATTGTAATTTAGGAATTACCATAACTGTGACGCCTCCAAATCCAGGTATCTTCCAACCCGACAAATGGTGCTACACGGTACTCATAACTGTACATTCATTCTATTGAAACGACAACAAAATGTGTGAATCAACGACATTCTTATTACATTAATAATATTAAATCCCGTTCCCAGGTTCTTACACCATTACATTCCTTGTTCATCATAATATAATACATATACTTACTAGTCTATTACAAGATAAATTATTCATTCATCTTCGCCTTGTCTTTATCTCTACTGGAACCTTCGGTTCGCTCGACCTTAGCTGCAATCGTATGATTCAAGCAAGGAGTGAGCATAACTAGCTCATCAAGTCTAACAATATACTATATAGATACCACTTCGTGAATCATATGATTATTCTTCAATAACTGAACAATAGTTATGAAGTACTATGAAAAATTGAATAGCACTTCTCATCTCATAAAACAATTCCGAAGTACATATAGTAGTTTTGGAAATTTTGAGTAGGTCCATAGACCATGAACATTCTCTTTAGCTTTTATTCATGAAAAGGACAACCCGACACTAAGTCCGTAAGTCCGACATATCTTATGAGCACTTCTAGGTGATCAGCCTATAGTACTCTATGTTGATCAACACTCATCCTTTAAACGTATTTACGTTTAAGTTTTGGCAACCTCGCGTGCCCATCGAATAATCGATGTAAAATACATTTGTTTATTCATATTCAGGCTTACCTTGAATCCATACCAAACAATTGGCGTAGGATGGCGTTATCATTTATATATTGAAAGACTTGTAAAGAAATCAATCAATCTTTCAAGAATAGTCTAGCCGAGTTAAAACTGGCATCGACCCTTTCGTAAAACAATTCATGCATCTCATAACATGAATCACTGAAAACCTGGCTAACACGAAGGTTAGACAAGTGATAAGAAAACTTGCCTTCAGCATCTGCTACAGTAAAATTACTTTCCTTTTGAGTCCTTACGGTCTCTACAACACATAACCACATAACATACCACATTAGGTCATGAATGAACATACATGGTTCCTAATGAATCTTACCCTTCTTCTCAATCTAATCATATATTAGATTTGTTATTATTGGTTAAAACTCATTGTTATAATTTACATCGTTCTTACCAACTTCTTTCTCTTCTATAACTTAACTGAAATTATTCCATTAATACAACTCGTTTCGAGTTAATCATCCTTCCTCACGGCTTACTAACGTTCTTACACTATTAAATCGTTACTCGATCGTCATTGGTGAAGTACCAACGTTGAATACCATTCACGGTTTACTTACTTACCATTCACGTTCTTCGTTTAATTATTCTTAAACCATACTTATTTTATTAACAAAACTCGTTTCAAGTATTTATCTGCCCTTACGGCTTATTATCGTTCATCGTTTTAGTATTAACGACTTACGTTCAATTAATCTTTCCTTCAACCTTCAGTAGTTAACTTAAGGTTTTCAACATCTTAATTGATGTTACTTTAGGTTTAGCATGGATATAATTTACCAGCTTTCTCTTTATATTTAAAAACATTCCTCTATGTTTCACTTAGTGCTGGCGCTGCGGCGCCAACTTTTTTTTCTTGGACTCGCGCCGAGGCGTGAGTCTCCATTGCCTAAAACCCGAGCACGGTGTTGCGGCGCCATCTCCTTCTATACCGGCCCGCCTTTGTGGCGCTGAAACATCGAGAGCTCACAAGATTCTTGGCTGTGGCTACGCCACATATTTTGCCTCGATGTGACTGCCGCGGTGCGATTTCAAAGACCGAGAAAAATTTGACATATAACTTTTTATGTGAGATTCCCGGGCTCATAACTTCTTCGTTATAAGTCCGAATTGACTCGTTCAAACGCCGTTAGTTCACAAATTATGTGTTCTAAGTATTCATGCAAGAATTTTACAATTTCAAATCTGTTAACTCAAAATTCATCTTTTAGTTCATTTTAACAAAAACGATAAACGTTTATGAACGTTCATAGCTCGTTTCTTCGTTCTAAGTCGGAATTCGGTCATTTTCGAGTTCGCAACTCTAGAATGCCAAATGAGACTATTCTCCATTGAAAACCAACGTTTCCGAGCTCAAAGTCAAAATTTGACTTCCGTTCCGAGAATTTCACGAATTCGACGATTATCGTCCAAACTCGTGAATTCTGCCAAAACTTCGTTACTTAAAATTTGTTCTTCGTTTCAAATGGATTCATTCCATCATACTAACATCTTGACATACATATTTCAATAACTTATTCATGATAAGTTTCTACATAATCTTCATGAGTTCAAAACTTTATTTATTGCTTATCTTACCACATGAATTATTTACGGCTTAAGTCTTTTGATTAATCATTCCTACTTCTTAGCATACATGTTCTACCACTACTCACTTCTATAACAATGTAAGAGAAAGAGAATTATGGTTAAAGTTCTTAAAGATCACTTGATTAAGCTTTAATCTTCTTCTTCTTGCTTCTTCAACTATGAAAGACTAGCTTATTCTTGCTTATTCTCTCTACCAAATAAGTTGTATTATGTTGGATGAAATTAACAAGTGTAAAAATGATCCAACTCTTCCTCTATTTATAGGATTGTTAAGGTTAGGGTATATTAGTCAATAAACCAATTCCACCTCCTTACTATTCATTACCTATGACCTAAGTTAACTTGCTCATCAAATTAATTACTTGGCCATCACAACACTTAGCCATTAAGTTACTTGCTTATCATATAGCTTATCTCTTGCTTAGCCACCAAGTACTTTACTTGGCCACCACTTTGGGTCGTCCATGGGTTGCCCCATGAGTTTAAACCATCCAATAACCTATTGGTTCTTACATTGGCCTTTTAGCTTAACTAATCTTAACTTATACATTGGGCTTGCAATTAAACAAACACTTGGGCTTGTTCATTAATTCACATTGGACTTAACCATGTCTACCATTGGGCTTAACCATTCCTATACTTGGGCTTTATCATAATTTCAATTGGACATTACAATTTCCTACACAATCCTACAAATCCAAAACATTTGGCTTAAAGCCTTATAACGTATAATTTACGTATTAATCTCGTATTCCACTCGTATACTTATTTATATACGACATATCCTCATTCATACATACTCGTATAATACCTCGTATTCATTACCTCGTACAATACCTACGTATTATACGATCATCGCTTTAATTCATTATACGCATTTCATTTCCTTCTCGGAAATCACTTTTCCTAACCGTTAAGTTTTAAGTCCGCAGGCGAAAAACTGCGTTTGCCATAACTAAAATATTATTGGATATTCCATCTCATCTTAGAATTCTATCATTACGCATTTCTCGAAATTTTAAACTTAATTCCCGAGCATAAATTCATGAATAGTATTTTTCAGAAAATTTCTCGGAAAGCTTTTATTTTCGTCTTGAAAATTCAAACACTTTAATTCTTTCACGTAGTCAAAATACTACGATATTCCGATAGGATTAGGTTATAGAACGTCATCCATCTTGTCATCACATAATTATAACAAATAATATAATTTTATTTATTATTTAATTAAATAAATTATTTTACAATTTACTCCATTTTCTAGGTCGTTACAATAACTGTAATTAGGAAGTATATATATCAATCTATATAATAGAAAGAATTAACTTCAATGAAAGAAGCTTCTCAATTTCTATAAATACCTTTTTTGTTACAAACCCAAAATTATTAATTTATATATCGTTAAAAAGCGCTCATTAACATCTTTAAAATAAGATCTATTGTTGATATCTTTTTATTTAGCTAAAATGATCAAAATTGGGATTAAAATTTTGTATTTTGAAATACACCCTTATAAGCGTTGGTTGCAAATTTTGACATTTTAACTATATCTAAGCATATCAACAATGTCTCATCTTTTGAAGATCTTTTCGAGATCTTTCCAATGACTAAGATTGTCAATTTTGAATTTATAACGAAAAATATATTGAATTTTGAAATTTGGTTGGAGAAAGAGAAAGTTTGGGTTAGGAGAGAAAGTGAGTGTTTTGACCCTTTCTGGGTTTTTTAACTTTAAAAAACTATTCGCAGGAAGTTGTTGCAGTAGGAACTTCTTTTAGATACTTGATCTTCCCTTTTAATCTTGGTCGGCTGAGGATGAGTTGGCTAGAAAATGATCCATAGCCAGCGGTGGCTATGGATCATTTCCCATAAATATATGGTAATAGGGAGTGGCCTTAAAAATTAACTTTGAATGTCGTTGGTTTCAATCCTCATACTTGGAGCTAAACTTGCCTATCAAAAAAACGAGCAAAACACATTTGCTATGGTTGTCATAGTATATGTTATTACAACAACCCAAAACAATGTAGTTGGTGGGATTTCAATAAATGTCAATTTAGTCGCTTTGACTATTTTCATAGCATGTTTGTCATTTAACCATTTCATTCCTCAAAATTGCGTCATTTTGGGTCTTGCCACTGCCAACTAATTGTGGCAGCACAGGCACATTTTATATATCTTATTTATCAGTCTACTAGCAATTGGTTTTCTGTTTGGCTAAGAAAACATTTCAGCACAACCTACATTAATCTAAGCATGGGTAAACTATTGTTGATTTAATTATTATTGTAACATCAAGTCCACTGATTTTAGTAAATCAACTTACTAATACTGGACCACCGAGTGCAGATGTGCAAGTTTTTCCAACAGCAACGATGTCGATTTGGTTCTAACTGCCGCTTATCTCATGGTATGTTGCAATAGTTCTATGAATTCACAAATAAACTTTGGAAATGGTTCCAAAGACTTCCCACTCCAAAACACTCTGTTTCTTTTATTGCTGAAACTGATGGGAATACCTGGGTGAATGGGATTGTTTTGCCTATTACGAATATGACATTCATGAAAATACGAGACAGTTCTTTTTAGTTGGAATATTGGAAGAGCTTGTTCAGTAATCTTCTTCTGCTCCCCAATTGGAAAAGTTTAGCACACTTGCATTTGTTAGTCTACTTTTCTGCCTCACCTAATGCTGCCGCATTCTTGATAGAGGAGTTGAACAATGGGTGCATTGGCGATTGTTATTATTTCTGTTATCCTTATTATTTCCAATAAAAATTGCTGCTATTTATTTCTCGTAATTGCATTTTGCCATTTACTCAACTTCTACAAGTTCTTTGTCATTTCCTGAAAAAGAAGCTTATTTTGGATATTAAGCTAGCGCATATCTTCTCCTTCACTTGCTCTTATAAGTTTCCCAAGCATCTCTGTACTCAACTAATGTAGTGTCATTTGTGCATTAGGGGTTAATGTACCATTATATTCCCTGAAGAAGTATATACCCACAGTTTGGGATCAATCGCTGGTGGGTTCTAGTATTTGGGCTGCCCCAGACAGTAAAGCTGGCATTTGGCGGAAAGCTGAACTTGAATTATGGGATGAAAAACTAAGAGTGGGTCAAGTTGTTTTTCGAGATGATGGAAGCTCTTTAAGGCTTGGGACTGACGCTATTTCATTGTCTGAATATGCTCAAATGAGGGACGAAGACGGAAAGGACTCAAGTTCTGAGCAATCCGATTTTAGTGACTATGATGAAGATACCTCAGAAGGTTTAGGGTTTCTTGAAAGCTCTACCTTGCAAAGGGGTATTCAGACTGAATATGCTGTTTTTGCAAAGTGGGAGAATCACACTCGTGGTATTGCTTCGAAGATGATGGCTAATATGGGTTACAGCGAAGGAATGGGTCTCGGTGTTACAGGGCAAGGAATGCTGGATCCCATCTCAGTGAGAGTACTTCCGCCAAAACAATCTCTTGATTATGCTCTCGAGCCTCAAGAGAATGTCGAGAAAAAAGATAATCCCGAAAAGAAACGAAGCAGAGGTGGGAAGAGAAAACGTGACAAGAAGTTTGCAACAGCAGCTAGGCTAGCCAAAGAGACGGAGGAATCAAGCCCCGACGTCTTTAGTCTCATCAATACACACCTTGCAAAGCATGGTGACGCGTTGAGTGGTGGGGATTTGGGAAAAACACAGAAGAACAAAGGCTCCGGGGACGGGAAGAAAGAAGATAGGCGGGCTTTAGTTGCTTATGATGATGAGGTGAAAGAGTTGAGGCTGCGGATTGAGAAGCTGGAAGAAATGGTTAGCCGAAACAAGAAAGAGAAGGTGGTTTATGAGGCTGCTATGAGAAAACTGAACAATACTCGCAAAGCTTTGGCACAGGTTGAGGAGGCTCATGCATCTGCTTCAAGTGCAGTTGCCAGCAAAGAAAGAGAGAAGAAATGGCTCAAGTTCTAATAGCTGCTTGATATTTGTATTCCTCTGCTGTTTTTGTTTATCAATGTATCAATATTTTAGATGGTACTTGACTTTTAACTAGGCAAATATTATATTTACTGGAAAAGAAATTATTGTTTTTAAGGATTATTAAGGTTTGAATAATTTGATTACACAAAACGCATGGTCATAATTTTGATTTTTTTAACAACAATAAATATTCAAAATGTACATTTTGTGCATATAATAGTCTAATTGCATGGGAGAGTACAATAATTGTTTTTTTTTTCTTTTTTAACAAAATCGTGGGATAAGGACAGAATAATTATTATTAATAAATGAATTGAATTACAAAAATACTAGAGATACCTCCTCCCGTTTCAAATTGAAAATCAAAAATTGAGTACATATATGTTTTTTTTTAAATAAAACAAAATAGATTTGTGTATTTCTTTAACACGAGGAACGAAAAGGAGACCGTTGTGATAACTTCACATCCAAATTTAAATAAATCTATTTTCACCTATTAATGCAAATCAAACCTCATCCACGGAAGACCATGGAAAAAAATATTGTTGAATGAGTAAATCTCAAATTAGGAGAAGAAAGACTCGACACATTGAAAAAAATCCAAACTAGGGAAAATAAAACCCGATAAAGGGTAAAAAAACCCCATAAAAGGACTTTTACCGAACAAAAAAATAAAAAAGAAAACCTTATAAAAGGAGAAAATAAGAACAAGAAAACGAAAAAATGTAAAAAAAAAAAACTTCGGGATGGTCTTTTTAATGTAGATCAGAGAAGCCAACCCCCCCCCCCCCCCCCCCACCCCCCCCCCATCCCCACCCCCAATATGAAAATATAGAGGCAAGGGTTTTTGCATATAGAAAAGAGACAAAAAGAAAGGAGACAAAAAGAAAGGAAAAAAAGAGGGTAAAATAATTATTTTGTATATGCAAAAACTAATTAAGAATATTGGTAGGGCTGGTGGTTTATGGAGTTGGTTCAATATTGTATGGATTGGCTAGTGGTTTTGTGATTGGTTTGTAGTTGTGTGGGATGAGCTGGTGGTTTTTACTTTCTAGTCTATATTTTTGTTTTGTTTGGTTAGGGCTTGGGTTTTGTCATTTGTATAAGTAGTACCGATTAGGCGATTATTATGTTTGCAGGTGTTGGGCGGTTTGTTTTGTGTTAAGTTTGGTGTAGATTGGTGCAGTCGGAAAGTGGTTAAAATTTAGGAACAATTACATATTATAGTACATTTATAAAAGTAATTACAAAAATTATACATTCATAAAATAATTACAAAAATATAATATTTCATCATACATATTTACAATACTAATATAATTAGGAGTCCTTAATTTAAGGGATTAATATTAATGGGCTGACATGGCAAAAGGTTTTTTTTTTTAAACGCGTGATAACCGCCATCTATCATTTGTTTGGGACTCTTCAGTTACCAAACCCTTCTGCATACTGAATCCCTTGTTTCGCTCCTCTGTTCGTTCGTTATTCATCTCTATCGATTGTTTTCGGTGATTTAATCCGTTCGTTCTTCATCTCCTCTGTTCGTTCGTGATCTTTACTCGTTATCATATTCGTTTAGTTGTTCGCCATCTTCGTTTAGTTGTTCTTCATTGTCGTTGCTACTCGCTGTTGCAGTCTGGTTCAGTTGGGCTATTTTTCTCCATTGATCGACTCTGGTGTTTATTATTGCTTCAAGTGAGTATTTTCTTAATAGTTTAATATATTATATATTAAAGTAGTTTACTAACAGAATGGAGTATTCATTGTTTGGGTTTGTGTTGTTTTTATGTTTTGTATAGAACGGTTGATACAAGGAAGAAGGATGGAAAGAGGAAAAGAATCGTGGAGGGTGATTCTGTTAAGGATATGAAGAAGTTTGTTGTGGAGAGCAAGGGGAAGGATGTAGGTAATAAATCGAGTTTGGTGATACATAGTGATATCAAACATTCCGAAGTGCAATTAGATTCTGATTTTGATGTCCCGGTTAAGAATGAAGGTCAAATGCTTATCCAGAAGATAATTCCAACTCAAAGAATTTTAAAGGTGTGTTAATTTAAATTTTGTTATTGTTACGATCATAAAAATGGTTATTGGGTAACATTATAATGTCTAATGCTGTTTTGGTTACTGTCTAATGCTGTATTGGTTACTGTCTAATGCTGTATTTGGTTGTTGTCTAAAATTTGTATTCAAATTCTTGTGTAACATTATATTGGATTCTCGTATCAATGCTTAATTGGTTCTTGACTAATCTTGTTTTTTTGGTTTTGCATAATATTACTGATTAATGATTGGTAACCACATGCTTGGTAACCAATGCATTAAACAGTAACCAACATGTTGCATGAAGGTAACCAAGACATCATTAATCAGTAACCAATTTACATTGGTTACCTTCATGTAACATGATGGTTACTGTCTAATGATGTCTTGGTTACTGTCTAACCATTATATTGTCTAAAACTGTATTGGTTAATGTGTAACATTGTATTGGTTACTGTATAATGTTGAATGGGTTACTGACTAATATTGTTTTGGTTACTGCATAATATTACTGACTAATGATTGGTAACAACATGCTTGGTAACCAATGCATTAGACAGTAACCAACATGTTGCATGAAGGTAACCAAGACAACATTAATCAGTAAACAATTTACATTGGTAACCTTCTTTCAACATGCTGTTTACTGTATAATGCTGTCTTGGTTATTGTCTAATGCTTTCTTGGTTTCTTTCTAACCATTATATTGTGTAATGATGTCTTGGTTACTGTCTAATGCTGAATTGGTTACTGATTAATTATGTCTTGGTTACTGACTAATGATATTGTGGTTACTTGTCTATGTTGTTTTAGTTACTATCATATGACTGGTTGGTTAACTTTGCAAATCTAATTTTGTTTACTTGCAGTTATGAGATCTTTACTATGAGGAATGCAACAGAAAATTCACTGGAAAAGTTATATATTGGTGCGACATGGAAGTCCCCAACATTATTGCCAATAAATTGAATAAGAGTCAGCTGGATAAGTTTAAGGCAACATGTTTTGGGAATTTTCTGGAGTTTGGTGAGCACCAAATGTATTCCCAGATTATTCACCACGCTCTTGTAAGGGAGGTTCACCAGAGGGATGACGGTGAAATGTGGTTTTTGTTCGGGGAGAAAAGGGTCAGGTTTGGTTTGCTTGAGTTTTGTCTGATATCTGGGTTGAGATGGCAAGGTGAGGATGATATAACTGCATATAAAGGTATGGAGAATATGCTTATTGGTAAGTTTTTTGGGGACGAAGCTGTGACATGTAGTAGTATAGGCAGGGTATATAGAAAGGCAGTTTTTGATGATGATGACGAGGCTATTAAGATGTCAATGATTTTTTTGGTCTTTAATTTCATTATGTGCACAGTTTCTGAAAATTACGTGGATGGGGCAATGGTTAATTTTTTGTGTTATGGTGATGTTAGTAGTTTTCCTTGGAGGAAAGTCGCGTTTGAGATGACAAAGTACTTTTTGTGCAATGCTTTGAAGGGGCGTTTTAAGAAGGGAAGGAATGGTGTTTCAACATACAATTTTTACATGGATCATTACACCAAATTGTACAAGTTGAATGGAATTCTTATGTATTCCAAGTTTTTATGTTTGAAACTATTCCACATTCAAAACTCGTAGTATGTCTGATAGCGAGCATCCGTCGGATGTCCGTTTATTTAGATGGAAGGAGCTAATGAAGCCCCTTTCAAATGACAAGTTGAACAATTTAGTTTTTTGTTCCGGACAGGTATGCTGTTTTACTACTAATAATGTAATTTGGTTACCTTTAGTTATATAATTGATTAATGAAAATATTATGTGAAGTTTATTATCAACAAAGTAGTTAGTTACCTTTATATACACGTTTGGTTACTGATTATTTTATATGCATGTTAATAATAACAATGTTTTTGGTTACTTGAATATTCACATATGGTTACTGATTAGATTACATTCAGGTTACTAATAACAATGTTGTTGGTTACCCGAATATACATATTTGGTTACCTTGATTCCCACGGCCGAGGAGAAGGATCGGCTTGATTTGGGCGGGTTTCACTTTTTTAGTGGGAAGGATGGTGACAAGAAAGTAGAAAAAAAAGTGAAGGCTGACAACCTTGGTGTTGATATATCTGTTGTGAAAGAGGCAATTGATGCACGGTTTAGGCCGTTGGAGAAGAAAGTTTTTGAATTGAAGAAAGAAGTTGGAAAGTTGCGAACTGATATTAAAGATGAAATGCAGCTTTTACATGTTCAGTTATGCAGGGACCTTAGGTCCATTATTAGAGATGAGTTACGCGCGATCAAAGACGTTGGGGACAAAAAGGTTGATGGTGATTCTGATGATGATTTTGATTTTGATTTTGATTCTGATAATGCTGGTGATGATAATGATGATAATTATGATGATGATGATGACGATGAAGGTGATGAAGGTGATAAAGGTGGTGATGGTGATGAAGCTATTGATGAGGCTGCTGATGAGGATGCTGATGTCATGGTGGAGGAGCTCCATGTTGATGAGGATGTTGATGATGGTTCAAAAGTGAATAAGAATAATGATGGGGATGATGTGTTGAATGACGTTGAGAAGAAGGGTGGGAATGAAATTGAATTTGGTAATGAAGTTGAATGTGTTGATGAAGATGTTGATGATGGTTCAAATCTGATTAAGAATAATGATGGTGATGATGTGTTAATATTCGTTGAGAAGAAGGATGTGAATGTAATTAAAATTGCTAATGAAGTTGAACGTGATGTTATGGTTGAAGAACCTCATGAAATAAAAAATAATGATGATGAAGAAAATGTCAAGGTAAGACATATTTGTTTGTTTTGTTATGTGATATTTGTCTTTTGTTTTAATGATTAAATGGTTCTTTATTTTGCACAGATTGACAATAATAATGATATGCCATCTTTTGACATATTAAGCCAATGCACTGGGAAAGAGATTGTTGTGTATGATGCTGATAAGGTTAGTGTTATAATTACGTGCCATCATTTTTTTTACATGCTCTCTATGTTTTGGTTACCATTATATTGTGATTTGGTTATCATTATATTGTGATTTGGCTACTATTATATTATGATTTGGTTACTAGTTTATGTTATTCAGGTTACTAATATAACATGTTCATTTTAGTTTGTTGGCTGTTGTACAGTCAGTTTGTTTTTGCATATATTAGTTAATTGCATGTTTTTGGATTGAAAATCTAATCGTATATATTACCCTTTTATGTCAATTGAAAAAGGGGAAGAAAGGTGAGGCAGCAAGCAGGTATGCACTTGATTATATGGTTTTGACCACACAGGACATAGCTAAGTGTGATGAGTTGGAGAAGAGTGTCCACAAAGCCGGTGGTAGACCTGTTTGTGAACCTGCAAAGAGTGCCATTTTGCGGTCTCCATATATAGCAGCGTTTGGATCGGCTGGTTCATCATCTATTGTAGTGGGTGCTAGTCAATCACTTGCACGTCTAACTGCATTCCCCAAATCATGCATGGATATGCCCTCAAAATTTGAAGAGGCATTGTTTGAACAATGGTTCAAAATTGGATTAAACAACAGAAAAAGGTTCGTTTTTTGTTGTTAACAATGCTATAGTTTTTTATTAAATAAATAAGTTTGTATTATTGTAGTAACATATGATTAATATTAAATAAATGTTATGGTTACTATTATTTTATATTCTGGTTACTATTAGATTATGTTTTGGTTACCTATTAGTTATGTTTCGGTTACTATTTGATTGTTATGATTTTTATTTTTGTTGGTTACCAGGTTAATGTTTAAAATTAAGTTGTTGATGAGTATGTTAATTATTGAACATATTAAGTTGTTGATTAGTTTACTAATTTTGGTATGATGTACTTGTTGCTGGTCAACATTATACTGTCTAATGATGTATTGATTACTGTCTAATGATGTATTGGTTACTGTCTAATGATGTATTGGTTATTGTGTAACATTATACTGGTTACTGTATAATTCTTAATTGGTTATTGATTATTGCTGTGTTGGTTATTGCATAATATTAAATATTAACTAAATGTTAATATTAAATAAATGTTGTGGTTACTATTAAATAAATGTTATATTCTCTTACTATTATTTTATATTCTGGTTACTATTAGTTTATGTTTTGGTTAGTATTTGATTATGGTTATGATTTTAATTTTTGTTGGTTACCAGGTTTGTAAGACCCCGAATTTTATGAAATAAAAGTATTCAATTTTTCTTATAATTACTATTCAGTAAATGGTTAAATTGATAAAAGGTTAAAGTTAAGGGTGATATATGAATTTTTTCAAAATACACAAGTGGTTATAAAATACTCATTTCTATCGGGGAATATTCGTTTGGTCGTGGAATATTCTTTCTATTGGGAAATATTCGTACGACGGCGCAACCGTTTATGGGCCCCATAACAGAATAACTGTTTGATGAAGAAAACGACAAAAGGTAATTTTTATAAATAATGGCGTAGTTGTTACCGTTAACACTGTTGGAATACCCGGTGGTTAAAATACGATGTCTGGCGTTGTTGCACAAGATTACACGATATTGCACTAATTATTGATTCTTACGTAAGAAGGCACTACTCAATAATTGTTACAGTAATTAATGTTCAGTATTTTATTTTATTGATTCAATAATTTCTACGTTGATATTTTATATTACTGTTGTTTTAATAATTGTCACTAAACAGTATTTTCCATTATCGAAGAAATAACTCATATTATTTGAATAATATTATTAGATAACATTATTGGCAATGTCTAGAAAGTTCTGTCTAAGGAGAGGTTTGGTCACCTAATTGCGCGCCAGTAAGGAGAAATCCTTATTGGAAAGCCCCCTCTTTCATGGGAACTGCCTGGTTGTCATTATTGTGATTCTGTAATATTATTTGTGAATAATTAATTATTGATTTATATGATAAGGAAAATATTCATTTTATGTGGATATAGATGGAGAAAATTTTTTAAAGTGACAATTGTTGAAAATCGATATTTTATCTTTTCTGATAAAATAATATTTTATTATATTATTATAATATAATAATGGTGATATTTTTACAATGAATGTGGGATATATGAGTATATGAGGAGGAAGAGTATTTTTGTTGCAAAAGTTGTTTAAAACATGTTAAACATGTTGGTGGACCCATTTCTTGACTGAAATTTGATTATAGCTTGTAAAATAGTCCGTATATGGATTTCGGTCAATTTTTGTTTGGAATTTGGAAAACCTTTCTTTTGCAAAGTTGTAGAGAATTGAATTTCCTATAACGAGTCGTGAGATTGGAATTTTTTGATAAAAGGTCTATTTATTATGAATTATTGAAGTTCTGAAGTTCCGAAATAATTGATTTTTGGAAGTTTTAATTATTTTTAATATGAAAAACGTTTTTGGTCATTATTGTGGGTCTTGCATGTGATGTAAATGGCTGATTTCAGATCTAAGAAAGTGGGCGTAAGAAATTTGATTATATATATTAATATTATATTAAATTTTCTGCTTTGGTGTTCTAAGCAATTTCCTATAAATAGGTGCTTCGGTTAGAATTGAAAATCACACCACAAACTAAAGATTTCTCTCTATTTCTCTCTCTATATATCGAGCGTATTTTTGTGAGTATTTTAGTACTTCGAGTATTGCTATACGGTACAAGTTCTTTTAGCACTATATCCAGTATTCCAGTCAGAAGTACTATTCTTTCTGAGGTAAGGGAGATTATTTTATTCATAAATGATATTATTTCTTCAATATCATTATGCCGAAATATTAGTTTTAACTTTTTATCAAATTTGAAACTTTTTCATGTCGGGGTTACTATTCATGAGTTACTATTCACGAGTTACTATTCATGAGTTACTATTTATGAGTTACTATTCACGAGCACTATTCACGAAGCATGATGATGTTTTTTTGTAAAATTTCTATCTTTTGGTGTGTGAGTTCTTATTTATTCATTTATTTATATCACGACCTTTATTCACAAATACGAAATTATTCACAGAAAAATTAAGTTTTCTTCTCTGTGTCCAAGATTGTCTGTTATGATTCTTATCTTTGATTGGATCTAAGTTTTGGTCTTCATTCTTGAATTTTACTCCACTCTGGTTATTTATGAAGTATTTTTGAACTTGGGTTGTTTAAAGTACGAATCCTTAATATTTGTTCTTTTGTTTCATTGGATTCGTTTTCTTTAAAATATTTTGCATCATCCTCAGTCCTAAATGATGATATAACTGAATATCTTTGGCCTGTAGTGCAAAGATGAATGATTTCTGATGAATATCTTTGGCTCATAATGCAAAGATGACCTGTTGTTGAATATCTTTGGCATGTAGTGCAAAGATGACTTGTTGATGAATATCTTTGGCCTGTAGTGCAAAGATGACTTGTTGATGAATATCTTTGGCTCGTAGTGCAAAGATGAATTTATTAGTAGGATTATGAACATGAACTGTGATTTGGTATAACCATGATCTTTGATGTTTCAGGTGATGAAAATTAACTTTGTCCTGGATGAGGAAAGGAATTTAGAACTACAATTACGATTATGAGTTATACACGTGATTGTGGACATGAATTGTTGATTAATGTTACAGGGATAAAACATTGTCGATGGACTTTTAACATAGAGAAGATAATAGATTTTATGGTCTATTTGACTCTTCTAATGGATTGCTCGTTCCGCTGCAACTATGGTTGAAAAGTTTTATCATCTACCATATGTTCTAAATCTCTGATTTATTACTGTTGAAGGCTATTGATAATTTATTTATCTTTAGTCATGATATTCTTTACTGAGCTAATTTTGCTCACCCTTTCGCTTCACAATTCCTTTCAAGTAATAAAGGTGTAGCTGGGTCGAGCGGGGGATAACAAGGGAATAGAACGGTGGTCTATAGATGTTGAAGGTGAGGTGAATTTAACTTGGAAGGTGTTTTGCCACTATCATACAAGTGTCTAATGACATACAACCTCGTGTCATCATAAGACAGGGTTGTGCTCATCCACTTGCTGAGTATATTTACAAGCACTACCTATATAATCTTGGTGTTTGTTTGGAGTATAAAACCCAATTAGAGACAGTGGAGATAATGATATGTCAAGAGAGGACTCACTATTGGGAATAATATGATTGTAATCTTCTCGTTTTTCTTTGGGGTCTATTGGGTCAACCAAGGATAATTTTGTGGGCATATGATATCTATCATAACCTTGACGCATGGCCTCCCATGTACGAAGGTTTCCTTGAGCACTTTCCAAAGATTTTAATTTCTAAAACAGTTCTAGATTGTACCTTTATGTAAGGTATCACTGTGAGGTGCTGTCCATAGTTGGGACATGAGTCATAGTTGGTATTAAAACCCACAATTGTATTTTGCACGACAATTGTTGTAATAAAGTTGTAGTTGTTTTCTGTACCATGTATTTGGCGACTCAGAATGGGTTGGATAGAATGGACCTATTTTTGGGGCGTCACAGTTGGTATTAGAGCTATAAGTAAAGAGCCCCGAGCCTCTCGCTGGTGACTTCCTGTTGATTGGGGATGCACCGAAGCCAGACTCTCCGTAGGGGACGCCGTTCTGCGGTGGTAAACTGATAGGTATCACTGTGAGGTGCTGTCCACTGATGGGACATTTCTCACATTTGGTATCAGAGCTTAGGGATATGATCTCTGGCGGAGATCGGGATTAGAACTAGGAGGGGAGAGATGAGTAAATCCTTCGCTAGTGTGTCCTACCTAAGCTTATTTGTTGGTCAGTCATAATATCAGGATATTATGTGATATGTTAATTTATTCAATTAACCCTTGTTGTGAAGCTGTATTCTAGAATGATATCTGAAATACAGGAGATGAGAAATGGAGAAATCATGATGACCGAAGAGATAGAATCTGAAATGAAAGCAAGGTATTCTCAACTCTTTGAAATACCAGGTACGTAAATTTCGGGGACGAAATTTCATAAGTAGGGGAGATTGTAAGACCCCGAATTTTATGAAATAAAAGTATTCAAATTTTTGTTATAATTACTATTCAGTAAATGGTTAAATTGATCAAAGGTTAAAGTTAAGGGTGATATATGAATTTTTTCAAAATACACAAGTGGTTATAAAATACTCATTTCTATCGGGGAATATTCGTTTGGTCGTGGAATATTCTTTCTGTTGGGAAATATTCGTACGACGGCGCAACCGTTTATGGGCCCCATAACAGAATAACTGTTTGATGAAGAAAACGACAAAAGGTAATTTTTATAAATAATGGCGTAGTTGTTACCGTTAACACTGTTGGAATACCCGGTGGTTAAAATACAGTAATACGCGTTGTTGCACAGTAGCACACGATATTGCACTAATTATTGATTCTTACGTAAGAAGGCACTACTCAATAATTGTTATAGTAATTACTGTTCAGTATTTTATTTTAT
Source organism: Panax ginseng (assembly GCA_020205605.1). Taxonomy (NCBI): domain Eukaryota; kingdom Viridiplantae; phylum Streptophyta; class Magnoliopsida; order Apiales; family Araliaceae; genus Panax; species Panax ginseng. The sequence continues at coordinate 38,075,615 of CM035150.1, read as the reverse complement.
TGATTCAATAATTTCTACGTTGATATTTTATATTACTGTTGTTTTAATAATTGTCACTACACAGTATTTTCCATTATCGAAGCAATAACTCATATTATCTGAATAATATTATTAGATAACATTATTGGCAATGTCTAGAAAGTTACATCTAAGGAGAGGTTTGGTCACCTAATTGCTGGCGCTTGATGAAGGAGAAATCCTTATTGGAAAGCCCCTCTTTCTAGGAGGCGCACGGTTGTCATTATTGTGATTACGTAATATTATTTGTGAATAATTAATTATTGATTTATATGATAAGGAAAATATTCATTTTATGTGGATATAGATGGAGAAAAATTTTTAAAGTGACAATTGTTGAAAATCGATATTTTATCTTTTACGATAAAATAATATTTTATTATATTATTATAATATAATAATGGTGACATTTTTTACAATGAATGTGGGATATATGAGTATATGAGGAGGAAGAGTATTTTTGTTGCAAAAGTTGTTTAAAACATGTTAAACATGTTGGTGGACCCATTTCTTGACTGAAATTTGATTATAGCTTGTAAAATAGTCCGTATATGGATTTCGGTCAATTTTTGTTTGGAATTTGGAAAACCTTTCTTTTTGCAAAGTTGAGAATTGAATTTCCTATAACGAGTCGTGAGATTGGAATTTTTTGATAAAAGGTCTATTTATTATGAATTATTGAAGTTCTGAAGTTCCGAAATAATTGATTTTTGGAAGTTTTAATTATTTTTAATATGAAAAACGTTTTTGGTCATTATTGTGGGTCTTGCATGTGATGTAAATGGCTGATTTCAGATCTAAGAAAGTGGGCATAAGAAATTTGATTATATATATTAATATTATATTAAATTTTCTACTTTGGTGTTCTAAGCAATTTTCTATAAATAGGTGCTTCAGTTAGAATTGAAAATCACACCAGAAACTAAAGATTTCTCTCTATTTCTCTCTCTATATATCGAGCGTAATTTTGTGAGTATTTTAGTACTTCGAGTATTGCTATACGGTACAAGTTCTTTTAGCACTATATCCAGTATTCCAGTCAGAAGTACTATTCTTTCTGAGGTAAGGGAGATTATTTTCTTCATAAATGATATTATTTCTTCAATATCATTATGCCAAAATATTGGTTCGAACTTTTTATTAAATTTGGAACTTTTTCATGTCGGGGTTACTATTCATGAGTTACTATTCATGAGTTACTATTCAAGAGTTACTATTCACGAGTACTATTCACGAATCATGATGATGTTTTTTATGAAATTTCTATCTTTTGGTGTCGGAGTTACTATTCACGTATACGGCACTATTCACGTATACGGCACTATTCACAAATACGACATTATTCACAGAAAAATTAAATTTTCTTCTCTGTGTCCAAGATTGTCTGTTATGATTCTTATCTTTGATTGGATCTAAGTTTTGGTCTTCATTCTTGAATTTTACTCCACTCTGGTTATTTATGAAGTATTTTTGAACTTGGGAACATTTAAAATCACGAATCCTTAATATTTGTTCTTTTGTTTCCTTTGGATTCGTTTTCTTTAAAATATTTTGCATCATCCTCGGTCCTAAATGATGATATAACTGAATATCTTTGGCCTGTAGTGCAAAGATGAATGATTTCTGATGAATATCTTTGGCTCGTAATGCAAAGATGACCTGTTGTTGAATATCTTTGGCATGTAGTGCAAAGATGACTTGTTGATGAATATCTTTGGCTGTAGTGCAAAGATGACTTGTTGATGAATATCTTTGGCCGTAGTGCAAAAGATGAATTTATTAGTAGGATTATGAACATGAGCGTGATTTGGTATAACCATAATCTTTGATGTTTGGTGATGAAAATTAACTTTGTCTGGATGAGGAAAGGAATTTAGAACTACAATTACGATTATGAGTTATACTGCGTGATTGTGGACAGGAATTATTGATTAATGTTCTGAGGATAAAACATTGTCGATGGACTTTTAACATGGAGAAGATAATAGATTTTATGGTCTATTTGACTCTTCTAATGGATTACTCGTTCATTGCAACTATGGTTGAAAAGTTTTATCATCTACCATATGTTCTAAATCTACGATTTATTCTTTGTTGAAGGCTATTGATAATTTATTTATCTTTAGTCATGATATTCTTTCTTGAGCTAGTTGTGCTCACCCTTTTTGCTTCACAATTCCTTTCAAGTAATAAAGGTGTAAAATTGGAATCGAAGCGGGGATAACAAGGAATAGAAGCGGTGGTTACATAGATGTTGAGGTGAGGTGAATTTAACTTGAAAGGGTGTTTTGCCACTATCATACAAGTGTCTAATGACATACATCCTCGTGTCATCATAAGACAGGGTTGTGCTCATCCACTCGCTGAGTATATTTACAAGCACTACCTATATAATCTTGGTGTTTGTTTGGAGTATAAAACCCAATTAGAGATAGTGGAGATAATGATATGTCAAGAGAGGACTCACCATTGGGAAGAATATGATTGTAATCTTCTCATTTTTCTTTGGGGTCTATTGGGTCAACCAAGGATAATTTTGTGGGCATATGATATCTATCATAACCTTGACGCATGGCCTCCCATGTATGAAGGTTTCCTTGAGCACTTTCCAAAGATTTTAATTTCTAAAACAGTTCTAGATTGTACCTTTATGTAAGGTATCACTGTGAGGTGCTGTCCATAGTTGGGACATGAGTCATAGTTGGTATTAAAACCCACAATTATATTTTGCACGACAATTGTTGTAATAAAGTTGTAGTTGTTTTCTGTACCATGTATTTGGCGACTCAGAATGGGTTGGATGGAATGGACCTATTTTGGGGGCGTCACAGTTGGTATTAGAGCTATAAGTAAAGAGCCCCGAGCCTCTCGCTGGTGACTTCCTGTTGATTGGGGATGCACCGAAGCCAGACTCTCCGTAGGGGACGCCTGATTCTGTGGTGGCAAGCGATAGGTATCTTTGTGAGGTCTTTGTCCATCGATGGGACATTTGTCACATTTGGTATCAGAGCTTAGGGATATGATCTCTGGCGGAGATCGGGATTAGAACTAGGAGGGGAGAGATGAGTAAATCCTTCGCTAGTGTGTCCTACCTAAGCTTATTTGTTGGTCAGTCATAATATCGGGATATTATGTGATATGTTAATTTATTCAATTAACCCTTGTTGTGAAGCTGTATTCTAGAATGATATCTGAAATACAGGAGATGAGCAATGGAGAAATCATGATGGCCGAAGAGATAGAATCTGAAATGAAAGCAAGGTATTTTCAACTCTTTGAAATACCAGGTGTTAGAGTTTATGCCCTAGAGGCCAATTATTTGATATAATTGCTTAAAGTTTTGATATTATATTTGATTGAATAAATATATGATTTTATTATAGTTTTATTTACTGCGTAATATAATTGTTAACATAATAAAATTCCTTAGAATAGTGATACAAATTATATAGTTTCAAGTATGTGACTTGAACATGAGATTATATATTACCATTAGTATCAATGTTCTTAAATGTCCCTAATCGAGTATCATTGTTGATGGGACAACAATGATGCATTGAGACTAGTATGTGGATCGATTTGATGACCAAATCTCATTGGTCATAAATATATGAGATATTAAGTCGATGCATAGGTACATATATTGAGAAACGATGTCTTTGGGCGGACCCACCATGAGAATTCTATATGGAGCATTATGCGAAGTGTCATTAGCAATTCTCATAGTGATAATGATGTAATGGTCCTCCAGGCACGAAATCGCTATATTACTACACAAGAATTTATGTACTTTGATATCATCAAATGTCACCTTTAATAGGGTGGACTATAAAGGTGATTATTGGGTTCATCATTAATCATGTGAGAAATATGAGTGATCTAGATGGAATTTAACCATCCTATATATTATGGGTGATATCCATAGGCCTCTTGATTGAGTAGGACTATGAAATGCATGGCCATGCTCAAATAGTGATTTGTTTCATATAGTCTACTCATTGATCAAGAAAACTCAGATTAAATTATGAAGAGTATGACACATTCCATGACTCGAGTTTAATCTAGGATATTAAGGTTAAAAGGATTAAATTACATTGAAACATTGGTCACGAAAAGGTTGCATCGAATCATCGATCTTATTATTACTTGGGTAGCGATGATGCATTACTAGATGTCGCTCCTTTGTTTATAATTTTATAATATGATTTTAAAATTATTGCCAGCGTAATAATAACCTATAAGTCACACACATAGTAACGTTATTTAAAAGGAATTAATTTAAATTTTAATGATTTAAATATATTAATATGATTAATAGTATTTAAATCACAATTTAAATTAAAAGGATAAATTGTATATATGTATATTAATTAAGTAAGACTTAATTAAGAGATATATATATATATATATATATATATATATATATATATAAATTCGGATTTTATGAAATTAGGTTTTGATTTAATCGATTCCTTTTAACTACTATATATATATGATATATATGACTACTTAGGGTAACATATTATAATTTAAAACCCTAGCCGCTCTTAGAGAGAGAGAGAGAGAAAGCAGTTTGAGAAAATCCATTCCTTTTGGTGGGCTAATCATGAAGTCCTTCTTATTGCGAGAATCGTTCGACGGTTAGATGCGGCGTTCGATGTGGAATCGTAGAAGCGCAATTGGTTTGTATTGCGTTGGAGATTCGAGTATGATCGGTTTGATTCTCATTTTTTATATCCGGTATAATCTCTAAACCTCTGAATTAATTGATTTTTCGCATGGATCCTATTTTAGGGTTTTGAAATTGCTTTAAAATTTTAATTTCATTTATGCGTTTTAAATTAAACCCAACGGTGGTATCGAGAGCTACTTGCGAAAAGATTAATTTGATTCGTGTTTTAATTGTATTCGATATATATGATATATGATGATTCATGTTTCGATATAAAATTGAATATATGATATTAGTTGTATGTGTATTACGGTAATATATATGATGATCGTTAATAATCGTATCTTTAATTGGTGGAATAACAATATAACTATTCTAATCGGATTAGAAGCATGAAGAATCGTTTTAATATGATTAATCTAAAAGCGGAAATATATGATAAATTACAGGTGTCTTGTTATTCGTTTTAATATGATTAAATAAAGGCGGAAATATATGATAAATTGCAATTGTCTTTGTTATTCGTTTTAATATGATTAAATAAAATGAAATATATGATAAATTGCAGGTGTCTTCGTTATTCGTTTTAATATGATTAAATCAAATGGACATTTATCGGTAGGACCACCACCGTGGGAGACCCCCCTTGGACCCCCCCGTCGTAGCGCACGATGGTCGTGTCCCCTATATTTTATATATAGTTTTCTTTAATTATATATAAATTGTTATGTGTAGTTTATTGTGATATGCATGGTGCATGATTATGGCCTTTTGACCCATAGGTTAGTGGTTTTTGGTTTTGAAATACGGCTTGCATATGTCGTGCCTTTCTATAAATTCTAATGTAATATCCTCTTCTCATCTAAATCCCCTCGAATGTAACTTTCGAGGTTTCTTTATGTCATGTAATAATCTGTAATTGATGAAGATGTCAAGATGGAGAACACAATGGAAAGATGATGATGGAGAGGAGGCGCATGCTAGAGGAAGATCCAAGGAAGCTATTTATTTTAAGATCTTTTACCACCTTAGATTGACCTTCAATCTTTCATTAGCTTGAAAAGATTGATAGTGGATTGGGCCATAACTGTGACACATTTAATTTTGCACTTTATTTATACTTGTATGCGATATGATATGATTAATAATGTGCATGCTTAATAAGATTAAAATTGGTGAGATCTAAATTAATAAAATCCCTCATTAAATTATTAAGTCTAAATCAGATGCCTTCCAATGAATAACACTCATCAAGACCTTGATCAATAGATGTAGGTTTGCCAAAGCAAAGTACCCTATTTATCTAGGTAAGATGCGATAGGATAATTGTGATATCCAAACTATTAAAATCATTGGGCCCGACTTAACTAAGTTATCTCAATAGGATTGTGGACTTAGAGGCATAGAGTTTGGTTGGTACCATTAGATGGACTAGAAACAAATGTTGTTTACCAAACTATCAGGAGTTATATATGATATAATTGACAAAGGGTTGTCTACCTAAATAATTATGTTTTGAGAGAATAGCCAAAGCTAACTTAAGGCATAATGAAATATGGATCTTGGCTCACTAGAAAGATTTAATAGAAAATGCTTTCGAATTAATGGTGAGGGCTATTAATTTGAATAAAATAGTGGGAGGTATATTTTGAATGTACTATTATCAATTATATAATATCAACTCGTAATTTGACTTATTATTATTGTTTGCACTTATAAATTGTAGATATCAAATGGCAAACAACAACAACACAAATAGTCTTTCATTACGATCGGTCCTTGAAAAGGACAAGCTAAGTGGAATTAATTTCCTTGGTGGCATAGGAACTTGAGGATTGTCCTCAAACAAGAGCGTAAGCTATATGTCCTTGATGGGCCCATTCCTACAAAGACACCGGTCATCGCACTGCACGTCACGGAGAACAATGCTTACAAGAAGCATCAAGATGATGCTCTGGATGTGAGTTGTGTCATGCTAGTAACCATGAACGCTGAGCTTTAGAAGCAACATGAGTTGATGGATGCTTATGAGATGATCGAGCATCTCAAGAAATTTTTCGAAGGGCATGCTCGACGGAGAGGTATGATCTGAAGCAAGGCGTTATATCACCGCAAAATGGGTGAACGTGATCCAGTTGATCCACATGTCTTTGAAAATGATTGGGTATATTGAGTACCTTGATAGGTTGGGTTTTCCAATCACTCAGGAAGCCCAAACCGACCTTGTTTTGCAATCTTTGAACAATGACTACTCTCAATTTGTTATGAACTATCTTATGAATGAAATTGAGAAACCCCTCACTTGAGTTGTTGAGCATGTTAAGCTGGCGAGAACAACATGAAAAAGGCATGACCCGCTCCCATAATGATGGTGCAAAAGGGAATGCTAAGGGAAATTGGAAAGAAGAAGAAGATAGGATCTAAATCTTTTGCCAAACCCAATTCCAAAACCAAACAGTGCTTTAAAACCTAAGGTGTGGTGGCTAAAGAAGGTGAATGTCATACAGAGAAAAACTGGACCTTTGGAAAAGGAACTGTCATGCTTATCTGGAAGAAGTGAAGAAAGAAAAGGAATACGACTTGATTCGGTATATATGTTATAGAAGTCAACTTGTCTACTTCTACATCATGGGTATTGGATCTTTGGATGTGGTTCTCACATTTATGTTAATGTGCGGGGACTCGAACGAGTAGAACTTTGGCGAAAGGAGAGGTTGACCCTACGAGTTGGAAATAGAGCAAAAGTTCTTTGCCTTGGCCATAGGAACTTATCATTTATCTTTTTGCCTTTGGGCTAGTTTTAGAATTAGAAGATTGTTATTTTGTACTGCTATAAGCAAAAACATTATTTACATTTCTTGTTTGGACAAGAAAGGTTTTCATTATAATAAAGAACAATCGTTGTTTGTTTCTACTTAAATGATATTTGTTATGGTGTTGCACAATTGTTTAATATGTCTCTATATTCTTGATTTAGAAATGCCTATCTATAACATAAATACAAAACGATTTAAATCAAATGATTCAAATCCGACATATCTCTCGGCAGCTTTGTCGTTTAGGCCATATAAATGAGAAACGCATATCCAAACTCCATAAAGATGGGTTCTTGGATTCATTTGATTTTGAATCATATGAGAAATCGAGTCTTGTTTATTAGGCAAGATGATTAAAGCCCTTTCTTCGGACACGATTGAGCGGGATAGCGATGTATTGGGACTTATACATAGTGATGTATGTGGACCCATGAGTTCGTTAGCAAGAGGTAGGTTTTATTACTTCATTACATTTCTTGATGACTTTAGTAGATATGAATATGTGTATCTTATGAGACACAAATCCGAATCCTTTGAAAAGTTCAAGGAATTCAAGAATGAAGTTCAAAACCAATTTGGCAAAAGCTTAAAAGCCCTTGATCCGATTGAGGAGGTGAATACTTAAGCCAAGACTTTGATGACCTTCTAAAGGAGTGTGGTATTATATCACGACTCACTCCACGGAACACCGCAATGGAATGGTGTATCTCGAGAGGAGGAATCGAACCTTGTTGGACATGGTACGATCAATGATGAGTCATGCGAGATCTTCGATAAGCTTCGGGGTCATGCTCTAGAGACATCTGCATTCACACTTAAAGTGTTCCCTACAAAGGCGGTTCGAAGACACCATATGAAATGTGGACCGGAAAGCGTCTAGTATGTCGTTCATGAAGATTTGGGGTTGCGAGGCGTTCAGTAAAAGCGTCCCGAATTCGACAAGCTCGGATCCAAATATGACAAATGTAATTTTGTGGGATACCCAAAGGAAACAAAAGGGTATTATTTCTACAAACCTTACGAGAACAAAGTGGTTGTTGCTCGAATCGGTATTTTTCTAGAAAGAGAATTTGTCTCTAAAGGAAACAGTGGGAGGAAAGTAGAACTCGAAGAAATTCGAGAACACAAAATATCATTGAACCTGAGTTGGAACATGAGCAGGAACCACAAGAAATTGTGGAAAGTGAACCTGCTCAAATTACACAAGTCATTCGTAGATCTGGTAGGACACGCCAAGAGCACGAGAGATATTATGGATATCTTGTGACTCAAAAGCGGCGATGTGATGCTCATAGATCAAGATGAGCACGCTTCTACCAAGAAGCTATGAATGGACCAGATTCGAGAAATGGCTTGAAGCCATGAAATCGAGATGGACTCCATGTATACTAACCAAGTATGGACTCTGGTTGATCCACCGAAGGTAAAACCAATCGGGTGCAAGTGGGTTTTCAAGAAGAAAAGCGAGCATGGATGGTAATGTACAAACCTATAAAGGTATTTGGTAGCAAAAGGTTTCAAACAAATTCAAGGTGTTGACTATGATGAAACCTTCTCAAAGTGGCAATGGTTAAATCCATCAGGATCTTACTTGCTATTGCGACTTTTAATGATTACGAAATCTGGCGGATGGATGTCAAAGCTGCTTTCCTTAACGGAAATCTCCTTGAGGATGTGTATATGACACAACACGAGGGTTTTGTCACTCAAAGGATCTTTGGAAAGGTATGTAGCAAAGAACGATCCATTTATGGATTGAAGCAAGCCTCTCGGAGTTGGAATCTTGATTTGATGAAGCGATCAAAGAATTTGGCTTTATTAAAAATGAAGATGAACCTTGTGTATATAAGAAGGTTAGTGGGAGTCACATTGTATTCCTAGTATTATATGTTGATGACATATTAATTATTGGGAATGACATTCCTTCCTTACAGTGTAAAAAACATGGTTAGGAAAATGTTTCTCCATGAAAGATTTGGGCGATCTTGCCTACATTTTAGGTATCAAGATCTATAGAGATAGATCAAGAAAAATGCTTAGCCTAAGTCAAAGTACATATATTAATAAAGTGTTGAAGCAGTTGACATGCAAGAGGTGAAAAAGAGAAACTTACCCGTGACTCATGGTGTAAAGATCTCTAAGGCCCAATGTCCTAAATCACAAGATGATGAGGCGTATGAGAAAGATCCCTTATGCTTGACAATTGGATCTATCATGTATGCAATGATATGTACTCGTCCAGGATGTCTCGTATGCTTTGAGCATGACGAGAGATACCGATCGAATCGGTGAAGGTCATGGACAACGGTCAAGAATATCCTCAAGTACCTGAAAAGGACTAAGGATTCATTCTTGGTATATGGAGGTGAAGACGAACTAGCGGTAAAGGGTTACACAGATGCTAGTTTCGGGACCGACAATGATGACTATAAGTCTCGGTCGGGTTTTGTGTTTTGCTTAATAATGGTGGTCTTTGTTAATTTGAAAAGTTGAAGCAAGAGGCGATGGTGATTCTACAATGAGGTGAGTATATTGTCGCTTCTAGTGCGGCCAAGGAGGTCAGTATGGATTAAAAAGTTCATCTTGAACTTGGTGTTGTTCTAACCATTGTTGATCCGGTTGTTTCTATCTTTGTGATAATAATGGAGCCATTACCTGAGCTAAGGAACCCAGATCTCACCAACGATCCAAGCATATACTTAGGCGGTACCATCTCATCAAGTGAAATCATTGATAGAGGAGATGTACATATAGGAAGGGTGCTGACGGATGATAATGTTGCAGATCCACTAACAAAGGCTTTGTCATGACCAGGAAGCACGATGGTCACACTAGTTCCATGGGTATTAGATACATGAGTGATTGGCTCTAGTGCAAGTGGGAGGCTGTTAGAGTTTATGCCCTAGAGGCCAATTATTTGATATAATTGCTTAACATTTTGATATTATATTTGATTGAATAAATATATGATTTTATTATGGTTTTATTTTGCGTAATATAATTGTTAACATAATAAAATTCCTTAGAATAGTGATACAAATTATATAGTTTCAAGTATGTGACTTGAACATGAGATTATATATTACCATTAGTATCGGTGTTCTTAAATGTCCCTAATCGAGTATCATTGTTGATGGGACAACAATGATGCATTGAGACTAGTATGTGGATGTTGATGACCAAATCTCATTGGTCATAAATATATGAGATATTAAGTCGATGCATAGGTACATGTTAGAGAACGATGTCTTGGGACGGACCCACCATGAGAATTCTATATGGAGCATTATGCGAAGTGTCATTAGCAATTCTCATAGTGACAATGATGTAATGGTCCTCCAGGCACGAAATCGCTATATTACTACACGAGAATTTATGTACTTTGATATCATCAAATGTCACCTTTAATAGGTGGACTATAAAGGTGATTATTGGGTTCATCATTAATCGTGTGAGAAATATGAGTGATCTAGATGGAATTTAACCATCCTATATATTATGGGTGATATCCATAGGCCTCTTGATTGAGTAGGACTATGAAATGCATGGCCATGCTAAAATAGTGATTTGTTTCATATAGTCTACTCATTGATCAAGAAAACTCAGATTAAATTATGAAGAGTATGACACATTCCATGACTCGAGTTTAATCTAGGATATTAAGGTTAAAAGGATTAAATTACATTGAAACATTGGTCACGTAAAAGGTTGTATCGAATCATCGATCTTATTATTACTTGGGTAGCGATGATGCATTACTAGATGCGCTCACTTTATTTATAATTTTATAATATGATTTTAAAATTATTGCCAACGTAATAATAACCTATAGAGGTCACACACATAGAACGTTATTTAAAGGGAATTAATTTAAATTTTAAGGATTTAAATATATTAATATGATTAATAGTATTTAAATCACAATTTAAATTAAAAGGATAATTGTATATATGTATATTAATTAAGTAAGACTTAATTAAGATATATATATATATATATAAATTCGGATTTTATGAAATTAGGTTTTGATTTAATCGATTCCTTTTAACTACTATATATATGATATATAGCGACTACTTAGGGTAACATATTATAATTGAAAACCCTAGCCGCTCTTAGAGAGAGACTAGAGAAAGCAGTTTGGAAAATCCATTCCTTTTGGTGGCTAATCTGCAAGTCCTTCTTATTGCGAGAATCGTTCGACGGTTGATGCGGCGTTCGATGTGAATACAAGTAGAGGCAATCGGTTTGTATTGCGTTGGAGATTCGAGTAGCGATCGGTTTTGATTATCATTTTTTTATATCTGGTATAATCTCTAAACCTTTGAATTAATTGATTTTTCGCATGGATCCTATTTTAGGGTTTTGAAATTGCTTTAAAATTTTAATTTCATTTATGCGTTTTTGTCTTAAAGCCCAACACAGTGTGTACGTAAATTTGGGGACGAAATTTCATAAGTAGGGAGATTGTAAGACCCGAATTTTATGAAATAAAAGTATTCAATTTTTCTTATAATTACTATTCAGTAAATGGTTAAATTGATAAAAGGTTAAAGTTAAGGGTGATATATGAATTTTTTCAAAATACACAAGTGGTTATAAAATACTCATTTCTATCGGTGAATATTCGTTTGGTCGTGGAATATTCTTTTTGTGAGGGAATATTAAATGCGTGACGACCTTGTTGGTTTGTGGGCCCATAATGAGAATAAGCATGCGATGAAGAAAACGACAAAAGGGAGTTTTTATAAATAACGGCGTAGTTATTACCATTAACACTGTTGGAATACTCGGTGGTTAAAATACAGTAATACACGTTGTTGCACAGTAGCACACGGTATTGCACCAATTATTGATTCTTACGTAAGAAGGCACTACTCAATAATTGTTACAGTAATTACTGTTCAGTATTTTATTTTATTGATTCAATAATTTCTACGTTGATATTTTATATTACTGTTGTTTTAATAATTGTCACTACACAGTATTTTCCATTATCGAAGCAATAACTCATATTATCTGAATAATATTATTAGATAACATTATTGGCAATGTCTAGAAAGTTCTGTCTAAGGAGAGGTTTGGTCACCTAATTGCGCGCCAGTAAGGAGAAATCCTTATTGGAAAGCCCCCTCTTTCTTGGGAACTGTCTGGTTGTCATTATTGTGATTCTGTAATATTATTTGTGAATAATTAATTATTAATTTATATGATAAGGAAAATATTCATTTTATGTGGATATAGATGGAAAAAGTTTTTTAAAGTGACAATTGTTGAAAATCGATATTTTATCTTTTTCTGATAAAATAATATTTTATTATATTATTATAATATAATAATGGTGATATTTTACAATGAATGTGGGATATATGAGTATATGAGGAGGAAGAGTATTTTTATTGCAAAAGTTGTTTAAAACATGTTAAACATGTTGGTGGACCCATTCTTGACCGAAATTTGATTATAGCTTAAAAAAATCGTCCGTGTATGTGGATTTGGTCAATTTTTGTTTGGAATTTGGAAAACCTTTCTTCTGTAAAGTTGTAGAGAATTGAATTTCCTATAAAAATTCGCGAGATTCAAATTTTCTGATAAAAAGGCTATTTATTATGAATTATTGAAGTTCTGAAGTTCCGAATTAATTGATTTGGAAGTTCTAATTATTTTTAATATGAAAAATGTTTTTGATCATTATTGTGGGTCTTGTATGTGATGTAAATGGCTGATTTCAGATCTAAGAAAGTGGGCGTAAGAAATTTGATTATATATATTATTATATTAAATTTTCTGCTTTGGTGTTCTAAGCAATTTCCTATAAATAGGTGCTTCGGTTAGAATTGAAAATCACACCAGAAACTAAAGATTTTCTCTATTTCTCTCTATATATCGGCGTATTTTTTGAGTATTTTAGTACTTGAGTATTGCTATACGATTGCAAGTTCTTTTAGCACTATCTCCGATTATTCGATGTAAGTACTATTCTTTACGAGGTAAGGAGATTATTTTCTTCATAAATGATATTATTTCTTCAATATCATTATGCCGAAATATTGGTTTGAACTTTTTATTAAATTTGGAACTTTTTTATGTCAGGGTTACTATTCACGAGTTACTATTCACGAGTACTATTCACGAATCATGATGATGTTTTTTGTGAAATTTCTATCTTTTGGTGTCGGAGTTACTATTCACGTATACGGAAATATTCACGTATACGACACTATTCACAAATACGACATTATTCACAAAAAAATTAAGTTTTCTTCTCTGTGTCCAAGATTGTCTGTTATGATTCCTATCTTTGATTGGATCTATGTTTTGGTCTTCATTCTTGAATTTTACTCCACTCTGGTTATTTATGAAGTATTTTTGAACTTGGGTTGTTTAAAAGTACGAATCCTTAATATTTGTTCTTTTGTTTCACTTTGGATTCGCTTTTTTTAAAATATTTTGCATCATCCTCAGTCCTAAATGATGATATAACTGAATATCTTTGGCCTGTAGTGCAAAGATGAATGATTTCTGATGAATATGTTTGGCTCGTAATGCAAAGATGACTTATTGATGAATATCTTTGGCCTGTAGTGCAAAGATGACTTGTTGATGAATATCTTTGGCCCGTAGTGCAAAGATGAATTTATTAGTAGGATTATGAACATGAACTGTGATTTGGTATAACCATGATCTTTGATGTTTCAGGTGATGAAAATTAACTTTGTCCTGGATGAGGAAAGGAATTTAGAACTACAATTACGATTATGAGTTATACACGTGATTGTGGACATGAATTGTTGATTAATGTTATAGGGATAAAACATTGTCGATGGACTTTTAACATGGAGAAGATAATAGATTTTATGGTCTATTTGACTCTTCTAATGGATTGCTCGTTCCGCTGCAACTATGGTTGAAAAGTTTTATCATCTACCATATGTTCTAAATCTCTTCTGATTTATTACTGTTGAAGGCTATTGATAATTTATTTATCTTTAGTCATGATATTCTTTACTGAGCTAGTTGTGCTCACCCTTTTGCTTCACAATTTTTTTCAAGTAATAAAGGTGTAGCTGGGTCGAGCGGGGGATAACAAGGGAATAGAACGGTGGTCTATAGATGTTGAGGGTGAGGTGAATTTAACTTGGAAGGGTGTTTTGCCACTATCATACAAGTGTCTAATGACATACAACCTCATGTCATCATAAGACAGGGTTGTGCTCATCCACTTGCTGAGTATATTTACAAGCACTACCTATATAATCTTGGTGTTTGTTTGGAGTATAAAATCCAATTAGAGATAGTGGAGATAATGATATGTCAAGAGAGGACTCACCATTGGAAAGAATATGATAGTAATCTTCTCGTTTTTTTTTGGGGTCTATTGGGTCAACCAAGGATAATTTTGTGGGCATATGATATCTATCATAACCTAGACGCATGGCCTCCATGTACGAAGGTTTCCTTGAGTACTTTCCAAAGATTTTAATTTCTAAAACAGTTCTAGATTGTACCTTTATGTAAGGTATCACTGTGATGTGCTGTCCATAGTTGAGACATGAGTCATAGTTGGTATTAAAACTCACAACATATGTGTTGTTGTAATTTGCACGACAATTGTTGTAATAAAGTTGTAGTTGTTTTCTGTACCATGTATTTGGCGACTCAGAATGGGTTGGATGGAATGAACTTATTTTGGGGGCGTCACAAGGTTAATGTTTAAAATTAGGGTTAAGTTCAGATGACCACCTGGGGTTTTGGCGGTTTTCCACTTAACCACCTGTAGTCAGTAAAGCTACATTTAAACTCCCGACTTTTTGAGTTAAAGTGAATAACTGCTTTCTGTTATAACTCCATTACTTAAGTTGGATAAAGACTTAATTACCCTCCATTTTTAGAGTTTCGATTCTTTTTTTCTCTGCCTCTTCCTGTAAAGAAACTACATACTTATAATATAAAAGAAAATCAAAGAGATCAAACTCATGCTAGCTGGCTAATAAACATGAAATAATTAAACTGAGATAATCATGGCATAAAACTACCAATGCAAACTGTTCAGTTATGCCCTACTTAAGATCAACTCCCTCTGTACTTATTTTAAGCTTAATATTTTGTAATTGGGTGTTGAAAACTTAATAGTAAAAGTTTGATACATAAATGTTCAGAATAGAAAAATCATCTGGGGCACAAAAAGTTTGATACCATCAATTATGACGAAGAGGGAGCATCATACTCCGATGATGGCGAAGTAACAACTATAAAATCATGAACTAAATTCAACAAAGATGCTCTCAAACTGTTGGAGCGCTATAAAATCATGGCCATATGCGGTGCTGAGAGATGGACCAACTGCAGATTGCTTTACGGAAGTTGTAGAATAGAAAGCTTGCAGAGGAGCTATAGATGCCATTTTGTTGGTATAATTGGAAATTGGTGTAGAAACCATACCAGCTGTAATTTGGTAGTAGCTCCTTTTTATATGCAACATGTGTCACATATTCACACATGAACATTAGTAGACTGAACTTGTTTGTCAAACTAAACTGCAGGCATACAAACCGGTGCTTGGTCTTTCTTCTATTAATCCTAAGCTTTGATAAATGAAGGTAAACGCTGAAACCTCCAGAACCCCTATTAAATCAAACAAGTATTGATCTAAACTCGGATCTTAACGAACAATCCAGATCAGATATTAAATCAAACACCTGAAGAGGTATTTTTCGCAACCAAAAGATTGGTTCAGTAATTAGATCAAACTGTTGGAGCGCTATATTTGGATGACTAAGAAATTTACATTCCCATCAGGATCGCCGAAGATCTCACACAGATAAGCCATTGTTAGTGCAGATGAGAACAGAGAGGAGAGAGAAAGATCTCTGCAGATGAGAACAGAGAGGAGAGAGAAAGATGGAGACTCTGTTACCATTGGTTCCCCCATTTCAAAACCCTAATCGTGCCTGTAATTTCTCAAAAATCACAGAAAATCCAAAAATCCCGTTTGATTCAAATCAAGATTTTCAGATTACCCAATACAATCAACCCACAAACAACAAATACAACGAAAATTCTTAGATTTCCCCGAGAAAAATCAAAACCCTTGTAATTTTACCAGGAAAATTGATTTTCAGATTACCCAATACAATCAACCCACAAACAACAAATGCAGCTGCTTTTTCTGCTGCTCCACCACCAGTCTTTCGTCCGCAATTGAAGACAAAGATGTTTCTTCAATGATATCCGACTTTATCTCTAACCCTAGCGCGTCAAAATCTCGGTCGATTTCATTTCCTTAAAGCGAGAATCGATGATAGGGTAGCCTTCAATCTCGTCTGTGATGGAGGTGAAATGGGTAGAACAAAATGATAAAAGCCAAGAGGGGTATTTCGGACATTTAACAATTTTTTTTTATCGTTACAGCCCTTTTCACGCGCTTTTGGCGTCTGACATACACACACAGTTAAGTTGGATGGAAAATGTGATGTTTTCACTTTAACTCAAAAAGTAAGGAATTTAAATGTAGCTTTACTGACTACAGGTGGTTAAGTGGGAAATCGTCCAAACCGCATGTGGTCATCTGAACTTAACCCTTAAAATTAAGTTGTTGATTAGTATGTTAATTATTGAACATATTGAACATATTAAGTTGTTGATTAGTTTACTGATTTTGGTATGATGTATTGGTTACTGGGCAACATTATACTGTATAATGATGTTTTGGTTACTACCTAATGATGTATTGTTTATTGTCTAATGCTGTATTGGTTACTGTGTAACATTATATTGGTTACTATATAATGATTAATTGGTTATTGACTAATGATGTTTTGGTTACTGCATAATATTAAATATTAAATAAATGTTAATATTAAATAAATGGTGTGGTTACTATTAAATAAATGTTATGGTTACTATTACTTTATATTCTTGTTACTATTAGTTTATGTTTTGGTTACCTATTAGTTATGTATTAGTTACTATTTGATTATGGTTATGATTTTAATATTTGTTGGTTAGCATAGTACTGTTTAAAATTAAGTTTGTTGATTAGTATGTTAATTATTGACTGTGCAAGTTTGATTTTTAGTAGTGTGTATACTAATACGGTAATTGTTAATGTTAGCGTGTATACTAATATTATGCTCTTATATTGAAGAACGGACAAATTTTCCTGAAAGAACGATATTATCATGCCTTCTTTTGTATTTGGATCTATCACAATATCATTTAAAATGTGGTTCTATAAATTAAAGACTCCTGGGCAGTGGTTAGACGACGATGTGAGTATTTTTTAAAATTATGTTTTTGTAGTTATGTTTACATTATTTAGTTAAATTCATTACATACTTGCATTTTCCAGCAACTGTTAATATCCTATTAATTTTTTTTTGGTTCAGCACATCAATGTTGCGTTGTATTATTTCCGTAAACTGGCAAGACATTCAGAAAGTGTTCCTATAAGGGTAACGACCATAGATTGTTGGTTTCATAGCAAGATCACCACTCTTTACGAGGAGTATACAAACAAAAATGCAGACACAATTGTTTTGTCTGGGGAGGGTGATGTTGCTGAATACATACATGGGCTGTTTATGGATGTCAACACACCATGGAGGAACGTTGACTATGTGTTGTTCCCCATTCATATGTCATCACCGGACCATTGGTTGTTGTTGACTTTTGATGTGCATTGTAGGCGTCTAACTGTTTACAATTCTCTACAACCAAAAAGGAAATTCATGCAAACTAAAATATCGGATGTTTGTGAGCCGTACATCTTCATTCTTCCAACTTTATTGCGCAAGAGTGGTTTTTGGAGCGATAGGTCTGATATTGACTTTAGCAGTGAACCGTATCGCAACAAAGAGGAAGATGATATAATTGAGTTGGAATTTGCAGATGCGGTTCCTGAACAAGTCGAGGGGAAAGGGTTAAATTCTTTACATTTTTTTAATTATTACATATAGGTTGATTTTTTTTTTGATTTTTTGATTTTTTGTTTGTTTGTACAGTGATTGTGGGATGTTCACAATTTGTTTTGCTGAGCATGTCATTCACCAGAAGTTTAATAAAATTCCTATTCCATTCCCCATTGCGTAGTATCGGAAGAAGTTATGCACAAATCTATATATTTATACAAGGAATAAACAATTGGAGGGATATGAGACTGATAGAGAATTTCCAGGAAGATTTTGTCCAGATTTTGATTAGTTCAGATTTCGTTGTTTTGTATTTATGAATTGTGTTGGGTATTTTTTTTTGTTTTTTTGGGGATATTCACAACATTTTTGTATGGTTTATGATTTTGTGATGTGTGATGCCCCAAAAACAGGTATAAATCACCCATCTTGAGTCGCCAAATACATGGTACAGAATTCAAATACAAACTTAAATATACAACATGAGCTGTGAGTTTTAATACAAATATTGTCATCTAGACAATATCCACACTCAATGGAGTCCTCATTACATTTATTATTACACAATTTCACAGAATAGTGAGGACTACTAATGCATCATCTAGGACCATCACTTTGTTCCCCGACTAGTCCTAGCTACGTTCTCATTTCCTGAAGAGAACAATGAAAGAAAGGGTGAGCTCAACTAGCCCAGTAAGAAATATTATGACTAAGATAATGCAGAATAAATTATCATTAGCCTTCAACAATGTTAAACTGATAAAATACAATAGACGTCAAGTTTAACTACAGCGGAACAAGCAATCCATTAGAAGAGTCAAGTAGAGAATAAAATCTACTATCTTCTATGATTTAAAAGGTTTTTCATCACTTTTATCGCTGAGACTCAGCTTAATAAATAATCCACATCACCGAATCACACTTGCACTACGGCCAAGGATATTCGATAATATCACATCCATGAATTATCCATGCACTATGGGCCAAGGATATTCATTATTATCACATCTATGAATTAATATTTCATTGCTGAGACTCAGCTCAATAATTAATCTACATCATCGAATCATCCCTGCACTACAGGCCAAGGATATTCGTTAATATCATGACCACGAATTATCTATGCACTCTGAGCCAAAGATAATCGTGTTTTCATCAACTGATCCGATCATGCCATAAAACAATTCATCTTTGCACCCTTGGTCAAGAGAATCCATAGCCATAATCATACCAAAAACTATCCATCAATGCACTACGGCCAATGAAAGTACTTTTTTCACATCATTTGTAACATTACGGCCATGATTATAAGAATAATCCTCGGTCATAATCATACCAAGTCCATCTATGCACCACTGAGCCATAGATGACTTTCAACATAATATAAGCATGAGGATGATGGAAATATTATAAGCATTAATCAACGAAATCAAGGATAAATATTAAAGACTTTAAATTTATCCAAATATTATCAATCACTTAATAAACTCATAATCTAATATTATTAACATTATAACGATATTTTAATCACTTCTTAAACTTATAAACAATTTAATTTAATTGTTTACACTTTACCAAATAATGCATTTAATCATTCAAAAATGCCATACTCATAAGATTTCATCACCAATGATCAAATCACTCATCAAAAATCTGCATATACCTTATATAGGATTTTCAAGCCCTAAAATCTTAGTTACCAATTCTTCAACTTCACATAACATATTTAACTCATATGTTCGTAACTAAACTATTTTCATGAAAAATACCAAATCAGTCCCAAAAATATTTCTTTTATGGGATTTATCAGAATATAGTCCCATATTGAACATATATTTTTCTCAGAATTTTTAAAATTCATTTACTATTTTTCAAAAATCAATTTCTAATTAATTCCTTAAGAAATTACCTACCTCAAGTTTAACTCTAGAAATTCCCAAATCTTTGCAGGATCTTATACATGTTAACGTGAGCTTCTAGTTTAAATTTCATGGTCATCGGAGTTATAGAACTCCGGTTATAGCGTTTTCCGTCGAAAAAACCCAAATAATGAAATGGCCATAACTTGCTCATTTTAAGTCGGAATGAGCTCATGTTTGGACAGGAGGTACTTCATACCATATATTTCCATGTCCCAAAAGGCTGGAATTTTTCTCACAATTCAAGTGGCCGAAAATGCCCTTTTAAAATTTTGGACAGTAGCCTTTTTGGAAATTTTGGTTTTTGACTCCTTTGCTAAAATCAGTCCACACGAAAATCTATAACACCTTTTCTAGTGATTCTACTTGGATAAGTTAGGAAACTCATATATCTAACTTTAGAACTTGACCACACTCCAAAATTCGAAATATAATAGGAGATATGGTCAATTGAATTTCATGTTCCATTTTCACGAAAATCTGACTTTTCAACCCTTTGTGATTTCTAAGAAACTTTCATGTTTTCACATAATAACCAACATAACTCATCATAACACTTACTAATACCACATATACCCATGATTTTCATCAGTCCGATGCTTTTATTCTGACTTTCATCGTAATCCACGTAAACAAATCATTTCCACAATTTAATAAGGAATGAAATACAAAGGATCATTCACCATGCATGTGGTAATCCACAAAGACATGTTATTCTAACTGAATAATAAAGAATGGAATAACAGAAGGATTCACCATGCGTGCAATAGATCGCATGCAAAAAGTTATTCCCAATAAAATAATAAATAATGGAACCAGTCCCACAAGGCGTAAACACACGCATGTGATATTAAAATGTAATAATAAAGAATGGAAAAACAATGAAATCACCATTCATGCGATAGGCCGCATGCATAAAGTTATTCCAACAGAATAATTAAGAATCGGAACTGTGTCAAAGTAAATTCGCACCAAGCGAGTGATACTCCAACAAAATAATAAAAAATGGAATAACAGAAGAATTTCACCATGTATGCGGTACATCGCATAAACAAGTTATTCCAATATAATAATAAAGAATGGAATAACAAAAGTTCTCTTCATGAATAAGAAATAAATAATATCCCTTACAAGTACAACAAATAATATCCTTACCTTTGAAAGAAGAGTACTCCGACTGGTAGGGCGATAATATACTCGAAGAAAACTTGCACTACAGTCAAAGCTTTCTTAAACTCTAAAGAAATACGCTCAAGATTATAGAAGAAGAACTCTCTCTATAGTTTCTCTCTCTAGAGTTTTAGTGAATTCGTAAGAAATAATGAAGGAATGAGCTTCTATTTATAGGAGAATGGACTGAATAGTAACTAATTCATGAATGGTCCAGATTGATTTACTTTTAAATGGACGGTTCATATTTAAAGCAAAATCTTTTAAATAAAATATAATATATTCTATTTATAATCTAATAAAACGAATAACTTTATAAAAGTATTCTGTTTTATATAAAAAGATTTTACTATGCAAAACACTATGCATGCACTATGCAACACTATGCATAATAAAATATAATATATTCTATTTATAGAATAACTTTATAAAAGTATTCTATTTTATATAAAAAGATTTTACTATGAAAAACACTATGCATAATAGAATATAATATATTCTATTTATAGAATAACTTTATAAAAGTACTCTGTTTTATATAAAAAGCTTTTACTATTAAAACTTTAAACCAACGATCCATATTGATTTACTATTATAATTTCAACCAACGGTCTGAAAAATTAGCACATCTCCTCATGGAATAATATTGTACCCAAAAATGATTTGGACCGAAAAGAAATATATTTTTCGGGTGAATAGTACCTCGTGAATAGTACTTCGAGAATAGTACCCCGTGAATAGTAACTCGTGAATAGTAATTCATGAATAGTAACTCATGAATAGTAACTCGTGAATAGCACTCCGACACAAAAAGTGCCCCAAATACCCGAGTGAATAATACTAGAGTGAATAGTAACCGGGTATTTTATGACAACTTGTCTACTTTGAAAATTTTTCACATATAACCCTTAACTTTAACCTTTTATCAATTTAACCATTTACTAAATAGAATAATTATAAGAAAATTGAATACTTTCATTTCATAAAATTCGAGGTCTCACAATCTCCCATCCTTATGAAATTTCGCCCTCGAAATTTACGTACGTACTTGATATTCGAAAAGATGCGAATACCTTGCTTTCTTTTCGGATTGTACCTTCCCGGTTATATCCTCTGTATCATAATTTTTCCATTACTCATCTCCTGTATTTCAGATATCATTCTAGAACATAGCTTCAAAACAAATGTTAATTGACATATCACATATTATCCCTATACTCTGACCGACCAATTAAATAGCAAATAAACTTAGGTAGGTTATACTAGCGAAGGAATTCCCCGTCTCTCCCCTCCTAGTTTTTGTCTCACATCTCAGCCAGGGATCATATCCATAAGCTTTGATACTTGTGACGCCCCCAAAACAGGTATACATCACCCATCTTGAGTCGCCAAATACATGGTACAGAATTCAAATACAAACTTAAATATACAACATGAGCTGTGAGTTTTAATACAAATATTGTCATCTAGACAATATCCACACTCAATGGAGTCCTCATTACATTTATTATTACACTATTTCACAGAATAGCGAGAACTACTAATGCACCATCTAGGACCATCACTCTATTCCCCGACTAGTCCCAGCTACGTTCTCATTTCCTAATGAGAACAATGAAAGAAAGGGTGAACTCAACTAGCCCAGTAAGAAATATTATGACTAAGATAATGCAGAATAAATTATCATTAGCCTTCAACAATGTTAAACTGATAAAATACAATAGACGTCAAGTTTAACTGCAGCGGAACAAGCAATCCATTAGAAGAGTCAAGTAGAGAATAAAATCTACTATCTTCTATGATTTAAAAGGTTTTTCATCACTTTTATCGCTGAGACTCAGCTTAATAAATAATCCACATCACCGAATCACACTTGCACTACGGCCAAGGATATTCGATAATATCACATCCATGAATTATCCATGCACTATGGGCCAAGGATATTCATTATTATCACATCTATGAATTAATATTTCATTGCTGAGACTCAGCTCAATAATTAATCTACATCATCGAATCATCCCTGCACTACAGGCCAAGGATATTCGTTAATATCATGACCACGAATTATCTATGCACTACAGGCCAAAGATAATCGTGTTTTCATCAACGGTCCTGATCATGCCATAAAACAATTCATCTTTGCACCCTTGGCCGAAGAGAATCCATAGCCATAATCATACCAAAAACTATCCATCAATGCACTACAGGCCAATGAGGACTTTTTCCACATCATTTGTAACATTACGGTCATGATTATACCGAATAATCCCTGGTCATAATCATACCAAGTCCATCTATGCACTACAGGCCATAGATGACTTTCAACATAATATAAGCATGAGGATGATGGCAATATTATAAGCATTAATCAAACGAAATCAAGGATAAATATTAAAGACTTTAAATTTATCCAAATATTATCAATCACTTAATAAACTCATAATCTAATATTATTAACATTATAACAATATTTTAATCACTTCTTAAACTTATAAACAATTTAATTTAATTGTTTACACTTTACCAAATAATGCATTTAATCATTCAAAAATGCCATACTCATAAGATTTCATCACCAATGATCAAATCACTCATCAAAAATCTGCATATACCTTATATAGGATTTTCAAGCCCTAAAATCTTAGTTACCAATTCTTCAACTTCACATAACATATTTAACTCATATGTTCAGAATTAAACCATTTTCATGAAAATATCAAATCAGTCCAAAAATATTTCTTTTTCGGGATTTATCGTAATATAGTCCCATATTGAACATATATTTTCTCGTAATTTTTAAAATTCATTTACTATTTTTCAAAAATCAATTTCTAATTAATTCCTTAAGAAATTACCTACCTCAAGTTTAACTCCAGAAATTCCCAAATCTTGGCAGGATCTTATACATGTTAACGTGAGCTTCTAGTTTAAATTTCATGGTCATCGGAGTTATAGAACTCTGGTTATAGCGTTTTCCGTCGGAAAAACCTAAATAATGAAATGGCCATAACTTGCTCATTTTAAGTCGGAATGAGCTCATGTTTAGACAGGAGGTACTTCATACCATATATTTCCATGTCCCAAAAGGCTGGAATTTTTCTCACAATTTAAGTGGCCGAAAATGCCCTTTTAAAATTTTGGACAGTAGCCTTTTTGGAAATTTCGGTTTTTGACTCCTTTGCTAAAATCAGTCCACACGAAAATCTACAACACCTTTTCTAGTGATTCCACTTGGATAAGTTAGGAAACTCATATATCTAACTTTAGAACTTGACCACACTCTAAAATTCAAAATATAATAGGAGATATGATCAATTGAATTTCTTGTTCCATTTTCACGAAAATCTGACTTTTCAACCCTTTGTGATTTCTAAGAAACTTTTATGTTTTCACATAATAACCAACATAACTCATCATAACACTTACTAATATCATATATACCTATGATTTTCATCAGTCCGATGCTTTTATTCTGACTTTCATCATAATTCACGTAAACAAATTATTTTCACAATTTAATAAGGAATGAAATACAAAGGATCATTCACCATGCATGTGGTAATCCACAAAGACATGTTATTCTAACAGAATAATAAAGAATGGAATAACAGAAGGATTCACCATGCGTGAGATAGACTGCACAGACAGGTTA
Source organism: Panax ginseng (assembly GCA_020205605.1). Lineage (NCBI taxonomy): Eukaryota > Viridiplantae > Streptophyta > Magnoliopsida > Apiales > Araliaceae > Panax > Panax ginseng. The sequence continues at coordinate 38,050,455 of CM035150.1, read as the reverse complement.
TTCCCAACAAAATAATAAATAATGGAACCAAAGTTGCATAAGATAAACCTTACGTATACGATATTCGATGAATAATAAAGAATGGAAAACAATGTAAATCACCATGCATGTGATAGATCGCATGCGAAAGTTATTCCAATGAATAATAAAGAAACGGAACTAGGTCGTGAAAAATTACACCAAGCGAGGATATTCCAAATGTAATAATAAAGAATGGAATAATGTAAGAATTTCACTATGTATGCAGTACTTGTGATAAACAAGTTATTTTAACATAATAATAAAGAATGGAATAACAGAAGTTCTCTTCATGAATAAGAAATAAATAATACCCCTTACAAGTACAACAAATAATATCCCTAACCTTTGAAAGAAGAGTACTCCGACTGGTAGGGCGATAATATACTCGAAGAAAACTTGCACTACGCTCAAAGCTTTCTTAAACTCTAAAGAAATACGCTCAAGATTATAGAAGAAGAACTCTCTCTATAGTTTCTCTCTCTAGAGTTTTAGTGAATTCGTAAGAAATAATGAAGGAATGAGCTTCTATTTATAAGAGAATGGACTGAATAGTAACTAATTCATGAACGGTCCAGATTGATTTACTTTTAAACGGACGGTCCATATTTAAAGCAAAATCTTTTAAATAAAATATAATATATTCTATTTATAATCTAATAAAATGAATAACTTTATAAAAGTATTCTATTTTATATAAAAAGATTTTACTATGCAAAACACTATGCAGGCACTATGCAACACTATGCATAATAAAATATAATATATTCTATTTATAGAATAACTTTATAAAAGTATTCTATTTTATATAAAAATATTTTACTATGCAAAACACTATGCATAATAGAATATAATATATTCTATTTATAGAATAACTTTATAAAAGTATTCTGTTTTATATAAAAAGCTTTTACTATTAAAACTTTAAACCAACGATCCATATTGATTTACTATTATAATTTCAATCAACGGTCTGAAAAATTAGCACATCTCCTCATGGAATAATATTATACCCAGAAATGATTTGGACCGAAAAGAAATATATTTTTCGGGTGAATAGTACCCCATGAATAGTACTTTGGGAATAGTACCCCGTGAATAGTAACTTGTTAATAGTAATTTGTGAATAGTAACTCATGAATAGTAACTCGTGAATAGCATTCCGACACAAATAGTGCCCCAAATACCCGAGTGAATAATACTAGAGTGAATAGTAACCGGGTATTTTACGACAACTTGTCTACTTTGAAAATTTTTCACATATCACCCTTAACTTTAACCTTTTATCAATTTAACCATTTACTAAATAGAATAATTATAAGAAAATTGAATACTTTCATTTCATAAAATTCGGGGTCTCACATGATGTTCATTGGATCTTATGTAGATGGGATTACATAACTGATTATATTAGCAGTAATGAAAGAGATATTGTTTGTTGGTTGGTATTTGTTTCTCTTAAGTTGTGTTTGTTCCATTATTTTGAAATATACAGTTAGTAACTAATCATGTATAAAGGGGTAACCAGATAATGTTTTGATAGTAACTAGAGAGTTACAAGCTTGTATCAGGACATATATCATCTGTTAAATGTACATGTGTGAGTATACATGGGTTGTATAAACTTCAATATCATTTTATTACGGAGTTCTTTGGATACATGTGTTTTTTATGTTTTGGTTACCATTAGAAACTGGTATTGTTACTGTTATGAAATTAGGTGGTTACTGTGATGGTTATTGTTATGTAATTATTTGGTTACCATTAAAATTGGTATGGTTACTATTATGTAATTATTTGGTTACCATTAAAATTGGTATGGTTACTGTTATGTTATTAGGTGGTTAATCTTATGGTTACTATTATGTAATTATGTGGTTACCATTATAAACTGTTATGGTTACTATTATGTAATTATTTGTTTACTATAAATGCTTGTATGAGATGGATGCTTATTATACATGCTTACAATTAAAAACTGTTGGAGGGATATGAGACTGATAGTAACTAGATAATGTTTTGATAGTTACAAGCTTGTATGGTTACCATTAAAAACTGTTATGGTTACTGTTATGGTTAATGTTATATTGAAATCAGAAATCAATATATAAATGAATAACAAATTTGGTTACTATACACAATCAAAAATGTTACCAACCAAGTGGTTAATGGTTACTCAAAGTAAACAATAATACATTCATGTATTTACACTATTAATTTGGTTACTATACACAATCAAAAATGTTACCAACCAAGTGGTTAATGGTTACTCAAAGTAAACAATAATACATTCATGTATTTACACTCTTAATTTAACTGACCTATATCAGACCCTTTTTAGTGGTCTTAAAACCGGGGGATTATTGCATGTTTTCCTGTTGTGTCCTTTTTCTTAGCACCTGCTGTAAGAACCCGAATTTTCAGAAATTATTAAAATAAGAATTTAGTAAATAAAATTCTTAAGGCATGAGAAGGGTTTGAATAAGAATATATATCTGTCGTGAGGTATGTGGAATGGTGTTGCATGGGATAATATAAACTATGCAATAAGTGATTTATGTGTTTAATAAATATATCATTATTATATATTTATTATGAATTGTAAAGATAAATTAGTAAGAAGATGGATAAGACTTATCTATCGGCATTAAATAATTTATAGAATTATTTTATCTTAGTTGGTGACATTAAATATCTTTGATAATCACCAATTCCTTGAGTACATGTATGAGTATGTATCAAGTCTAAGGCAGTGCAACCGTACCCTTTAATGGTGGATGTATAGGAGCTGGGCTAAACGATTCCTTCAGAGAGCGGAGGTATATACGAATTAGTAACTGATCTAACTCACTGTGAAAATAGTGTAGACGAGACGAAAACTAATTTGTTGGTTGTTTGTGGGAAACCACTCAGTGTACTATATTGAATACTATGAAAGACTCGATGAATGCTAGGTTTAGACTTGTATATATGTACATTGTTGACGAGAGAAGAAAATCGATTTACCATTAAAATGGTTAGAGAATTATTGAGTAATTTGATACACGGCGAGAAGGGAAGATTAAAGGAATGTATATGTGTTATATATATACCTTAAATTATGTGATTTGGTGGAAGAGAAATAATTATAGTATATTTCTACTAAAGGATATTAAAATAAATTCTAGCATTTGATTATTTTTAATAAAAGGGGAATATTATTTTGATATTACCTTATATAGCTTTCAGACGAGGAAATGTGTGTGATTAAGTAATGTGGTAAATATATTAAAACATTTTTTCTATATAAGTTGATGGAAACAATTTATCATAATAGGAAATAAACTTATTTTCTATATATAGTGTGTACGTGTGTTGTGTATGTAAATATTTTAATAATACAAAGGTATTATATTAAGAATAATATCTTGCAAAAATGAGTAAATCTCATTATTATGATTAGTTTTATATTTAGAGAAAACATGATAAAAACATCTTATGTTATGGAGAAGTACATAATTTTGATTATAGTAATGTGTTGGGAAATGAATAAGTAATGAGAATAAGTAATAAGCTTAATGTAAGCTTGTGTGATATGCTTAGTGTGGAAAAGTGATGGAATAAGCATTCATTAAATAATTGAATGAATGAATAATTGAAGGAATGAATTTGTATGTGCAATGATTTTATATTATATAGTAGCTACATCTATATGATATGAATTGAAGTGTGACACTTCAATGGTAACTATATAATATAGGTAGTATTTGAATATATAGGTATAAAGGCTTGTATGTTAGCATTATGTAGAAGTGAGATAATAAAATATAACATGGTGCAATAGATCACTTCCATGACCATGTTATAAGATGTAATATTGAGAATAATATTATTTTGTGAGATTATATTATTATAAGCTTGTGGATTATTAATTACTAAGTTCATATAATTATGTCTTGTGTGGCATAACTAGTGAAGTTAAATTAAAGGGAGATTTAATGGGAAGTATTAAGAGAAAATAAATGAGGAGTTAATAATAATTGATATTAATTATTATTATAATATTTAAGTGTATTTGAGATGATAACTTTTATGGAAAATGATGGATTGAGAATATCCAAGTATTTTATAATTAGCCCAATTAAAATATTTATTGGAATAAACCAATGTACATGGATTATATAATTCTATGTGAGTGATTATATATGTATACACATTTGGGGGAAAAATATCAAATAAACCTAAGTATGCTTGTAAGACCCCAAATTTTATGAAATAAAAGTATTCAATTTTTCTTATAATTACTATTCAGTAAATGGTTAAATTGATAAAAGTTTTAAGTTAAGGGTGATATATGAAATTTTTTTAAAATAAGCAAGTGGTTATAAAATATTCTTTCTGTCAGGGAATATTCGTTTGGTCGTGGAATATTCTTTCTGTCGGGGAATATTCGTACGACGACGCAGCCATTTATGGGCCCATAACGGAAAGCGATTGGATGAAGAAAACGACAAGTATAAGTTGTTTTTAAATAACTAGTAGCTTGTTATTACCATTAATACTATTGGAATACCCTTGGTAAAAAACACGTAATACTGCGTTGTTGCATAGTAGCATTACGGTATTGCACCAATTATTGATTTTTACATAAGAAGGCACTACTCAATAATTGTTACAAAGAATTATCGCTCAAGATTTTATTGATTCAATAATTGCTGCGTTGATATTTTATATTACTGTTGTTTCAATAATTGTCACTACACAGTATTTTCCATTATCGAAGAAATAATTCATATTATCTGAATAATATTATTAGAAAATATTATTGTCAATGTCAAGAAAGTTACATTCAAGGAGAGGTTTGGTCACCTAATTGCGCGCCAAGAAGGAGAAATTCTTATTGAAAGCCCCTCTTTCCGAGAACAGTCTGGGTTGCGAGATTGTGATTCTCGTAATATTATTTGTGAATAATTAATTATTAATTTATATGATGAGGAAAATATTCATTTTATGTGGATATAGATGGAGAAAATTTTTAAAGTGACAATTGTTGAAAATTGATATTTTATCTTTTCTGATAAAATAATATTTTATTATGTTATTATAATATAATAATGATGATATTTTTACAATGAATGTGAGATATATGAGTATATGAGGAGAAAGAGTATTTTTGTTACATTAAAAGATTAACACATATTTTGTGTGTCGGTGGACCCTATTTCTTGACTGAAATTTAATTATAGCTTGTAAAATCGTCCGTTTGTGGATTTCGGTCAATTTATGTTTAGAATTTGGAAAACGTTTCTTCTGCAAAGTTGTAGATAATGGAATTTCCTATAAAATGTCGCGAGATTCGAATTTTTTGACAAAAAGGCTATTTATTATGAATTATTTAAGTTCCGAAGTTCCGAAATAATTGATTTTTGGAAGTTTTAATTATTTTTTAAAAGAAAAACATTTTTTGTCATTTGGTGGGCTCCAATGGTGTTGCAAACATGCTGAATTCAGTTGTCAAAGAGGTTGGCGTGAAAATTTAATATAAATAATATTATTTTAATAAATTTTCTACTTTGGTGTTCTAAGCAATTTCCTATAAATATGTGCTTAGGTTAGAATTGAAAATCACACCGTAAAGCCAAGTTTTTCTCTATTTCTCTCTATATTATCGAGTGTATTCTTGTGAGTATTTTGATATCTTGAGTGTTGCTATACGGTGCAAGTTCGTTTCAACGTTATTCCAAATGAAAGTTGCTCTTTTTGAGGTAAGGGATTGTAAGGGATAGTAAGGGATAGTAAGGGATATTATTTTGTTTAAAAATGATATTATTTCTTCAATATAATTATGCCGAAATATTGGTTGGAGCTTTTTATCAAATTTGGAACTTTTTCATGTCGGGGTTACTATTCATGAGTTACTATTCACGAGTTACTATTCATGAGTTACTATTCACGAGTTACTATTCACGATTTACTATTCACGAGTTACTATTCACCACAGGTTACTATTCATGAGTTACTATTCATGAGTTACTATTCACGAGTTACTATTCATGGGTACTAGTCACTACAAAATTGGTTTCTTTTTCTAACCAAATTATAGTTGATTTATGAATATTACTCTGGAGATTAAAACTATGTATTGATTATCTTGATTTTATTATCATATATAACATTTTTATAACCCTGATGTTGAAATTCTCTTTCACTGGAGTGTAAAGATGGGTAGATTATTGGTATGATCATGACTAGGGTTCTCTTTGGCCAGTAGTGAAAAGTTGAATTGTGACTGGTATGATCATGACCATTGAATTTATAATTGAATATCTTTAGCTTAAGAGCAAAGGTGAATTGATTAACATGGTTATAATTATGGTTTATATAAATTCTGAAATGATTATGTATTTCTTTGAGATATGAATATCTTTGGCTTGTAGTGCAAAGATGACTTGTTGATGAATATCTTTGGCCCGTAGTGCAAAGATGAATTTATTAGTAGAATTATGAACATGAACTGTGATTTGGTATAACCATGATCTTTGATGTTTCAGGTGATGAAAATTAACTTTTTCCTGGATGAGGAAAGGAATTTAGAACTACAATTACGATTATGAGTTATACACGTGATTGTGGACATGAATTGTTGATTAATGTTACAAGGATAAAACATTGTTGATGGACTTTTAACATGGAGAAGATAATAGATTTTATGGTCTATTTGACTCTTCTAATGGATTGCTCGTTCCGCTGCAACTATGGTTAAAAAGTTTTATCATCTACCATATGTTCTAAATCTCTGATTTATTACTGATGAAGATTATTGATAATTTATTTATCTTTAGTCATGATATTCTTTTATCGAAGCTAGTTGTGCTCACCCTTTTGCTTCACAATTCTTTCGTGTAATAAAAGTGTAAATTTGGGTCGAGCGGGGGATAGCAGGGGAATAGAACGGTGGTCATCATTTAGTAGTTATATTTGGTGAATCAACTAGGGTGAGGCGAACCCAACGTTGGAAGGGTGTTTTGCCACTATCATACAAGATGTCTAATGACATACCACCTTGTGTCATCATAAGACAGGGTTGTGCTCATCCGCTTGCTGAGTATATACACGAGCACTACCTATATAATCTTGGAGTTTGGTTGAAGTATAATTCTCAATTAGAGACGGTGGAGATAATGATATGTCAAGAGAAAACACACCATTGGGAAGAATATGATAGTAATCTTCTCGTTTTTCTTTGGGGTCTATTGGGTCAACCAAGGATAATTCTGTGGCCATATGATATCTATCATAACCTAGACGCATGGCCTCCCATGTACGAAGGTTTTCTTGAGCACTTCCCAAAGATTCTAATTTCTAAAATAGTTTTCGACTATACCTTTATATAAGGTGTCATTATGAGGTGTTGTCCACGGTTGGGACATGAGTCACAGTTGGTATATATTTGTATTTAAACTCACAACACTTGAGTTGTTGTATTTTGCACGACAATTGTAGTAATAAAGTTGTAGTTGTTTTCTGTACCATGTATTTGGCGACTCAGAATGGGTTGGATGAAATGGACCTATTTTTGGGTCGTCACATGCTAGTAGTAGTTTTGCAATGCTGAGTTATAAGCTTTTGTCCCAAATAGAGAGTCTCATTTCTCTTATGCACGTGCATATGCAAATGGCCTACTCCTCTATTGCTTAAGCTCAGCCGTGGCTAGATAGGGTGATGATGAAGGGAAGAATGGCTGGGGAAGGAGTTGGTAATCAACTCTTCATCATCCAATGGCTTCTTTTTCTTCCTCTTAGTTTAAATCTTTGGGCAAAGGTATTGTATGGATAATGAATTTTCTATAAATAGAGACTCCTCCTTCTCTTTCCCGTTTGTTTTTTTTTGCTAAGAATTTGGTTATGGAAGTTAAGAAGTATTGAGATCAAGCAGAGGTTTGGAGTGCTATAGATAGCAAATTGAAGCCATTAAGAGGTAATGAATCTAATGTTTATGCTTTTGATTCCTAAGTCTTGAATTCCTTAGAAATAACAAGAAAAAGTCACTTTTGAGTCACAAAATTGATGGCTAAGGATTGTTATAATCCATGAATTGTTGTTAGATATTGTTAAAATAATCAAATATGAAATCAACGGAAGTTAAACGAACCAATTTGGTTTAGAAACGAATTCGTAGTGAACGAATTCGCTAATTTTTCAAAACATGAACAATTAGTATGAACATGAGTTATAGATTCATATTTGGATTAGTTAATGTTTATGTTAGTTGATGGGTATCTATTATGTTGTAGTTCTATGAATTACTTAATCCATAGAATCATAAAATCAGGACTAATTTGGACATGTATAACTCAAATTATGAAGGTAGAAAGGATTTTTGGCTTGTTATTTTGTAGCAGAGCATGAATCCGTGAGTTAACAGTAGCTATGCCTGACCCGGCGGGCTATTTATAGGGCAAGACCCCCGCCCCGATGGGGGTGGTCTGTTATATATGCTGAGAAAAATCTAACAGAACATGTTTTGGTAAAACAGCCATAACCGTTTCATACGAACTCCGATTGGGGAAATTCAAGATGATCCGGAATGAGGACGAATAGACCTACAACTTTTGTGCTTTAATATTTTCAATTTGAGGTCGTTAGGAAGGGTAAAAATAGTTATTTTTGTGACTATTACGTAATCGAAGGCCATCGAAGGGTGTCGAGCGAGCACATATGCAAATATAGTGCTCCCGACAATGGAATATGTTATTCTAAGTGATGTAACATAAAAATGCATGATAATAGATATACATATAATATTACCTTACTCATTATAGAATGTTTTAGCATGGCTTAGTATGTGTTTTGAAAAGAAACTTAGAGTTTTAAAAAACGAATATTGACGAACCTTGAGTCTTTGAAGTTATGATATTTTAACACATACATTTTGTTGAGTTATGAGTATACTTAAGAATGAGAAGTTATTTAAAGCTACTTTACTTATTATCAACTTACAATAGCTTAGTTGAAAAGGATTTCTAAAGAAAACTTGAAACTTTAAGAACGAACTTAAAGTAATTTGTGTACTTAAAGTTCTAAACATGATAACATATGTACATGGCTTAGTTAGCTATGAAATGAGATTTAGAGTTGCACCTAGTTGCTTTACGTTGGCCTAGAATAACATTTAAAAGTGAACTTGAACGCCTTATGCCCCTAGACATGATGAATTTGTTCATCTTTTAGCTAAGCATGAATTGGTCGTTTCAAGTGTGGTTTAAAATACGTTTTCAAATAATGAACTATGCTATGTCTACGTGAAGCATACTAGTAGAGACTTATTAGTACCAATATATGGTTCAAAAGCTTATAACATAGAAGCTTGTTAAAGAAAGTTGTTAAGCTTTATTGATTGAAATAAATCATTACGAAACTAAGTAGTTTGAATATGAACGACGTAGATCACGTATTTATAAACTTTAAAAATGTGTCGAACACATAGCGAGTCAAGTGTGTGATAAATGTATATGAATGTTGATGTCAAGTACGGGTGGTTAGGTATACCTATATATACCTAGCTATTCTAAGAGTATGATAAGAAAGTGAAGTGTAGGTTTTACAAACCTAGTTAGGATACAATATTTGTTCTTATATTAAGAGTGTATAAAATGTATGACTAATGGATATGAATCCATGATTATATAACTGTGTAGGAATACACGAAGTGCAGATAAACGTTAAGCAGTTAAGTCGTAGTTCATAAACTACTTAATCGTGCAAGTCTTCGATTCTATTTGATATATGAATTATATAACTGTCAGTGAGTTATATTATGCTATGATAATGTTGATGTATATATATGAACTGCATATGAGATATGTATGAATGTTGAAAGTTGATCTTTGATGATATGCTTGTGGAGTAAATCGTGAATGCCTGTTTTGTGAAAAGTAACATGCATAGTAACTGTTAATTGATTATGAATGCATGAACTGAATATGCTATTATATGCTATGTGCTGCATGAAAACTGTTAGAATTGCTGGGCTGTCGAGCTCACCCTTGCAAATAAGCACTTTTTCAGGTTAAGGACTCACAGTAAAGATTTTGTGCTTCTTGGTTGACAAAGTAGATAGTTTCGCAATGAAGGATACTATTTAGATTATTACTTGAACCATGTTTAGGTTCTAGGAGTGTACTTGATATATACTTACGATGTTTAGTACTTGTTGTATTGTAAGGATGTATTAGTTAATACATAGAGGATATCGAATCAAGATGTAAAATCTTATACAGTAATTCCAATTGACTGAACCATATTATATAGTAGATTCAAGAATTGTAATTGGTTCAAAGTTATGAAATCAATAAAAGATTTTATTCAACAGATTGAGAAAGTTTAAATTATTCCGCATTTTTATAATATCGAAGGTGATGTAATACAGAATAATAAATGACCCCGATTAGACACTTATAAAAGTTTGGGGTCATTGTGCAGATCCTGGAAATGGAATGAATTTATATTCTAAATTGTAATAAGTAAAGTTTTATTCATTAAGTTATGAATAAAAGATATAAATAGTTTGACGATAGTAGTATCGTGGAGGACCGAATCCGAGGTTCGAAGGGACCATAATTTGGGGGCGTCACACCTGCTGCATTTGTTGTGAATTTTGATTTCAGATTTGTGTTTGTACCTCCCTTTTTTTGGTCTTCCTGCTGGTCTTCTCGTGTTGGGTGGTTTTATACATATGTTTCTTACTTCTTCTGATACATCCCAGTTTTATTTGTCATCTAACGGCATTATGGAAGCCGAATATGTCTCGACCAAAGTTGCTTTAGTGTAATTTCTTGAGCAAAAATCATAACAACAACATCAGCGTGCGGACAAGGCATCTTATGGTACTGAAATTTACGGCATGTTCATGTCTTCTGTTCGATGTCCACAATATACTGTTTAGAGACATCGTAAATAGTGAAAATCACTAAGTTTGATGTCTCAACCTACAACACAAATTAAGTGTGTCAATTAAAATCATGTTCATTGTCTGAAAACAGAATAACTATAGTAAAGTAAACAAATCAATGTTAGCTAGTAACCTAAATACATAATGTTAGTAACTAGAACATAAAACACATTTGTACACAACACCCAATGTATACAATCAGATTAACAGTTGCATGCCAAATATACAGTAACCAATTAAATAGTACACAATGTTAGTCAATAAGTAACCACCAATATAAATGAAACAATTATAAATCTCAGTAACATTATAATTTTACATAGTAACTAAGTCAGTATTGATTAGTAACCAGTATAATGTTACACAGTAACCAAATCAACATTATACAGTAACCATTATATAATTACACAGTAAGCAATTCAGTATTAGTCAGTAACCAATATAATGTTGCACATTAAGTAAGTTAGCATTATTCAGTAACCAAGTCAGTATTAGTCAGTAATATTATACAATAAAGATTATAATTTTATCCAGTAACCAAGTTACTGTTAGTCAGTATAATGTTACACAAAGAACTCAACTCAAAGAATAGCCAAAGAACCATTATATTGTTACACAAGAAGAACCAAGTCAAGATTAGTCAAGAATCAATATAATGTTGCACAAAGAACTAAGTTAGCATTAGTAAGTAACCGTTAGTAATAGTCAGTAATAATTACTGTTGTTTTTAATGTTGTTAAAATTATCAGCATATACAGGTAACTAATAGTGAAAAAATAGGTCTCCATAAAATGCAAATGCAAATGCAAATTAGGATGCAATAATTTAAATCAAGTATTAATTACCTTAAGTATCTTTGATTTAAAGATATTAGATTGCAACCTTCTCTCAGCTGTTGTGGAAAGTGTTGTGAATATTGATATTGCTGCTTGTTTATTTGTGAAATACCATCTTTGAACCAGACAACGTAGGCATTCAATCATTGACGCAACTGGAAGATCCCTGATAAACTTGATTGCATTGTTAATAGATTCGGCGGTGTTTGAAGTCATTGTTGAGTACCTACTTACAGTCTCATGGAGCCTGGTGCACCTATCCAACTTGGCCTCTTCCTCTAGATATGTCCTTATTCGAGGATCAATGGCATCAAGTTCAGCCATGTGTTTGTTGAATTGTTCAACAGTGTAAGCTCTACAAGCCCCGTTGTAAGCCTGTTTAACTTCTTCTCCTTTCTTTTTGAATCTGTTTTTTATATTTTTTAGTATATGATATGTGCAGGAACCATGCATGATATCCGGAAACACACAATTCAGTCCTTGTATAACGGCTTCATGTCTGTCTGAAACAATACATTGACCTTCCCTAACTCCACAAGTAATTCTCAAATTTACGAAAAACCATCTCCAAGACAATTCATTTTCCCTGTCAACAACTGAAAACGCAATTGGAATAATGTTTCAGTTTGCATCTTGTGTTCTTGCTATCAGTAGTGTCCTCCCGTAAGTTGATTGTATGAACGTGCCATCGATTACAATGATTGGAAAACAATGGTGCCATGCTTGAATGGATGCTCCAATGGCAAAGAATATATACTTGAAATGACCATTTGTTTCCAACTCAAGGGCTGTGACGGAACCTGATATGAAACATCAACATTATCATTTGAATTACAAGTAGTATACAGTATCCAAATCACTAGTAATCGGCAACCGTTCATGTGGTTAATGGTATACTCTGACAACCCAGAAATCCGGATTGTCCAGAAATTAAGATTTAAAGAATTAGTTATTAATAAAATGAATTTTTATTAATACTATTATGTGCTATGTGTTTATTAATCATTTTATAACCTAGAATGTAATTGTTTTGGTGCGAATTCTAATGATTAAGTCTGAGGTGAACATACCCTGAAATGGGGTTATACGATAGGCTGATCACCTACGTATGGAAGAGGTAGTTTACCTTCTTTGTGATTGTAAACTTACCGTGTAAGAAAGGTTTACGGCGAGAGGCTGTTTAACCTAGTAAGAGTTCATGGTCAATTTGACCCCTCAGCAAAAGTATGAAATGTTTTAAAGGAATTCTTACATTCCTCGTTGTTCATTCTACTTCATAATTCTTGATAAGTTATGAAGGTGAGGGAATGTTTGAAAGATAAGAACTTCTTTGAAGAGAAGTTGAGAAGAAGAGTAAGTTAAAATTTTGAGGATGAAATTTTGTGAAGAAGGGGTGAATGTGATGACCCGGGTATGGGTATGGTTTGAAGAAATTTCAAGGACGGAATTTTTATAACGGGGGAAGGATGTGACAACCCGGAAATCCGGATTGTCCAGAAATTAAGATTTAAAGAATTAGTTATTAATAAAATGAATTTTTATTAATACTATTCTATGCTATGTGTTTATTAATCGTTTTATAACATAGAATGATTATTAATCGGGAGGATTCTGGCTACGAGCTAGATTGAACGAGTAAGAATTTTCAAGATGAAAATAAAAGTTTTCTGGGAACAAAATATTTTCGGAAAAAAAGACGAAATAAGCGCTATTCATCCGTTTCTGCTCGGAGATTTATTTTGAAATTTTGAGAAGTTATAAATTATGTTAAATGTTGAGACGTGATGGAATATTTAATAATATTTCAGTTATGGCCAAAGACGAAATATCAAAAAATATTTGGATTCCGAGAATCACAGCTTTTAAAACCGCTTGACTAAAACCTGAAAGACGGAACTACGAAACTTAAGAGTTAATCAAACTTGAGGGCTAAGTTAACTTAGTTCTTAAGTCTTGAATAGTAAGGAGGTGTGAATAGTGATTTTAGGGACGAAATGACTATTTTGCCCCTAGCCTTGAAAATCTATAAATAGGAAGCTTATTTCATTTGTTTGGAAATTTGAAAGTTGTCCAACATTTGAGAGAGAGAGAAAGATTTCGGATGAAGGAGATGAGGAAAGGGAAGAGGAAAAGCTTGCTCGTGAGCAAACTTTGTCCGACAGAAGGAGATTAAAGAAGAAAGGTAATCCAAAAACATAACTTCTAGATTATTTTCTTTATTTTTCTATGTTAAAACATAGTTTAATGAGAATAAGGAGTAAAAGATACTGAGAATGATTTCATATGGTTGAAATCATGAGAAAATAAGAAATAAGAAATAAGAAATAAGAAATTTAGTTTATAAATTTCTTAAGGAAGTATAAGATTTGTAAGGATTTTGAGCGATTTGAATGAATTTTATGAATGAGTAGGTCAAATAAGTAAGGAATGGTGTTCTATAACGTCAAATTCCAAGAAAAAGTGAAATCGTAATCCAAAATATCGATTAAAAATGAAGAACGAACGAAGAACACGAAGATCACGAAGAATGTTGTGGATGCACAAATTTAAAACCATCATAGTATAAATGTTGTTGATGGACAAGTTTAAAAAACCATCGCAGATAAGTTAGATGCTTATTGTTTGGTTAGGAACGTTAGAAACGTTCAGTGAAGAACGGATTAAAACTAAGCTATAACGAAGCTATGGCAAAAATTTTCGTAAAAGAAGAACAAAATTTGAAAGTTAGTAAATGAACCCTAACAAGTAGGGTTTCATAAGAATGTAAGAGAATTTATAAAATGTGAGTCCGGACTCAAGAACGAACAATTCAAGTCGATGATAATTACTTAGATTTAGACGAGCGAAGCGAAGAACGTTAAAAATGTTAAAATGAACAAAGAGCGAAGATTAAGCCAATCGAATGACACATTAACGGATTTAGAACGAAGTTCTGTCTGAGGGGTATTGAAGTAAGTAAGATAAGGAAGAGAATGGCTTTGGAATGACCTCGTTTAGAGTTATTACGAAGAAGTTATGAGATTTCGAAATCAGCGTCTTAAGCTTGTAAAAGACTTAGAAAAAATTTTCTGGGTTTCATACTCGGCGCCGCAGCGCGAGCTCGGCCATAATCTTCTGGAGAGTAGCGCCACAGCACGAGAGATAACCAATGACTTGGCGTCACAGTGCCAGCCCGAGAAGAGAGGAGAGAGAAGTAGGTCGCGCCGCAGTGCGAGAGGAAAGGAAGGGCACGGCGCCGCAACGCTAGTGCAGGGCAATACCCAGAAATGAGATTTTAACAGCTCAATTTCTCGGGGGATGTGCAAGAAAGAAATATGAACATAATGTTCAACTAATGTAACACTTAATCAAGTATTTTAAACCTTTAATAAAGGTTGAATGAAAAGATTAAACGAGATTAAAAGACAAAGAATTTAGATGCGAAGTTACGTGAACTGGATGTCCGGGGACCGTAGTTGCGATAAACGAACGTGAGGGATTGCTATGATTGTGATTCCTTAGACGTTGAGTAACGAGGGTAATGAATAACATTTCGATGTTATGTTATGGTAATGTAAGATGAATGTAAAGCGTATAGACGCTGTGAACGCAACGATGTTGCGATGAATGAGCGGTCTTAGTATACAATGATCTGTATGGCTTTGATATTAAGAAATAATAATGAACATGGGGTTCATGGGATGGATAACGATTGAAAGCGATTAAAACCTAGAATAAAGGTTGAATGAGAGATTAAGAGACGAGCAACGTGAACGTTGAATACGTAAATGATCTTCGTAAATCGTATTCGCGTTTGACGAACGTTCTAAGTATACCCTAGTTGTATGACTTAGACGTTGATGAAAATAGTCAGTAAGATACGAATGGTATCAAGAAAGCCGTATCAAACGGTAATAAGATTAATGAAAGCCGAATGGGAGTTGGATAAGAACGAGTTCTGAGGTATGACAATTACTTGCCAGAAAGCCATAAGGAATAAGAAAGTGACTAAACGAACATTATAATTTAATAGTTCGTATAAGTTAAGAGAAATTTAGGTTGTGGTACAATTGTAACCTTTGATGGTTGACATATGGGAGCTGGGCTAAACAATTCCTTTAGAGAGCGAAGGTATATACAAAACTGGAAACCGATCTAACTCACTGTGTGGGCAGTGTAGACGAGACGGGAACTTGTTTGTTAGTTGTTTGTGGGAAACCACTCAGAGTACCATATGTACTACTAGCAGAGAAGCGATGTGTGCTGAGTCCTAGAGAAGTATAAGAAGAAGATAAGAATGTAAATCATCAAAGATGATGAACGTCTTGAGTAAGACAACTCCGTATGTCATGAAACCGTAAACCGGTAATGAAAGTTAGTCGCGTAAAATTATATTGTAAGAACGCTAACCTTAAGAAGTAAAGCTAAGTAAACCAATGCGTAAGTCAAGTATATGACTAATTGGTGTATGTGTTATTTTTCTTATGTGCTACATAGGAATGGGAATGAGCAGTTCAGCGTAAGCTATTGTTGTGCGTAAGGCAAGTTTCCTAACTTCATTCATATTCTAAATGAATGCTAGTTTCTTAAACTTCTCAGATGTTGAACTTGAGAAGTTATGTCTATGTGCAAATGTGCGATATTTGTGCAAGGTGGTAGAACGTATGAGGCCTTGTGCCACAATGTGAACACTTCGGCGTTTTTATGATATGAACTATTCTATGATTGAACTGTTCAATAAAAGAATGTTATGTTTATACATGAACCGTTATTGTTAAGTCTGTGCTATTGATTCTAGCCAGACAGGATGTGTATGAAAGAGAATAGAGAATGAAAGTATTTCAAAGTGAATGTGAATAATGTTTTAAAATGATAAGAATCGAGATTATTCCTATTGTTCAAGTTGCTTTATAACCTTTGTTCGGTTATCGAAGTTTCAAAGGAATGTTAAACTCTTGAAGTTGTATGTTCAACTGTTATGACTTGTTGGGCAATTGAATACTCACACTTGCTTTAAATGAAAAACATTTTTAGCGAACGATGTTAGAAGAACTTAAGGATCCCGTATAGATCAAGCTGATGGTATTCTGATGAAGTGCCATTCAGAATGTGAATAAACGAGAAGATCAAGTGAAGACTTATAATGTAGAAAGATGAAAATTAAACTATAGACTAGTTTAATAAACTGTGATGTATCCTTGGTGGCTGATAAAAGTCACTCTTTTAAGATGAAAGGAATAATGTAATTATCATTATTTTTAATGAGAAAGGTTATAAGGTTTTACAATCTGGGAATTTAGAATGTATATTATTATATTTCAGTATATAATGATGTATGTTTGGATGAATGATGTACTCGTGATGTACGGAATCCGGGTGTGAAGAAAGACCGGATTTCGGAGCGTTACAAGTTGGTATCAGAGCTGATAGGTTATAAACTTTAGGTATGAGTACCGAAGACTATAATCGTAAAGAGAAGGATAAGAAGATCACCATGTGATCATAGTAAATCGTAGTAATAGATGAGCTGTTAAACGATGAATGATTTATAGCTAATGCTGTGAATGAATGATACTACGAAGTAGTACGGGAAGAAGAACTCAAAATGAGTTGTAAAGGATAGTATACGAATTAAAGAAAATTTGTATTAAGTAAAGAGAAAGTTAGAAGTTGTAAGATTTCAATTGAGGACTCATGTGATGGCTGAGTTGTATGAATCTTTGTATGGGCAGAGGTTTGTGCTTGGTGTAACAACCACTCAGTTTATTACAGTGACAATCATTGAAATTGGTCGCGCTATCAAGATGTATATGACGAGAAGGTGGATCTTTTCTCATGTATATACTTGATAGGTTGAAAATGATAAGATAGGTGCAGGTTCTTGAAACTCATACTTATGAAAAGTTTGTGACTCATAGTTATATGCTATGTTTCTGAGCCCTAAGCATATGGATAGTCCTTGATTTGTGTGGTAAGTTGATGAACTATACTAAGGTATAGGAATGTTTAGACTGAAAGTAAGTATTTTCAGTAGACTTAGCATTTAAGGTACTAGAGAAGATTAAGTATTGTCGCAAGTAAGACAATGAAGGAAGATGGAGAATAGGATATTCCAAGTCATCTAGCTATGCTAGATTTCAAAATTTCTTGAAATCGTGCTAATGTCCGCATTTTGAAAATGAAAGAATTGGTTCGACTTTTGGAACCAATGGATTTTAAAAGAACTATTCTTGGTATGTCTATGCTAATTATTTCAGCTAGACATAAATTGGTTTAAAATATCAAAATGAATTTTATATCATCGGTGCATTTGATGCAAAGATGGTAAAAGGTTGGAGTTATTAATGCAATTAAACCTGGTGTTGGATTTGATCTTAGGATCAATAACCCGCTATGGTATGATGCATAATGATGAAGTCATAAACTGACGAAGTCCTCAACGTACTGTGAAAAGTGAGGTATCATGACGTCATGAAACGTTTTGATGTATTGCAAACGAATTTAAAGAATTAGTCGATGTCAAGCGAGTTGACTAGACGAATGTTTCAAGTTGATGTCCAATTTATTGGTATGGTCTAAGCTACTTGATTTGGCTAAGGCGAATGGTATGTCATGATTAAAAGAAAATCGAGCTTTCTTTGAAGAGCTATGCTGAACCAAATTGTTTAGGTGCGGATTCTAATGATTAAGTCTGAGGTGAACATACCCTGAAATGGGGTTATACGATAGGCTGATCACCTACGTATGGAAGAGGTAGTTTACTTTCTTTGTGATTGTAAACTTACCATGTAAGAAAGGTTTACGGCGAGAGGCTGTTTAACCTAGTAAGAGTTCATGGTCAATTTGACCCCTCAACAAAAGTATGAAATGTTTTAAAGGAATTCTTACATTCCTCGTTGTTCATTCTACTTCATAATTCTTGATAAGTTATGAAGGTGAGGGAATGTTTGAAAGATAAGAACTTCTTTGAAGAGAAGTTGAGAAGAAGAGTAAGTTAGAATTTCGAGGACGAAATTTTGTGAAGAAGGGGTGAATGTGATGACCCGGGTATGGGTATGGTTTGAAGAAATTTCAAGGACGGAATTTTTATAACGGGGAAGGATGTGACAACCCTAAATCCGGATTGTCCGTAAATTAAGATTTAAAGAATTTGTTATTAATAAAATAAATTTTTATTAATACTATTCTATGCTATGTGTTTATTAATCGTTTTATAACCTAGAATGATTATTAATCAGGAGGATTCTGGCTACGAGCTAGATTGAACGAGTAAGAATTTTCAAGATGAAAATAAAAGTTTTCTGGGAACAAAATATTTTCGGAGAAAAAGACGAAATAGGCGCTATTCATCCGTTTCTGCTCGAAGATTTATTTTGAAATTTTGAGAAGTTATAAATTACGTTAAATGTTGAGACGTGATGGAATATTTAATAATATTTCAGTTATGGCCAAAGACGAAATATCAAAAAATATTTGGATTCCGAGAATCACAGTTTTTAAAACTGTCGGACGAAACCCGAAAGACTTTTAATTACTTAAACTTAAGAGTTAATCAAACTTGAGGGCTAAGTTAACTTAGTTCTTAAGTCTTGAATAGTAAGGAGGTGTGAATAGTGATTTTAGGGACGAAATGACTATTTTGCCCCTAGCCAAAAAAATCTATAAATAGGAAGCTTATTTCATTTGTTTGGAAATTTGAAAGTTGTCCAACATTTGAGAGAGAGAGAGAGAGATTTGGATGAAGGAGATGAGGAAAGGAAGAGGAAAAGCTTGCTCGTGAGCAAACTTTGTCCGATGTAAGGAGATTAAAGAAGAAAGGTAATCCAAAAACATAACTTCTAGATTATTTTCTTTATTTTTCTATGTTAAAACATAGTTTAATGAGAATAAGGAGTAAAAGATACTGAGAATGATTTCATATGGTTGAAATCATGAGAAAATAAGAAATAAGAAATAAGAAATAAGAAATTTAGTTTATAAATTTCTTAAGGAAGTATAAGATTTGTAAGGATTTTGAGCGATTTGAATGAATTTTATGAATGAGTAGGTCAAATAAGTAAGGAATGGTGTTCTATAACGTCAAATTCCAAGAAAAAGTGAAATCGTAATCCAAAATATCGATTAAAAATGAAGAACGAACGAAGAACACGAAGATCACGAAGAATGTTGTGGATGCACAAATTTAAAACCATCATAGTATAAATGTTGTTGATGGACAAGTTTAAAACCATCGCGTATAAGTTAGATGCTTATTGTTTGGTTAGGAACGTTAGAAACGTTCGTGAAGAACGGATTAAAACTAAGCTATAACGAAGCTATGGCAAAAATTTCGTAAAAGAAGAACAAAAATTTGAAAGTTAGTAAATGAACCCGAACAAGTAGAGTTTCATAAGAATGTAAGAGAATTTATAAAATGTGAGTCCTGGACTCAAGAACGAACGAATTCCGAAGTCAGATGACCGAATTACGGACGAACGAGCGAAGAACGTTAAAAATGTTAAAATGAACAAAGAGCGAAGATTAAGCCAATCGAATGACACATTAACGGATTTAGAACGAAGTTCTGTCTGAGGGGTATTGAAGTAAGTAAGATAAGGAAGAGAATGGCTTTGGAATGACCTCGTTTAGAGTTATTACGAAGAAGTTATGAGATTTCGAAATCAGCGTCTTAAGCTTGTAAAAGACTTAGAAAAAATTTTCTGGGTTTCATACTCGGCAAAGGCATGAAATGAAGCTCTACCATAATCTTCGGAGAGTAAGCGCCACAAAGACGAGAGATAACCAATGACTTGGCGCCACAAAGGCCGGCCTAGAGAGAGAGAGAGAGAAGTAGGTCGCAATCGTCAAAGGGAGAGGAAAGGAAGGGCACTGCCGTTAACGCTAGCAGTAGTAGGCAATACCCGTAAATGAGATTTTAAAAAATTTCAATTTCTGGGATGTGCAAGAAAGAAATATGAACATAATGTTCAACTAATGTAACACTTAATCAAGTATTTTAAACCTTTAATAAAGGTTGAATGAAAAGATTAAACGAGATTAAAAGACAAAGAATTTAGATGCGAGTTACGTAACCGATGTCCGGGGACCGTAGTTGCGATAAACGAACGTGAGGGATTGCTATGATTGTGATTCCTTAGACGTTGAGTAACGAGGGTAATGAATAACATTTCGATGTTATGTTATGGTAATGTAAGATGAATGTAAAGCGTATAGACGCTGTGAACGCAACGATGTTGCGATGAATGAGCGGTCTTAGTATACAATGATCTGTATGGCTTTGATATTAAGAAATAATAATGAACATGGGGTTCATGGGATGGATAACGATTGAAAGCGATTAAAACCTAGAATAAAGGTTGAATGAGAGATTAAGAGACGAGCAACGTGAACGTTGAATACGTAAATGATCTTCGTAAATCGTGATTAGCGTTTGATTTAACGTTCTAAGTATACCCTAGTTGTATGACTTAGACGTTGATGAAAATAGTCGAGAAGATACTTAATGGTATCAAGAAAGCCGTATCAAAGCGGTAATAAGATTAATGAAAGCCGAATGGGAGTTGGATAAGAACGAAGTTCGAGGTATGACAATTACTTGCCGTAAAGCCATAAGGAATAAGAAAGTGACTAAACGAACATTATAATTTAATAGTTCGTATAAGTTAAGAGAAATTTAGGTTGTGGTACAATTGTAACCTTTGATGGTTGACATATGGGAGCCGGGCTAAACAATTCCTTTAGAGAGCGAAGGTATATACAAAATCGAAACCGATCTAACTCACATCGTGGGCAAAGTGTAGGCGAGACACGGAACTTGTTTGTTAGTTGTTTGTGGGGAAACCACCGAAAGTACCATATGTACTACTAAGGAGAAGCGATGTGTGCCGAGTCCTAGAGAAGTATAAGAAGAAGATAAGAATGTAAATCATCAAAGATGATGAACGCTCTTGAGTAAGACAACTCAGATGTCATGAAACCGTAAACCCAGTAATGAAAGTTAGTCGCAGAAAATTATATTGTAAGAACGCTAACCTTAAGAAGTAAAGCTAAGTAAACCAATGCGTAAGTCAAGTATATGACTAATTGGTGTATGTGTTATTTTCTTATGTGCTACATAGGAATGGGAATGAGCAGTTCAGCGTAAGCTATTGCTGTGCGTAAGGCAAGTTTCCTAACTTCATTCATATTCTAAATGAATGCTAGTTTCTAAAACTTCTCAGATGTTGAACTTGAGAAGTTATGTCTACATGTGCAAATGTGCGATATTTGTGCAAGGTGGTAGAACGAGATGAGGCCTTGTGCCACAATGTGAACACTTCTTGAGCGTTTTTATGATATGAACTATTCTATGATTGAACTGCTCAATAAAAGAATGTTATGTTTATACATGAACCGTTATTGTTAAGTCTGTGCTTTATTGATTCTAGCAGATGTGATGTGTATGAAAGAGAATAGAGAATGAAAGTATTTCAAAGTGAATGTGAATAATGTTTTAAAATGATAAGAATCGAGATTATTCCTATTGTTCAAGTTGCTTTATAACCTTTGTTCGGTTATCGAAGTTTCAAAGGAATGTTAAACTCTTGAAGTTGTATGTTCAACTCATTATGACTTGTTGGGCAATTGAATACTCACACTTGCTTTAAATGAAAAACATTTTCAATGAAACGATGTTAGAAGAACTTAAGGATCCCGTATAGATCAAGCTGATGGTATTCTGATGAAGTGCCATTCAGAATGTGAATAAACGAGAAGATCAAGTGAAGACTTATAATGTAGAAAGATGAAAATTAAACTATAGACTAGTTTAATAAACCGTGATGTATCCTTGGTGGTCGATAAAAGTCACTCTTTTAAGATGAAAGGAATAATGTAATTATCATTATTTTTAATGAGAAAGGTTATAAGGTTTTACAACTGGGAATTTAGAATGTATATTATTATATTTCAGTATATATAAAGATGTATGTTTGGATGAATGATGTACTTGACGTGATGTACGGAAGGTGTGAAGAAAGACCGGATTTCTGAGCGTTACAAGTTGGTATCAGAGCTGATAGGTTATAAACTTTAGGTATGAGTACCGAAGACTATAATCGTAAAGAGAAGGATAAGAAGATCACCATGTGATCATAGTAAATCGTAGTAATAGATGAGCTGTTAAACGATGAATGATTTATAGCTAATGCTGTGAATGAATGATACTACGAAGTAGTACGGGAAGAAGAACTCAAAATGAGTTGTAAAGGATAGTATACGAATTAAAGAAAATTTGTATTAAGTAAAAGAAAGTTAGAAGTTGTAAGATTTCAATTGAGGACTCATGTGATGGCTGAGTTGTATGAATCTTTGTATGGGCAGAGGTTTGTGCTTGGTGTAACAACCACTCAGTTTATTACAGTGACAATCATTGAAATTGGTCGCGCTATCAAGATGTATATGACGAGAAGGTGGATCTTTTTTCTCATGTATATACTTGATAGGTTGAAAATGATAAGATAGGTGCGGAGTTCTTGAAACTCATACTTATGAAAAGTTTGTGACTCATAGTTATATGCTATGTTTCTGAGCCCTAAGCATATGGATAGTCCTTGATTTGTGTGGTAAGTTGATGAACTATACTAAGGTATAGGAATGTTTAGACTGAAAGTAAGTATTTTCAGTAGACTTAGCATTTAAGGTACTAGAGAAGATTAAGTATTGTCGCAAGTAAGACAATGAAGGAAGATGGAGAATAGGATATTCCAAGTCATCTAGCTATGCTAGATTTCAAAATTTCTTGAAATCGTGCTAATGTCCGCATTTTGAAAATGAAAGAATTGGTTCGACTTTTGGAACCAATGGATTTTAAAAGAACTATTCTTGGTATGTCTATGCTAATTATTTCAGCTAGACATAAATTGGTTTAAAATATCAAAATGAATTTTATATCATCGGTGCATTTGATGCAAAGATGGTAAAAGGTTGGAGTTATTAATGCAATTAAACCTGGTGTTGGATTTGATCTTAGGATCAATAACCCGCTATGGTATGATGCATAATGATGAAGTCATAAACCGACGAAGTCCTCAACGTCTTGTGAAAAGTGAGGTATCATGGACGTCATGAAACGCGTTTTGATGTATTGCAAACGAATTTAAAGAATTAGTCGATGTCAAGCGAGTTGACTAGATTTAATGTTTCAAGTTGATGTCCAATTTATTGGTATGGTCTAAGCTACTTGATTTGGCTAAGGCGAATGGTATGTCATGATTAAAAGAAAATCGAGCTTTCTTTGAAGAGCTATCTTTGAACCAAATTGTTTAGGTGCGGATTCTAATGATTAAGTCTCGAGGTGAACATACCCCGAAATGGGGTTATCGATAAGTCGATCACCTCACGTATGGAAGAGGTAGTTTACTTTCTTTGTGATTGTAAACTTACCATGTAAGAAAGGTTTACGGCGAGAGGCTGTTTAACCTAGTAAGAGTTCATGGTCAATTTGACCCCTCAACAAAAGTATGAAATGTTTTAAAGGAATTCTTACATTCCTCGTTGTTCATTCTACTTCATAATTCTTGATAAGTTATGAAGGTGAGGGAATGTTTGAAAGATAAGAACTTCTTTGAAGAGAAGTTGAGAAGAAGAGTAAGTTAGAATTTCGAGGACGAAATTTTGTGAAGAAGGGGTGAATGTGATGACCCGGGTATGGGTATGGTTTGAAGAAATTTCAAGGACGGAATTTTTATAACGGGGGAAGGATGTGACAACCCGGAAATCCGGATTGTCCAGAAATTAAGATTTAAAGAATTTGTTATTAATAAAATAAATTTTTATTAATACTATTCTATGCTATGTGTTTATTAATCGTTTTATAACCTACAATGATTATTAATCAGGAGGATTCTGGCTACGAGCTAGATTGAACGAGTAAGAATTTTCAAGATGAAAATAAAAGTTTTCTGGGAACAAAATATTTTCGGAGAAAAAGACGAAATAGGCGCTATTCATCCGTTTCTGCTCGAAGATTTATTTTGAAATTTTGAGAAGTTATAAATTACGTTAAATGTTGAGACGTGATGGAATATTTAATAATATTTCAGTTATGGCCAAAGACGAAATATCAAAAAATATTTGGATTCCGAGAATCACAGTTTTTAAAACTGTCGGACGAAACCCGAAAGACGGAATTACGAAACTTAAGAGTTAATCAAACTTGAGGGCTAAGTTAACTTAGTTCTTAAGTCTTGAATAGTAAGGAGGTGTGAATAGTGATTTTAGGGACGAAATGACTATTTTGCCCCTAGCCTTGAAAATCTATAAATAGGAAGCTTATTTCATTTGTTTGGAAATTTGAAAGTTGTCCAACATTTGAGAGAGAGAGAGAGAGATTTCGGATGAAGGAGATGAGGAAAGGGAAGAGGAAAAGCTTGCTCGTGAGCAAACTTTGTCCGACAGAAGGAGATTAAAGAAGAAAGGTAATCCAAAAACATAACTTCTAGATTATTTTCTTTATTTTTCTATGTTAAAACATAGTTTAATGAGAATAAGGAGTAAAAGATACTGAGAATGATTTCATATGGTTGAAATCATGAGAAAATAAGAAATAAGAAATAAGAAATAAGAAATTTAGTTTATAAATTTCTTAAGGAAGTATAAGATTCGTAAGGATTTTGAGCAATCCGAATGAATTTTATGAATGAGTAGGTCAAATAAGTAAGGAATGGTGTTCTATAACGTCAAATTCCAAGAAAAAGTGAAATCGTAATCTAAAATAACGATTAAAAATGAAGAACAAACGAGGAACACGAAGAACGTTGTTGATGGACAAATTTAAAACCATCATAGTATAAATGTCGTTGATGGACAATTTTAAATCCATCGCGTATAAGTTAGATGCTTATTGTTTGGTTAGGAACGTTAGAAACGTTCATGAAGAATGAATTAAAACTAAGCTATAACGAAGTTATGGCAAAAATTTCGTAAAAGAAGAACGAAAATTTGAAAGTTAGTAAATGAACCCGAATGAGTAGGGTTTCATAAGAATGTAAGAGAATGTATAAAACGTGAGTCGTG
The DNA here is from genome assembly GCA_020205605.1 of Panax ginseng. Lineage (NCBI taxonomy): Eukaryota > Viridiplantae > Streptophyta > Magnoliopsida > Apiales > Araliaceae > Panax > Panax ginseng. Next base: position 38,024,638 of record CM035150.1, on the reverse strand, counting down.
GACTCAAGAACGAACGAATTTTGAAGTCGGATGATCGAATTACGGACGAACGAGCGAAGAACATTAAAAACGTTAAAATGAACGAAGAGTGAAGATTAAGCCAATCGAATGGCACGTTAATGGATTTAGAACGAAGTTCTGTCCGAGGGGTATTGAAGTACGTAAGATAAAGAAGAGAATGGATTTGGAATGACCTCGTTCCGAGTTATAACAAAGAAGTTATGAGATTTCAAAATCAGCGTCTCAAGCTTGTAAAAGACTTAGAAAAAATTTTCTAGGTTTCAAGCTCTGTCATGCAGTCATGAAGCTTCTCTACCATAATCTTACGGAGAGTGGCAACTGCGGCATGAAATTGAGAAGAGAGGGAGAGAAGTAGGTCAGGGCCAGCACAATACGAGAGGAAAGGAAGGGCACGGCGTGCACTAAATAGCCAAAGGCAGGCAATACCCAGAAATGATATTTTAACTGCTCAATTTCTCGGGGGATGTGCAAGAAAGAAATATGAACATAATGTTCAACTAATGTAACACTTAATCAAGTATTTTAAACCTTTAATAAAGGTTGAACGAAAAGATTAAACGAGATTAAAAGACAAAGAATTTAGATGCGAGTTACGTAACCGATGTCCGGGGACCGTAGTTGCGATAAACGAACGTGAGGGATTGCTATGATTGTGATTCCTTAGACGTTGAGTAACGAGGGTAATGAATAACATTTCGATGTTATGTTATGGTAATGTAAGATGAATGTAAAGCGTATAGACGCTGTGAACGCAACGATGTTGCGATGAATGAGCGGTCTTAGCATACAATGATCTGTATAGCTTTGATATTAAGAAATAATAATGAACATGGGGTTCATGGCATGGATAACGATCGAAAGCGATTAAAACCTGGAAGAAAGGTTGAATGAGAGATTAAGAGATGAGCAACGTGAACGTTGAATACGTAAACGATCTTCGTAAATCGTATTCGCGTTTGACGAACGTTCTAAGTATACCCTTGTTGTATGACTTAGACGTTGATGAAAGTAGTAAGTAAGATATGAATGGTATTAAGAAAGCCGTATCGAACGGTAATAAGATTAATGAAAGCCGAATGGGAGTTGGAGAAGAACGAGTTCTGAGGTATGGCAATTACTTGCTAGAAAGCCATAAGGAATAAGAAAGTGACTTAACGAATATTATAATTTAATAGTTCAAATAAGTTAAGAGAAATTTAGGTTGTGGTACAATCGTAACCTTTGATGGTTGACTTATGGGAGCTGGGCTATAATTCCTTAAGAGAGCGAAGGTATATACAAAACTAGCAACCGATCTAACTCATTGTGTGGGCAGTGTAGATGAGACGGGAACTTGTTTGTTGGTTGTTTGTGGGAAACCACTCAGAGTACCATATGGACTACTAGCAGAGAAGCGATGTGTGCTGAATCCTAGAGAAGTATAAGAAGAAGATAAGAATGTAAATCATCAAAGATGATGAACGTCTTGAGTAAGACATCTCCGTATGTCATGAAACCGTAAACCGGTAATGAAAGTTAGTCGCATAAAATAATATTGTAAGAATGCGAACCTTAAGAAGTAAAGTTAAGTAAACCAATGCGTAAGTCAAGTATATGACTAATTGGTGTATGTGTTATTTTTCTTATGTGCTAAATAGGAATGGGAATGAGCAGTTCAGCGTAAGCTATTGCTGTGCGTAAGTTAAGTTTCCTAACTTCATTCATATTCTAAATGAATGCTAGTTTCTTAAACTTCTTAGATGTTGAACTTGAGAAGTTATGTCTATGTGCAAATGTGCAATATTTGTGCAAGGTGGTAGAACGTATGAGGCCTTGTGCCACAATGTGAACACTTCGGTGTTTTTATGATATGAACTATTCTATGATTGAACTGTTCAATAAAAGAAGTTTATGTTTATACATGAACCGTTATTGTTAAGTCTGTGCTATTGATTCTAGCCAGACAGGATGTGTATGAAAGAGAATAGAGAATGAAAGTATTTCAAAGTGAATGTGACTAATGTTTTAAAATGATAGGAATCGAGATTATTCCTATTGTTCAAGCTGCTTCATAACCTTTGTTCGGTTATCGAAGTTTCAAAGGAATGTTAAACTCTTGAAGTTGTATGTTCAACTGTTATGACTTGCTGGGCAATTGAATGCTCACACTTGCTTTAAATGAAAAACATTTTCAGCGAACGATGTTAGAACAACTTAAGGATCCCGTATAGATCAAGCTGACGATATTCCGATGAAGTGCCATTCAGAATGTGAATAAACGAGAAGATCAAGTGAAGACTTATAATGTAGAAAGATGAAAATTAAACTATAGACTAGTTTAATGAACTGTGATGTATCCTTGGTGGCGGATAAAAGTCACTCTTGTAAGATGAAAGGAATAATGTAATTATCATTATTTTTAATGAGAAAGGTTATAAGGTTTTAGAATCTGGGAATTTAGAATGTATATTATTATATTTCAGTATATAATGATGTATGTTTGGATGAATGATGTACTTTGTGACGTTACGTAATCGGGTGTGAAGAAAGACCGGATTTCGGGGCGTTACAAGTTGATATCAGAGCTGATAGGTTATAAACTTTAGGTATGAGTACCTAAGACTATAATCGTAAAGAGAAGGATAAGAAGATCACCACGTGATCATAGTAAATCGTAGTAATAGATGAGCTGTTAAACGATGAATGATTTATAGCTAATGCTGTGAATGAATGATACTACGAAGTAGTACGGGAAGAAGAACTCAAAATGAGTTGTAAAGGATAGTATACGAATTAAAGAAAATTCGTATTAAGTAAAGAGAAAGTTAGAAGTTGTAAGATTTCAATTGAGGACTCATGTGATGGCTGAGTTGTATTAACCTTTGTATGGGCAGAGGTTTGTGCTTGGTGTAACAACCACTCAGTTTATTACAGTGACAATCATTGAAATTGGTCGCGCTATCAAGATGTATATGACGAGAAGGTGAATCTTTTCTCATGTATATACTTGATAGGTTGAAAATGATAAGATAGGTGCGGGTTCTTGAAACTCATACTTATGAAAAGTTTGTGACTCAAAGTTATATGCTATGTTTCTGAGCACTAAGCATATAGATAGTCCTTGATTTGTTCTTGGATTACTTATTGCGAAGATAAGTTCTTAAACACATATAGTTGTGGAAAGTTCCTAAACACATAAAGTGTGGTAAGTTGATGAACTATACTAAGGTATAGGAATGTTTAGACTGAAAGTAAGTATTTTCAGTAGACTTAGCATTTAAGGTACTAGAGAAGATTAAGTATTGTCGCAAGTAAGACAATGAAGGAAGATGGAGAATAGGATATTCCAAGTCATCTAGCTATGCTAGATTTCGAAATTTCTTGAAATCGTGCTAATGTGGGCATTTTGAAAATGAAAGAATTGGTTCGACTTTTGGAACCAATGGATTTTAAAAGAACTATTCTTGGTATGTCTATGCTAATTGTTTCAGCTAGAAAGAAATTGGTTTAAAATATCAAAATGAATTTTATATCATCAGTGCATTTGATGCAAAGATGGTAAAAGGATGGAGTTATTAATGCAATTAAACCTGGTGTTGGATTTGATCTTAGGATCAATAACCCGCTATGGTATGATCCATAATGATGAAGTCATAAACTGACGAAGTCCTCAACGTACTGTGAAAAGTGAGGTATCATGACGTCATGAAACGTTTTGATGTATTGCAAACGAATTTAAAGAATTAGTCGATGTCAAGCGAGTTGACTAGACGAATGTTTCAAGTTGATGTCCAATTTATTGGTATGGTCTAAGCTACTTGATTTGGCTAAGGCGAATGTTATGTCATGATTAAAAGAAAATCGAGCTTTCTTTGAAGAGCTATGCCGAACCAAATTGTTTTGGTGCGGATTCTAATGATTAAGTCTGAGGTGAACATACCCTGAAATGGGGTTATACGATAGGCTGATCACCTACGTATGGAAGATGTAGTTTACCTTCTTTGTGATTGTAAACTTACCGTGTAAGAAAGGTTTACGGCGAGAGGCTGTTTAACCTAGTAAGAGGTCATGGTCAATTTGACCCCTCAGCAAAAGTATGAAATGTTTTAAAGGAATTCTTACATTCCTCGTTGTTCATTCTACTTCATAATTCTTGATAAGTTATGAAGGTGAGGGAATGTTTGAAAGATAAGAACTTCTTTGAAGAGAAGTTGAGAAGAAGAGTAAGTTAGAATTTCGAGGACGAAATTTTGTGAAGAAGGGGTGAATGTGATGACCCGGGTATGGGTATGGTTTGAAGAAATTTCAAGGACGGAATTTTTATAATCTGGAAGGATGTGACAACCCTAAATCCGGATTGTCCGTAAATTAAGATTTAAAGAATTTGTTATTAATAAAATAAATTTTTATTAATACTATTCTATGCTATGTGTTTATTAATCGTTTTATAACCTAGAATGATTATTAATCGGGAGGATTACGCTACGAGCTAGATTGAAGCGAGTAAGAATTTTCAAGATGAAAATAAAAGTTTAAAGAACAAAATATTTTTGGGGAAAAAGACGAAATATGCACTATTCATCCATTTCTGCTCGGAGATTTATTTTGAAATTCCGAGAAGTTATAGATTACGTAAAATGTTAAGACGTGATAGAATATTTAATAATATTTCAGTTATGGCCAAAGACGAAATATCAAAAAATATTTGGATTCCGAGAATCGCAGTTTTTAAAACTGTCGGACGAAACCCGAAAGACGGAACTACGAAACTTAAGAGTTAAGCTAACTTGAGGGCTAAGTTAACTTAGTCCTTAAGTCTTGAATAGTAAGGAGGTGTGAATAGTGATTTTAGGGGCGAAATGACTATTTTGCCCCTAGCCTTAAAAATCTATAAATATGAAGCTTATTTCATTTGTTTGGAAATTTGAAAGTTGTCCAACATTTGAGAGAGAGAGAGAGAGAGATTTCGGATGAAGGAGAAGAGGAAAAGGAAGAGTAAAAGCTTGCTCGTGAGCAAACTTTGTCCGACGGAAGGAGATTAAAGAAGAAAGGTAATCCAAAAACTAACTTCTAGATTATTTTCTTTATTTTTCTATGTTAAAACATAGTTTAATGAGAATAAGGAGTAAAAGATATTGAGAATGATTTCATATGGTTGAAATCATGAGAAAATAAGAAATAAGAAATTTAGTTTATAAACTTCTTAAGGAAGTATAAGATTCGTAAGGATTTTGAGCGATCCGAATGAATTTTATGAATGAGTAGGTCAAATAAGTAAGGAATGGTGTTCTATAACGTCAAATTCCAAGAAAAAGTGAAATCGTAATCCAAAATATCGATTAAAAATGAAGAACGAACGAAGAACACACGAAGAACGTTGTTGATGGACAAATTTAAAACCATCGTAGTATAAATTTTGTTGATGGATAAGTTTAAAACCATCGCGTATAAGTTAGATGGTTATTGTTTGGTTAGGAACGTTAGAAACGTTCATGAAGAACGGATTAAAACTAAGCTATAACGAAGTTATGGCAAAAATTTCGTAAAAGAAGAACGAAAATTTGAAAGTTAGTAAATGAATCCGAACGAGTAGGGTTTCATAAGAATGTAAGAGAATGTATAAAACGTGAGTCGTGGACTAAAGAACGAACGAATTCCGAAGTCGTATGACCGAATTACGGACAAACGAGCGAAGAACGTTAAAAACATTAAAATGAACGAAGAGCGAAGATTAAGCAAATTGAATGGCACGTTAACAGATTCAGAATGAAGTTCTATCCGAGGGGTATTGAAGTACGTAAGATAAGGAAGAGAATGGCTTTGGAATGACCTCGTTCCGAGTTATAACGAAGAAGTTATGGGATTTCGAAATCAGCATCTCAAGCTTGTAAAAGACTTAGAAAATTTTTTCTAAGTTTCATGCTCGGCGCCGCAACGCGAGCTCGGCCATAATCTTCTGGAGAGTGGCACCGTAGCGCGAGAGATAACAAAGGACTTGGCGCCGCAGCGCCAACCCGAGAAGAGAGGAGAGAGAAGTAGGTCGTGCATGTTACGAGAGAAAGGAAGGGTACGCAGTACTGCGCAGCCAAAGCAGTGGCAATACCCAGAAATGAGATTTTAACTTCTCAATTTCTCAAGGGATGTGCAAGAAAGAAATATGAACATAATGTTCAACTAATGTAGCACTTAATCAAGTATTTTAAACCTTTAATAAAGGTTGAACTAAAAGATTAAACGAGATTAAAAGACAAAGAATTTAGATGCGAGTTACGTAACCGATGTCCGGGGACCGTAGTTGCGATAAACGAACGTGAGGGATTGCTATGATTGTGATTCCTTAGACGTTGAGTAACGAGGGTAATGAATAACATTTCGATGTTATGTTATGGTAATGTAAGATGAATGTAAAGCGTATAGACGCTGTGAACGCAACGATGTTGCGATGAATGAGCGGTCTTAGCATACAATGATCTCAGATAGCTTTGATATTAAGAAATAATAATGAACATGGGGTTCATGGCATGGATAACGATCGAAAGTGATTAAAACACGGAAGAAAGGTTGAATGAGAGATTAAGAGATGAGCAACGTGAACGTTGAATACGTAAACGATCTTCGTAAATCGTATTCGTTTGATTTAACGCTCAAAGTATACCCTTGTTGTATGACTTAGACGTTGATGAAAGTAGTAAGTAAGATATGAATGGTATTAAGAAAGCCGTATCGAACGGTAATAAGATTAATGAAAGCCGAATGGGAGTTGGATAAGAACGAGTTCTGAGGTATGGCAATTACTTGCCAGAAAGCAATATGGAATAAGAAAGTGACTTAACGAACATTATAATTTAATAGTTCATATAAGTTAAGAGAAATTTAGGTTGTGGTGCAATCGTAACCTTTGATGGTTGACATATGGGAGCTGGGCTAAACAATTCCTTCAGAGAGCGAAGGTATATAGAAAACTGGCAACCGATCTAACTCACTGTGTGGGCAGTGTAGACGAGACGGGAACTTGTTTGTTGGTTGTTTGTGGGAAACCACTCAGAGTGCCATATGGACTACTAGCAGAGAAGCGATGTGTGCTGAGTCCTAGAGAAGTATAAGAAGAAGATAAGAATATAAATCATCAAAGATGATGAACGTCTTGAGTAAGACATCTCCGTATGTCATGACACCGTAAACCGGTATTGAAAGTTAGTCGCGTAAAATTATATTGTAAGAACGTGAACCTTAAGAAGTAAAGTTATGTAAACCAATGCGTAAGTCAAGTATATGACTAATTGGTGTATGTGTTATTTTTCTTATGTGCTACATAGGAATGAGAATGAGCAGTTCAACGTAAGCTATTGCTGTGCGTAAGGCAAGTTTCCTAACTTCATTCATATTCTAAATGAATGCTAGTTTCTTAAACTTCTCAGATGTTAAACTTGAGAAGTTATGTCTATGTGCAAATGTGCGATATTTGTACAATGTGGTAGAACGTATGAGGCCTTGTGCCACAATGTGAACACTTCAGTGTTTTTATGATATGAACTATTTTATGATTGAACTGTTCAATAAAAGAATGTTATGTTTATACATGAACCGTTATTGTTAAGTCTGTGTTATTGATTCTAGCCAGACAGGATGTGTATGAAAGAGAATAGAGAATGAAAGTATTTCAAAGTGAATATGACTAATGTTTTAAAATGATAGGAATTGAGATTATTCCTATTGTTGAAGCTGCTTCATAACCTTTGTTCGGTTATCGAAGTTTTAAAGGAATGTTAAACTCTTGAAGTTGTATGTTCAACTGTTATGACTTGCTGGGTAATTGAATGCTCACAACAGTTATCAAGCAAGTATTGGCATGGCTCCATTCGAGGCGTTGTATGGAAGAAAGTGTCGTTCTTCACCCACTCAATGCGTCAGCTACCACGTTCGCTTTTCCAGGATGGTATTGGATGGTATGATCATAATCTTTCAACAGTTCAAGCCAACGTCGTTGTCGCATGTTGAGTTCCTTTTGAGTGAAGAAATATTTGAGGCTTTTATGATCCGTAAAGATCTCCACTTTCTCCCCATACAAGTAATGCCTCCAAATCTTTAGTCATGAAGACAACAAATACCGCTAACTCTAGATCATGAGTAGGATAATTCCTCTCATATTCTTTGAGTTGTCGTGAGGCATAGGCTATGACTTTCCCATGTTGCATGAGAACACATCCTAACCCTTTGTTCAAGCATCACCTGTAGATGACAAATCCCTCCGAACCAGATGGTATTGTCAGAACAGGTGCTGAAATGAGTCTCCTCTTGAGTTCTTGAAAACTCTTCTCACATTCCTCGCTCCAACCTAACTTTGTATCTTTCTGAGTTAGCTGAGTTAGTGGAGTAGCGATTTGAGAAAACCCTTCTACAAATCTCCGATAATAACCAGCTAAGCCGAGAAAGCTACGTACTTTGGTCACTGATTTAGGTTGCTCCCAGCTTTGAATAGCTTCAATCTTTGCTCGGTCAATAGATATTCCATGACTTGATACCACGTGCCCAAGGAATGCTACTCCCTCAAGCCAGAACCCGCATTTCTTCAACTTGGCATAAAGCTTGTATTTATGAAGCTTTTAGAGTATCAGCCTCAAGTGTTGCTCATGATCTTCACGGTTTTTGGAATAAATAAGGATGTCATCAATAAAGACGACCACAAAGTGATCCAAATATTCCTTGAATACTCGGTTCATCATATCCATGAAGGCGGCAGGAGCATTAGTCAATCCAAATGACATGACTAGGAATTATTAGTTCCCAACAGGCACAATAGATCTAGAAGGGGGGGTTGAATAGATCCTTTTTATTTCAAATACTTTTCTCTTTTATTTTGTATTGCTATTAAATTAGCATATGACAAACATAAGAATCTTTTCAAGCACATCAGAATAAGTAAAAGATCCCCTTCATTGATATATTCATAATCATACATACATTGTTTATAGAGTTAGTTCAGTTGTAAGCAGTTAACACATACATAGCAGTTATAGCAGTTAATAGACATAATGTAAAAGACACAAGGGGTTTTAAGTGGTTCAGAGACTCAAGCTCCTAATCCACTCTTCTGCTTTTAACTAGTAGGATTTCCACTAAGGAAGGGCGGCACCCTGAATCACTAAGATTCCTTCAAGGCTAGCAGCCTTGGGACTTCAGTTCACTAAGAACTCTTCAAGGCCATCAGCCTTGGAACTTCATTTAGTCCCTCCGGACAAGGACCCCTCAGGTCCTGGCTTCTTGTTGAGTTGTTTGTTGGAGTTGGTGTGAGCTACTAAGATGTCTTTATGCTTTGAACATCTTCTGTACTTAGCAGCTTGGCATGATCATCCTTGAAGTACAGTTGAGTGTTTCATGATGCTCAGCTTCTTCAGTTACTCAACCTCCTCTAATGATCCCTTGATGAACTGCCTTGAAGATCATTCCCCTTCATACTTGATGGCTGCACATGATGGGTTTCTAAGATTACTGTAAGCTCTTCTGCTATGTACTTAGAAACTTTCTCATGCTTTCCACCATGATGACGTTTGTGATCTCCTTTCTTGATACTTGATGCCTTCTCATGATGGACTTGCTAAGATGACTGTGAGCTCTTCTCTATGGTACTTAGAGTCTTCCCATAATGGACACCAAGATGACATGACGCTCTTCTTTCTCTCGGTAGTTCAGAACACTCTTCATGAAGTAGAACTCTCACTTCTACATTATAGAACTCTCACATCTACTTCTTTCTTTGTATGTCTCTGAGTGTTCTTGGTGGATCATAGAGTGAGCCTTCGGACTCACTATCTTACGTGGTTTAGAACAGTCCACCGTTACTCCAAACTTGGTAACTCTTGCTCTCTTTGATCGTTGAAGTTCTTACTGATTTATACTCTTTCCCAATCCTTTCGTAGGAAAGTATCCATTGAGAGCTATTCAAATATCTTCATAGATCTTGAGTTGACTGAGGTAGACTGCTGATGTGACATGTTATACTTTTTCTGACACTGCAGTCTACTATTTCACCTACCCCATCAGAGATGTCACTTTAATGTTTTGGGCAGGTCGAAGACTTTATTTCCTCCTTCTGATTTCTCGATCAGAGGTTGTCCTTTTGCATCGATGCTCTCAATAAGCTCTTGTCCGAATATTACCATTCAGATTGAACCGTTGCCAATGCTTCAGTCTTCAGCTATTCAAACTCTACGATTCTGATGCATGTCTTCATAGGACCTGATCGTAGTGTCATGTTGACTGGTAGAGACAACACTACGATCTTGAAGAGTGTTGATTGGATCTTCAATGTAGAACACCTCTTCTTTCTTTTGTGCAGTGCTTCAACACTTCTGTTTGCCTTAATAGTTCTTAGATACTGATGACTTGACTTCTTTGCTCTGGCCCCTTCTGAATAGCAAGACACTTCAGATTTGTGGCTTGTCCAGCTCGCTTTCTCCTTGTGATCTCCCGTTCACTTATCATCAATGGACTGACCCAATGCTTAATCACTGTAGTCTTGTTCTTTAGAAGCTGTCCAGTATCTCTATATGTACTTCATCAGTTCTTTCTTTGTTTGGCAAACACTACGATCCTGGTTGCTTCCAAGATCATCGTCTTCTGTCTATTTCATAGCAACTGCACTTGCTGACTTTCCTTAGTCAGTTACTGAAGTCTTCTTCTGATCTCCTTATGGAAGACTTCATCTTGAATGGCTTCACAACTCAATCTAGATGTTGATTGTGTAAGACCCCGAATTTTATGAAATAAAAGTATTCAATTTTTCTTATAATTACTATTCAGTAAATGGTTAAATTTATAAAAGGTTAAAGTTAAGGGTGATATATGATTTTTTTTCAAAATACACAAGTGGTTATAAAAATATTCATTGTTGTCGGGGAATATTCGTTTTGTCGTGGAATATTCTTTTACGCTTGGGAATATTCGCAATGCGACGCCGGCAGTTGACCATTTGTGGGCCCCATAACAGAATAATTATCGGATGAAGAAAACGACAAATTAAAGTTTTTATAAATAACGACGTAATCGTTACCGTTAACACTGTTGGAATACCCGGTGGGTAAAGTAAAGTAATACGCGTTGTTGCACAGTAGCACACGGTATTGCACAGTATTTTTGAATTATTGACTCTTACGTAAGAAGGCACTACTCAATAATTGTTACAGTAATTACTGTTCAGTATTTTATTTTATTGATTCAATAATTGCTGCGTTGATATTTTATATTACTGTTGTTTCAATAATTGTCACTACATAGTATTTTCCATTATCGAAGCAATAATTCATATTATCTGAATAATATTATTAGATAACATTATTGGCAATGTCTAGAAAGTTCTGTCTAAGGAGAGGTTTGGTCACCTAATTGCGCGCCAGTAAGGATAAATCCTTATTGGAAAGCCCCCTCTTTCCTGGAAACTGCCTGGTTGTCATTATTGTGATTATGTAATATTATTTGTGAATAATTAATTATTGATTTATATGATAAGGAAAATATTCATTTTATGTGGATATAGATGGAGAAATTTTTTTAAAGTGACAGTTGTTGAAAATCTATATTTTATCTTTTCTAATAAAATAATATTTTATTATATTATTATAATATAATAATGATGATATTTTTACAACGAATGTGGGATATATGAGTATATAAGGAGGAGGGGTATTTTTGTTGCAAAAGTTATTTAAATAATATTAAACATGTCTGTGGGCCCATTTCTTGACTAAAATTTGATTATAGCTTGTAAAATTGCCCGTTTATGGATTTCGGTCAATTTCTGTTTGGAATTTGGAAACACTTTCTTCTACAAAGTTGTAGAGAATTGAATTTCCTATAAAAAATGTGAGACTCGAATTTTTTGATAAAAGGGCTATTTATTATGAATTATTGAAGTTCCGGATTAATTGATTATCATTTTTTGTAAGTTTTAAATATTTTTTGTTAGAAAAATGTTTTTATTGTTGGCCCCCATGTGTTGTTAGATGCTAAAATTCAGAAGTCAAGTGTGCGTAGGAATTTATATATATATATATATATATATATATATATATATATTAATATTTTATTAAATTTTCGCTTTGGTGTTCTAAGCATTTTCCTATAAATAGGGTGCTTAGGTTAGAATTAAAATCACACCGAAACTAAAGATTTTCTATCTTTTCTCTCTATTATATCGGCGTATTTTGTGAGTATTTTAGTACTTTGAGTATTGCTATACTGATGCAAGTTCTTTTCGCACTATATCCAAAAGATTCAATGTAAGTACTATTCTTTCCGAGGTAAGTGGATTGTAAAGGAGATTATTTTCTTCATAAATGATATTATTTCTTCAATATCATTATGCTGAAATATTGGTTTGAACTTTTTATCAAATTTGGAACTTTTTTATGTCGGAGTTACTATTCACGAGTTATTATTAATGAGTTACTATTCATGAGTTACTATTCACGAGTACTATTCACGAAGCGTGATGATGTTTTTTGTGAAATTTCTATCTTTTGGTGTCGGAGTTACTATTCACGTATACGACACTATTCATCAAAAAATAAAATTTCTTCTTTTTGTCCAAAATATCTATTCTGGATACTAGTTTTGATTGTATCCATGTTTTGATCATTCTTGAATTTTACCCCACTCTGGTTATTTATGAAGTATTTTTGAATGGGAATTGTTTAAAGTACGAATCCTTAATATTTGTTCTTTTTGCTTCAATCGGATTCGCTTTTCTTTAAAATATTTTTCATCATCCTCAGTCCTAAATGATGATATAACGGAATATCTTTGGCCTGTGGTGCAAAGATGAATGATTTCTGATGAATATCTTTGGCCCGTAGTTCAAAGATGAACATGTGTTTAGATAAACATGACCAATTGATGAATATCTTTGGCCTGTAGTGCAAAGATGAATTATTGATGAATATCTTTGGCCTGTAGTGCAAAGATGACTTGTTGATGAATATCTTTGGTCGTAGTGCAAAGATGAATTTATTAGTAGGATTATGAACATAAACTGTGATTTGGTATAACCATAATCTTTGATGTTTCAGGTGATGAAAATTATCTTTGTCCTAGATGAGGAAAGGAATTTAGAACAACAATTACGATTATGAGTTATACATGTGATTGTGGACAGGAATTTTTGATTGATGTTACAGGGATAAAATATTGTTGGTGGACTTTTAACATGAAGAAGATAATAGATTTTATGGTCTATTTGACTCTTTTAATGGATTGCTTCGTTCACGCAACTATGATTGAAAAAATTTTATCATCTACCATATGTTCTAAATCTACGGTTTATTCTTGTTGAAGGCTATTGATAATTTATTTATCTTTAGTCATGATATTCTTTACTTGTTAGTTGTGCTCACCCTTTTGCTTCACAATTCCTTTCGTGTAATAAAAGTGTAATTTGGGTCGAGCGGGGAATAACAAGGAATAGAATGGTGGTCTATAGATGTTGAGAGGTGAGGTGAATTTAACTTGGAAGGGTGTTTTGCCACTATCATACAAGATGTCTAATGACATACAACCTCGTGTCATCATAAGACAGGGTTGTGCTCATCCACTTGCTGAGTATATCTACCAACACTATCTATATGATCTTGGAGTCTATTTGAAATATAATTCTCAATTAGAGACAGTGGAGATAATGATATGTCAAGAGAAGACTCGCCATTGGGAAGAATATGATAGTAATCTTCTCATTTTTCTTTGGGGTCTATTGGGTCAACCAAGGATAATTTTGTGGCCATATAATATCTATAATAACCTAGACGCATGGCCTCCCATGTACGAAGGTTTCTTTGAGCACTTCCCAAAGATTTTAATTTCTAAAACAGTTTTCGACTATACCTTTATGTAAGGTGTCATTATGAGGTGCTGTCCACGGTTGGAACATGAGTCACAGTTGGTATATATTTGTATTTAAACTCACAGTTTAAGTGTTGTTGTATTTTGCACGACAATTGTTGTAATAAAGTTGTAGTTGTTTTCTGTACCATGTATTTGGCGACTCAGAATGGGTTAGATGGAATGGACCTATTTTGGGGTTGCTACAATTGGGTTGGTGCTTAGATCTTCTATTAGCTTGCATGCCATTCGTTGAGTGCTCTCTGGTTTCCTTTATGATGGGATGTATCTTTGCAGTGCCAACCAGAGGCTTCATTCCTTTGGATATTCTGGGAGTGCTCATTCGTTGAGAATCGTATATGTTCTATGATTCTGCCTTGGCATTGTGAGCACATTTGTTGAGGTTTTAGTTCTGCACTCTACGATTCTATTTTGGCTGTGTAGACACTACGACTCCGAGATCAGATCTTGACACTCTACGATTTATGCCTTGTACTTGTTGTCTTCATCTGATCTTTCCCGACTACGATCTCAACATGTAATCAATAGACTCTACGACTCAGAGTGTAGTCTACGATCCTTGACTTGGCTTTGGCATCAGTAGACTCTACGACTCCGAGTGTAGTCTACGTTTCTGACTTGGCTTTGGTAGATACTCGGTCGGCTCGTAGGCAGGCTGTCTCTTCGATTCTAAACATGACTTCCTCAGCAGACTTCGGCTAAGAGGAAGTTCTACTCGACACACTACGATCCTTCCTCGTCTCTCCTGGCAGTCTACGAACTCCGACATCTACTATCTTACAGACTATGATTCTGCCTTGATAGCTCTCGAGTTGTCCTTAACTCTCCAGGCGGAGGACTGCGATTTACGATTTCGATGCAAAGGTCGATCGATCGACAAGTTTATCTATTACATCATAAGATCAACCTAACATGCTTGATCTTTCTATGTTTATAGTCCTTGTACATCATTTCTTTTTAAGGACTTTATAAAGTTGTTTTGCTTATGTAGGATCAACCTAACATGCTTGATCAATTCATTCCAAGTCCTTATACACATGGTTCTATTATCTATCAAAGGACTTTACATCTTTTCTTAATGCAAGCATACTTGCATATTCATTCATATATATATATATATATATATATATATATATATATCATAATCAAATCTTATATAAATAGGAATAACATTCACATGCTTATTCCTGATAAATTGTTATTAAATATAATACCAAAGATTTCATTGTCCAACAACAATATGGAAATAATGCTTCTAACAAGAACCGGAATACAATAACAACTTTTTGACTTAATTAATAGATTTGCTCGTAGGCATTGCTAAACTATAAGTTTCTATGGCTAATGTAGCAACCTTTGCTTCATTTCCCACACATAGAATTACTTATCTCTTGTTTAGCTTTCTACTTCTGCTTAGTCCCTTCATAAATCTATATTTATGATAACCAAAGTCGGTATCCAATACCCAAGTAGAACCTTGACTTAAAGAAAAATTTATTTTAAGTAATGAACAAAATTGTATTTATAACCGAAATTTCACTAAGCTTCTTCTGGTTAGCCTCTGCAAGATGCTTCTTGCAGTTTCTTTCCAGTGTCCAGGCTTATTGGAATGGAAGCAAACTCCTTTTCTATCCGTATCAGTTTTGTTCTTATTATCCTTTGTTTTTTCCTTTCTATTTACCTTCTTTGAAACGTTCTTCTTTTCAGAAGATCTTTTGGCCCCTACCAGTAAGACATGATCTTTCTTGGTTGAAAAGTGACTCTCAACATTTTTTAACATGTTAAGCAAATCAGCGAGGCTGATATCTAGCTTGTTCATATGAAAAATTTATAACAATTGTGAAAGGAGTCCGGGAGTGAGTGCAAGATCAAATCTTGGCTCAACTCTCCATCCATGACAAAACCCGTTGTCCTAATTGATCAATCAAATTGATTATGTTAAGGACTTTTATCTGTACTGTAGTGTCATCAGTCATTCTAGATCGGAAGAGCTCCTTAGATATCTGATATCTATTAGTCCTACTTTCCTTACCATCAACTAATTGATGTGCAGGAGTATAGTAGGAGCATCCATAGTTTCATGCTGACGCTGAAGCAAGTTACTCATGGATGCGAGAATGATGCATTGAGCCAACTGTGCATCATCTTGTCACTTTCTAAAAGTAGCAATTTCTTCCTTAGAGGCATTGTCTACAACCATTGCAGGGATAGACGTATTAAGGACATAAGATAGCTTTTCAGCCGTGAGAACTATTCTCAAATTCTTTAACCAATCCATTTAATTTGGTCTGGTTAAATAGCATCTAATATGCTTCGCAGTGATAGTAATTTTAGACATTGTAAAATTCTGTAAATGAATTTGTAATCAACAACATTTTAGCATACATTCTTTTATTAATTACCAAAATAATTTAGGTCTTATTTTAAATTGGTATCTTCCACTATTTTCTATCAAACTATATTACCCTCAATTTATATAGTTCGGCGATATCTAATTAAAGATATGCTAGTGAGAATAAGGACCCCATTTCAAATGTATATAGCCTTGTGTGCACAACAAACTATATATAAATAAATAGGTAGACAACTCTTGTCAATTACATCAATTATGCAACTCCTTGTATTTTGCCTCTTAGATCATAATGGTCAAGTGTGTGCATATCCGAACTAAAATGATCTAAGTTAAGTCATACCTAGCACTCCATATATTCAAAAGAAAAACACTGTCCTTGTGTGTGCACAACAAAACATCATTGTTCAGTCTATTTATAAGTATTAAATGTGATAAAACAACATCTTAAATATTTAATACTTGCCTTGTGTGTGCACAACAAAACTCATATTAAATATTTAATACTCTATTGTTTTACCATGCTAGAAGGCGACGTTCGATATTCCAAATATCTTTGAACGTTACAACTTAATATAAAATATTTGAGGGATTTGTTATTAATTTGTCTCATCTTATTTAGCGAGCATGCACATATATATATATAAAATACGCGTCATATTAATTAATATGCTACGAAGCATGTTTGCATATATATATATATATATATATATATATATATATATATATATATATATATATATATATATATATATATATATATATATAGTATAAGCATGCACATATAGAATATTATATTCTACCCGGATTGACTATGAACTTTATTCTAGTTTGGTTCACTAGAGCCACCAAGTGAACCAAAAGGTCAAACCCTAGAGGTGCAAGAATTAATATTTCAATATAACTATTACATTTAAACCCAAGCTCCATTACAAACGGGTCTTCAAGCGCTCCTTGATCCTTGATCTCCAATTTTTCAAAATTAATTCTAACTATTCATATTACAAAACTATTTAAAATAAATAGAAACCTTGATCAGCAGTCAATGGGAAGTATATAGGAGGGAGATAGAATTTACATTAAGAAAAATTTAGAGAAGACGAGGTACGCAGACCCCATTTAATAAAACAAATACATTCATGCATTCAACTAAAATAAAATCCAATCACATTGGTCAATAGTCCATATTCAATCCCATTTATTATCATACACATCACCATATGCATCAATAAATAACATTCATCTCATGAATAATAAATATTTAATATATATATTGATATCATTTAATGGGCAAATTTAATTAGTATAAAATCTAATTTTGAATTAAAATAAACTCTTTTATTTTTAATCCAAATTTAAATCAAAATAAATCTATTTTATTTTAATTTATCCTATTTTGAATAAAATAAACTATTTTATTTTAATCAAAATCATTAATCAAAATAAACTTATTTATTTTAATTAATTATGGAATACAATTCCAAGTAAAAAAAACTCCTTTATTAAAGAAAACACAGATTCCCTTTCCTATTCACAAATAAACTCATTTATTTTGAATAATATGAAATCTTATTTTCTATCTAAATAAATTCCTTTATTTAAGGAAATACAGATTCTCTTTTCTATTCACAAATAAACTCTTTTATTTTGAATAATATGAAATCTTATTTCATATCTAAATAAACTCCTTTATTTAAGAAAACATGGAATCCAATTTTAACTCTAATTAGTTATCATGGAATTCAATCCCAACTCTAATTAGTTAGCATGAAATCTAATTTTAAAATTAACTTTTTTATTTTAAGATTAAAATAAACTTTTTATTTAAATTATAAAATAATTAGAATAATATATATATTAATTCCTTCCTTGCAAGATACACGTGAATCATTTTCGTGGCCACCATTTAATATAACTTACCAGGAGTATATATATATTCGTTAAAAGTAATACTGAAGCACATGGTTCATATCTTAGTAATACATAACCTGGAAAAGTAATTCGCGAAGCATCATTTAAAACAGGATCATATATATATACAAACCACGGAATCAAGAAACGAATTTGCGTTTTTTTTAATAATAAATTTTTTACAACAAAATTATCCCCAATTAAATTGTTCAAAACACATATCAAATTAAAATAATTAATAATTCGCATAAAGGTTTGACTTTGATACCACTGTTAGGTTTGTAATATTCTTGGACGCAATCAAATTGTACAAAATAAGCGGAAACGTGGAAAATCAGAATTTTAAAATTTTACAAACTATATACCCGGATCATCCTTTATGCACAATTATTAATTAAACGAAAAGATAAATGACAATAATCATACCCTTAAAGATTCGAGCTTCCTCAGGTACAAGTTCACCTCAAATCTTTTTCGCGTTCAACTTGAATCCACTGGGTTTTGTTCCTTCCTTTGATCAACGTTAGCCACCCAAGTGTTTGACCTCTAGAGGTGATCCACCAAAGAAGAAGAAATATTCAAGAAGAAGTGTGGTTGGCTAAACTCTAGTTTTCTATCTCTATAGAAAAGGAGTGTACTCTCCAACTATTGGAATCACGTCTGTTGTGAAAAAGTCAACAACAACTCTGCACTCATAATAAGACTCATCTTATTTATAGATGTAGGCAACCCTCCTTAACAATCAAGCAATTAGATTTTATTTTAATCAATCTAACTATTTTAATTAATTAGGTTCCTAATCTTATTAGGAATAATTAATTAAACTTTTAATTTATTAGCCTCCTAATCTTATTAGGAATAAATGAGAGTGCTTTTATTAATTAATTCCCAAACTCCTTTAGGAATTAAATAATAATAGTAGTAATAATAATAAGACTCCTATTATTAATTTATATTTAATATTTTTTAAATATTAAATAATAAATATTAAGTTATTTAATTTATTCTATCACCATAGATTAAATTAAATATACTTAACTTATTATTACGATTATGCCATTAACTTCTTAAATAATTATTCTTCCTTTTATGGTGTGACCCTTTAGATTCTCCATATTAAACCGGTTGTGAATAAATCAATTAGAACAATTCTAATCTTATTTAAATAAATAAATTAAACTATTAATTTATTTAAATAAATAATATTTATTCTACAATAGGGATAAGCCTCTCTAGTGATCAACGACTTTCCAAATAATATAGATTTCAACATTAATCATAAAAGAACCTTTGAGTAAATAGTTACTGTACAATTCAATTCTTCCACCATACAATGTCCCAATTAAATATAAGACATGGAATTACTGTCAAGTCTTATTTTATTTAATTATACGTATTTCGATCCTTAAATGCACAACTCCAAATAATGCAAATTAGAAACTCCTTTCTAATTTCATTCGCCTTAACCCAAGGACTCTTTGGGTTGTCATTTATCGAATTATATATGACATTTCTCTTCTTTTATTAGAAGCGGTAGATTCTTTATTGATCATACATTATCTCCATGCACAACTTATTATACCCAAACATACCTTTTGATATACCCTAATGATCTTAAGGAATAAGTCAAAGTATAACTCATCATACACAAGATACTATGATGATCTTAAGTCCAAGGATCACTTGTACTACTATCACTACAGGAATTCCTATTGACAGGCAAGTAAAACTCTATTAAGTATTCCTTAACGAGCCACGTTCAGTGAACTTATTCTCTAATAAGTACTTATATACTTGCTTTAGTGTCTCCACATAAATGATTATGAGATCAATCATCCTTATCCAATGAGCAAGCAACGTATGTACCAATCTATTCAGATTCACTAATCCCCAATTTAGTAATCCAACGATTGGGAACTATTTTAGTTTTAAGCTTTTTAAGAATTTAGATCTCATTAGAATGATCATCGTCATTATTCTAAAAGAATTGCTTAAAACTATGGGTTTATCACATATTATAAAACAACATCATGTAGATAATTTAAAAGCCTTTAATTAATTAATACTTTTTATTAATAAATGAATAAGATTGTTACAAAGTATATGCTTTATTATCAAACATGATTGGCTTGTGTGCATACTACTTTCACCTATTACATGTCCAACACATTATCATGTTCCTTAGATTATATTAAATTAACACACAAAGGGTTGCACTTGCATACGTGCATCCCGACGCCCTCCGATTGCCTCCGAGTGCACAATAGTCCTACAGATGGCCATTTTTACCCCTACTAACGACATCAAATTGAAAAACTTAAATACAAAAGTTGTAGGTGTACTCGTCCTCGTTCTGGATCATCTTGAATCGCATCAATCGGAGTTTATATGAAAAAGTTATGTCCATTTTAGTAAAACATATCCGGTCAAATTTTCTCTAACTTTCGTAAGTCTGCGTACCCCCCGCCGGGGCGGGATAAAAAACACTACAAAAGCCCGCCGTGGTGGGAGTACCGGTATCAACTTCTGCAGTTCTCGAACGAACACAACAGAAAGCCAAATTAGGCCTAAAAGCTCCTTTCTAACAACCATTCCAACTTACCCAAGTTGTAATAAGTTTACAGAAACATAAACTAATGTTTCTAACCATATAAATAACATAAACATCAAAATTACAACCTCTAAATTCACTGTTTTTACTATTTCTTCACGTTTTGACATTCTTAGCGAAATTAATCATTCTAAATTCGTTGTACAATCAAAATAGTCCATTTAAATCATATTATTTTCATTTCTTTATATATTTTCACAATTAATAGATAAGTACTAGTTTATTACATGAATTGAGCATCAATTTTAATATCACATAAGCTATATTCACACACACACACACACACACACACACACACACACACACACACACACACATATATATATATATATATATATATATATATACACTCTCATTCAATTTCTTCACTTTTAAACATATTTCCATAAAATTGATTACTTTAAATCATGAATGAATGATATAAAATAGTTTATAATCATCTATTAACACATAACAAACTCATAATTTCCACAACAATCATTTACAGAGAACTTTTTAGAAAATAACAAAATTTTAAAAAATAAGAATTCTACCTTTGCTTTCTTGTTTAGATGATGAAGGCTACTTTGTTAATCCCCTCTTGGCTTCCAAACTTCCAACTTTTCTCTAATTTTCTCTAGAGCTCTCATTTTCTTCTCTCTCTTCTCTCTTCTTTCTCTTCTCTATTTTCTTCTTTCTTTAGTATTAGGCTTAAACTAAAACTTAACGTAAAAAGAAAAACAGACGCTAACGGATAAAAACTAACATTTAATAATAACTATACTAAATATATATCAGTTATTTTTAGTTGAAATTCAAAAGCCATAAGGCCTTGTGTGAAAGCCCCAAATCCGGGTACTAATCACCACGAATCTGGTATACTAATTCTATAACTATTGCGAAAGATATAAACATAAATTGTTTATACATTAAACTTTACACATAATCCCCAAGGTCGAGAACCTTCACTTAATACATAATTCATAACCTAATTGACATACAATGTTGTTATCATACATTACTGTTACAAATTTAGCTGCACATATAATCCAAAGCTGGACTTGTCTTTAACTTTTCCTGTATCCGACGTATTCGTCCTAATCTGCAATGTTTATCATGATATAGCAAGGGTGATCAACAATTTTGCCCAACAAGTTTAAGTTCAATATAAAGGATATATCATGATTGAAAAGAATGAACAATAAGTTGACAAACGTTTAACAATATAATAATTGTGAAGTAGCATGAACAAATTTTCATAGCTGAATGAACAATGAACATGAATAAATCAACTGGACCAAATGGTAATTGTTGACGTCAGGATTTTTATTTGTCCCTTTTCTGTTCTTGTTCTTTGGTGTTCTCATGTTAGGTGAGATTTGTTTGAAAAAATAAGTTGTGAAAAGGTCCGACATGTATATGTCGACGATTGGACGATAAGAGTCGCCAGTTGGTTTTTTATATGGTTGTACCAACACAATAGAGAAAAGGTTTGCACATTGACCTAGTGACGTGACACTACTAATCGGGTTTGTGAAACCGAGATTCATTAGGGTCCGGGGGCTTGATTATGTGGAGGGAAGGTGTTAGGCACCCCCCGACATCCGTGTTACCACAGTGACCGCCACTTTTCAAGAAACTGTTATATGAATGTGTGTGTGTGTGTGTGGGTCAATGTTCAGTTATATGAAAGTAGCGCGAGGCCTCGTTCGCACCTATATATATAGGGTTTGAATTTGTGTAAAAATTCAGTTTTAAACAAGATATGGAAGTGATGTTTTGTAAAAATGTTTTTTTAAACCCTTATGCTCAATAGTAATTGAGGCCTTTTACACTTCCATTTTTTATTAAGCGTTCGACTTAATTTCTTTTAATTTTTGAGATGCGAAGCATCCTCGAGAAAATAATATACAAAGCAGTGTCGAACTCCTCGTGGGCATGAAAACCATATGAAGAAATCCAAACACCGTGAATAAACTTACAAGTTGCTTACAGTTGAAAATGTCAATCACTGGAACCGAATCTAGATCCAGTAACCTGAATCTGTGATCACAATATTCCTAGGCTCACATGATGCCGCAATTGATATGAAAGCAATAAGAAGTTATATATATAAATCTATAAATATATATATATATACAGACATGATCAACCACCACGAAGCACCTCCATGAGGGATCAGAAATATAAATAAAGCTGTAAAAGCAATCAACCGCCATGAAGTAAACTCCAGGCGGGACGAAAAGTAAATATATATACGTAAAAGCAGTAAACGCACCAGATGTAAAATCAAGGCTCATCGAACAAAGTTCGACAATAGTTGATATATATATATATATATATATATATATATATATATTAAAGCAGTAAATGCACCGGATGTAAAATCCAGGCTCATCGATAAGAGATCGACACAGTTCATATATATATAAATATATATATATATATATATATATATATATATATGAAAGCAAATAAACGCTCCAGACATAAGTCTAGGCTCATCGAACAGAGTTTGACACACAATATATATATATATATATATATATATATATATATATATATATATACATAAAATAAATAAGCGCTCCAAACGTAAGTCTAGGCTCAATCGAGGCATAACTCGATAATGTTAGTCCATATATAAAAAAATATATAAGTATATATATATATATATACAAACTGAAATGAAACCATGGACCGAAGTTCGGACATACACACATAACACGACTCTTAACGTGAAGAATGGTGTGTGCAAAGATAAAGAGAAATGCTTTAAAGTGTGTAAGAAGGCTTACAGTGGATTGCCAAAGAAGACTTCTATAACTTTAATTGGATGAACACTCGGCTCCCGCCGGTAAAAATAGTAGCTATATGTGAGCTCACAAGTGTTTAAAATGAGAAAGCACTCAGTTTAGGGTGTGTACAGAGCAAATTTGACAGGGCTTCATCGCTTTTTTCTCTTACAAAATAGCCACCCTAAGCCCTCTATTTAAAGAGGGGGGCCGCAGATATACCTGCGGCTGCCCGGGGTGCCCCGGGGTTTGTGCGTCCCGTCGTCTCGAAGTACGTGCACTATAATATCCGCTCGAATTTTCAGAATTGTAATTTGGGTATCCGATTGCGGTGTATAAGACCTATTTTGGACTTCCGTTATCGAGAGCTACGCCATGACATGGTATTTGCCCTTTTTTGATGCCGGGAATATGGGTCCATGACCAAAATGTCATTTCTGGGTTTCCATCAAGTAGTCCGTTGAGCCGTTTTGCGTAGTTTGCGCTCGGAAGTTAAGATATGGTTTATGTGGGACTTCTTTTTGAAGAAATTTGAGTTTAAATGAGTGCATTTGATTTAAGTTGAAGTTGAGTTGGCAAAATGACCATTTTGGCCCTCCCTGGGTTATCTCTGGTCTTTGCACAATTATAGCGGGTTTTTCCCAGGGTTATCTCTGATAATGTCATTTTGTTGACTCTGAATGTCCTCAGGGTCATCTTTGAGGTTGGCTTGACTACCCGTGGTTGACTCTGGGCATTGAAATTGATCTCCCGGGGTTATCTCCGGGGTTGGAACTGCCTTTCCCGGGGTTATTTCTGGGGTTGGAAACTGATTTCTCGGGGTTATCTCCGAGGTTGGAAACTGGATCTCCCGGGGCTATCTCCGGGGTTGGAATTGATTGTTGTGGTCCTCCAGGGTTATCTCTGGAATGTGAAAAAGATTGTTTTGTTCTCCTGCATAGTTAGTAACAGGAAAACAAAATTTTGAGTGTCTACAGATGCCCCTCTTTATCATATTCATGCAATGTAATGGAATGAACATGATAAAGATTACTAGACACTTGAAATATGACAATATATTTTCAATGATGTAGATCGTAATGTAATGAATGTTTTGATGAATGTTAAATGTTTTCGCGAATCGTAGTTCGCAAATCGCACATCGCATTTCGCACTCTGTTTTTTGTATTTGGCCAATCGCCTTTCGCAAATCGTAAATCGCACATCGCATTTTGCAAATCGTAATGTAATGAATGTTATGATGAATATTAAAATGTTTTTGCAAATCGCTTTACCTTTACTGGGGATTACTGATGCCTATGCTGGTGTTGACTACAATAGTTTGGCTTTTTGTCGGTGTCGCTGATGCCTGTTTGATGAAGAGAAATTGAGATGTTTTCTACATCTCTACTAGGGATGATGTTATGAAATCACCGAACCTTTACAATGTATACGCTTGGTAGTTTACAATGGTGCCTACCCTGATGGTAGTTTGACAACAGATCCTACCCTGCTGGTAATTGAATACACTGACATCGCTGAACTGTCTTGATGTTGCGCTGAATTGATGCTAATGGTTTAGAATACCAGATCCTCCGATACCTTTACTGAAGTAATATTCAAAGGTTTGCTTCACCAAACTCTGCCTGATGTTACGCTAGATTGATGACAACCACCAAGTGTCTACGATGAAAATTTTCTATAATCTAGGTATTTAATTTGCACGCATATTTAAATCTACTGGAGATGCATGCTAAACCTTTATAGAGATGTATGTTGATGTAGTACCTTTTCATATATGTAGATCATGCATGATGTGATGCTCTAGATTTCCTTAGGAGTCTAATGTCCTAGGTTGATGCAGATTGTAATTTGTATGGAGTATAATTTTACCTCACCCTTTTTGAGGTGATTTGGAGTCTCCTTTCGCTGTTGGGTATTTGTGCCCCATTTCCTTGAGCGTTTAATTTGCAACCCAGCTGAACTGATGACTTGAATGCCGCTAACATCCCTAGAGGGTTCAGCTTATTCTTTCGCTGCCCAGATTTGAACTTCGGTATAAAGGTCTCGACTTGTGAGAATTTGACACCGGTTGGAAAATTTGATTATGAGAATTTCATTCGCTAGACCTTTTGTTATTGGGCTTCTTCTTTTGAGTTAAGGACTTTCTTGAGAATTTTCCCTTTCTTTTATAGGGGCAAGCTTATTTCGTAATGATTTCTTTCTAGATTTCTCCTTCTTTTGATGAGAGGCTTGATCCCGCCTTAAACTCCTTCGCTTTCCTGGAATCGGAAAATGTCCCAGTTCAAATCGCCAGTGAGGTGATGTTATGGAAGCTCTGATGATGATGTACCATGCTGATGGTGCTGACAGGTGCATTTTCCTCTTTAGGATGGTTGATAAATGCCCTAGTGTTGAATTATTGCTATTTCCGATATTGCCCCAGTCTTGTTGTAAGGTTTCCAATATCGGTTTGTCGCCAATTTTGAAATTTCCCCAGTGTTGCTTGTGGTCTGGGATAATTGCTTTGACATTTGGGCTGATAAGATACCAAGATCGCAAGAGACTTTTACCTCTGTACCAGATGATGAATAAGTATCAGACTTGGGCTTTGATGCCTTCAATCATTGTTCCTGACTTGTTATCAATCGGCCTTGATGGTTTTCTTCTAATTTGATGAAGACTTGTGATGGAGGGTGTCGACTCTTTGAAGGTCCTTGTTGCTGGTTGTCTTAGTGTATCACTGTTTCTTCCTTTCTAGGATTTGTGCCAGATTCGACGAAATGACATTGAAGTGTTGTTAGGTCTTCTCGACAGGGGTTGCTGACTTGGAAGGTTGTTCTTGGGATTGATTTTTCAGTTTGGATGTTTCTTTTGAGGGTCAGACCACACCACTGATGGTTGCCTACATATTTCTGTATGCGAGGGAGATCAGGTCTGCGTAGTTCCTGCTTTATAAGATAAACGGTTTAAGAAGTGTTTGTTTGGTTTTTTTTTTTGGGTTTTTGTTTGGTTTGACCGTACCAAAAATGGCTGCCTACGTACTCCCATTGATGAGGGGAGATCAGGTATTTCGTAGTTCAGGCTTGATGAGCTGAAACCCGACTGATTTGATTTGTGATTTGTGATTTGTGATTTTTTTTTCTTTTTTTCCCTTTATTTACATGCATGGAAAATAAAAGGCATACTACGAAGAAAGTGATACCGTCCCAACATCTTCTGGAACTCGCAACTTTATCCCCTAGATCTACATCTTCTTGGCTAGATGAGGCCCGATAGTCTAGTTGTCAGTGGTTATGTTGCCTTCGAGGCTCGTGATAAAGATTACCTCTTGATTCTGAATGTCTTCACTTATAGCCATAACTTGATTGCTTCCTGATTCAGTACATTCCTCAGGGACACTTGAACTGGACGTATCGTAAAAAGGGATGAACTCCTGATTCTTTGATGAGTTGGTTTCCTCGATATCCTCACAACCTTTTCTTTCATTTGTTCCTTCACCTTTTTCTTAGGCTTGATAGGATTCAATCATGAAATCTCCCTCGAACTGTTGTCGCATTTCTTGCAAGGAACTTTCTTTTTTTAGCTTTTTCTTTCTTGGAAAGGATTAGTATTTCCTCCGCATCATCCAAGGTGGTAAAATCAGGAACATGGTTGTTATCTTTGGACCACATGATGTTTGATGTTGGCGGAGGAAACTCTTTTTGGGATTCCCCTGTCTCCTCAGTCATTCCTTGCATTGGGATTAGTCCACCTTATGTTCTGCCAAAATTGGTGCTCATAGCCTTCACTTCCTCTGAACTGCCTGTCTCGAGTGGACATCTTAAGCTTTTTATTTCGTTTTCGCCTTTTTTGGTCATGGAAAATTCTATCTCCAACTCCTCATTTTCAATGAGATCCTAGATTTTATGTCGCAAAGACCAACATTCCTCAGTCGTATGCCCAAGTGAGTTAGAATGGTAGAGACATATCTTGGTGGAATCATAACTCTTCATCTTGGGATTTATAGGAGGCAACAACTCAGTAATCCTTCCTTCGCTTATTAGAAAGTATAGCATTTCTTCATTGGATTTGCTTAGAGGGGTGAATTTTCGGACTCTTGTGGAGGTTGTTTGATCTTTCTTCTTTGAGAATTCGCATTCCCCCGAGCGATTTTTCCGTTGGAGAGATCTTCTAGAAATTTTATCATCCCCCTTTTCTTGGCCTTCTGATAGTTGAGTGAAAAACTGCCTCGTATCATGATGTTGGCACATTATCAGCTTAGCTAGCAGATTTACTTGATTCTGGATTGTCTCTAATTTTTGCATTACTATCATACCCTCCTCCGAGTTTTTCCACTTTAGGACATTTGTTCGGTGCCTTTGGGGGTATTCCTCAATCCTTTGTATGTACTTACGATTTGGATACATTTCAGCGCTTCCTGACCTGATCAAGTTTACTTCTTCCGCATCTTGCTGCAACAGAAGGTTGGTGTTGACATTTTGTTGGGTTGTTGGACCACAATACTGCCACTTTCGATCAGATTTTGAATTTTATGCTTTAAGGACCAACAATCTTGTGTATCGTTTCCTGGAGACCTTGAGTGGTAAATGCATCTTTGGCTTAGATTGTATCTTTTTCTCCCTTGTTCCAGAGGTGGAGCCAGTTCGGTAATTTTCTTGTGATCCATTAATATCGCCAATACGTTTTCAAGGGAATTTCCTAGTGGAGTGAACACCAGATTTTCAGTTCTCTTAAATTTTCTTTTCCTCTCTGGGCATTGGTAGAATGCAGCCGGTTGTTGAAATGGCAGATTGTCTTGCTTTTTCCAAATGGGGGGATGGTAGGTTGGTCTCCTATCTTTCCCCTGTACAATAAGGGATACATCTTCAGTGCCTTTATCGGGTATACCCGTGGGATCGCTTGCATACTTTCCAGTCCGTATATGTTTGGCGACTGCTTCCAAGGCAGTGAAGTCTTTAATTTTACCTACTTTCAGGCCCATCTCTGCCATTTCGCCGTGTTTGATCATTTCCGATAATGGCTTTCCTATGCCTGCTAGGATCCTTTCATAGTAAGAAGCCTCTTGGATATCAATAAATGTCATTACCATCTCAGTTTCTGTCATTGATGGAATGCCTTGCGCTGCTAAATGTATCCACCTTAGGGCATATTCTCGAAAAGATTCAGTACTTTGCTTTTTGACTTTAGGCACTTGGTATCAATCCGGTGCCATTTGTGACTGAAAACTGTACTGATTTAGAAAGACATGGGCCAATTCTTCCCAGTTGTGGATTTTGGCATTGTCAAGTAGGGCATACCATGCTTTAGCCTCTCCAGTGAGACTCCTTTGGAAAAGCTGCATTCTGAGGCTTTCATCCTTCGCATAAGACCCTAGTTCGCCAACATATACTTTTAGGTGTATATAGGGATCGCCTTCCCCATTGTACTTTTCAAAATCTGGGACTTTGAATTTGTCAGGATATCGAGCCCCTGGGAATATGCAGAGATCTGAATAGGTGACACTTCCATAGTTTCCAGTCCATTTGATTGATCGAATAGTTTCCTCCATTTGTTGGACTTTCTTTCTTATATCCCCAGTTTCTCAATCATCCCTGAGTTTTGCGATTTCAGGGGTTTTGTTGGTTCCTTTATTGGAATGAGGTTCAGGTATCTGGGTTTCTATCTTTTTGCCAATACCCTGACTGCCCCTTGGTGTGAATGACTCTGGTTGAGTAGGCATTGTTTGGCTTCAAGTGTCTTTACTTTGTTATTTTAGAAAGACAACTAATTCTGCTATCTGATTCCTTAATCCTTCAAACTCCTCTTGGGAAACAGGAGTAGGATCAGGCTGGGCACTTGTAGTCATGTCTGACGGTGGGCTTAGTGCCTTCTTGGACTTTAAACGGGTAACATGACCGATTGCTTCCCTACAAAAACACTTACGTAGTTTAGTCTTAGGGAATGTGGAAATGTTACATGCTATGTGATGTGTCCGTTTTAGGAGTATTATCCTGCAAAATGGATGCCAGTTGTTTATATAACAAGATAACATGCTAGATAAAAGGGAATGCATGTACACATTCATTCATATTTTTCCATTACATTGAGATTGACATGGAAATGAAATTACAAGTAATTGTAATTACAAGTAATTGAAATGGGAAAGTATGAAGAGACTTTCCTTTGCGTTTGGTTTATCAGAGGCTAACCTACCTTAGGCTACTCTCGCGGCTTTTTGGCATAAAGGTTCCCAAATCATCGCAATTTACTTGACGGGAAGTTAATCCGGTCTTTTAATTGGAGCGAATTTGGGTGGTGCCTTTCCTGAGTCTCATTGAAATTAGTCTTCCTACGAGTCCAGTAATCAAACACCGACAGGATAATCTCCTGGTGGAGGAACCACATAACATACATTCACATACAACGTGTCTCACAATATTGAAATGATGACATATGCGAAGCACTAATATCACAAGCAGATATGGTGTGAAGCACTAAGTGCAATAAGTAAATGTATTCATACACATTCATCATAAATGTAAATGCAACATCCACACACAAGCATATAATAGTTTTGAAAAGATTGTAATAGCGATTTTTAAGCCCCTCTTTTGGTGTCCCCAAAGAGTCGCCACCTGTCGACGTCGGGATTTTTATTTGTCCCTTTTCTGTTCTTTGGTGTTCTCATTTTAGGTGAGATTTTTTTTGAAAAAACAAGTTGTGAAAAGGTCCGACATGTATATGTCGACGATTGGACTATAAGAGTTGCCAGTTGGTTTTTTATATGGTTGTACCAACACAACTGAGAAAAGGTTTGCACATTGACCCAATGATGTGACACTGCTAAACGGGTCTGTTAAAACGAGATTCATTAGGGTCCGGGGGCTTGATTATGCGTAGGGAAGGTGTTAGGCACCACCAGACATCCGTGTTACCATGGTGACCACCACTTTTTAAATAATTGTTATATGAATGTGTGTGTGTGGGGGGGGGTCAATGTGCAGTTATATGGAAGTAGTGCAAGGCCTCGTTCGCACCTATATACACAGGGTTTGAATTTGTGTAAAAATTCTTTTTAAACAAGATATTGCAGTGATGTTTTGTAAAAAAGGTTTTTTCAAACCCTTATGCTCAATAGTAATTGAGACGTATTACACTTCAATTTTTTTATTAAATGATCGGTTTAATTGCTTTTAATTTTCGAGATGCGAAGCATTCTCGAGAAAATAATGTACAAAGCAGTGTTGAACTCCTCGTGGGCATGAAAACCAAATGAGGACATCCAAACACCGTGAATAAATTTACAAGCTGCTTACAGCTGAAAATGTCCATCACGAGAACCGAATCTAGATCCAATAACCTGAATCTGTGATCACATGATTCCTAGGCTCACATCATGCCGCAATTGATATGAAAGCAGTAAGCAGTTATATATATAAAAGCTGTAAATATATATATACAGACATGATCAGCCACCACGAAGCACCTCCATAGGGGATCGGAGTAAACTCCAGGCGGGACGAAACGCACCGGATGTAGATTCCAGGCTCATCGAACAGAGTTCAACACACAGTTCATATATATAAGTATATATATATATATATATATATATATATATATATATATATCTGAAAAGCAAATAAACGCTCCAGGGCGTAAGTTCAGGCTCAATCGAGGCATAACTCGATAATGTTAGTCCATATATATATATATATATATATATATATATATATATATATATATATATATATATATATATATATATATATATATATACAAACTTAAATGAAACCACAGATAGAAGTAAAGGGCATACACACTATAATCTGACTCTCAACGTGAAGAATGGTGTGTGCAAAGATGAAGAGAAAGGGTTTAAAGTGTGTAAGAAGGCTTACAGTGGACTGTCAAATAAGACTTTTATAACTTTAATTGGATGAACACTCGGCTACCGCCGATAAAAATAGTAGCTATATGTGAGCTCACAAGTGTTTAAAATGAGAAAGCACTCAGTTTAGGGTGTGTACAAAGCAAATTTGACAGGGCTTCCTCGCCTTTTTCTCTTATAAAATGGCCACCCCAAGCCCTCTATTTATAAAGGGGGGAGCCACAGGTGGCTGCAGATATACGTGCTCGCATGTAGTGTGATGTCCGCTCAAACTTTTAGAATTGCAATTCGGGCATCCGACTGAGGTGTATAAGACCTATTTCGGACCGCCGTTATCGAGAGCTATGCCATGACATGGGATTTGCCTTTTTTTGATGCCGAGAAGATGGGTTTATGACTGAAATGGCATTTCTGGATTTCTGTTAAGCAGTCCGTTGAGCCATTTTGCGTAGTTTGCGCTCGGAAGTTAAGATATGGTTTTTGTGGGACTTCTTTTAAAGCAATTTGAGTTGAAATGAGTGCATTTGATTGGAGTTAAAGTTGAGTTGACAAAATGACCATTTTGCCCCTCCTGGGATTATCTCTGGTCTTCGCACAGTTGTAGTGGGTTTTTCCCAGGGTTATCTCTGATAATGTCATTTTGTTGACTCTAAATGTCCTCAGGGTAATCTCTGAGGTTGGCTTAACCACCCGGGGTTGACTCCCGGCATTGAACTTGATCTCCCGGGGTTATCTCCGGGGTTGGAACTGCCTTTCCCGGGGTTATTTCCGGGATTAGAAACTGATTTCCCAGGGTTATCTCCGGGGTTGGAAACTGGATCTTCCGGGGCAATCTCCAGGGTTTGAATTGATTGTTGTGGTCTTCCAAGGTTATCTCTGGAATGTGAAAAAGACGCTTTTGTCCTCCTGCATAGTTAATAATAGGAAAACAAAATTTCGAGTGTCTACAGATGCCCCTCTTTATCATGTTCATGCAATGCAATGGAATGAACATGATAAAGATTACTAGACACTTGAAATATGATAAGGTATTTTCAATGATGCAGATCGCAATGTAATGAATGTTATGATGAATGTTAAAATGTTTTCGCGAATTGTATTTCGTAAATCGCACATCACATTTCGAACTTCGCTTTTCGCATTTGGCCAATCGCCTTTCGCAAATCGCACATCGCATTTCAAAAATTGCAAATCGCAAATTACAAATCGCAATGTAATGAATGTTATGATGACTGTTAAAATATTTTCGCAAATTGCTTTACCTTTACCGGGGATTACTGATGCCTATGCTGGTGTTGACTATAATAGTTTGGCTTTTTGTCGGTGTCGCTGATGCTTGTTTGATGAAGAGAAATTGAGATGTTTTCTACATCTCTACTGGGGATGATGTTTTGAAATCACCGGACCTTCCCGATGTATACGCTTGATAGTTTACAATGGTACCTACCCTGATGGTAGTTTGACAAAGGATCCTACCTTGCTGGTAATTGAATACGCTGACATCGCCAAACTGTTTTGGTTCCCACTCGAACAGTGGTATACAAAGCTTTCATCGCTGAACTGTCTTTATGTTGCGCTGAATTGATGCCAATGGTTTAGAATACCGGATCCTCTGATACCTTTGCTGAAGTAGTATTCAAAGGTTTGCTTTACCAGACTCTGCCTGATGTTACGCTGGATTGATGACAACCACCAAGTGTCTACGACAAAATTTTTCTCTA
Source organism: Panax ginseng (assembly GCA_020205605.1). Lineage (NCBI taxonomy): Eukaryota > Viridiplantae > Streptophyta > Magnoliopsida > Apiales > Araliaceae > Panax > Panax ginseng. The sequence goes on along the minus strand of CM035150.1, from coordinate 37,991,532 downwards.
ATCTAGGTATTTAATTTGCACGCATATTTAAATCTACTAGAGATGCATGCTAAACCTTTATAGAGATGTACGTTGATGTAGTGTCTTTTCACATCTGTAGATCATGCATGATGTGATGCTCGAGATTTCCTTAGGAGTCTAATGTCCTAGGTTGATGCAGATTGCAATTTGTATGGAGTAGAATTTTACCTCACCCTTTTTGAGGTGATTTGGAGTCTCATTTCATTGTTGGGTACTCCTGCCCCATTTTCTTGAGCGTTTGATTCACAACCCAACTGAACTGATGACCTGAATGCAGCTAACATCCTTGGAGGGTGCATCTTGTTCTTTCGCTGCCCAGATTTAAACTTCGCTAACATCACACATAAAAGATTAAGGGTGGTCAAAGTATGTTAGAAAACATGTTCTTGAACTTTCTGGGTTTTCATAAAAATGTTCATATAGCTAGTGGTCAACCCTTGTTTGACCACCCATAACTTTGATTCTGTTATTGATCTAAGTGTGTTAGTTCCCAAAGGCACAATAGTTACCTAGAAGGGGGGTTGAATAGATATTTTAAATTCTTTTTCGAAATACTTGTTAGTTTTGATAATGACTTAAACACAACGGAATTGTGATTTGTTTGTTTTCCCTTTAAGATATAATGAGTTGATAGGAGTTAAGCAGTTATGACAGTTATAGCATTTATAGAAAGAAAATAAGAGACACAGTGATTTTAAGTGGTTCAGAGCAATTAAAGCTCCTAGTCCAGTCTTCTACTCCTCGAGTAGGAAATCAACTAAGGATATTTTTACATTTTCTGAATCTCACAGATTCCTTCAAAACCAACAGTCTTGGAACTTCTAAGTTCACTTTTGAACTCTTCAAGTCCAGCAGACTTGGTACTTCTTAATTCACTTAGAACTCTTCAAGTCCTTCTGACTTGGAACTTCTTACTTCACTTGATAATAGTTGAGTTCTTGAATGGTGCTACTCAGTTACCGTTAAGCTTGTGTTCAAAAGAACTGAGTAGCTGAGCAAGCTTTCTTTTTCAGATCATAGAGTTGAGTGTTCTTCAACGTTTTTTGTTCAGTGATTGCTTAGTTCTCTTCTTTTGCTGATGTTTTGCATATATGATGCATTTGAAATGTATCCGTTGAAGACATTCGTTGGAGCATGAAATGCATTTGACATTTCTGAACTTTGATGGAGACGTTTTGCACAAATTCTGATTTACAGTCTGGCCCACTGACACAGCAAACTGCTATCTTACCTAACACCTGAAAAGGTGTTTTCTACTGACCTATAGTACTTTCTTTAGCTTCTTCAATACATTTCTTTGTTGTATACTAAGGATGACTGTTGTGTCATTGGGACTCCCGAGGACTTAAACTGTGAAACGTCAGATTTTATGAATAAAGAATTAATTTTCTCGAAATAATTTTTTTTATATTATGGTGTGAATTTGAGATAATGTTATAGTTGTGTGTAATATTTATAAATTTTGCAAAGTATGCAAGTTGTCATATTATATTCGATTGGTGGGGAATATTCGTTTTAAGCAGAAATATTAAATGCGACGACCACAATCATTAGTGGACTTATAATGGAATTATTGCCGGATCGAGAAAGCGACAAAAATATTTTATTGAAAATAACGACGGAAGTTTTCTGGTTGATCTTTGTTGAACTACTCGGTAGTAAAAAAACGATGTCTGGCGTTGTTGCAAAGTAGTACACACGGTATTGATTATTGATATTTATGTGAGAAGTCACTCGGTTTTGTTCAATTATTGCTACAATAGTTCTTTGCGTAGTATCTCACATTATTTGATTCAATTATTGTTGATTTAGAAGTTTTGTTTTATTCACGTAATAAAATAGAAACATCTTTTTATATAAAGCAGAATACTTTATTAAAGTTATTCTATAAATAGAATATATTATATTCTATTATGCATAGTGTTTTTGCATAGTAAAATCTTTTATATAAAACATAATACTTTATTAAAGTTATTCTATAAATAGAATATATTATATTTTATTATGCATAGTATTTGCATAGTGCCCGGATAGTGTTTGCATAATAAAAATCTTTTTATATAAATAGAATATATTATATTTTATTTAAAATATTTTTCTTTAAATATGGACCGTCAGATTAAAGTAAATCAATCTGGACCGTCAGATTAAAGTAAATCAATCTGGACCGTTCATGGATTAGTTACTATGCATTCCATTTTCCTATAAATAGAAGCTCATTCCTTCATTATTTTCTTATGATTCACTTTGAACTCTAGAGAGAGAAACTATAGAGATAGAAGAAAAGTTTTACGCTACTTCACTACTCTTATATCAAGTATTATTTTACGGTAAGGGATATTATTCTTTTTGTATTCAAGAAGAGAACTTACATTATTCCATTTCTTTATTGTTACATTGGAATAACTTTGTATACTGCAGGCTACCCTATACTTGGTGACATTCTTCTATTATTACATCTTTATTATTCATCGAGAATATCACATGCATGCTATCTGGGACTGGTTCCATTTTATTATTTACGCATTATTATTCGGCGGAATATCACATGCGTGCTATCTGTGGGACTGGTTCCATCATTTATTATTCCGCATTTATTATTACATTGGAACATCCCGCTTGTGAATTTCACCGACTTGGTTACGTTATTATTATTCATTGAAATAACCGTCTATGCGAAGTACCGCATGCATGGTGATATCTTTTGTTATTCCATTCGGTATTATACTCAGTTAATTAAAATTTTGACTTCTATACTCCATGAAATTAGTGGAATATCCTTGATATTTGCGCTTCATCCAGTTTTTCGTGAAAATATTCTTCTGAGCATTCTTGAATTTTACTCTACAAAGCAGTATCATGTTGACAATTTGGACGTTATTGGTTCCTAGACAAATTAATTCTTGAACTTGTTTTATTGAATTCTTATATCATTGTCATCATCCTCATGTTTATATTATGTTGAAAGTCATCTGTGGCCTGTAGTGCATAGATGGACTTGGTATGATTATGACCAGGGATTATTCGGTATAATCATGACCGTAATGTTACAAATGATGTGGAAAAAAATCCCCATTGGCCCGTAGTGCATTGATGGACAGTTTTTGGTATGATTATGGCTATGGATTCTCTTCGGCCAAGGGTGCAAAGATGAATTGTTTTATGACATGATCGGGGATAGTTGATGAAAACACGATTATCTTTGGCCCGTAGAGCATGGATAATTCGTGGTCGTGATACTAAAGAATATCCTTGGCCTGTAGTACAGGGATGATTTCATGATGTGGATTATTTATTAAGCTGAGTCTCAGCGATAACAGTGATGAAAAAGCATAATGTCTCGTCCGAGCTTAATTGACCAAGATTAACAGTGTAGACATTTCCTTCTCTTGTTCCGGTCATCTTTATAGAGGATGTCTATAAGACCCCGAATTTTATGAAATAAAAGTATTCAATTTTTTCTTATAATTACTATTCAGTAAATGGTTAAATTGATAAAAGTTAAAGTTAAGGGTGATATATGAATTTTTTTTTCAAAATATGCAAGTGGTTATAAAATACTCATTTCTATCGGGGAATATTCATTTGGTCGTGGAATATTCTTTCTGTCGGGAATATTCGTATGACGGCGCAGTCATTTGTGGGCCCCATAACAGAATAACTGTCGGATGAAGAAAAAGACAAATTTGAGTTTTTACAAATAACGACGTAATCGTTACTGCTAACACTGTTGGAATACCCGGTGAGTAAAGTAAAGTAATATGCGTTGTTGCACAGTAGCACACGGTATTGCACCAATTATTGATTCTTACGTAAGAATGCACTACTCAATAATTGTTACATTAATTATTGTTCAATATTTTATTTTATTGATTCAATAATTGCTGCGTTGATATTTTATGTTACTGTTATTTTAATAATTGTCACTACACAGTATTTTCCATTATCGAAGCAATAATTCATATTATCTGAATAATATTATTAGATAACATTATTAGCAATGTATAGAAAGTTACATCTAAGGAGAGGTTTGGTCACCTAATTGCTTGGCGCAAGATGAGGAGAAATTTTTATTGGAAAGCCCCTCTTTTACAGGGCTGCGTGGTTGTCGGTATTGTGATTCTGTAATATTATTTGTGAATAATTAATTATTGATTTATATGATGATAAAAATATTCATTTTATGTGGATATAGATGGAGAAAATTTTTAAAGTGACAATTGTTAAAAAATCGATATTTTATCTTTTCTGATAAAATAATATTTTATTATATTATTATAATATTATAATGATATTTTTACAATGAATGTAGGATATATGAGTAAATGAGGAGGAGGAGTATTTTTGTTGCAATAAATGTTTAAAACATGTTATACATGTTAGTGGACCCGTTTCTTGACTGAAATTTGATTATAGCCTGTAAAATCATCCGTATGTGGATTTCGGTCAATTTCTGTTTGGAATTTGGAAAAACTTTCTTCTGCAAAGTTGTAGAGAATTGAATTTCCTATAAAAAATGCGAGATTCGAAATTTCTGATAAAAGGGTTATTTAGCATGAATTATTGAAGTTCCGAAGTTCCAGAATAATTGATTTTTGGAAGCTTTAATTATTTTATTTAAGAAAAACATTTTTTTTTAATAATTAGTGGGTTGTTAAACATGCTGGATTCTGAATTCAAAGGAGACGTATTAATTTTGTTATAAATATAATATTTTATTAAATTTTCTGCTTTGGTCTTCTAAGCATTTTCCTATAAATAGGGTGCTTAGGTTAGAATTGAAAAACACACCAGAAACTAAAGATTTCTTTCTCTTTCTCTCTCTATAAAATTGAGCGTATTTTATGAGTATTTTAGTACTTTGATTATTGCTATACGGTGCAAGTTCGTTCAGCATTATATTCGACATTCCAGTACTGCTCTTTCGAGGTAAGGGATTGTAAGGGATTTTAAGGGATTGAAAGGGATATTATTTTCTTTGTAAGTGATATTATTTCTTCAATATCATTATGTTGAAATATTGGTTTGAACGTTTTATCAAATTTGGAACTTTTTCATGTCGGGGTTACTATTCATGAGTTATTATTCACGAATTACTATTCATGAGTTACTATTCACGAGTTACTATTCACGATTTACTATTCATGAGTTACTATTCACGACGGGTTACTATTCATGAGTTACTATTCATGAGTTACTATTCACGAGTTACTATTCACGGGTACTATTCACTACAAAATTGGTTTCTTTTCCTAACCAAATTATAGTTAATTTATGAATATTACTCTGGAGATTAAAACTATGTATTGATTATATTGATTTTATTATCATATATAACATTTTGATAACCCTGATGTTGAAATTCTCTTTTACTGGAGTGTAAAGATGGGTAGATTATTGGTATGATCATGACTAGAGTTCTCTTTGGCCAGTAGTGAAAAGTTAAATTGTGACTGGTATGATCATGACCATTGAATTTATAATTGAATATCTTTAGCTTAAGTGCAAAGGTGAATTGATCAACATGGTTATAATTATTGTTTATATAAATTCTGAAATGATTATGTATTTCTTTGAGATATGAATATCTTTGGCCTGTAGTGCAAAGATGACCTGTTGTTGAATATCTTTAGCTCGTAATGCAAAGATGAATGATTTCTGATGAATATCTTTAGCTCGTAATGCAAAGATGACCTGTTGTTGACTATCTTTGGCCTGTAGTGCAAAGATGACTTGTTGTTGAATATCTTTGGCCATGGTGCAAAGATGAATTTATTAGTATGATTATGAACAGGAACTGTGATTTGGTATAACCATGATCTTTGATGTTTAAGGTAAAGACAAGTGATAAAAATTATTTTCGTCTTGGATGCGAAGAGGAATTTAGAATCACAATTATGATTATGAGTTATTCATATGATTGTGGAAAGGAACTGTTGATTAATATTACAGGGATAAAACATTATTGGTCGACTTTTAACATGGAGAAGATAATAGATTTTATGGTCTATTTGACTCTTCTAATGGATTGCTCGTCCCGCTGCAACTATGGTTGAAAAGTTTTATCATCTACCATATGTTCTAAACCTCTGATTTATTACTGTTGAAGGCTATTGATAATTTATTTATCTTTAGTCATGATATTCTTTACTGAGCTAGTTGTGCTCACTCTTTTGCTTCACAATTCCTTTCAGGTAATAAAAGTGTAGCTGGGTCGAGCGGGGGATAACAGGAGAATAGAACGGTGGTCTATAGCTGTTTAGGGTGAGGTGAACTTAACTTGGAAGGGTGTTTTGTCACTATCATACAAGATGTCTAATGACATACAACCTCGTGTCATCATAAGACAGGGTTGTGCTCATCCACTTGTTGTGTATATTTACAAGCACTACCTATATAATATTGGAGTTTGGTTGAAGTATAATTCTCAATTAGAGACGGTAGAGATAATGATATGTCAAGAGAAGACTCACCATTGGGAAGAATATGATAGTAATCTTCTCATTTTTCTTTGGGGTCTATTGGGTCAACCAAGGATAATTCTGTGGCCATATGATATCTATCATAACCTAGACGCATGGCCTCCCATGTACGAAGGTTTCCTTGAGCACTTCCCAAAGATTTTAATTTCTAAAACAGTTTTCGACTATGCCTTTATTTAAGGTGTCATTATGAGGTGCTGTCCAAGTTGGTGTCCAGAGTCACAGTTGGTATATATTTGTATTTAAACTCACAGTTTAAGTGTTGTCGTATCTTGCACGACAATTGTATTAATAAAGTTGTGATTGTTTTATGTACCATGTATTTGGCGACTCAGAATGGGTTGGATGGAATGGACCTATTTTGGGGTTGTCACAGTTGGTATCAGAGCTTAGGGATATGGTCTCTAGCGGAGATCGAGATTAGAACTAGGAGGGGAGAGATGAGTAAATCCTTCGCTAGTGTGTCCTACCTTAGCTTATTTGTTGGTCAGTCATAATATTGGCATATTATGTGATATGTTAATTTGTTAAATTAACCGTTGTTTTTGAAGCTGTATTCTAGAATGATATCTGAAATACAGGAGATGAGCAATGGAGAAATCATGATGATAGGGGAGATAGAATCTGAAATGGAAGCAAAGTATTCTCAACTCTTTGAAATACCAGGTACATAAATTTCGAGGACGAAATTTCATAAGGAGGAGAGATTGTAAGACCCCGAATTTTATGAAATAAAAGTATTCAATTTTTTCTTATAATTACTATTTAGTAAATGGTTAAATTGATAAAAGTTAAAGTTAAGGGTGATATATGAATTTTTTTTTCAAAATATGCAAGTGGTTATAAAATACTCATTTCTATCGGGGAATATTCGTTTGGTGCGTGGAATATTCTTTACGTCGGGAATATTAAATGCTGCCAAGTATGACCATTTATGGGCCCCATAATGAGAATAAGCATCGGATGAAGAAAAAGACAAATTTGAGTTTTTACAAATAACTGGCGTAATCGTTCTTTATTAACACTTTGTTGGAATACCGATGGGTAAAGTAAAGTGATACGATAGCGTTGCACGCGATGCACGGTATTGCACCAATTATTGATTCTTACGTAAGAAGGCACTACTCGATAATTGTTACGATAATTATTGTTTAATATTTTATTTTATTGATTCAATAATTCTTTGCGTTGATATTTTATATTCTTGTTGTTTTAATAATTGTCACTACACGGTATTTTCCATTATCGAAGCAATAATTCATATTATCTGAATAATATTATTAGAAAACATTATTGGCAATGTCTAGAAAGTTACGCTCAAGGAGAGGTTTGGTCACCTAATTGGCGCGCGATGAAGGAAAAATTCTTATTGAAAGCCCCTCTTCTAGGAGCGCTGCTCGGTTGTCGGTATTGTGATTCTGTAATATTATTTGTGAATAATTAATTATTGATTTATATGATGAGGAAAATATTCATTTTATGTGGATATAGATGGAGAAAATTTTTAAAGTGACAATTGTTAAAAAATCGATATTTTATCTTTTCTGATAAATTACTATTTTATTATATTATTATAATATTATAATGATATTTTTACAATGAATGTAGGATATATGAGTAAATGAGGAGGAGGAGTATTTTTGTTGCAATAAATGTTTAAAACATGTTAAACATGTTGGTGGACCCATTTCTTGACTGAAATTTGATTATAGCTTGTAAAATCGTCCGTATGTGGATTTCGGTCAATTTTTGTTTGGAATTTGGAAAAACTTTCTTCTGCAAAGTTGTAGAGAATTGAATTTCCTATAAAAATCGTGAGATTCGAATTTTCTGATAAAAGGGTTATTTATTATGAATTATTGAAGTTCCGAAGTTCCAGAATAATTGATTTTTGGAAGTTTTAATTGTTTTATTTAAGAAATTTTTTTTTAATAATTAGTGGGTTGTTAAACATGCTGGATTCTGAATTCAAAGGAGATGTATGAATTTTGTTATAAATATAATATTTTATTAAATTTTCTGCTTTGGTGTTTTAAGCATTTTCTTGTAAATAGGGTGCTTAGGTTAGAATTAAAAAACACACCAGAAACTAAAGATTTCTCTCTCTTTCTCTCTCTATAATATCGAGCGTATTTTATGAGTATTTTAGTACTTTGAGTATTGCTATATGGTGCAAGTTCGTTCAACGTTATATCCGACATTCAAGTACTGCTCTTTCGAGGTAGGGGATTGTAAGGGATTGAAAGGGATGTTATTTTCTTCGTAAGTGATATTATTTCTTCAATATCATTATGTTGAAATATTGGTTTGAACTTTTTATCAAATTTGGAACTTTTTCATGTCCGGGTTACTATTCATGAGTTACTATTCACGAGTTACTATTCACGATTTACTATTCATGAGATTCACAATGGGTTACTATTCATGAGTTACTATTCACGAGTTACTATTCATGAGTTACTATTCACGGGTACTATTCACTACAAGATTGGTTTCTTTTCCTAACCAAATTATAGTTAATTTATGAATATTACTCTGGAGATTAAAACTATGTATTGATTATATTGATTTTATTATCATATATAACATTTTTATAACCCTGATGTTAAAATTCTCTTTCACTGGAGTGTAAAGATGGGTAGATTATTGGTATGATCATGACTAGGGTTCTCTTTGGCCAGTAGTGAAAAGTTGAATTGTGACTGGTATGATCATGACCATTGAATTTATAATTGAATATCTTTAGCTTAAGTGCAAAAGTGAATTGATTAACATAGTTATAATTATGGTTTATATAAATTCTGAAATGATTATGTATTTCTTTGAGATATGAATATCTTTGGCATGTAGTGCAAAGATGACCTGTTGTTGAATATCTTTAGCTCGTAATGCAAAGATGAATGATTTCTGATGAATATCTTTGGCTCGTAATGCAAAGATGACCTGTTGTTGAATATCTTTGGCCAGTAGTGCAACGATGACTTGTTGTTGAATATCTTTGGCCGTGGTGCAAAGATGAATTTATTAGTATGATTATGAACAGGAACTATGATTTTGTATAACCATGATCTTTGATGTTTCAGGTAAATACAGGTGTTGAAAATTATCTTCGTCTTGGATGCGAAGAGGAATTTAGAATCACAATTATGATTATGAGTTATTCATATGATTGTGGAAAGGAACTGTTGATTGATGTTACAGGGATAAAACATTGTTGGTCGACTTTTAACATGGAGATGATAATAGGTTGTTACATGGATTGCTCGTTCCGCTGCAACTATGGTTGAAACGTTTTATCATCTACCATATGTTCTATATCTCTGATTTATTACTGTTGAAGGCTATTGATAATTTATTTATCTTTAGTCATTATATTCTTTACTGAGCTAGTTGTGCTCACCCTTTTGCTTCACAATTCCTTTCAGGTAATAAAAGTGTAGCTGGGTCGAGCGGGGGATAACAGGAGAATAGAACGGTGGTCTATAGCTGTTTAGGGTGAGGTGAACTTAACTTGGAAGGGTGTTTTGTCACTATCATACAAAATGTCTAATGACATAAAACCTCGTGTCATCATAAGACAGGATTGTGCTCATCCACTTGCTGAGTATATTTACCAGCACTACCTATATAATCTTGGAGTTTAGTTGAAGTATAATTCTCAATTAGAGACGGTGGAGATAATTATATGTCAAGAGAAGACTCACCATTGGGAAGAATATGATAGTAATCTTCTCATTTTTCTTTGGGGTCTATTGGGTCAATCAAGGATAATTTTGTGGCCAGATGTGGCCAGATGATATCTATCATAACCTAGACACATGGCCTCCCATATACGAAGGTTTCCTTGAGCACTTCCCAAAGATTTTAATTTTTAAAACAATTTTCGACTATACCTTTATGTAAGGTGTCATTATGAGGTGCTGTCCAAGTTGGTGTCCAGAGTCACAGTTGGTATATATTTGTATTTAAACTCACAGTTTAAGTGTTGTCGTATCTTGCACGACAATTGTATTAATAAAGTTGTAGTTGTTTTCTGTACCATGTATTTGGCGACTCAGCATGGGTTTGATGGAATGGACTTATTTTGGGGTCGTCACAATGTCTTTAGATCTCTGACTTGACATTGATTATTGAGGAAGGTAACTTGATGACCCTTATCGTAGAGTTGGCTTATGCTCAGAAGATTGTGTTATAATCCTTCCACATAGGCTACTTTACTGAAGAACACTGCACCATTTCCAGCTGAGCCATATCCTCTTGTCTTGCCAGAGCCATTTTCTTCGAAGATGACGGAAGGACCCTCCTTCTCTATGTAGTTAGACAGAAGGGCTTTGTTCCCGGTCATGTGCGTTGAGCATCCACTTTCTAGATACCAGGTTGTGATCGTGGAGCTCTATTCCTGTGATAAGATTAAACTCTCATTTTAGTACCCATACTTTCATGGGTCCTATTTTGTTAGTACACTTGGGAACCCAAATTTACTTAATTTTTGGGTCTCACATGCATATGATTATGGTAGCATATTGCAGCCTTATGACCAGTCTTATTATATACAAAGCATCAAATATGATGCATGCTTGTGTGTGTGTGTGTGGATTCTTCCTCCATTTGGACTTATGTGGGTTCTCAGTAATCCTTCCATTATACCGATTCTCCTTTTTCCATGTGTCCTTGTGTTTCATGATTTGTGAGAAGTGAGGCTTAACTCTACTGTTCCTTCCCAACTGGTTCGTGGAGTTGATTTTACTCGACTCTACGACCCTTCGAGGTTAGAGAGTAATGACTGAGTTACTCTTCTCTTTTCTGAAACCTAGTCCAGCATGAGATCCTTTATTCCTTGGAAAATGGATTGGATCAGAAGAGGAGGGTTGGATTGGTTCTTCCTTTTATGAGAATTTCACAAATGTAATGCTTCTACTAAAACTTGAAGCATTACTAGAGCTAGTTTCCTTTATCTTTTCCACATATGGTTCTGAGGTGGATTCCCCAAAACCTAAACCTGTTCTATCAGATGCACTTCTCTGACCGGAGATCAGGGAGTCCATGGAAGAAGAGGATTTATTCCATGTAGAGATTGTCCTTTCTAGTTCCTCAATTTTAGAGGTTAGGCTTGACTCTTTTTGTGCATTAGTTGTCTATTTGAAGAGCTTATTCTCAACTTCAAGTTTAGAGAGAGAGTTAGTACTTAGAAGAGCTGTCTTCAGTTCTTCCTGAACTTTCTCTTTCTCTTTTTGAAGAAGAGAATAGTCTTTGGACATAACTCTGAACCATTTCACGTATTGATATAGATAAGATGTTATGCCATGTAGTGCAGTTCTTAAATCATCAATATCTACATCAGTGGAGTTAAAGTCAAATACCTCATGAACAGTAGCCGACTTTAGCCTAACAAACACGAATTTCACACACCAAATAGTGAAATTAACACGTAGAATAAATATAACAATATCATAAACATGATTGCTCACATTTACAACCAATTAGCACAATTTAACACTAACTAAAACTATTTTAATTTCTCCAAATTCAAGGTTTCAAACAAAAACTCCATTTTCGAGTTCCTTCACAAAATTGAACACTGTGATTTCAATTCTTGTGCAAATTACCTCATTCAAATTACATTATACTCATATCTCATTGAACTAACATATGCAAGCCTCAATTTACAGTTTAACATAAGAATTTTCCACTAAAATTGTTACTTTTACTCAAGCCATATGAAGAACACAAACACTGTCAAAATTTCTTCCACTGTCAGACGAATTTAGCATGCGATTTCTTGTTTGAACATAAACTCTAGCATTACAAACATGTATAACCACAATTACCAATTATATATCCACAATTCACTAATTGGATTCACAGAACATAAGCCAAAACTATGTCATAAGTTCATATATGAATACACACACACACACACATATATATAATACAAAGTTGTGAACATACCTTTAATTTGTTAATATAATCTTTGCTAAATGCTGGAAATTTCTTGATTTCTCTCTCAATTCTCGGTAATTTTTCTCTGTCAAGCTCTCACCTCTTCTTTCTTAGTATAGGCTCAATTGAACGTAAACTAATATTGATACTAATAGTAATATGTATATTAAACACAATATTAGTTATAACACTTAGGTTATAAATATATTATATTTATTATTTGATTTGATTTGATTTATTTTATTTATCTAGAAATCTCAAAAGCCATAAGGCTTATTTGGCAAATCATTTAAATTTAAAGAATTAATATATTAAGCCTTGTTTGTTAAAAACTAAATTAAACTATTTTAATTTATTTTAATAACTCCTTATAATATAGTTATTTATCGCACTATATTAATCAAGCTTTTATATTTATTTTAAATCAATTCAAATAACAATTAATTAAATAACTCCTTTAATCACATAACACAATACAAATAATTAATCATTTAAATTGAAATATCAATATAATAATCATTTCCTTAATTCATCAATTATTTATTTAATAAATAATTCTCCCAAATAATATTAAATCAATTAAACGAATATTCATTTACCGATAATCACATCTATTAAATATTTATATAACTCAATAAATATTTAAAATTACATTTAAAAAATCTGGAATGTTACATCAATTGCTTCGTCATACTCCTATTTCATGACCTGAATCATTAATCTTCGATCCATATCGAATTGGGGTTGACCGCAATGTACAAGGTAATTCAAAACTCGATGTTGACTTCTCTCAATTGCTGTCCAAAAAGAGAAATACATATCATCTATTTTAGCCTTCTTAGATCGGACATCTCTTTCCATAATATTAGCGCGTCGTGCGGCTTTTACCCATGTATTACTCATTCTCACTCGTTCAATTGTTTCTTCTTTCAGCTCAGATTCTAGCTTTATCATCTTATACTCTGCCAAATAGTGCTTCTGTTTAAGCATCACATATCGGGTAACACAAGCTTGAATCGTTGCATCCTTTTGCTCCACGACTGCCTGCCGTTCTTCAGCCTGCTCTTCTAACTCATGAATACGATTTTGTAATTCTACATTTCGATCATAAAGTCCTTCTAATAAATTCTCCTCAGGTTCCTCTTCTTCCTCACTCTCAGCTGCTACCTCTGCGAATAGCTCAGGTGCAACTATTAATTCTTCCCTCACCACAATAGTATCTCTAATTCCTTCTTCGCCTGACATCACATTATCCTGGTTGGTGATTAGTGGTGTCTCCGCGGTCTCATTCACTCCATTATTAACGTTCTCTGCTGCCATTCTTAAAAACTGCCACAAAACAAGGGTTAATTAAATAATTTAACATATCACATAATATCCCTATATTATGATCGACCAACAAATAAGCTTAGGTAGGACACACTAGCGAAGGATTACTCGTCTCTCCCCTCCTAGTTCAATTCCCCGATCTCCGTCAAAGACCATATCCCTAAGCTCTGATACCAACTGTGACGGCCCCAAAATAGGTATACATCACCCATTCTGAGTCCCCAAATACATGGTACAGAAACAAATACAACTTCTTTAATACAATTATCGTGCAAAATACGACAACACATATACTGTGAGTTTAAATACAAATATTGTCTAATAGACAATATTCAAACTCAAAAGGAGTCCTCATTACAATTATTGATACACTATTTTACAAAAATAGCGAGGACTGATAAACAACTATCTTGATCCATCATTCCATACCCTGACTAGTTCCCACTATATTCTATCCTCCTGAGAAGAAAAATGGAACAAAAAGGAACAGGGTGAGCTCAACTAGCCTAGTAAAGAATATTATGACTAAGATAATATACAAAAATTTATCATTAGTATTCAACATGGAAAAATCTGATAGAATATAATAGACAACTAGTTTTAGATCAACAACTGCAGCGGAAACAACGATCCATTAGAAGAGTTAAGTAGAGAATGAATTCTACTATCTTCTAAGATTTAAAAGTTCATCATCAATATTTTATCCTTGTAACATCATTCAATATACATCTTGAATCAAATATTAATCTTTACACTACAGGCCAAAGATATTCATGTGTATCACCAGTTGGTCATGTTTATCTCAACACCTGCTAATTTTTTTCGGTGAATAGTGTCGTATTCGTGAATAGTGCCGTATACGTGAATAGTGTCGTATACGTGAATAGTAACCCCGACACAAAAAGGTAGAAATTCCACAATAAAATTCATATCAATATTTCGGTATAATGATATTGAAGAAAATAATATCATTTACGAAGAAAATAACATCCCTTACCTCAAAAGAACAATACTTCCGGTTGAAATATCAGGTATAAGGCTGAAGGAAACTTTCACTGATGAATAGCAACTCATAAAGTATCTAAATACTCACAAAATACGCTTGATAATATAGAGAGAGAAAGAGAGAAAACTTGTTTCTGGTGTGATTTTCAATTCTAACTAAGCACCCTATTTATAGAAAAATGCTTCGAACGTCATAGCAGTCTAACCTGCTACCTGATGGATTTACCTGCTACTATTCACGCCCACCACTTTTGAAAATAAATTCCAGCACATTTCATTTCTCACTAACCAAAAGTGGGGCCCACTATATTTTTAATAAAAACATTTATTTCTGAAACTTCAATAATTCATAATAAATAGCCCTTTTATCAAGAAAAATACGAATTTTATGTCCATTCCATAGGAAATTAAATTTTATACAACTTTGTAGAAGAAAGTGTTTCCAAATTCCAAACAGAAAATGCCCGAAATCCACACACGGGCGATTTTTAATACCTCCATTCCGACAAAATACTGATAAAACACCTCAGCATTATCTTTCATTTATATCCACATAAAATAAATATATCCATCATTTATATCCACAATAAATATTTCCTTATCATATAAATCAATAATTAAATATTCATAAATAATATTACAGAATCACAATTATGACAACTGTGTCGTTCCTAGAGGAAAGAGGGCTTTTCCGATAAGGATTTTTCTTCTTCGCGGCGCAATTAGGTGACCAAACCCCTTTCCTAGACAGAACTTCCTTAGACATTGCCAATAATGCTATCGAATAATATTATTCAAATGAATTATTGATATGATAATGGTAAATACTGTGCAGTGACAATTATTGAAACAACAATAATATAAAATATCAACGTATCAATTATTGAATCAATAAAATAAAATATTGAACAGTAATTTCTGTAACAATTATTGAGTAATGCCTTCTTACGTAAGAATCAATAATTCAAAAATCATCGTGCATCACCGTAAGGTGCTACTATGCAACCACGCCAGACATCGTATTTTAACCACCTAGTATTCCAACAGTGTTAACGGTAACCATTACGCCGTTATTTATAAAAATTCAAACTTGTCATTTTCTTCATCCGACAATTATCCGTTACGGGGCCCACAAATGGCTGCGCCATCATACGAATATTCCCCGATAGCAAGAATATTCCACGACCAAACGAATATTCCCCGACAAAATGAATATTTTATAACCACTTGCTTATTTTGCAAAATTTGCACATTTCACCCATAACCAAAGTATTATATCAAATTAACACCTTATTATTCATAATAATAAATAGAGGAAATTTGATTTTATTTATAAAAAGTTGGGGTCTTACAGTACTTCTGTCTGAAAATTGGATATAATGCCGAAGGAAATTTGCACTGAATAAAAACTCTCAAAGTATCTAAATACTCACAAAAATACGCTTGATAATATAGAGAGAAAACTTATGATTTTGATGTGATTTTTAATTCTAACTAAGCACCCTATTTATAGGAAAATACTAGAACGCCGAAGTAGACTTAATCTACTACCTAATGGCTTTACCTGCTACTATTCATGCACACCAGAATTGAAATTCAACAAATTTTCCTCAACAACCAAAAGTGGGGCCCACCCATTCTAGAAAATTTTCAAAAATGTTTTAAATTTAAACAATATCCAGTAACTTCAATAATTCATAATAAGATAGCCCTTTTATCCGAAAAATATGAATTTTATGTGCATTTCATAGGAAATTTAATTCTTACAATTTTGTAGAAGAAAGTTTTTCCAAATTCCAAAGAGAAAATGACCGAAATACACATAAGAATGAATTTTAATACCTTTATTCCAACAAAATATTGATAAAATACCTCAACATTAATTCCTTCATTTATATGCATAAAAAATAAATATTTCCTTATCATATAAATTAATAATTAATTATTCACAAATAATATTACAGAATCACAATTTGACAACCATGTCGTTCCCAGGAAAGATAGGGCTTTCCAATAAGGATTTCTCCATACTAGCGCGCAATTAGGTGACCAAACCCCTTTCCTAGACAGAACTTACTTAGACATTGTCAATAATGCTATTTAATAATATTATTCAAATAATAAGAATTATTAATCTGATAATGAGAAATATTGTGCAGTGACAATTATTGAAACAATAATAATATAAATATCAACGTAGCAATTATTGAATCAATAAAATAAAATATTGAACAATAATTACTGTAACAATTATTGAGTAGTATCTTCTTACGTAAAAATTAATAATGCAAAAATATTGTGCAATACCGTGCAACCACGCGTATTACTGTATTTTAACCACCGGGTATTCCAACAGTGTTAACGGTAACAATTACGCCGTTATTTATAAAAACTCAAACTTGTCATTTTCTTCATCCGACATTTATCCATTATGAGGCCCACCAATGGTTGCGCCGTTGTACGAATATTCCTCGATAGCAAGAAAAAACTTCTGTTATCTCGTCTGGTTCTAACTCAATAATGTGGTTAGGGTCGTCGTAACATCGATACATGAAAAAACGTTATGAACACGCGACATACTTAGCGGTAAAGCGAGTCTATAGGCCACATTTCGTACTCGATCGAGGATTTAAAATGGAACAATAAATCGAGGGTTGAGATTTCCTCTCTTCATCGACTCTTGCTTCTGGAATAACACATTCTTGTACCTTCTTCTTCATACGCATCAGCTCCGGGTCTATAACTTGAACAACTTTATCTTTATAGATTAAAGTCGATTCTAATCGTATATTCGTTATCTTCACGTAGGTTCTTGGAGTCTTTAACTCTATCTCCATCTTTGTAAGTCGTACGATATGGGTCTTTGTGTTAACAATATCGCACTCGTAAATGCATACGATCTTCTACTTAATGCGTCAGCTACCACGTTCACTTTTCCAGGATGGTATTGAATGGTATGGTCGAAATCTTTCAACAGCTCGAGCCAACGTCGTTGCCGTATGTTGGGTTCTTGGAAGCTCTTCACACATTCCTCGCTCCATTCGAATTTTGTATCTTTTCTAGTCAGCTGAGTTAATGGAGTAACGATTCGGAAAAAATAATCCTTCCACGAATCTCCGATAATAACCATCGAAGCCTATAAAGCTACGTATTTTGATTACTGACTTAGGTTACTCTCAACTGTGACTCATATCCCAATCTTGGACAACACATCACAATGGCACCTATCAGTTTACCATCGCACGAATATAGCATCCCCTACGGAGAGTCTGGATTCAGTACATTCCACAAAGGAAGTCGCCAGATAGAGGCTCGGGTACCAACTCCTATAGTTGGGTTTTAACTCCGGAAGTTCAATAGGAGCCATTCGATATGGGGTTTTAGAAATGGGTTTTGTACCGAGTTCAAGATCAATACAAAATTCGACTTCATGCTCTAGGGGTAGGCCAGGAAGTTCTTTAGGAAATACGTTAGGAAATTCACTATCAACATAAATATTATTCAAATCTGACGTATTTTTTGTTCAAGTCTATGACATGGGCGAAGAAACCTTGACATCCGTTTTTCAATAAACGAATGACTTTAGGCTTGATATGAAAGTGATTGACTTTAGTGGTTTGGTTGCTTGAATTCGAATAACAGGTTTGTTATATAGGAATATGAAAACTAACAACCTTATGAAAATAATCAATTTTAGCATGATGAGTGGTTAACCAATCAATCCCTAAAATCACATCAAATGCAAGTGTCTTTAAAGAGATAAGATCAACATGTAATGTGATGGACCCAACTTGAATCAAGCAAGATTTATAAACTGTAGATGTAACGAAGGTTTCTCCTAACGGAGTATATGATAACCTGGGATTTCGAATAATCCAAAATTTGCGAATAAATTTTTTTTTTATTAATATTAATATTGATTATTAATTTTGTGACAAGTTTCTGTGATACGAGTCTCGAGAAAGTCAATTTGTATATTGACTAATAAATTTTAGAGTAGAGTTGTGCTTAATAGCATGAGAAACCCTAACCCTAGTTACGGATAGGGATTCGATAGAAAATATAATTAAAATAATTATATTAATATGTATGTGTTTGAACGGTATAGAATTTTTGATTAATGATTGATCGGATAAGGTTAAAAATTAATAAACCCTAATAAGATATTAAAAACCCTAATCTTATGATTAGAAACCCTAACGTACCGTTAGAAACCCTAATTGAAAGCCGGAAAATCCTAATTTTAAATTCGGGAATCCTAAACCCTAAATTAGGAAACCCTAATCCTAATTGACAAGCCTAAGGTATTTATTAAACGTTGATATGATTAAGAAAACCTAATTTAATTAGGAAAACCTAATTTTAGTTTCAAAATTTGAATTTTCTAAATTAAAACCCTAATTTAGAAAATCCTAGAAAGTTAGTATTTTAAAACCTAAGGGTTAGAACCTTAGGGTTTGTACAGTTCCAAGTATGCCATTAAAATTAATTTACAAATGACCAAAATGACCTTTTAGTTTATTTTAATTTGATAACTTGCATTATTGCTAGAAACTTTAGTGGTTTACCAATTAAGTTGACTTGTGTGACACAAAATCTCAACCATCAGCCGAAATATCATAGATCCAAGCAACATCTAAGCTTATATAAGAGATTTAGAGAGAGAAAGTCCATATATTTGCTCATTTTGCATACAAGCTCTCACAAACACTCTCTCTCTCCTAAAGCTCCGAAAATAGCTAGTATATCAGTTCTAAATAAAACCTTAGATCAACCAATAATAGATTGGAGAGCCAAGATCTAAAATTATTCAAGAAAAGGTATATACCTAATTTTTATTTTTGATCTTGTATGCTTTGAAAAATTTTGTGTTTATGTATTTTGAATCTTGCTAATGGATGTTTTATGAAGATCTATGATGATCTATCATGAATCCATAGCATCAAAGTGCTTTAAAAATGATGTTTTCAAAAACTGTTCTTGAGTAATTTTTGTTGTCTGACAAGCAAATGTCATCGGTACATGCATCATTTCTCGTTTTCTATTTTTGCTGTTTTTTAGTTGTTATGTGTAGCTTGTAATGTTGTCTTTAAGCTGAAAAAAGAAATCAGAGTCATTTGATGTCTGGATTCGAAGTTCTTAACGGTCAAAACCCATTGACCGGGCATGACCAAACTAATTTTGGGTAGCCCAGACTGTATTTTTCAGACTTTAACAAGATTTTCTAAGTCATATATCTGACAGGTTTTGTGTTGGTTTTTGATGTTGTTGTAATACATGTGTAGCCTGTTGTCTGGTCTACAGATCCATACTTTAATATACTTTATATCACAAATAGAATCGAAGTAATAGGTGGTCAAAGCAGAAAACTCGCTTTGTTCTTACGTTTCTGGAAAACCCAGAAAAGGTAAGAACAAGCCTTCTGACAGTCGTTGACCGGCTTATAAATCGTGATTCTGTTCTTGTTAGACTGCGTTGTTGTCATTTAATTGTTCCTTGTCATGTCTACTATATGTTTGAACCAAGAAATCAACAAAACCATGACCAGAACACTAAGCTTATTCAGTTTGAAAATGGTACCTCGCGATCGTTTCAGGTTTCGGGTTACCGTAGAAAACCAGCATTAAGTCCGACAAGAACTTTGAAGGGCCGATCTTGCTAGATTGTTAGGTTATGACTCGATTAATGGTTGATAATGGTAGTGCTATGAGTACTACACGATTGAAGAATACTTTCGCCCAAAACACGATAATAGTGAGAATCAAGGACAGTCAAACGAGCCACCTTGATCACTGTCTGATAGTGTTCTTGAGCACCAAGAACACCTAAGGCGACAGACAAGTATCGCTATAGGCTTTAGCGACGGTTTTATTATTTTCTAATTTCAGAATATTCCAAAAATTATTTAAAATTAGAAATAAATTATAGAAATTACCAAAAATGGTTTTAAAAATCATTTTAAATTCTAAAAATAACTGCATTAATTATTTGGGACATTTTTCATTAATATTTATAATTATTTGAATATTAATGATATTTAATTTATTTAATTAGTGTATTAAATAAATTAGAGAAAATGATTTTAATTATATAAAATTCATTTTAAATAAGAATAATCTATTTAAAAATATTTTGAGTTATAAACTATAATTTTTAATATTTTTAGAGAATTTTCATTAATAATTTAATATTAATGATATTAGATTTATTTAGTTATTAAATTAAATAAATAAGATAAAAATAATTTTATTGATTTAAAAATCATTTTAAATAAGAATAAAGTATTAGAAAATATTTTGAACTATAAAATATAATTTTCAATATTTTTGGAGAATTCTCATTAATTAATTAATATTAATGATATTAGATTTATTTAATTATTATATTCAATGAATGAATTAAAAATGATTTTATTAATCTAAAAATCATTTAAAATGAGAGAAATGTTTTAAAAATATTGTAAGTTATAATTAATGACTTTTAATATTTTGATAATAATTTCATTAATATTTAAATATTAATGGTGATGATTTAAAATAATTTTAATTATTTTAAAAATCATTTAATTAGAATATTAATGATTTAAAATATTTTAAGTTATTAATAATAACTTTAATATTTTGACAAGTATGTTATTAATATTTTTATATTATTAAATATTAATAATGATAAGATTATTTGATAATTAAATCATTTAAAAATAATTTAAGTGTTTAAAAAATTATTATAAATTATAATAATTGTTTATAAATTATTAAAAGCTTCTGAATAATATTATAAACGATATTTGATTTATCTAAAATAATATTGAAGCTTAGAGACCAAGTTTAATTGACAATCGATGTGTTAATTGTCGGATAGGGTGACCAGAATACCGAGAATGGACCGAAGTCCAACCAGACCGAACTAGTTAGACTTGTTAAGTGTTTATATAGGTTATAAACACTAATGTTGCTATGTGGTAATGTGTCTAGGAGAAGTTTGACTATAAAATACAGTGTTATGTGTTATAAATGATTGTGCTAATTGTGAGACCGACATTGTTGAATATAGGTCTTACGAATGTAGTTAATTATATTGTGTAGTTATAATCAACGCGGAAGGCAAGTTTCCTAACTCAACCTTGAGTTATATTCATTCAATTATTATAATGGTTAATTATTGCTAATTATACCATGTCCAGGGAATTTATTGTTGATTATTCGCAGTTAGTGCATGATTAATAATTCAAATTGAATTACTGATTCGGAGAATATACATTTGTAGAATAACTGTTATTGGATATTCATATTCGTAGAAGATAGAATTGACAGTACAGATAATTCCTGTTTATTGTCAAATTATGTTGAGAAATGTCTTAGCTAATTATTCTGGCTAGACGAACATTTGTTAGAACTTGATAAATTCGAGAAAAGAATTCAATTGTTATTGGTGGATCGATGCCAATTATTTCTGCTAGATCGATAAGTAAATAGAAATTGAAATCATTGCATTTCATTGTTAAATCAAATTTTGATTCAAAGACTGAGAAGAACAACCTTTTATATAAAGGGAACATTTTAGGTCGTATATTCGACCATTGCACACTGTTAAGTATTATGCATAATATAGGGTACAAGGAGTTGGCCGGCTCTAAGTACTTGTAGAGGGGTATGATTTAATCTTTATTGTTATCTGATACTCCTGCGTATGTATCAAAATAAATCTTTGATAGATACCCGAGAAAATAAGTTCTAGATCTAGTATGATCGCTCAGCATAAATCTGGAAAACATTTCCACTTTGTAATTGCGTAGAATTGATTCTTGATTATTCAATAGAATATCGTAGAAACTTTGAAAGCGTTGTACTCTTTCATTATCAAATTATTGCGTTGCCTAGAATACGAGGAGACTTGTTATTGATTAACGATTTGTTCAGCTATTTCAAAGTTCACCGAACTTTGGTTTCATTCTATCAAAATAGATAGTTTGTTCTTATTGATTCGTATACATTTATTGTATGTCTTAACTTGCGGGGCAAACTTGTTGCTCACCCTTGCTATAAAAAAACATTTTAGTTAGGAATGAAGAGGCCAGCGGGTCAAAGAAGAACAAAGTCAAAGACGAGATGCTGAAGTAGTTATAAAGAACTTATTATTATGTTGTATTTGTAAACCCTTTTTATTTATCTAAGGGGTATGTTTGTAACTTTAAGGTTAGCAAACCTGGGACTTATGTATTAACAACTTATGTTAATGAGTTATATATTCCTATTTCTATATGAATGGGTAGTTAGATGTTATTATATTGTGGATCGTGAACACCAAACTCGGGGGTTAGGTAACCCGAATTTGGGGGTGTCACAGGTTGGTATCAAACCTGCAGTGACCAAGGTGTCACAAGTTGGTAGAAGAGCTATAGGTTATAAACCTTAAGTGGGGTGGGGGAAAACCCTAGGATTATAACCATACGTGAGATAGAGAAAACTCATTTAGAGTTCTAAGTGAGGGATTGTCGAAGTGCATCAATAGTGAGATAAGTGGACACATAGTGTGGGAATGTTGTACTGGTGAAGTACTAATCAAGTTGTTTAAACTGATTGTAGGATATCTGGAGAAGATCAAACGAGTGCGGAGATGCTAGCGGTTGTTGCACCAATGCCAGAAGCCGAGGTGCCAACGCAAAGCGAATCAGTTGAGAAGGTGGGAGAAGATGAACCCATGGTCAATTTAGGGAGCGATCATGACGATTATCCCGAGATGTATCTGAGTGGAGATGAGGAGGCAGAGTCTGAGCAAGCTAAGGTAGAGTTAAAGAATAAGACTAAAGTTGAAGAACAAGATCAACTAGCTGCAGAAGTTCAAGAACTCCGGAGTAAGGCATTTCTCTTGGAGGAACTGTGGAAGACGGAATGAGCGTTACACGAAATGACTAAAGAACGGAACGAGCTTAAGGCCCAAGTGGAAAGGATGAAGACAGAAGGTGGTGGATCGTCGGAAGGAACAATCAAGCCGCAAAAAGACAAGAAAAAGAGAAAGAGGGACAATGACAGCCCTATTTCTGAAAAGTCAAACCCAAAGAAGAAGCAAGCATGCAGCAAGTGTGGGAAGACTCACGCGGGAGAATGCATGGTGTGGAAAAACGTGTGCTTTAATTATAAGCAGGAAGGACATATTTCTCTGCATTTTCCTAAGCCAAATTTGAGGAAGTGTTTTTCATGTGGGCAAACGGGTCACAGATTCAACAAGTGTCCCATCAAGAAGAAGACTGGTGAAGGGAGTGGTTGATAGACAACTTAGATATATGTAATAGTATCTTTTGGTAGAAGATTATGATATTAAGTGTTGCAATATCGAAAATGATGTGTGAACATATGTAAATATAAATATGTTAGTATGAATGAAATCTTTATTTTCTATAGGAATATAAGATTAAGATTAAATTGTGTGTTCTTAAAACTCATACTTATGGTAAGATAATGACCCATAATTATATAAAATGTTCTGAACCCTTCAGCGAATGGACGCCAAAGGTCTAACTTGGATAAGTTCATACACTAATATAATTGTGGCAAGTTCCTGAACTCATAAGTGTGGTAAGTTTGATGAACTGGGAATAACTATTTGTAAATGGAGGATTTCAACTTTTTGTGTAAAGTTGTGTCATTAATCCTAATATGATTTTAAAAGGGATAGTAAATGTGTTAAGTACTATATGTACTATGTGTTATTTCAATAAATATGTGATTATGTGAGAAACATGTGTTGAATTCTAATTGTGTTAAGAATTTGTGTAAAGAAAGAGAATTAATATAAGATTTTTATTTAAATCAGATCATGCCTCCTAGATGACAAAATCGAAACCAACGAGAAGAACAGTCAGTGAATAACGAAGGAGGTTAAGCTGACCCAATGTAAAACTTTGCAAATATGATAGCCGAAGCTATGGAGAATAGAGCTCCAGCTGCAAGAAGAAGAGCGTGGAATCAGCCAGCCGATAGATTGGCTAACTTCAAGGACTTTAAAGCGGTAGGACCGCCTGAATTCAAAGGGACCACAGATCCGATTGAAGCCCAGACTTGGGTAAAGGAGATAGAGAAAGCATTCGTCATTGCGCGAGTGGCAGAAGAGCAGAAGACATCTTTTGCGACATACTTAATGAAGAGAGAAGCCAATTACTGGTGGGAGACTAATAAGGCCATAGCTGCTACAGCAGTGGTGTTGTGGACAAGATTCAAAGAGTTGTTCTTTGAGAACTACTTCTCACCGAGCATGCAATCCACGATGGAAGTCAAATTCTTAGAACTTAAGCAGGAGAACATGTCGGTAACAGAATACGCTGCCAAATTCAACGAGTTGGCAAGATTTGCACCTCATCAGGTGGACACAGAAGCAAGAAAGGCAAGAAGATTCAAGAACGGACTGAAGCCGGGGATATTCAACAAGGTAGCACTATTACAGATTAATACTTTCGCGGCTTTGATGGAGAAAGCATTAATTGCTGAAGGAGGGAGCGAAGCTGTGTCTCGATTTCATCAGGATAAGAAGAAGAAGACAAAAGATGGAGGAAGCAGTGGTAGTAGTAATCCGAATAAAAGGAAATGGAGTGAGAATACCCAGTCGGATAATAAGACAGAAGATAATAGGAAAGGAAGGGAGCCATGTGCGAATTGTGGGAAGAATCACGCTGGAGTTTGCCTGAAGAAGAAGGGAGTTTGCTATAACTGCGGGCAAGAGGGGCACATGTCACCCAATTGTCCCAGTCCAAAGAAGATACAAGGTTGTTATGCTTTTAGATCAACTGACCATATGGTACGGAACTGTCCAAAGAGGAATGCTGAGAAGAAAAGTGCCAACAAGGGACTCGGTGGTGGAACCTTGGCAACTCGAGGACCTTCACAACCAGGAAGACCAACAGCCCGTACATTCAACATGACGGCGCAAGATGCAGTGGCTGCTCAGGAGGTGGTAGCAGGTAATGATTTCGCTTAATACTTAAATTACGCGAGTAATATTGAGTTAGATAATTACTGTGAATTATTTTCTTTTATAGATTCAAGTCAAAGATTAGAATTTGAAACACAAATGAATATTGTGTTGATAAGAATGAATTGATGATACAACTTTAAAAGATTATAGAGAATAAGAAAGTGGTGATTCCGAGGACGGAATCCTTTTAAGGAGGGGTGAATGTGATAACCCGGGATTTCGAATAATCCAAAATTTGCGAATAATTTTTTTTTATTAATATTAATATTGATTATTAATTTTGTGACAAGTTTTTGTGATACGAATCTCAAGAAAGTTAATTTCTATATTGACTAATAAATTTTAGAGTAGAGTTGTGCTTAACAGCATGAGAAACCCTAACCCTAGTTACGGATAGGGATTCGATAGAAAATATAATTAAAATAATTATATTAATATGTATGTGTTTGAACGGTATAGAATTTTTGATCAATGATTGATCGAATAAGGTTTAAAATTAATAAACCCTAATAAGATATTAAAAACCCGAATCTCAGGATTAAAAACCCTAAAGTATCGTTAGAAACCCTAATCCAAAGCCGGAAAACCCTAATTTTAAATTCGGGAATCCTAAACCCTAAATTAGGAAACCCTAATCCTAATTGACAAGCCTAAGGTATTTATTAAACGTTGATATGATTAAGAAAACCTAATTTAATTAGGAAAACCTACTTTTAGTTTCAAAATTTTAATTTTCTAAATTAAAACCCTAATTTAGAAAATCCTAAAAAGTTAGTATTTTAAAACCTAAGGGTTAGAACCTTAGGGTTAAACCCTGAGGGTTTGTACAATTCCAAGTATGCCATTAAAATTAATTTATAAATGACCAAAATGCCCTTTTAGTTTATTTTAATTTGATAACTTGCATTATTGCTAGCAACTTTAGTGGTTTACCAACTAAGTTGACTTGTGTGACAAATAATCTCAGCCATCAGCTGAAATATCACAGATCTAAGCAACATCTAAGCTTATATAAGAGATTTAGAGAGAGAAAGTCCATATATTTGCTCATTTTGCATACAAGCTCTCACCAACTCTCTCCCTCTCCTAAAGCTCCGAAAATAGCTAGTATATCAGTTCTAAATATAGCCTTAGATCAACCAATAACAGATTGGAGAGCCAAGATCTAAAATTATTCAAGAAAATGTATAAACCTAATTTTTATTTTTGATCTTGTATGCTTTGAAAAATTTTGTGTTTATGTGTTTTGAATCTTGCTAATGGATGTTTTATGAAGATCTATGATGATCTATCATGAATCCATAGCATCAAAGTGCTTTAAAAATGATGTTTTCAAAAACTGTTCTTGAGTAATTTTTGTGGTCTGACAAGAAATGTCAGTGGCCACAGATCATTGCTCGTTTACTATTTTTGCTGTTTTTTAGTTGTTATGTGTAGCTTGTAATGTTGTCTTTAAGCTGAAAAAAGAAATCAGAGTCATTTGATGTCTGGATTCAAAGTTCTTAACGGTCAAAACCCGTTGACCGGGCATGACCAAACTAATTCTGGGTAACCCAGAAAGTATTTTTCAAACTCTGACAAGATTTTCTAAGTCATATATCTGACATGTTTTGTGTTGGTTGTTGATGTTGTTGTAATACATGTGTAGCCTATTATTTGGTCTACAGATCCATGCTTTAATATATTTTATATCACAAATAGAATCGAAGTAATATGTGGTCAAAGCAGACAACTCGCTCTATTCTTACGTTTTTGGAAAACCTAGAAAAGGTAAGAACAAGCCTTCTGACAGCTGTTGACCGGCTTATAAATCGTGATTCTGTTCTTGTTAGACTGCGTTGTTGTCATTTAATTGTTCCTTGTCATGTCTACTATATGTTTGAACCAAGATATCAACAAAACCATGACCAGAACACTAAGCTTATTCAGTTTGAAAATGGTACCTCGTGACTGTCTGGGTTTTTGGGTTACCCAGAAAACCCAGATTAAGTCTGACAGTAACTTTGAAGGGGCTGATCTTACTAGATTGTTAGGTTATGACTCGGTTAATGGTTGATAATGGTATTTCTACATGAGTACTACACGATTGAAGAATACTTTAGCCCAAAACATGATAACAGTGAGAATCAAGGGCAGTCAAACGAGCCACCTTGATCACTGTCTAACAGTGTTCTTGAGCACCAAGAACACCTAAGGCGACAGACAAGTGTCGCTATAGGCTTTAGCGACGGTTTTATTATTTTCTAATTTCTGAATATTTCGAAAATTATTTAAAATTAGAAATAAATTATAAAAATTACCAAAAATGGTTTTAAAAATCATTTTAAATTCTAAAAAATAACTTTTAATTATTTGGGACATTTTTCATTAATATTTATAATTATTTGAATATTAATGATATTTAATTTATTTAATTAGTGTATTAAATAAATTAAAGAGAAAATTATTTTAATTATATAAAAATCATTATAAATAAGAATAATCTATTTAAAAATATTTTGAGTTATAAAATATAATTTTTAATATTTTTAGAGAATTTTCATTAATAATTTAATATTAATGATATTAGATTTATTTAGTTATTAAATTAAATAAATAAGATAAAAATGATTTTATTGATTTAAAATCATTTTAAATAAGAATAAAGTGTTAGAAAATATTTTGAACTATAAAATATAATTTTCAATATTTTGGAGAATTCACATTAATTAATTAATATTAATGATATTAGATTTATTTAATTATTACATTAAATAAATGAATTAAAAATGATTTTATTAATCTAAAAATCATTTAAAAATGAGAGAAATGTTTTAAAAATATTTGAAGTTATAATTAATGACTTTTAATATTTTGATAATAATTTCATTAATATATTTAAATATTAATGGTGATGATTTAAAATAATTTTAATTATTTTAAAAATCGATTAATTAGAATATTAATGATTTAAAAATATTTTAAGTTATTAATAATAACTTTAATATTTTGACAAGTATGTTATTAATATTTTTATATTATTAAATATTAATAATGATAAGATTATTTGATAATTAAATCATTTAAAAATGATTTAAGTGTTTGAAAAATTATTATAAATTATAATAATTGTTTATAAATTATTAAAAGCTTCTGAATAATATTATAAACGATATTTGATTTATCTAAAATAATATTGAAGCTTAGAGACCAAGTTTAATTGACAATCGATGTGTTAATTGTCGGATAGGGTGACCAGAATACCGAGAATGGACCGAAGTCCAACCAGACCAAACTAGTTAGACTTGTTAAGTGTTTATATAAGTTATAAACACTAATATGGCTATGTGGTAATGTGTCTAGGAGAAGTTTGACTGTAAAATACAGTGTTACATGTTATAAATGATTGTGCTAATTGTGAGACCGGCATATTGTTGAATATAGGTCTTACTTAACGCAGATTAATTATATTGTGTAGCTGTAATCAACGCGGAAGGCAAGTTTCCTAACTCAACCTTGAGTTATATTCATTCAATTATTATAATGGTTAATTATTGCTAATTATACCATGTCCAGGGAATTTATTGTTGATTATTCGCAGTTAGTGCATGATTAATAATTCAAATTGAATTACTGATTCGGAGAATATACATTTGTAGAATAACTGTTATTGGATATTCATATTCGTAGAAGATGGAATTGACAGTACAGATAATTCCTGTTTATTATCAAATTATGTTGAGAAATGTCTTAGCTAATTATTCTTGCTAGACAAACATTTGTTAGAACTTGATAAATTCGAGATAAGAATTCAATTGTTATTGGTAGATCGATCCCAATTATTTTGGCTAGACCGATAAGTAAATAGAAATTAAAATCATTGCGTTTCGTTGTTAAATCAAATTTTGATTCAAAGACTGAGAAGAAAAAAATTTTATATAAAGGGAACATTTTACGTCGTATATTCGACCATTGCACACTGTTAAGTATTATGCATAATATAGGGTACAAGGAGTTGGCCGGCTCTAAGTACTTGTAGAGGGGTATGATTTAATCTTTATGGTTATCTGATACTCCTGCGTATGTATCAAAGTAAATCTTTGATAGATACCCAAGAAAATAAGTTCTAGATCTAGCGTGATCGCTCAGCATAAATCTGGAAAACATTTCCACTTTGTAATTGTGTAGAATTGATTCTTGATTATTCAATAGAATATCGTAGAAACTTTGAAAGCGTTGTACTCTTTCATTATCAAATTATTGCGTTGCCTAGAATACGAGGAGACTTCTTATTGATTAACGATTTGTTCAGCTATTTCAAAGTTCACCGAACTTTGGTTTCATTCTTTCAAAATAGATAGTATGTTCTTATTTATTCATATACATTTATTGTATGTCTTAACTTGCAGGGCAAACTTGTTGCTCACCCTTGCTATAAATAAAACATTTCAGCTAGGAATGAAGAGACCAGCGGGTCAAAGAAGAACAATGGCAAAGGCAAGATGCTGGAGTAGTTATAAAGAACTTATTATTATGTTGTATTTGTAAACCCTTTTTGTTTATCTAAGGGGTATGTTTGTAATTTTAAGGTTAGCAAACCTAGGACTTATGTATTAACAACTTATGTTAATGAGTTATATATTCCTATTTCTATATGAATGGGTAGTTAGATGTTATTATATTGTAGATCGTGAACACCAAACTCGGGGGTTAGGTAACCAGGATTTTGGGGTGTCACAGAGTATCAACAAATAAGTCAAAGTCTAATTTCTCCGGAGTTAAGTTCAAACGTTGAGCACAAGTAGGAGAGATAAAAGAATGGGTAGAACTGGTATCTAGTAGGGTATAAACTTTTGCAAGAATTTATGATTAACTAACCCGTGATAACTTCGTTCGGGTTACTCACTTTTTGAGATGTCACGAAAAACGCTCTTCTTGAAACCACCGACTTTGTTTTGTCCGTATCCGCCTTTGGAGTCACCACCTCCGCTGGACTTGGTTTCGCTACAGGACAATCTCGAGCTATATGACCTTCATTTCCATAGTTATAACATACCTTGAAATATTGTGGGTAGTTTGGGCTGATGTGTCCCTCTTTCCCACATTTATAACATATGACCGGTGGTCGTTCTCCTCCCTTAAAAACAGTTGATGTTGGTTGGCACCCCCAAATCCTTGATACTTCATTACCTCAAGATTTGGTGTTCACGTAATCAAAACATTCATATCTAACTACCCAATCATAATAAATTGAATAATAAAACCCGCCCAGGCTGTGATTACTTTAATAAAAACATTATCTCCTGTGTTATCTAACCTTTAATTATCATATAAGTGCGAAAATTTAAAATTATTACATCACATCATTATTAAAAGTCTATCATCATAACGATAAAGCAAAATTACAAGTCTTCATCACTTGTACATTTTTTCCTTTCCTTTGCTAGTTGTAGGTTTATCTACCTTCTCAACCATAGCTGCAATAAGTGTATAAATATGCAAGAGTGAGCAAACAAAGCTCACTTGAAATAAGAATAAATATCTTTACAACATTTGCCAAATAATAGGCTCAATAGATTTGCCAAATGATATGTTCTATTAACATTACATTATTTTCCAAATCATAGGCTCAATAGAATCGAATGATATGTTCTATTAACATTCTTAAATATACTATCGAGGGTCTAATGACCACGAACCATGTCCCACAATTATAAGTAATCTTTCAACTTTAACTTTAAATAATATATGACTATAAGGACTCCATGTACTTAGGGGATCAATCCTTCATACAATGTATTGTGCACAACCATTTCAACGCTAAGCGTAAACCCCTAAAAACATAGGGTTGTTCATCTCAAGATTTAGAGTACAAGTCCGCACTCAAAGAAAGTTTGGTTTGGATAAGCTTTCAAGGGTAATTGAAGTTTAATGATCATCAACTAGGGAACTAGTTGAATCAACAATGCTTGATAACACAATAGTTGTTTAATAACAACATAACTCAGAACATTTGAGAATCATAAATGAACTGATTATACATATCAAACTCATGCTTGAAATAACTATAGAGCATAAGCATTCAATAAAATG
Organism: Panax ginseng; assembly: GCA_020205605.1. NCBI lineage: Eukaryota > Viridiplantae > Streptophyta > Magnoliopsida > Apiales > Araliaceae > Panax > Panax ginseng. The sequence continues at coordinate 37,959,715 of CM035150.1, read as the reverse complement.
AATAAAATGGTTAACCTTTGCTTGAACAATAAAATAAGCTAAGGTTCGAGTCTTATAATCATTAGAAATGAAATTTCGAAATACATTTAACTCGATAAAGCAAGTTGGAAACTAAAAACTTGCCCAACAAGGTATTAACTCATGCAAAGAATTAAAACAGTTCAATAATAGAGACGAGAGTTCAAAACTACGTTCATTATACAATAATAGAACTTAAGAAACTTGCTTAACTGTAAACAAGTTAGAATGAATCAATCAAATAAGAATTTCCAATAACATTAGAGTTAGAGTTTGCTCGAATGAATTTTAGAAACAATTGACTTATTCAATAACAATTAAGATAAAAAGCTTGCTCAATCAAAAGAATGAAGTTATACAATATAATAATAGAACTAACTCAACGAAAGTGTAGAGTTAGAAAACTTGCTCAATGTAAAAAGAAAGTTTAGAAACTTGCCTCGAGCGTAAGCTACAATATTAAACTCACCTTCACCTACACATTGGTTTAGAATCACATTGTCTATTAGACATGCTAACATACCATAACATATACATTTCTAACTAAGCTTATCATCTTAGCACAAGTCTTATGCTACTATATATATTTCGTAATTCCAAGTGTTAACATCACAACACCTATCTAACATTCTATTCGTATAAACTAAGTTATCATCATACAATGCGTCAGTAAACCTACTAATCACTTTTTTACAAATTTGAATTCATAATACATATAACACAACTTTGTTTTAGCCTTGTTGTTACATGTTGGACACATTACCATAACCTTTAGTTAAGCTACAAAGAACGTCCAAAGTCTGCAGAATTAGCAGACTTCAGTTGTTCTGAAATGGGCATCAAGCGCGCCGCCGCCAATTTTATATTGGGATGCTACGGCGCTATGACAGCATACTGCGCTAGCGCGCAGCGCCTAAGGGTCATAATAACACACGACATATATAACTCACTTTTTTAGTAAAGAGAGCTTCAACACTTTTCTTAAGCCAACTAACATAAATTTTACCCACCAAACAGTGATAATAACACGTAAGATAAATATAACAGTATCATAAACATGTTTGCTAACATTTACAACAAATTAGCACAATTTATCAATAACTAGAACTATTTTAATTCCTCAATTTTCATATTTTTCATAAAAACTCAATTGTCTTGACATTTATCCTAAAAATCATCATTGTGAATTCAATACATGATCAAATCATCTCAGTCAAATTATGTTATGTTCGTATCTCAATGAACTAGTATATACAAGTGTTAATTTACAATTTAACATAAGAATTGACCATCTAAATTGGTACTTACCTAAGCCATACAAAAAATAATATATATCGACAAATTTTCTTCCATCACAATCCTAATTTAGCATCCAATTCTCTTGTTTAAACATAATTCTAATCATTATAAAGCATGTATAATCACCATAACTAAATTACATAACAAAATTTAGGAAGAAATATAATTCACAGAGCATAGTAAAATTTTGTCGTAGTTCACATATATATATATATATATATATATATATATAGGTATGTATAAGAAATACCTTCAACTAGTGTGATAATTCCTTGCAATTGCAAATAACCCTTCTCAATTTCTCTCAAGCTTTTTCTCAATTTTCTCAAGCTCTCTCAAACTCTCAATGTTCTGCTCTCAGAAGCTTAGCTAATATATATACATAATATACGTAAAAAAAAAATCGATATAATAATAATAATACATACTAATGATAATGATATTATACGCTTATAACATAATATATATATAATATAAATATATTATATTTATTATTTTATTTATTTTATTATTATTTATTTTATTTAATTTCAAAAACTAGAAATCTCAAAAGCCATAAGGCTTTGTTTGGCAAAAACCCTTTAAAATTTAAAGAATTAATATATTAAGCTTTGTTTGTTAAAAACTAAATTAAACTACTTTAATTTATTTTAATAACTCCTTATAATATAGTTATTTGTCACACTATATTTAATCAAGTTTTCATATTTAATTTAATTAATTCAAATCACAATTAATTAAATTAATCCTTTAATCACATAACACAATACAAATAATTAACCATTAAATTGAAATATCAATATAATAATAATTTCCTTAATTCATCAATTATTTATTTAACAAATAATTCTCCAAATAAAATTAAATCAATTAAACAAATATTTATTCAACGATAAACACATCCATTAAATATTTATATAATTCAATAAATATTTAATATTACATTTAAAATTTCGAATGTTACATCATTCCTCCTTAAAAGGATTTCGTCCCTCGTAATCACAATTCAAACAATCAAATCGTCACATTCTTCCCTTACTTACAAAGATTTTGTCCCCGTAATCAAGACATAGATTAAACAAATAACTGTGGTAATTTTTCATCATTTCATCTTCGAAGTTCCCACGTTGCTTCTTCTTCGACATTGTGGTTTCTCCATATCACCTTCACGTAAGGTATCACTTTATTTCGAGCACTTGTTCTTTTCCTCGTCGACTATCCGGATAGAGTCTCTTCATAAGACAAATCTTTATCGAATTGCAATGGTTCGTATCGATCACGTGCTTGTAATCGGGTTTATACTGGTCAGAATAATCAAATGTGAAAAACATTATGAATGAATGTTTTCCAACTCGAGGTAGAGCTACCTCATAAGCCACTTCCCCCACTCTTCGTAGTATTTCAAACGGTCCAATAAATCTTGGGTTGAGCTTTTCTTTTTTTCGCCAAAATGAATTTTCCCTTCCAAGGAGAAACTTTTAGGAAAACGAAATTTCCTACTTCAAATTCGCGATTCTCGCTTTATGTTGACGCAAGATACTTTTTTTCGTTCTGTCTTGGGTCGCTACCAATCTTGTCTCCGATGAGTTTGACAACTTCAGTAGCTTTGTTGTACCAGCTTTCGTCCTAATAGCCATGCTCATCGACTTCATCCCAAAGACAATGGAGTTCTACACTTTCGCCAGATAATGCCTCGTAAGGTGGCATGCCGATGCTCGCGTGGTAATCGTTGTTGTTGTAGAAAATTCTACCAACGGTAAATGTTCATCCCAACTTCCTTTGAAATCCATGATGCATGCTCTCAAAGATATCTTCCAACGCTTTGATTGATTGTTCATTCGCTTTTCCCCATCGGTTTATGGATGGTATGTTGTACTCATTCGCAATCGTGTTCCCATACATTCTTGTAGTCTCTTCCGTAAGTTTGATGTGAACCTTGATCTCTATCTCGATACAATTGACATCGAATTCCATGTCTTGACACGATCTCTTTAACGCATAGCCGCTTAGTCGATCAAGATTAAATCTAATCTTTATTGGCAAAAAGTGTGCAGATTTTGTCAATCTGTCCACTATCACCCATATCGCATCGTATCCTTTTTGAGTCATTGGAAGTCCTACCACAAAATCCATTGTGATATGCTCCCATTTCCATTCCGTATTTCCAACGGTTGAAGTAACCCGCTGGTCGTTGATGTTCAAACTTTCACCTTCTCGACATGTCAAGCATTTTGCAACACATTCTCGCAACGCTCTTTTCATATTTGGCCACCAAAAATGTCGCCGCAAATCTTGATACATCTTTGTACTTCCGGATGAATCGAATATCTTGTGTTGTGTGCTTTGGCCAAGATTTCGCTCTTTAAGCTCGCATCATTGAACCCAAATTCTTCCTCGAACCGTAGTAGTCCTTCAGATCTATCTTGTATTTTACATCACTACCATCAACCACTTTCTCTTTGATCGTTTCGCATTCTTTATCTTGTAGTTGAGCATTCTTCACTTTGTCCACCAAAGTTGGACTAGCATTTATCTAGAATAGTCGTTCATCTGATCGATTCTTTTGAAATTTGATTTCCAACTCTAGCTTTGTCATCACGAAATAAGCTCCTCCCGAGTGGTTATCAAGATCAACTTCTCCCGACCTTTCCTCGCTTCAAAGCATCGCAACCACATTCGCTTTTTCCGGTGATAAAAGATCTCACAATCGTAATCCTTTATCAATTCCATCCATCTTCTTTCGTCGCATATTCAGTCCTTCGTGTGAAAATATACTTCAGATTTTTATGGTCTGTAGATTTCACATTTCTCTCCATAGAGATAGTGTTCCATATCTTGAGAGCAAATACTATCGCAGCCTAATTCCAAATCATGAGTCTGATAACCTTTCTCATAATCCTTCAATTGTCTTGATGCATACGCAATTACTTTTTCATCGCTCGCATAAGAACACAACCCAACCCTTTATGTGAGGCATCACTATACACCACAAAGTTACCTGTACTATCTGGTAATGACAACACAGGTGCCATGCTTAATTTCTTCTTCAAATCCTGGAAACTTTCTTCACATTTCTCCGTCCAAACAAATTTCACAGCTTTCCTTGTCAAATTTGTTAATGGAGTGGCTATCTTAGAAAAATCTTGAATAAATCGTCTGTAATAACCGGCCAGTCCCAAGAAACTCCTCACTTCTGATGGTGTTCTTGGTTGTTCCCAATTGATTACAGCTTCCACTTTTGATGGATCCACTGAAATCCCATCTTTGTCAATCACGTGCCCAAGAAATTGCACACGATCTAGCCAAAATTCGCACTTAGAGAATTTTTCATGCATAATTTTTTTTCCTTTCTTAGTGTTTCCAATGTCAAACGAAGTGTTCCACGTGTTCTTCTTGAGTTTTTGAATACACCGTAATGTCGTCGATGAATACCACTACAAACTTGTCTAAGAATGGTTTAAACACCCTATTCATCAAATCCATGAATGCAAAGAGTGCATTGGTTAAACCAAAAGACATCACCGTAAACTCGTAATGTCCATACCGAAGTTCAATGTCGCTCTAGGTATATCCTCCTTCCTCACTTTCAATCGGTGATACCCACTTCTCAAATCTATTTTCGAGAAGTATTTAACACCCTTCAACCGATCAAACAAGTCATCTATTCTTGGCAATGGATATTTGTTTTTAATAGTGACTTTGTTTAATTTTCTATAATCAATGCAAAAAGACGATCGACCCATCCTTCTTCTTCATTTAATAACACCGGCGCTCCCCACTGTGATACGCTTGGTTGAATATATTTTTGTCTAGCAACTCTTGCAATCTGTATTCATCGGTTCCTTCATTTCTACATGGAGCCATTCTCAGACGGGCCTTCGATATCGGTGTTGTCCCCAAGACTAAGTCGATCATGAACTCAATCTCTCTCAAGTGGAAGTCCCGCAAATCCTCCGAAACACATCCTCAAATTCCTCACCACCAAGTATCTCTTCCAGTTTCACATTCTTCTTTCGAGTATCGACTATGTAAGCTAAATAGCCCACACAACTTGACTCAACAATTTTTTGCCTCATATAATAATCGCCGACATTTCATTTGTCTAGGCGACTTGTTACCATAGAATACTACCTTTCGACGGGGTCATAAGGTTTACACACTTCTTTTGGCAATCAATTACCGCTCCATATTTGAATGTACCAATCCATTCCCAAAATAACATCAAACTCTCCAAGTTTAATGGAATCAAATCTATCATCAAGATATTCTCCTTAATGTTCACCCTACAGCTTCTTGTATACGAATCTAACAGGATTACCTCCTTATTCACAATTTCTATGTTCAAAGGGAAATTCATTTTTCTAGGCAATTCTAACCTCTTAGCAAATTCATCGAGATAAACGAGCAAGTAGCACCCTAATCAAACAATACATAAGCATTTATATCATTGATTGGGATAATAACCGACACCACATCTTTTGATTGCACAACATCTTGCATACCATGTTGAAAGTTCTATGTGGGTTTGTTTGTTTGATGTCCAACCTCCCCATTACCTCCATTACCTCCATTGGTTGTCTCTCCAACCTTCTTCTTAGGGCATTCACGAGCAAAGTGATCCTTGGATCCGCACGTGAAGCACATGTTCTTCTTAGGTTGAGTGCAATTTGGGGCGATGTGACCTCCTGGCCATAATTGAAGCATACTCGTTTCCCCATCAAGCACGCACCCTTGTGAAACTTCCCGCAAGTAGCACATGCATCAAACTTCTTATTTTGCTGGTTACCCTACTAATTTCCAGCACCCTCGTTTCCATTCCACTTCCTCTTCAAGTTGTTGTTGTTTTTGTTTCCACCACTACCACCTCCATTCTTAATCTCCACCTCATTTTTCTTCTTCTTCTTTTCTTCTTCGATTGAACTTTGTCATTGAACTTTGTCCGCCCCCACCTCACCTTGAGAGTATTGCTTTCTCCATCATCGCCATGTAAAAGTCTTTAATTGGAACAGGAAACCCTATCGTATAAACCGTGGCTTTCAGTCCCCTGTTCAAACCTCTTCGCCTTGCATTCGTCTGCGGCCGACTTGATAAGGTGCAAACCTCGCCAACTCGTTGAATTTAGCGGCATACTGGATACCGCCATCGTTCCTCGCTTCAGCCCAAAAATTGCACTCTATCTAACCCTTGAACTCTCGGGAAAATAGGTCTCAAGAATATCTCCTTAAACCTATCCCAGGTCATCATCCCCCGGTCCTTCTCGAAGTTTTATTGCCTCGCCACCAATAACTAGCCTTCGCTTTCAACATGAATGTTGCAAAAAAGTGATCTTACGGTCATCCACTACCCTAGCAACATCGAACACCTTTTCTATCTCCATAATCCAAGTTATGTGCCTCGACGGATTCATCGACCCACAAAATTTGTGTGGTCCAACTGCCTTGAACTCCTTAAACGTTGTTCCTTGGTTCTGTGGTTGATTCTGGCAACGCTCCGTTCATAAACTTCACTAATTGTTGAACGGGTTAGCATCAACATTGTCGTTATTATTGGTTCCTTCTGGTGGTTCTCGTCGTGGTGGTTGACGCCCGGGAGGCATTTTTCGTTAAAAATACACCCATTAGATTATTATTCAACTTTTAAGTAATTTCTACTTAACTTGCCTCCACAAAAGAAATAACCACATAATCACATAACACTTTGAATAAAATAACAACTTTTATTTATTCATAACCTCTTTGAAAATATAAAACAATAAGATCACCGCTATTTACATTACTTTTCCGAACTACAAAAGTTTCAGACAACATCATCCTCATATCCCATAGGTTACATAACACTGGGATTTACAATTTATTTAATATTTATAACTCGCATAACAACTATGATGTTCTACTAAGATATTGCTTAGCCTTACTACGCTCTTCTTCCATAATCCGGAACATTGTTCTGCGATCTAAAACACACGATGGCAACACCTCGAACTGAATTGGATAACCCATGACTCGATCTTGAGCTCGATTAACCATGGTGTTGAATACTCTATTCGTCTCTTCCATCTTCATTCTTTTTGCCTGTGCGTCTTTCACCGCTATCCCGGCTCATTGAAACACTTCCTCATATGCGTCTTCGACTCTTGCCCTCTTAGTAGCTTCTTCTTTCAGGTTGTTTTTCAGTTCTGCTACCTCCTCGATCAGTTGTTCTTTCTCTCCTTCAGTCTGTTCTAGCTTCTCCTCGACATTAGTCAGTCTCCTCACGATCCTGGATCTCATCGTCTTTTCGTGTCATTGCAGTCTGTTGTTCAGCTACTATCTCTTGCAATTCCTCGACTGTATCTTGAAGTTCCACGTTACGGTCGTAGACTTCATCGTACATTTGAGCAGCTATTGAGGTTAATGGAGTCTCTACCTCCTCGTCCTCATCATCCTCTTCCTCCTGTGGCAACTCAACGGGATCCTCCTCATCCGTCTCCACATCATCATCCTCATCTTCAACCACTGTGACCAACGGGGCTGACTCCCGTGGCAGTAGTTGTTCCCAAATAACCTGAATGTCGCGAGGCTCCTCCTCTATAGGCATCTGAGGTCTATCCTCCCTAGCCTGACTGGATTCTCCGACATTAGTCATCCTGACAACAAAATTTTAAGTTTTAATTATTAATCATTACTACTCGACACTCACGAGCACATAAGTTATAAACACATAATCACATAAGTGTTTTATTATTTCTTCCTTAAAACTCGATAAGAGTTAATCACCACTATCTTTTCAAAGGTTACTTCCTAAGGCTTTTCCCCACCTAAGGTTCATAACCTAAAGCTTTGATACCAACTTGTGACACCCCCAAATCCTTGTGACTTCATTACCTCAAGATTTGGTGTTCACGTAATCAAAACATTCATATCTAACTACCCAATCATAATAAATTGAATAATAAAAAACCGCCCATACATGATACTTTTTAAAAAAAACATTATCTCCTAGGTTATCTAACCTTTAAACAATCATATAAGTGCGGAAATAAAATTATTACATCACATCATTATTAAAAGTCTATCATCATAACGATAAAGCAAAATTACAAGTCTTCATCACTTGTACATTTTTCCCTTTCTTTGCTAGTCAGTAGGTTTATCTACCTTCTCAACCATAGCTGCAATAAGTGTATAAATATGCAAGAGTGAGCAAACAAAGCTCACTTGAAATAAGAATAAATATCTTTACAACATTTGCCAAATAATAGGCTCAATAGAACTGAATGATATGTTCTATTAACATTACAACATTTGCCAAATCATAGGCTCAATAGAACTGAATGATATGTTCTATTAACATTCTTAAATATACTACTGAGGGTCTAATGACCACGAACCATGTCCACAGTTATAAGTAATCTTTCAACTTTAACTTTAACAGTCATATGACTATAAGGACTCCACGTACTTAGGGGGATCAATCCTTCGTACAATGTATTGTGCACAACCATTTCAACGCTAAGCGTAAACCCCTAAACATAGGGTTGTTCATCTCAGTATTTAGAGTACAAGTCCGCACCAAAGAAAGTTTGGTTTGGATAAGCTTTCAAGGGTAATTGAAGTTTAATGATCATCAACTAGGGAACTAGTTGAATCAACAATGCTTGATAACACAATAGTTGTTTAATAACAACATAACTTAGAACATTTGAGAATCATAAATGAACTGATTATACATATCAAACTCATGCTTGAAATAACTATAGAGCATAAGCATTCAATAAAATGAATAAAATGGTTAGCCTTTGCTTGAACAATAAAATAAGCTAAGGTTCGAGTCTTATAATCATTAGAAATGAAATTCCTGAACATACATTTAACTTTTAACAAGTTAAAAACTAAAATATAACTCATGCAAAGAATTAAAACAGTTCAATAATAGAGACGAGAGTTCAAAACTACGTTCATTATACAATAATAGAACTTAAGAAACTTGCTTAACTGTAAACAAGTTAGAATAAATCAATCAAATATAAATTTCCAATAACATTAGAGTTAGAGTTTGCTCGAATGAATTTTAGAAATAATTGACTTATTCAATAACAGTTAAGATACAAAGCTTGCTCAATCAAAAGAATGAAGTTACACAATATAATAATAGAACTAACTCAACGAAAGTGTAGAGTTAGAAAACTTGCTCAATATAAAAAGAAAGTTTAGAAACTTGCCTCGAGCGTAAGCTACAATATTAAACTCACCTTCACCTACACATTGGTTTAGAATCACATTGTCTATTAGACATGCTAACATACCATAACATATACATTTCTAACTAAGTTTATCATCTTACCACAAGTCTTATGCTACTATATATATTTTAGAATTCCCAAGTATTAACATCACAACACCTATCTAACATTCACTGTATAAACTAAGTTATCATACAATGCGTTCGTAACCTACTAATCACTTTTACAACTTTGAATTCATAATACATATAACACAACTCTATTTTAGCCTTGTTGTTACATGTTGGACACATTACCATAACCTTTAGTTAAACTACAAAGAACGACCAAAGTCTGCAGAATTAGCAGAGACTTCAATTGTCTGAAATGGGCATTGGCGTGGCGCCGCCATTTTATATTGGGATGCGGTGTACTCACATGTACGCGGCTACCACGCCTAAGGCTTAAGGCGTATCACATGACGATACATATAACTCATTTTTTAGATAGAGCTTCGGCACTTTTCTTAAGCCAACTAACACGAATTTTACCCACCAAATAGTGATAATAACACGTAAGATAAATATAACAGTATCATAAACATGTTGCTAACATTTACAACCAATTAGCACAATTTATCAACAACTAAAACTATTTTAATTCCTCAATTTTCTTGTTTTTTTCATAAAAACTCAATTTTCTTGACATTTATCCTAAAAATCATCACAGTGAATTCAATACATGATCAAATCATCTTATTCAAATTACGTTATGTTCGTATCTCAATGAACTAACATATACAAGCATCAATTTATAGTTTAACATAAGAATTGACCATCTAAATTGGTACTTACCTAAGCCATACAAAGAATACATATACTGACAAATTTTCTCCCTACTGTCAAACGAATTTAGCATCCAATTCTCTTGTTTAAACATAAACTCTATCATTATAGCATGTATAATCACCATAACTAAATTACATAACAAAATTCTAAGAAATATAATTCATGAAGAGCATTGCAAAACTTTCAAAAGTTCATATATGTATATATATATATATATATATATATATATATATATATATATATTAGGGTTATATAAGAAATATACTTTCCTTGTGTAGTGTGATAATTCCTTGCAATTGCGAATAACCCTTCTCAATTTCTCTCAAGCTTTCTCTCAATTTTCTCAAGCTCTCAACTCTCAATGTTCTCAAACTCTCAATAGACACATAATACTAAAAGAAAAATTAATAGTAATACGATACATGATAAACAAATAGATATTATAAAAAAGGTATAAATATAACTTATATATTATAAATATTTATATTATATTATTTATTTTATTAACTATTATTTTATTTAATTTAAAAAACTAGAATTCCAAAAGCCATAAAACCTTGTTTGGCAAAACCCTTTAAATTTAAAGAATTAATATTAAGTCTTGTTTGTTAAAAACTAAATTAAACTACTTTAATTTATTTTAATAACTCCTTATAATATAGTTATTTATCACACTATATTTAATCAAGTTTTCATATTTAATTTAATTAATTCAAATCACAATTAATTAAATAAATTCTTTAATCACATAACACAATACAAATAATTAACCATTAAATTGAAATATCAATATAATAATAATTTTCTTAATTCATCAATTATTTATTTAGCAAATAATTCTCCAAATAAAATTAAATCAATTAAACAAATATTTATTCAACGATAAACACATCCATTAAATATTTATATAATTCAATAAATATTTAATATTACATTTAAAATTCGGAATGTTACACTGCAATGAACAAACAATCCATTAGAAGAGTCGAGTAGAGCATGATGTCTACTATCTTCTATGATTTAAAAAGTTTATCAAAAGTTTTATCGCTGAGACTCAACTTAATAAATAATCCACATCATCAAATCATCCCTGCACTACGGCCAAAGATATTCATTAGTATCACGACCACAAATTATCCATTTACTACATGCCAAGGATATTCGTGTTTTCATCAATGGTCATGATCACGCTATAAAATAATTCATCTTTGTACCCTTGACCGAAGAGAACCCATGATCATGATCATACCAAAAATTGTCCATCAATGCACTACGGGCTAATGAGGACTTTTACCACATCATTTGTAATATTACGGTCATGATTATAACGAATAATCCCTGGTCATAATCATACCAAGTCCATCTATGCACTACGGGCCAAAGATGACTTTGATAACAATATATGCATGCGGATGATGACAATGATATAAGAATTCAATTAAAAGAAAGCAAATGATAAATTTTAAAGATTTATATTTCAATTTATCCAGAATTCAATAATGTCCAAATTGTCAACATGATACTGCTTTGTGAAGTAAAATTCAAGAATAATATTGTACGTAAAATGATTTGGACAGAAAAGAAATCAATTTTTGTCATGAATAGTATCCTGGGTGAATAGTACTCCATGAATAGTACTTTAGAAATAGTAACCCCGTGAATAGTACTCTAGCATAAAAAAGTTAAAACTTATCAAGAATGCTCAGAATAATATTTCCATGAAAAGATACTGGATGAAGCGCAAATATCAAGGATATTCTACTAATTTCATGGAGTATAGAAGCCAAAACTTTAACAAAATGAGTCTAGAATTCGAAATCTGAAGCGAAATAATATTACTTACATACTACAGAGTATGGAAGAAAATATTATTTTATACGAATACTGAATAAAAATAATATCCTTTACAACTGTTGAACGAAAATAATATTCCTTATGAACATTAAACGAATATAATATTTCTTATGAATATTAAACGAATATAATATTCCTTACGAATATTAAACGAATATAATATTTCTTGCGAATATTGAGCGATATAAAAATTCTTATGAATACGAAAAATAATATCGTAAGCGAATATGAAATAAATAATACCCTTTACCTGAAAAAGAAGAGTATTCAAACTGGTATAACAAGGATATTCTTGAAGAAAACATTTACTATATTCTATACTCAAAACTTCCTTAAATTCTAAATAAATACGCTCAATATTATAGAAGAAGAATTCTCTGATTCTGGTGTGATTTTCAATTATAACTTAAACATCCTATTTATAGGAGAATGGAAAGGATACTATTTGAATTTAGAAATCACGGACTGCACAGTATATATTCGGACGAACTTCACGGGCGGTAAGAAATTTTTTTCAGACGTCCCCTTTTTTCAACTTATTAATATAATATTCAATAAAATATAATATATTCTACTTTTCATAAAAAAAAAATTATATATATATATATATATATATATATATATATATATATATATATATATATATATATAATTTAACACATGTCTTTGGAAAATAAAACTCCTCCAATGATAAACTTTCATCGAGGTTCCCCCCCCTCATTTTTTTCTTCCAACGTGGGCCCAACGTGTTCCTCCACCAACATATCACCATCACAGGTGGATCCCATATAATATATATACTGAATAATCTTGTACCTATTATTTTGAAAAATGGGTAAATGAGGATCCATAAAATAAGCAAAATTTATATCAAGTACTTCATAAAAATCCCTTCAATATTTTTAACAACATTTATCATCATTATTATAATTCGCAATATTTAACAACCAGATCGTTCCAAGGAAAGAGGGGGCTTTTCGATAAGGATTTTTTCCTATTGGCGCGTAATTAGGTGACTGATAAGTGAATTTATATACACTTATCCAGTATCTTTTACTTGAATTAGTTGCTTATATTTATGTGTCTTAGTTACTTTTCATGCATTTTGTGTTCATTTTGTAGGTTATACATTTGGGAGCGGTGTGAGCGACTATTGGTAAGGAAAAGCAAAGAAAAACTTGAAAGAAAAGCAAACCGGACATCATTTGGGCTTTCATGTTTACTTCATGTTCTTGGTTTGGAACTTAGCTTACATTGAAGAGCATCATCTTAGCTTTCCGGAACATTTTGAATCATTCCAATCGGAGTTCGGATGCAAGAGTTATGATCGTTGTACCAATCCAGACGTCGAACGTCATGATTTTGGGTGGTCATTTACATACATAGATTACTTCCAGCTCAATTTCAGCCTTCATCCGCCCTGAATTTCTCAATCCTCAAAGAATGAAAGTTGTAGATCTCGTTGATATCTTCGATTTGATAGGTGACAGGCCCCGTAACTCCTCCCCGGATCAAAAGTTATGGTCGTTTTCCCAAAGGATGTCAGAGCAGAAAATGTCAGAACTTGAGGCCAGCGCCGGGGCGCCCAAAATAGGCCTATGCATGCTGAAAGACCGGCTACTGGGGAGCAGAGTTTGAGCGCCGTGTGCCCAACGCCGGGGCACCTTTGGAAGAGAGGCTAGGAAGGCTTTGGGACGCATTGTTGGTAATTTTGACAACTTTTGACTCCAAATAGGATTGGGTTTGTTCCTAAGCTAAAAATTGGACTTGTAACCTATAAATACATGATGTAAGGCATAAAATAAAGGGAGATTACATAGGTTAGACTAGATATAACACTCCATTAGATTAGAATATAAACCCTAATTCTTAATTAGCCATTGGAGATTGAAGCAAATTGAAGAACACTGAAGATCAAGAGCAAGAGCAAGAGGGGAGCATTAGATTTGCTGACAACAGATTCTATTCTCTTCTCTTATCATACTTTATCTTTTAATGTCTATTCAGTTGTGGATTCTTGGTTTCAATTCATTAATTATGAACTAACTCTTTTATTAAGATTTCAATTGAACCTTTTATGTCTATAAATTAGTTATTCGATTTATTCCAATTATTTGTGTCAAAGTGAATTGTTTATCTTGTTTTGTGCTTATTGCTTAATTATTTGATCAGTAATTACCTTGTTACTTAGAAGGAATTGAAAGAGGAATTCTAGGGTTAGAACTAGGCATGATATCATGTGACTTAGTTATTTGCAAAGTGAATAATTAGGTTTGTGAATTGAATGGAAATATCTGTTCACTGCATGTAACACATAAGGAATTGGGATTTTAGTGAGTTTAATTCAATTGTTTTGCATAGGGATATAGCAAAATTAACTTGGATTAAATAGAAGGCAAATGATCACTTGAGAAAGGGCTTTTGGCACTTGAGAATTCCTGTTAATAATTCAGTAGACATAATAATTGAGATAGTTGGACAATTGATTTATAATTCATAATTGGGGATATTGAAGTCTTAATCTTTATTTATTTGAATTCATTCGTTAAAATCTTAGTTTTAATTAGTTAATTTAGTTTTCTTAATTAGAAAAATCACGATTTGAAATTTTTTAAATAAAATTAGTTTGGTTAAGAATTAGTACTTGGTGATTTTTATTAAATAATTCCTCGTGGGAACGATACTCTACTTTCACTTTATTACTTGTTGACCGTGTATACTTGCATGTATTCATTGATTGCGAAATTGATCAACAAGTTTTTGGCGCCGCTGCCGGGGAATTAGTTTAATATTTTTTACCAATATTAATTTCAATCAAATTAGTCTTAATTTAAACATTTTTATTTTTATTTTTAATTCTCTTCTTATATTTCTCTCATTTTAGGTACCATGGATGACTTTGAGTATCAATGGCCGCTACTAACGTGACTCAACCAAGGGGATGGAGATTGACAGACTCACGACACTTTCCATGAATGTCAAAGACAAATTAAAGAACTTTCGAGGAAGTTGTATGTTATCGCATCCCAACAGAGTCGAAGGATGGCGATTATGTGTGACTATCAGGTTTGGCAATCACCCGAGTAATCAATGCACCATCAATCTTGGGCGAAGACGGTATGGTGGTAACTACCTTAATCAGTATGCATATGATAATTATGAACAAGTTTGGGGGTATCACCCGGATTTTTCATGGAGCTACAACTATCAAGACCAAAACTCTACTCCAAATCCAATATACACGCCGGAATTCTCATATCAACCTCTATTAAAAGAAGAAAAATCAAGGTTGGAGGAATTGTGGCCCAAGTTCGAGGAGAGAGGGATTAATCAAACGGGGTCAATTCTAAATCTTGTGGATCATATAGAGCAAATGACCAAAGTCATAAACAACCTTCCTCCAAACACTTGGGTTTATGACATGGATGACGAAATTGATGAAGTGCCCGAGCCAAATCTACAACTGGATGAGACACGAGATGTTTAAAAAGAGGAGACAAGTGGGGATAATGAAAATAAGGTCGGTGAAGAACTAACTATGATTACCAATGAGGAGGAGCCGATGTTATTAGTGCCCCAAGTTCCTTCTCCGCCAAAGTTCAAGAATCCGGTTAGATTTGCAAAACCATGTCCGCTAGGTAGTCATGTCGTCGGCAATACTCCTTGTGACGTAAAAGCGAAGTACAACTTGAAGCCATGGTTCAATGAGTTGGAGAAGATAGAAGAAGAGATTGTTGTGTCGACAAGCCTCGATGCGAATCTATTCGCAGACACAATGGAAAAAACACCTAGATGTTGGACGTTCTTTAATGTGATCTTATCTAAACAAAGCATGCTAGGTGACTTTAATACAATGGCTATCGTAAATGGGAACCTACCAAAAGCTATATTATTTTCGATGGATGGAGGGTTCCTCAACTTTCGAAGAGGAATTGGATAGCATTGACCAGACAAAGTCAGGCTGAAAGACTATAAATCAAGCGCTGACTGGGAGGCAACCCAGGAATTTTTATATTTATATGCTTTACTAGTTTATTTAGTAGATAAGAATTAATTTGCTTAGTAAGTTCTCTTATAATCTAATACATGTTGTCTCTCTTCATTGCAGGTATTGGAGGTTCAATGGATAGGAAAATGATCGTCGCTACCATCGCCACCAGCACCTCACGCTTAGCTGATTACAGGGAAGTTCTCTTCTACTTATCGCTATATTCTTACAATGAGGACATTGTAATTGCTAAGTTTGGGGGAGTTTAGTTTAGTTCATTATTGCATGTTTAGTTTCATGTTTATGTTATGTTTATTTGCATATGTTGTTAATATAGTTTAGGTTCATTATAAAAAAAAAAAATTCAAAAATTCAAAAATTCAAAAATAATTTCATTTTGCATAAGTCCAGCGGTTTGTTATAGTTAAGTTTATTTTGGCCAATGATGAGATTTGAATTGGGTAGACAAGTATAATATTGACTATTAGAGCTTTGATGTGATTTCTTGTTATGAATTGAATCTTTTTATGTTTGAAACTAGTATAATAATGATAGCACAGTAAAAACAACTTGTTGATTGATTGAGTTTAAATTGATACATAATGGGACTCTAAAGGATAATGCTAGTTTGAATGAAAGAATGACAAGAATAAGTAGTGATGACTAAAGTTAGACAAGAACCTAAGTTTAGGGGAATATATGTGGGGTATATAAGCTTTAAAAAAAAGAAAAAAGAAAAAAGAAAACATGTTGAGTCTTGTGGTGGGTTGAGGAGAAACACTCCCCATAAACACAAGCGTGAGATGGAGCGTAAAACACACTCACCAACCATCTATCAAAAGAAAAAGAAAAGGGAAATAATCACGGAAAAGAACAAAAAGCCCCGTAAAAAAAAAAAAAAAAAAAATAAAGAAGGAAGAAAAAAAGTATAAGTATCCCGCATGTACCCTTGAATTTGGTTGAGTTTAATTTTAGTTGAATCGTGCCTATCTTTGAGATTTCTTGAGTTTTAATTGTATGATGCCTTGAAGAGACTTGTTATGTGTTAAATTTGATTTTATATCGAGTTAGCATGGTTGTTGAGCACACACGCACTATACCAAAGAATATGAGTTTAAGACTTGATGATTGACTAGGAAATTGTTGATTGGTTTTGATATGAAGTATTGTCATGTTTGCTTGATTGCTCTAAGGCCGAGTGAATAGATTTGATTCTATCAAATACTTCTAGATTCGTAGGCATATAGATTAGTTGCATTTCATTGTATTGCATTGCATTATGTTGTGTTACTTGGGGACAAGCAATAGTTTAAGTTTGGGGGTATTTGATAAGTGGATTTTATATACACTTATCCGGTATCTTTTACTTGAATTAGTTTCTTATATTTATGTGTCTTAGTTACTTTTCATGTATTTTGTGTTCATTTTGTAGGTTATACGTTTGGGAGCGGTGTGAGCGACTATTGGTACGGAAAAGCAAAGAAAATGCAAAGAAAAGCAAACCAGACATCATTTGGGCTTTCATGTTTACTTCATGTTCTTGGTTTGGAACTTAGCTTACAGTGAAGAGCATCATCTTAGCTTTCCGAAACATTTTGAATCATTCCAATCGGAGTTCGGATGCAAGAGTTATGATCGTCGTACCAACGGACGTCGAACGTCATGGTTTTGGGTGGTCATTTGCATAGCAGTTACTTCCAGCTCAATTTCAGACTTGATCCGCCCCAAATTTCTCAATCCTCAAAGAATGAAAGTTATATATCTCGTTGATATCTTCGATTTGATAAGTGTCAGGCCCCGTAACTCCTCCCGGATCAAAAGTTATGGTCGTTTTCCCAAAGGACGTCGAAGCAAAAATTATCAGAACTTGGGGCCAGCGCCAGGACGCCCAAAATAGGCCTATGCCCAGCGCCGGGGTGCTGGGGAGTAGAGTTTGAGCACCGTGCCCAGTGCTGGGGTGCTGGGGAAGAGACTGGGAAGGCTTGGACGTGTTTTTGGGTGAATTTTGACACCTTTTTGACTCCAAATAGGATTGGGTTTGTTCCTAAGCTAAAAATTGGACTTGTAACCTATAAATACATGATGTAAGGCATAAAATAAATGGAGATTACATAGGTTAGACTAGATATAACACTCCATTAGATTAGAATATAAACCCTAATTCTTAATTAGCCATTGGAGATTGAAGCAAATTGAAGAACACTGAAGATCAAGAGCAAGAGCAAGAGCGGAGCATCAGATTTGCTGACAACAGATTCTATTCTCTTCTCTTATCATACTTTTATCTTTTAATGTCTATTCAGTTGTGGATTCTTGGTTTCAATTCATTAATTATGAACTAACTCTTTTATTAAGATTTCAATTGAACCTTTTATGTCTATAAATTAGTTATTCGATTTATTCCAATTATTTGTGTCAAAGTGAATTGTTTATCTTGTCTTGTGCTTATTGCTTAATTATTTGATCAGTAATTACCTTGTTACTCTAGAAGGAATTGAAAAAGGAATTCTAGGGTTAGAACTGGGCATGATATCATTTGACTTAGTTATTTGCAAAGTGAATAATCAGGTTTGTGAATTGAATGGAAATATCTGTTCACTGCATGTAACACATAAGGAATTGGGATTTTAGTGAGTTTAATTCAATTTTTTTGCATAGGGATATAGTAAAATTAACTTGGATTAAATATAAGACAAATGATCACTTGAGAAAGGGCTTTTGGCACTTGAGAATTCCTATTAACAATTCAGTAGACATAATAATTGGAATAATTGGACAATTGATTTATAATTCATAATTGGGGATATTAAAGTCTTAATCTTTATTTTTAAATTCATTCGTTAAAATATTAGTTTTAATTAGTTAATTTAGTTTTCTTAATTAGAAAAATCACGATTTGAGATTGTTTAAATAAAATTAGTTTGGTTAAGAATTAGTACTTGGTGATTTTTATTAAATAATTCCTCGTGGGAACGATACTCTACTTTCACTTTATTACTTGTTGACTGTGTATACTTGCACGTATTCATTGATTGCGAAATCGATCAACAGTGACCAAACCTCTCATCGATAAAACTTTCTAGACATTGTCAATATTGTTAATAATAATATTTTCTCGATGTAAGTCTGCGTACTTCTTCTGTCTGTTTTGAGCTGCTACGAGACACATTCGTATCAACTTCACCATTTCCGCTATTTGCAGCACCAATTCTCATCCTAGCATTTGGCGTTCTCCCACTTCATCCCAACACAACGACATTCGTCACTTTCTCCCATATAGAGCTTCGTAAGGCGGCATACCTATGCTTACATGATAACTGTTGTTATACACAAACTCTACTAATGGTAGATGATCATCCCAACTACCCTTGAAATCCATGACGCAAGATCTTAACATATCTTCTAACGTCTGAATTGTCCTCTCACTCTGCCCATCAGTTTGGGGATGATATGCCGTACTTAACTTCAACTGCGTCCCCAACTGCTCTTGTAGACTTTTCCAAAAGTTTGACTTGAATCATGGGTCACGATCTGACACAATCGAAACTAGTACTCCATGCCTGGAAATAATTTCCTTAACATAAAGTTTAGCTAACTTATCTAAGTTATACTTAACCCGAATTGGCAAAAAGTGAGCTGACTTCGTCAACCGGTCCACTATTACCCAAATTGCATCATACCCTTTCTGAGTAGTCGAAAGTCCCACCACAAAATCCATCGTGATATGCTCCCACTTCCACTCTGGAATCTCAATGACTGTAACAAGCCACTTGGTCATTGATGTTCGGCCTTAACTTTCTGACAAGTCAAGCACCTACTCATATACTCGACTATTTCTCTCTTCATGTTCGGCCACCAAAAACTCTATCGAAGGTCTTGATACATCTTAGTGCTACCAGGATGAATCGAGTACCTCGAATTGTGAGCCTCTTGTAACACTTACTCCTTTAATTCCGTCTCATTCAGAACCCAAATTATTCCTTCAAATCTTAATAATCCCTCATTATCAAGACTAAACTTAATATCATTTTCATTGGTCAACCGCTTCTTTATCTGGTCATACTCACCAGTTTTGAGCTGTACTTCATTGACTCTCTCTATGATGGTAGATTGGATCTCCGTCGCAAATAGTCTCTGATCCACTTCAATTGGCAATTTCACCTCTATCTCCATCCTAGCCATCTCTGTTATTAACTCAGTTTGAGCCGTTAACATAAACAACTTTTCCCGACCCTTTCTACTTAAGGCGTCGACAACTACATTGGCTTTTCCAGGGTGATACAAGATTTCATAGTCATAATCCTTTATCAACTCCAGCCATCTCTTCTGTCTCATATTCAACTCCTTCTGTGTAAAGATATATTTTAGATTCTTGTGGTCCGTGTATATCTCACACTTTTTCCCGTAAAGATAATGTCGCCATATCTTTAAGGTAAACACTAACGCGACCAGTTCCAGATCATGAGTAGGGTAAACTTTCTCATAATCATTCAACTGCCTAGATGCATACGCAATGACCTTGCCATGCTGCATGAGCATGCAACCAAGTCCTCTATGCGAAGCATCGCTATATACTACGAAATTTCATGTGTCATCGGGTAATAACAAAACATGCGCTTCACTTAACCTCTTCTTTAGTTCCTGAAAATTGTCCTCACATTTCTCAGTCCATACGTACTTCACCGTCTTCCTAGTCAAGTTAGTCAACGGAGTAGCTATCTTTGAAAAATCCTGAATGAATCTCCGATAGTAACCCACTAACCCTAAGAAACTCCGTACCTCAGTCGGCATTTTTGGTTGTTCCCAATTCATTACGGCTTCCACCTTCGCTGGATCTACTAAAATCCCTTTATGGTCAATAACATGACCTAAAAAATGTACTTTCTCTAACAAAAATTCACATTTAGTGAACTTCACATATAACTTCTCCTTCCTTAATGTCTCCAACACTATCCTTAGGTGTTCAACATGATCTTCTAGCGTCTTAGAATAGACTAGAATATCATCGATAAACACCACGATGAACTTATCCAAATATTGTTTGAACACTCTGTTCATCATATCCATAAATGCAGCTGGTGCATTAGTCAACCCAAATGACATCACCAGAAACTCGTAATGACCATAACGAGTCCTGAATGTCATCTTTGGTACGTCTTCATTTCTAACCTTCAGCTGATGATACCCCGTCCTTAAGCCTATTTTAGAAAAATAATTTGCCCCTTTCAACTGATCAAAAAGATCATCGATCTTGGGCAATGGGTATTTATTCTTTATCGTCAACTTGTTCAACTCTCGATAGTCGATACAAAGTCTTAAGGATCCGTCCTTCTTCTTGACAAATAGTATCGGTGCTCGCCACGGTGAAACACTAGGTTGTATATACTTCCTATCCAACAGTTCTTGCAACTGCACCATCAACTCTTTCATCTCTATTGGTGCCATACGATACGGTGCCCTAGAAACTAGTGTCGCTCCTGGCACAATGTCTATCATGAACTCAATCTCCCTATCCGGTGGAAGACCCAGAAATTCACATGGAAATACATCCATGAATTCACTCACTATAGGAAGTTATTCTATGGTCGCTCCCATTCTCTGGGTATCAACCATATGGCACAAATAACCTACACACCCCTTCCTTAACAGTTTCCTAGTTTGTGTCATTGTAAGACAACACAAATGTCCCGGTGATTTATTACCATAAAATACTATCTGAGGTTGTTTTAACGTTCTAATATTTATGCACTTCTTTTGACAATCTATAATTTCCCCATGGTTCACCAACCAATCCATTCCGAGAATTACGTCAAATTCTCCTAACTTTATCGGTATAAGGTCTATTGATAATTTACAACCCCGAATGTCTACGCAACAACTCCTATGAATATCTTCAACATGAATTATTTCTTCATTCTATACCTTAATATTTAAAGGTATATGCAACTTTTCGGGAAGTAATCCTAATTGTCTAGCAAAATCACATGCGATAAACGAGCAGGTAGCACCTGAATCAAATAACACGTATACATTTAGATCATTGATCAGAATAATACCTGTGACTACGTCCCCTGAGGCCATTGCATCTTGGACGGTCATGTTAAAATATGGGCCATCATTTCTCATCGGTCTGCTATTTGGACCCCAATAGTTATCTTACCACTATTGGCGCCCTTATTCCCATCCGTCCCCTTCTTCGGGCAGTTCTTTGCCATGTGGTCAGTTGACCCACACATAAAGCATCCGTGGTTCTTCTTCGGACATGGACAGTTAGGCGCACAGTGCCCCTCCTGTCCATATTTGTAACACATGACCTTACCCTTGAGACAGACTCCTAAATGAGTCTTCCCACAGGTCTTGCAGGCCTCCATCCTCCTCTTCAGGTCCCCTAGTTTCACTCCGGTATTCCCATAGCTAATCACCTTCCGCTTGTACCCTTCGCCACTCTCGCTGGCTCCCTCGATCTTCACTCCCCCGTCTACTTTCCCCTTATTCTTCTTGTCTTTGTGGTACTGGCTCAATGCCTCTCTACCACCTTCGGCGACTATCGCCTTCTCTAAAATGGTTCCAAATGAAGTACTTTGAAATACGGATATGCGGTTGTAGAACCAGGGTTTCAAGCCCTGCTCGAACCGTCGTGCCTTCCTAACCTCGGTGTCCACTTGGTGTGGATCGAACCTCGCCAGTTCATTAAACTTGGCAGTGTATTGGGGAACCGTCATGTCCCCTTTCTTCAATTCTAGAAACCGCATCTCCATCCTTCCCTGCATGCTCGTGGGAAAGTAGTTCTCGAAAAATATCGCTTTGAACCTCACCCACGTTAGAACCTCTATCTTGGCCCTAGCTTTATTGGCCTCCCACCAAAAGTTGTCCTCTCCCTTCATCATGTAGGTTGCAAAGGCAACCTTCTGGGCCTCGTCGACATTTGCTATCACAAATGCCTTCTTGATTTCCTTCACCCACGTTTGGGCTTCGATAGGGTCCGTAGTTCCTTTGAACTCCGGCGGACCCACACTTTTAAAATCCTTTAACGTAGTAGCTCGTACTACACCAGGATTTACGGGGATGTTAGCCCCAGTTCTGTTAAACGCTGCGGTTAAAAGATTTACAAAGTCATAAATGGGGTTAACCGGACCTCCCTCCGGTTGATTTGTGTTAGCGCCTTGATTACGTGGTACTCTTTTTGGCAGCATTTTGCTGTTACAATAAACAACACATTTCGTTATTATTCATTTCATGTTAGTTAGTTATTATTCAATTTTAAACAATAACTCAAACATTCATTACTCAATATGTTCCAAAAAAGAAAACTTATATTGACTCATTGTAGTATAATACTACATCGATTACATTACACAGCCTAAGCTGATTACAATACTTTCCCGCAATTGCTTTCCAAAAATTGGGATTTACAAAAGACTATCCTTGGTTATACAAAAGAGGGTTTTACGTCACTACTAGATACAAAATATTTACATATCTATACTACTCTATCCACTACTAGATCACATCTGCCTTAAGGCATTCTCAAAATCCGCCTTGGCAAGATCGACGATAATATCACGGCTGATAGTATGCCGCATTTGCCCTGTTTCTATGGGATAACCAACTACCAGCTGCTGGAAGTCCGTATGAGAACTCCTATGGATGTAGGACATTCTCCCCATCTTCTACTTCTTGGTCTTTAGCTCCCCTCTGAGCTCAAGGACCTCCTGTTTCAGCTCATGGACCTTGTCCATGGCCAAAACCCTCTCATCATGCTCCTGTTCCCACATGGACTCCACGTCTGTCTTATCTTCTATAACAGCCTGGAGCTATACTTTCAGCTCCTTAACCTCTTGACAGTAGTGGATGTTTCTATCCAGTACTGACATGAAAAGAGACATCATCGACTCCCTGGAACCATATTTGCTGCTATCGCTACTAGGTTGAAGGACACCACCTCCACCTCTTCTTTTAGCATGTCGTCAAACACAGACATGAGATCTAAGCTCTCTGAGTCTCCAGACTCAACCACTACTATCTCGGGATCTGCTGCTATGGGGTTAGGAATAATCGCTATCTGATTAACCGACCCTTCACTGACTACCTGTACGTCTCTATTTTCTCCTAACATCTACAACAAAACAAAACGTTTGATTAATACACGTCAGTAGAATAATAAAAACACATAACATATATAATGCATTTTTATAAGGTTAATTTACGTATTTTATTCTTTGACTTTTCTTAAGGTTATGACTTAAGGTTTAAATCCCCCCTTAAGTTTTATAACCTAATGCTTTGATACCAACCTGTGACGCCCCCAAATCCGAGTATCTTCAAACCCAACAGATGGTGCTACACGGTGCTACAGTTCACACAATCATTCAATTGAAATACCTCAAAAGAACAAATATGTCTTATATATATTAAAAATAATATTAACATTCTCCCAGGTTCTTTATAACCGTTACATCTGTTCTGTCATAATATAAAATATTATCATTACAAAACCTATACTATTACATAGGTAATCTATGGGTTCGCCTTAGCCTTCCCTTTATCCTTGTCAGATCCGTCGGTCCGTTCGATCTTAGTTGTATTCATATGGTTCAAGCAAGTGAGCCTAAGTAGCTCAGCAGGTACAACAATTCTAGTAAAATTGCATTCTTGAGACATAGGAATCGTATATCTTCAATAACTGAACAATAGTTATGAAGTACTATTAATAATTCAAAATAGCACTTCTTTTCATTGAAAACGTTTTACAACATCAATATTGTGACGCCCCCAAATTCGGGTATCTTCCAACCCGACAGATGGTGCTCCACGATACTACAATTCATACAGTCATTCCATTGAGATAGCAACAAAATGAGTGTACTTACTATATTCTTATTACATTAGTAATAAATCCTTTCCCAGGTTCATAAACCGAATACATTCTTTGTTATTCATTAGTATATTACATACAAATACTCTAGTCTATTACAGGATAATCAACTATCCATTTTAGCCTTTCCCTTATCTCTCTTAGAACTCTCAGTTCGTTCGGCTTGAGCTGCAATCATATAATACAAGCAAGAAGTGAGCATAAACAGCTCAGCAAGTCTATCAAAGGATAACATAAATACCACATCGAGAATTATATGATTATCTTCAATAACTAAACAAGTAGCTATGAATCACCATGAAACATTGACTCGTACTTCTCATCTCATAACAATAATTCCAAAGTATATATAATATCTTAGGAATTTTGAACCGGTCAAAAGACCATGAACATACTCTTTGCGTTTTTATACTAGAAAAGGATATCCGGCGCTAAGGCAATCCATCTGGCATTTCTTACGAGTACATCTAGGTGATCAGCCTATAGTACCCTATGTTGATCAACACTCTTCCGTTAAACGTATTTACGTTTAACATTTGGCAACCTTGCGTGCCCATCGAATAATCAATGAAAATACTTTTGTTTTTACATAGACAAACTTACCTTTACATCCGTACCAAATACTTGGCATAGGATAGCGTTAACAGTTCTATATCGAAAGACTTGTAAATAAATCCATCAATTCTTCAAGACTTGTTTAGCCGAGCTAAAACATGCATCGACTCTTACTTTAAAACAATTCATGCATTTCAGAACATGAATCATAGAAAACTTGACTAACACGGAGGTTAGACAAGCGTTAAGAAAATTTACCTTCAAGCGACTTCGAATATAATATTCAATCAGTTCTCAGTCTTTACAGGATCTACATGATATATTCACATAGCACACTGTAATTAGCTACCAAACAAACTTACTTTATTTGTGCTAACCAACTTCTTTCTCTTCTATGACTTACTTGAATTTATTTCATTAATAACGTCAATTCCTCTTTCTATGCTTCGTTATGGCTTGTTAACGTTCTTACGATACTAACCGATATTCGATCATTATTGGTGAAGTACCAACATTGAACATCATTCATGATTTTACTTATTTATACTTTTGCGTTCTTCGTTAAATTCCTATTAAACCATATCTAATCTTCTAACATTATTACTTTATAAGTGATTTAAAGTCAGCCTTATTATGTACATTAGGTACCTTAATGTCCTACTATTGGTTTACATTCAATTTAGAATTAAAACCTATCTTGGTCAACTTTCACATCGCCAAGTATTTATGACGCCAGCCTCTAGTATATCTTGACTGCAAGACTTTCAATTAGTAGGGGACAAATTTGGATCCGCACTGTATGTGACCTATTATATCTTTGGGTTTGTCACTGGCACATTACGCATAGGCACCAGGTTAAGGTGATAGTTGGTTTTCCCAACGAAACTCCCGGCTTCATAACTTATTCGTTTTACATCCGAATTGGCTCATTCGAAAGCCCACAACTCACAAATTACATACTCTAGGTGTTCATATAAGAATTTTATATTTTTGAATCCGTTAACTCAGAATTCACCTTTTAGTTCATTTTGAGCGTTCGTTTATCGTTTTCGAGCGTTCAATACTCGTTTTCTTCGTTATAAGTCAGAATTCGACGATTCTCGATTCCACAACTCTTGAATACCCTATCTCACGTATTGGCATTGAAAACCAACATTTTCAAGTCACACGACAACTTTTAACCCTTAATCCGAGATTTTTATGTTTTCGACGCTTAACGTCTATTTTTGCAAAATTCACCATAACTTCGTTACTCGTGTTCTATAAGCCAAATTAAATGGAATACTCCATTGATTCATCATCTACACCCTAACAAAACAATATACACATACCCTAGCTATGATGGTTTTCAAATCTTCCAATCACAACTAAGTTAACGTTCATTACTTTCTACGATTTTAACTTACGTAAACCCTAACGATTTATATTCGTTCATGACTTATCAAGGTTTTCATTATTTATAGACATCCTTATTCCTCCTCACTAAACATGCTCCACCAATCTACGATTCTCTACGAGAAAGAAATCGAAAAAGATGAAGACTATTGTTTACGAGAATATTACCTTTGTCGTTCTTCGCGTTTGTGATAAACGTCTTATGGTTTGCTTGGATGTTGATTGATTAGGTGTTTCTAGCTCTTTCTCTCTCTCAATATGTATTGGACAAGTTTTGTAAAAAACTAAAAGTCCAACTCAAGCTTTGTATTTATAGGAAATCCAAATGAGGGAAAATGGTCAAAGAGGCCACCTTCTTACTATTCCACCTCCTTAATCAATTTAGCCACCAAGTAATCACTTTACATGGTGGCCAAGTGGCCGGCCCACATGCTCATGGGTCTTCCAATGGGTTGCCCTATGGAATTTACCAATCCTATGACTCGCTGGTTCAATCCACGGTTTGACTTCTTGGATTGGGCTTGACATAACTTAACATTGGGCCTTAACTTGGGTTTGCTTACCTAATTCATTGGGCTTGTAATTAATCCAAGTCCAATTGGATTATACCAAATCCTTAGCTCAGAATCTAATTAGAACTAATCGTATTCTAGGCATATAACTCTCGTATTCTCTTCGTCTAGTACTCATACAATATTCGTATTATACGTCGTATGATTCTACATAACTTACTCGTATTTTAACTAGTATAATACTCGTATCTCATATGTATAATAACCTAAATGTTTATACGCATTGCATTTCCCTTTCAGAAATCTCTTTCACTAACCCTTAGGTTTTAAGTCCGCAAGCAAAAACTTCGTTTGACATAACGGAAATATTATTAGATATTCCATTATATCTTCATATTCTATCATTACGCATTTCTCGGAATTTTGAACCTATGCTCCGAACGAAATCGAATGAATAATATTTTTACGGGAAAATTCTCGAAAAACATTCCTTTTCGTCTTGATAATTCCAAATAATTAATCCTAGCACATCGCCAGAATACTAACCACATTCACACATTCTAGGTCATAGAACGACCTTCAAACATCTTACTCAGACAATTAATCAATTAAATTCATTTAATCCATATAATCAAATAAAAATTTAATTCATTAAAAATCCAAAATTCTCATTCGTTACATTCTTCCCTCGTTATAAGGATTCTGTCCCCATAATCTCGCTATTCTTACATAAACAAATGAGGAAACTTTTCCTTCATTTTACTTTCGAGCTCCCACGTTGCTTCTTCAGCATCGTGGTTACTCCAAATTACCTTTACTGAAGGTATTACTTTATTTCTCAAGACTTGTTCCTTCGTATCAACAATCTGAATTGGAAGTTCTTCATACGTTAAGTCTTTTTCTACATGAATAGATTCATATTCTATTACGTGCTTGTAGTCAGGTTTATAAGGACGCAACACAGACACGTGAAACACAATGTGTATTCTTTCCATCTCGGGAGGTAAAGCTACTTCATAAGCTACCTCTCCTACCCTTCTTAAAATTTCAAAAGGTCCTACAAACCTTGGACTTAACTTCCATTTCTTCCCAAAACGTATCTTCCCTTTCCAAGGAGACACTTTTAGAAAGACATACGATCCTACTTCAAATTCCCTCTTCTCTTTATGAGGATCTGCATACTCTCTTTGTCTATCTTGAGCCGCTACCAATCGAGTTCTTATCAGCTTAACCATATCCTCTGTGATACCCCCAAATCCGGGTACTTAAATTCCACGGGATTTGGTGTTCACTACAAATATCATCTATCTATCTACCTACTGATAAGTGGATTTTATATACACGAATCGATATTCATTTCAAGTTTAAATTCGTAGTTATCTTCATGTTTTGTGTTCGTTTTTACTCGTTTCATGTTATTTTATGTGTAGGGTGATCATGGATGCTATTGGTGAGGAAAGGCGGTCTTTTTTGAGCAAAAAAAAAGTTGAAGAAAGAAAAATATGACGTCAGTGGCTATGCCCGTCGGGGCGGGCCTGTTTAAGGCTACACCCCCCGCCGGGGCGGGGTTCCCGTTTCTAGAACTGTCTTGTTCTGTTTGGACTTCTGTTGGTGCTCGGTTTGTGGGACTGGAATGATGCGCTTTGACTCTAATTAAAAAGAGATTTCGACCCGGAGAGAAGGAGAGCTTGCTATTACGTAGAAGAACAACAATCGTACAACACAAAAGGGATTATTTTAAGAGCGATTTGAAGGATTCAAAGAGCAACGTTGGTGGAGTAATTTTCAGAGGTTGTCACGACGATTGCGAATCAAGGCTACGTGAAGGGGTTTTCATTATTCTTCTTCTCTTTAGTCTTATTTGTAATTGGAAGGATGTTTTCAACAAATTATTCAGTTTTTAATTCATTCATTATGAACTAATTTACTTATTAGACTTGCGATGGATCTTTGGGCGAAATGATGATT
This sequence comes from Panax ginseng, assembly GCA_020205605.1. Taxonomy (NCBI): domain Eukaryota; kingdom Viridiplantae; phylum Streptophyta; class Magnoliopsida; order Apiales; family Araliaceae; genus Panax; species Panax ginseng. The sequence continues at coordinate 37,930,203 of CM035150.1, read as the reverse complement.
CTATAACTTTAATTTCCAATTCAATAAGATATTTTTAGTTTATCTATGTTAATTTGAGCGTGAATTTATGAATTACCTGATGAACAGTTCTTTGTGGATTTGAAAGGAATCGAGAGAGGAGATTCGAATCTAGACCTAGTTAATATAGCATGTGTCATTAATTTTGTCGATAGCAGATTTGTGATTATTGTTAAGGTAGAGATACGCTTGACATCACATGTAATCGTATAGAGAGCTTAATCTTAATCCTTCTTTAATTGCAGTTCACATAGAGATATAGTGAGTTGGTTGATTTAGGTGTTTAACGGATTTCTATCTTAACTGTGGATTGGTGTTAATACGGTATTAGTGCATCGAGAGGTGGCTCTTACTACATTCGTGTTCTTGATTAATAAACTGGGATATTAAGTTGAGTTGGTATAAAGGTTTGAAAATCAGAGGGAAGCTCAGGGTGAAATCATAAGTCAATTTCTCCATTAATTGTTTGAAATTCCGTATTTCGTTATTGGTGACTGTTTTGTGATAGTTTATTTCTTTATTAATTTAGTTTTTTTATATATAATATAAAACCATTGAATTGATTAGTTTAATAAAATTAGGGTTAATACAAAATTGATAATTGTGAAGTTAAAATTCTTGATACTTTGTCCTTGTGGGAACGTTATTCTATTCGCTACTATATTATTTGTTGACCACGTACACTTGCGTGTTTTTAAGCATATTGATTTTACCCAACAAGTTTTTGGCGCCGTTGCCAGGGATAATTTAGCCGAGATTTTAATATTTTTTTTACGATATCAGTTTAATTAGTCCAGTTTTACTTAAACATTTTAATTTTGTTTGCCCTATTTCAGGTTTTTTAAATTGGTTTATGCAAACATGATCTAAACATCCAGACTTGCTTCCTTTTGAGGACGACATTGACAGACTATTTCAAAAGTTGAGTAAGTGGATTGAGGAAACGCGAGCTAATTCAAAAATTCGATAAGGAAGGAACGATGGCTGCCGAAGACCAGAAAGCGTTGAGGGATTTTGCCACACCTAGGGTGACTGATCTGCAGTCAAGCATTACTAGGCCTGCAATAGCTGCGAACACTTCTGAAATTAAGCATGGGACCATTTAGATGATGCAGAACTCATATCAGTTTAGGGGAATGGCAAATGATGATCCGAATGAGCATTTAATCAGTTTTCTGGAAATGTGCGACACATTCAAGTACAACGGGGTGTCGGATGAGGCAGTAAGACTTCGCTTGTTCCCATTCACTTTACGGGACAAGGCGAAGAGTTGGTCACATTTTTTACCCCCGGGTTCGATCACTACGTGGGAGGATTTGGCTAAAAAATTTATTGCCAAATTTTTCCCAACGGCGAAGACTGCGAAAATGAGGAATGACATCACAATGTTTGAGCAGCAGAATGGGGAGTCACTATATGAGGCATGGGAGATATCTGAATTACTCGAGAAAGTACCCACATCATGGATTGCCCAAGTGGTTACAAATGAACACCTTCTATAATCTGGCTACATGGAAATGTCGAACCAAAGATTGATGCGGCATCAAAGTGGTGCATTCATGGCTAAGAGTTACGAGGACGCATACAATTTAATAGAAACAATGGCGGCAAATAACTACCAGTGGCCCACAACAAGAATGACATAGGCAAAGGCGGTTGGGATCTTGGAATTAGATGAAGTAACAGCTATACAAGCACAGCTTTCTGCACTATCCATGAAGTTTGATACGATGAGTGAGAGGGTAAATACGATGACAGGGGCTCAAGTTCAACAAGTTCAACAGGTTATGGTAATATGTGAATTGTGTGCGGGTGATCATCTGACAGATCAGTGTGCAATAAATCCAGCATCCGTTCAGTTCATAGGCAACTACAATAGAATTCCACAAAATACTTACCAAAACACCTACAACCAGGGGAATAGGAACCACCCAAACCTTTCATGGAGCAATAATCAACAAACTCAAGCTCCACGACCATCATTTCCCCCTGGTTTTCATAGTCATCCACAACAGGTTCAGCAACAGGACAGGAAATCCGATGGGGAGGAAATAGGGGCAAGGTACATGACTAGCAACAATTTGGCTATGAAGAATCAAGCTATTGCTATCAAAAATATAGAGAATTAGATAGGTCAAATTGTGTTGGCATTGAATAATAGACCACAAGGAAAATTACCTAGCGACACCGAGAGAAATCCTAAGGGTAATCAGGAGCAATGTCAAGTAGTTACGTTGAGAAGTCGAAAACATCTCGGTGGGAATAGTGCAGAAAATTCAGCAACACCGGAGGAAAAGGTTGATGACAGTAACGCAGTGAAGGGTAACAAAAACGAGGAAATAAAGTTAAAGAGTGAGCCGATTGTTTTTCCTCCACCGCTGCGATTTCAAAGCAGAGGGTCCAAAAGCGTAAATCGGATAAGCGATTCAAGAAAGTTTTTAGGCGTGTTCAAGAAACTCCAGATTAACATCCCATTCGCAGAGGTCCCGGAGCAAATGCCGAAAGTTATGCGAAGTTTATGAAAGGAATTTTGTCGAGGAAGAAGAAATGGGAAGAATTGAAACAATGGCACTAACAGAGGAGGTGTAGTGCGAGTATTCTACGAAAAAGCTTCCACCAAAACTCAAAGACCGGGAGCTTTACTATCCCGTGCATGATCGGGAAAATGTCGTTTAACAAATGTTTATGTGATTTGGAAGTAGTATAAACACGATGCCATTGTTCGTATACTCGAGAATTGGGTTTGCCCGCGCCAAAGCCTATAAATATTTCATTGCAGTTGGCAGATAGGTCAGCCACATATCCGAGAGGCATTGTAGAGGACATTCTGGTCAAAGTAGACAAGTTTATATTCCTTGCAGACTTTATCATTCTGGATTTCGATGAAGATAAAAACATCCCGATCATCCTAGGGAGACCTTTCTTGGCCATGGGAAGGACACTCATAGACGTACAAAAAGGAGAACTTACTATTAGAGTCCAAGACCAAGAAATAAAATTCAATGTGTTCAAGGCCATGAAATATCCTACGGACGAGGAAGAGTGTTTTCGAATGGATTTAATTGAGCAAATTACCAGCGAAGATATGAGCAAGAGTTTGATCAACGATCCGTTAGAAAAACATTTATTGGGGGATGAAGAAAAAGACGACCCAGAATTTGTGGACTTATTACAGATGCTAGACTCGTTGCCATGAGTTAGCCGATTCAGAGAACCGGTTGAACCTCTGCACACCGAGGAGACAGTTACAGAAAAATTGAAACCATCATTGGAGGAGCCACCAACATTGGAACTTAAGCCACTCCCTAAACATCTCAGGTATTCGTATTTAGGCAATTCAAATTCTTTACCTGTAATTATTTCTGCTGCACTTAACGAATTGCAGGAAGAAAAGTTGTTGAGGGTGCTTAGGGATCATAAATCAGCAATTGGATGGACGATTGCAGATATAAAAGGCATTAGCCCATCATTTTGCATGCAAAAGATTCTGATGGAGGATAATGCAAGTCCATCGGTGGAGCATCAACGTCGACTTAACCCAATCATGAAGGAAGTGGTCAAGAAGGAAATTCTGAAATTATTGGATGCCGATGTTCTATATCCAATTTCTGACAGTAAATGGGTGAGTTCGATTCATTGTGTGCCGAAAAAAAGGGGAATGACGGTGATACAGAATGAGGACAATGAGTTAATTCCAACAAGGACAGTAACAGGGTGGAGGGTGTGCATCGATTATAGGAGATTGAATAAGGCAACCCGAAAGGATCATTTCCCGCTACCTTTTATTGATCAAATGTTAGACAGGTTAGCGGGACATGAGTTCTACTATTTATTAGATGGATACTCGGGATATAATTAGATCGCCATCGCTCCTAAGGATGAAGAAAAGACAACATTTACGTGCCCTTACGGCACATTTGCGTTCAGAAGGATGTCATTCGGGCTATGCAACGCACCCGCAACTTTCCAACGGTGTATGGTGGCTATTTTTTCAGATATGGTGGAGAAGAATATTGAAGTCTTCATGGACGATTTCTCGGTCTATGGAGACACTTTTGACACTTGCCTAGAGAATCTGGTCATGGTATTGCAGCGATGTAAGGACACAAACCTCATACTAAATTGGGAAAAATGCCACTTCATGGTTGAAGAGGGCATAATTTTGGGCCATAAGGTGTCGGCTCAAGGATTGGAGGTGGACAAAGCAAAGTTGGATACGATCGAGAAACTACCTCCACCGAGCTCAGTTAAGGGTATTCAAAGTTTTCTGGGGCATGCTGGGTTCTATAGGAGGTTCATAAAAGACTTCTCTAAGATTACAAAACCTCTATGAAGTCTTTTAGAGAAGGATGCCACTTTCAGCTTTACTGCGGAATGTAAGTTCGCGTTTGAACTATTGAAGAAGAAATTAACTACAGCCCCCGTGATAGTCGCACCGGACTGGAAAATGCCATTCGAACTTATATATGATGCGAGCGACTATGCGGTTGGGGCTGCTTTAGGCCAAAGACGAGATAAGGTGTTTCACGCCATATACTATGCAAGAAAAACACTCACAGAGACTCAAATGAACTACACTACTACAGAAAAGGAATTGCTTGCACTGGTGTACGCGTTCGACAAATTCTGGGCATACTTGATCGGGACTAAGGTAATAGTCTACACGGACCATTCGGCGATTCGGTACTTAATAGCGAAAAAAGATGCTAAGCCACGCCTTATCCAATGGATTCTCCTACTTCAAGAGTTTGATTTAGAAATTAAAGATAGAAAGGGGACAGAGAATCAAGTTACCGACCATTTATCAAGGCTGGAAAATCTGGAGAAAAAGGATGAATATAGGTGCGCGATCAACGAGTCATTTCCGGATGGCAACTATTTGGGTTGAATACAGAATTTCCATGGTATGCAGACTTTACGAATTATGTGGTGAGCAAAATGCTTCCCCGGGATCTTTTACGACAACAAAAAAAGAAGTTTCTGCATGACGTCAAGTGGTACATGTGGGATGAGCCGTATCTATTCAAGCAGTGCGCCGATAAGATGATTCGATGATGTATCCCCTACAGTGAAGTCCACAACATACTATAAGAATGCCAGTCATCGGCATATGATGGACACTATAGGAGTGAGCGCACCGAGGCAAAAGTGCTTTAATCCGGGTTTTATTGGCCTACATTGTTCAAAGACGCCCACCAATTTGTGAAAACATGTGATAGATGCCAACGGGTGGGAAACATATCAAAACGGAATGAGATGCCCCTACAAACAATTCTTGAAGTAGAAATCTTTGATGTATGGGGCATCGATTTCATGGGACCATTCCCTTCGTCTTTGAACAATCAGTATATTCTACTCGCGGTGGACTACATCTCGAAATGGGTTGAAGCTGCAGCATTACCATCGAACGATGCCAAGGTGGTTCTCAAATTCCTTCAGAAAAACATTTTCACGAGGTTTGGCACGCCAAGAGCAATAATTAGTGATGAAGGTAGTCACTTCTGCAATAAGTCATTTACAGCTCTTTTGACTAAGTATGGGGTAAACCACAAGGTGGCTACAGCGTATCACCCTCAAACTAATGGGCAAGCCGAGGTCTCGAACAGAGAAGTTAAGAGGATATTGGAAAAAGTCGTAAATCTGAGTCGGAAAGATTGGTCACTTCGGTTGGATGACGCATTATGGGCGTACCGGACTGCATATAAAACACCAATCGGGATGTCACCTTATCAACTCTTGTACGAAAAAGCATTTCACTTACCGGTGGAGCTACAACACAAAGCCTATTGGGCAATATAGAAATTGAATTTTGATCAAGCCGCAGTAGGAGAAAAGAGGCTACTTCGACTAAATGAGCTTGACAAATTCCGACTCCAAGCCTATGAGAACGCCAAGCTATACAAAGAAAAGGTTAAAAGATGGCACGACCAGAAAATTGTGCAACGAACATTCGAGCCGGGCCAATCAGTCCTTTTGTTCAACTCACGACTGCGATTATTTCCAGGAAAGCTTAAGTCGAGATGGTCGGGACCATTTACTATAAAACGAGTATTTCCTCATGGCGCCGTTGAACTCTACAGTCGTAATCCATTAGAAACGTTCAAGGTCAATGGTCAACGGATAAAGCATTACTGGGGTGGCGAGTCGAACTGGGACGCCGACGACATTACCCTCGCCGATACACAGTAAAACAGGGAGTAGTCAGGCTGAACGACTTAAAATCAAGTGCTAATTGGGAGGCAACCCAACTTTTCTTTATTTTTTATAGTTCATGTTTAATTTGTTTAGATGTAGTTTATTAAGCAGTAGTTAGGTCTTATCAAGTGTAAGTTTTGCTAAAAAACTCTGAAAAGTACTCAAAATCTCAATGAAACTCCAAGTCATCATTAATCTAACTTATTGCATGTTTTTGGTTTCAGGAGAGGTCCAACGTGAGTAAGAGCAACAACGACTAAGAAATGGAGGAAAATCGGAGAATTTTGCATTTCAAAAATTTTGGCCAAAATTTTTTTACGATTAAGCAAGCTTTCGCTGTATGAGTCTGAAAACTGGCAGATCACACTGTTTTAAGGCAAGACCCTTCCTTCTTTCCCCACACACACGCCGACTCCCTTTGCTCTCACTCTCCCTCAACAACCCACATTTCCATCTCCTACCAAACCACTACTACCCATTACCCACATCACAAACCTCCTCCCTACTACTACTTCCCACGATCTCCACTACCCAAACTTCGCAATCACGTATTACTCCAAACCACACCACTTCTATATATATCACTCCATCTCATCTCTATTTCTTCCCACATTCAAATTTTTTAATTAGGGCATTTGGAGAGGTTATTTTTGAGAGCAAATTCTAGTGCGTACTTGGGGCTCCATCTCATCTCTACCACATACACCAATTCCAAGTTCAGATTTCAAAATTGTGTAACTTACCCCAACTGCACACCAAGTGTTTGATAAAGTGCTTGTACCAAGTTTTGGGAAAAGGTAGTGTTTGCTAGCAATCAACATCTGAAAGTCAATGGTGTCTCGACTGACATCCAAACGCCAACGGGGGGAGGGTTCAAGCGTCGCTCCACCGCCACCAACCTATGACCGCCGAAAATTTGTGAGTGCCACCGCCACCGACCGTTATGAGTACATGCTAACCAAGGCACTTACGCCAGAGCGGGGATTGGCCCCCGAGGGGAATGACGGGGAGATGATGTCCCAAATTTACCAAAAGGGGTGGCTCAAATTCACCCAACATCCGATACCCTGGTTAACATTATCAAGGAATTCTATGCAAACACCAAAGATAAAGCTCCTTTTAAAGCATTTGTGTAGGGTCGAATGGTTCCGTTCAGTGATGATGCCATTAACGCTTACTATCAGCTGCGAGTGCCACAACATTGTTAGTATGCCTAACTGAGGGATTTTGACCCGATCTATGAGGAGGTTATTACAAATATGACAAAGCCGGGCACATCTTGGACCAAAGGTAGAAAGGGAGGAACGGTGTTCAATAGCAAGGACCTAAGCCGGTATGGAAAGATATGGTACGCATTTTTATGTGCGAAATTACTTCCGTCCCAACACACTTTGGACGTCACCAAAGAGAAGGCGTTACTGTTATACGCCATTGTGCAAGATTTCATTATTGATGTCGGGACCATCATCAATTTCTCCATCCGTCGGTGCTTATGAGGAAATGTTTCGGGCGGTTTGCCACACCCTTCACTTATATGTGCGTTGTGTCGCAACGCCGGGGTGTGATGAGCCCACTCAACTGTCGCTTGCTTTGCTTGATTCGAGAATGATTGCGCGGTATTCAGTTTGGGCTGGAGGAGAGTCACATCCACGGGGTTTGGGTTTTATTTTTCCATCGGCGTCGGACGAGGAAGTCGATGCTGAAGAAACCTCGGGAGACGAGGATGAAACGATGGGAGATCAAGGAACCGAGAAGGTACCGCAGACTGAGGAAATTTCTAGTACTCAGTTCCTTGAGTTCCAAAATCAGATGAATGCGCATAATAGGGCAACACGCCGGGAAATGTGGCCATTGGCGATGCGCCAAGATCACATGTTTGATGCCATGAACGCATCTTTCGCCTAATTCAACACAACACTCCAAAGTTTCAACCTAGCGGCTCAATTTCCATATCAACAACCCGGTCCATTACCTCGATTTCCTCCTAGTGATTCCGATGAAGAAGAACACCAACCAAAGACCCTGGATTTAAACGATTCCGTGGAAGTCCTATCAAGGCTTTATTGTTATCCAATGAGGGCATTGTCTTATTTAAGTTTGGGGGAGTTATTTGTTTAGTTGCTGCATGCATTTTTAAATTTTTGTTGTCATATCTAGTTTTGCATTATAGAATAGGTATTTGCATAGTAGTTAGGATTTTGCGTTGTTTTCATATATCTAAAAAAAACAAAAAAAAATTTAGTTAAATAATGTGTTTGCATATGTCCAATGGTGTTGCATTTTTCATGTTATTTGTGGGCCAATGATGAGACTGTGAACAAGTTAACCAATATAGTATGGATTATTAGAATTGTGATATAATTTCTGTTATGAATCGATTCTTGGACTTGTTTGAAACTGTTATAAAAAGGGTAGCACTAATAACATCTTTGTTGACTGGTCAGTTCAAATTGACACATAAAAAGTTTCTAAAGGATAATGCTAGGGTGAACCAGAAAATGACAAGGATAGGTAGTGAAGGCTTTAAATTAGGCAAGAACCTAAGTTTGGGGGAATATATGTGGGGTATATAAGCTTTGTTAAAAAATAATAATAATAATAATAAAAAATAAAAAAAATATAGAAAAATATAGGGTATACATGGTGATTAGTCTTGTTTCGGGGCCTTTGTTACTTGAGCAAGTAAGCCCGAGGGGATTGTCTTTACACCTAGTGCCCTAAGGTCTTTTATAGTCTGGGAGTCGTTGGTCGAAAGCTGGCTAAGGGGTAACACTGTTAGCCTAATGGGATGAGACATTGCACAACCATTTATGTATATTTAGAAAAAAAATAAGAATAAAACGGGAAAAGTGCAAAAAGCCCCCGTGTGAAAAAAAAGAAAGAAAAGAAAGTATAAGTATCCTGCATGTACCCTTGAATTTGGTTGAGTTTAATTTTAGTTGAGTCGTGCCTATATTTGAGATTTTTAAGTTTTCACTGTATGATTCCTTCTAAGAAGTTGTTTATGTATTGAATTTGGGTCCGTATCAGTTATCTTAGATGTTGATCACACACGCACGCTTTACCAGTGATAATTGTTCAAGAATTGAGAATTAATATGTAAGTGTGGATTGGTTTTGATAATTTGTATTGTAAAGTTGCTTGTTTTTTCTTAGGACGATGGGATAAGTTAGTTTATGCGATGTTGTTGGATTTTTAGGCATTTAGATTGTTATTGAATTTCATTGCATTGCATAGCATGTAGTTTGTTTTGTGCTCAAGGACTATCATGGTTTAAGTTTGGGGGATTTTGATAAGTGGATTTTATATACACGAATCGATATTTATTTCAAGTTTAAATTCGTAGTTATCTTCATGTTTTGTGTTCGTTTTTACTCGTTTCATGTTATTTTATGTGTAGGGTGATCATGGATGCTATTAGTGAGGAAAGGCAGTCTTTTTGGAGCAAAAGTGGAAAAAAAGTTGAAGAAAGAAAAATATGAAGTCAGTGGCTATGCATTGGGAATGCTGTTGTTGTTAAGTTTACACCCGTAGGAAATGGGTCCCGTTCTAGAACTATCTGCATTGCATTTGGACTTCCTATTTGGTGCTCGGCTTGTGGGACTGGAATGATGCGCTTGGACTCTAATTAAAAAGAGATTTCGGCCAGGAGAGAAGGAGAGCTTGCTATTATGTAGAAGAACAACAATCATACAACACAAAATGGGATTATTTCAAGAGCGATTTGAAGGATTCAAGAGCAACGTTGGAGGAAAAATTTTCAGAGGTTGTCACGACGATTGCGAATCAAGACTACGTGAAGGGGTTTTCATTATTCTTCTTCTCTTTAGTCTTATTTGTAATTGGAAGGATGTTTTCAACAAATTATTCAGTTTTTAATTCATTCATTATGAACTAATTTACTTATTAGACTTGCGATGGATCTTTGGGTGAAACGATGATTCTATAACTTTGATTTCCAATTCAATAAGATATTTTAAGTTTATCTATGTTAATTTGAGCGTGAATTTATGAATTGCCTGATCAACAGTTCTTTGTGGATTAGAAAGGAATCGAGAGAGGACATTCGAATCTAGACCTAGTTAATATAGCATGTGTCATTAATTTTGTCGATAGCAGATTTGTGATTATTGTTAAGGTAGAGATACGCTTGACATCACATGTAATCGTATAGAGAGCTTAATCTTAAACCTTCTTTAATTGCAGTTCACACAGAGATATAGTGAGTTGGTTGATTTAGGTGTTTAACGGATTTCTATCTTAACTGTGGATTGATGTTAATACGGTATTAGTGCATCGAGAGGTGGCTCTTACTACGTTCATGTTCTTGATTAATAAACTGGGATATTAAGTTGAGTTGGAATAAAGGTTTGAAAATTAGAGGGAAGCTCAGGGTGAAATCATAAGTCTAATTCTCCATTAATTGTTTGAAATTCCGGATTTCGTTATTGGTGACTGTTTTGTGATAGTTTATTTCTTTATTAATTTAGTTTTTTTTTATATATAATATAAAACCATTGAATTGATTAGTTTAATAAAATTAGGGTTAATACAAAATTGATAATTGTGAAGTTATAATTCTTGATACTTTGTCCTTGTGGGAACGATATTCTATTCACTACTATATTATTTGTTGACCACGTACATTTGCGTGTTTTTAAGCGTATTGATTTTACCCAACACCTACCCATAATAAATGCAAACCATGCAATAGATAAAAATAAATCCTCCCCTTATGGGGTTACAACATCTGAATAATAAATACAATCCCAGGTCAAACTAACCTTAAACATTTGTGCGGAAACATAAACAAATAATAAGTCTTAAACAACATCAAGTCTTGACAATAACATTCTAAAATTTAAATAACAAGTCTTCATCACTTATTAACTTTGCCCTTGCCTTTCCTAGTAGAAGGCTCATCGTACCTTTCGTTCTTAACTGCAATGTTATTATTACGCAAGAGTGAGCATGAATGCCCATAAATATAAAAATGAAATAACAATATATAATAACATGCGAGTGAATCAAAGACTTCTGAAATAAAAGCTCAACTTTTGAATCAAGAATGAATAACAAGAGTTCAAAAGATTTCTGAGGGTCATAAGACCTTGAACTATGTCCTAGGTTATCAAGGGTTATACTTGAAACCTTTAACAATCATAAGACTATGGACTCTTCTACTGCGTACTTAGGGGGATCGCCCCCTTAGTACCATCATCGGCACAATATCTTAACGCTAACGCATAAGAAATCCATATACAGGGTTGTTCATCTCAGTTTGACATCAGAGTCCGCACCAAAGAAAGTTTGGTTTGGATAATTCAATAAGGGTTCTTAAATTTAGAACGTTCATCAACTATGGACTAGTCGAATCAATTAAGGGTTCGCTAGTCTAATAAGGTTCAATAATAAATGATAATTAAATTGAATAAAAATCTTAAGAGGTATACAATAGAACAAGTATTGTATAACAGAATCATACTTTGAAATGATAGATAATCGTTAATATAACAAACTGAACTTGATTTATAAACTTGAATAATGATAACAAGTAGGGTTAGGAAACTTGCCTCGTACATAGGCTAAACGATTAGTACTTCCATTCACCACAAATCCTACACACATACCATATGTATTCACGACATTCATTAGTTACATTTTCACTTAATTATTTAATATAAACTCCACTTTATTTAAAAATCATTACCCTTATAATTTAATTACTTAATTAAATTAGAATATTTTCATTCTCTTACTATTATTACACTCGAATAAATTATTTCATAATAATTTCCATCGAATATTTATTTTATTCCATAGATATATCAATTAAAATATTTACTTTATTTTATAAATATTTTAATAATAATTTTCATTGAATATTTATTTTATTCCATAAATATTTCAATTAAAATATTTAATTTATTTATAAATATTTTAATAATAATTTTCATCGAATATTTATTTTATTCCATAAATATCTCAATTAAAATATTTAATTTATTTTATAAATATTTTAATAATAATTTTCATCGAATATTTATTTTATTCCATAAATATCTCAATTAAAATATTTAATTTATTTTATAAATATTTTAATAATAATTTTCATCAATATATATATATATATATATATATATATATATATATATAATTTAGTTTAGTAACACTTTGTTTGGGCGGGGTTACTTAGGCTCATTTTCTCGATTTAGCTCATAGCTCTGCTGATTCATGAAGATAATAAGGACAAATTAGGCCAAAAATCTATCACAAGTAAAATTATACGTTATGTGAAGAACACAGAATATGGCCATAACTTCCAATTAGTTTATTTTTACACGAATTTAGACATACCCAAACACTGTAATACACATATAACTACTACTCATGTAAGACCCCAACTTATTATAAATAAAATCGAATTTCCTCTAATTATATTTGTGAATAATAAGGTATTAATTTGATATAATTATCTGGTTATGGGTGAAATGTGCAAATTTTGCAAAATATGCAAGTGGTTATAAAATAATCATTGTTGTCGGAGAATATTCATTTGGTCGTGGAATATTCTTGTTGTTGGGAATATTAAATGACTGTGCCAGTATGATCATTTGTGGTCCCCATAATAGAAGAATAGCTTCGGATGAAGAAAGCGACAAGTTTGAGTTTTTTATAAATAACTGGCGTAGTTATTACGCTAATTAACAACTTGTTGGAATACCCGGTGGTTAAAATACGATGAATACTGGCGTGGATGCATGTATTGATGAATTATTGATCCTTACGTGAAGAAGGCACTACTCAATAATTGTTACGGTGAGATTCTTATTCAATATTTTATTTTATTGATTCAATAATTGCTACGTTGATATTTTATATTATTTTTGTTTCAATAATTGTCCTTTGACAAGTATTTCCCATTATCATATCAATAATTCATATTATTTGAATAATATTATTAGATAGCATTATTGGCAATGTCTAGAAAGTTCTGTCAAGGAGAGGTTTGGTCACCTAATTGCGCGCCAATAAGGAGAAATTCTTATTGGAAAGCCCCTCTTTCCCGAGAGCGGCTACGGTTGTCATAAATGTGATTCTGTAATATTATTTGTTAATAATTAATTATTGATTCATATGATAAGGAAATATTTATTTTATGTGGATATAAATGTTGGATATATTTATTGTGGTTAAAAATGAAGGAGTTAATGTTGAGGTGTTTTATCAGTATTTTTGTCGGAATGAAGGTATTAAAAATTAAACCAAGTGTTTTGAGATATATTGTGTGAGTAATAATTTTTAATCCAAATAGTTGGATCGTTGTAATTTTGGATATCTTATACATATATAAGTTGAGTATATGTCCACAAATTTTGAGCGAATTAAAATGAGCGTATGTTTTGTTATGAATTTTAAGAGGTGACTGATTCGAGAAATTAGGTTTATAAATGATTTTGTTGGAAAATTCTAGAATTGAGTGCCCCCCCACTTGTGGTTGGTGAAGAAATGTGCTAAATTTATTTCAAATGTGGTGGGTGGGAATAGTAGCAGGTAAAGCCATCAGGTTGCAGGTCAAGTCTACTAACATTTTCCTATAAATAGAGGGCTAAGTTAGAATTGAAAATCACACCAGAAACATACGCTTTCTCTCTTTCTCTCTCTAGATTATTGAGTGTATTTTGTGAGTATTTAGATACTTTGTGAGTTTCTATTCATCGTCTGCAAGTTTCCTTTGACCTTATCCGATATTCCGATCGAAGCACTTGATATTTTGAGGTAAGGATGTTATTTTCTTCATATATGATATTATTTCTTCAATATCATTATGCCAAGTATTGATCTGAATTTTTATCAAATTTGGAACTTTTTGTGTGGGGTTCTTATTCACGTATCTAAGTATTCACGAATCAAGACTATTCATTAGAAAAATAAAATTTTCTTCTTTTTATCCAAGATGTCTATTATGGTTACTATCTTTGATTGTATCCATGTTTTGATCTTTATTTTTGAATTATGCTTCAAAATTGGTACTTATGAAGTATTATTGATCTTGAATAAAGCATATATACTAATCCCTACTATTTGTCCTTCCGCTTTTCTTGGATTCGTTTTCTTTAAAATATTTTCATCATCCTCGGTCCTAAATGATGATATTACTAAATATCTCTACCAGTAGTGCAAAAGATAAATGATTAATCGATGAATATCTTTTGGCCCGTAGTCAAAAGATGATGAGAAGTGTTGAGATGAACATGACCAATTGGTGATATAAATGAATATCTTTGGCACAGTGTAGTGCAAAGATGAATATTTGATTAAAGATGTATATTGATTGTTATTACGGATAAAATATTGATGATGGACTTTTAAATCTTAGAAGATAGTAGAACTCATTCTCTACTTGACTCTTCTAATGGATTGTTGTTTCCATTGCTGATTGTTGATCTAAAACTTGTTGGCTATTATATTTTATCGATTTTTTTCCTGTTGAAGACTAACGATAATTTGTTGTATATTATCTTAGTCATAATATTCTTTACTGGGGTAGTTGAGCTCACCCTTTTCCTTTTTGTTCCATTTTTCTCAGGAGGTGAGAACTTAACAGGAACTAGTCAGGGTACAGAGTGATGGTTCTAGAAAGATGTTTTAGCAATCCTCACTATTTCTGTAAAATAGTGTTTGAATAATTATATCGAGGACTTATTTAAGTGTGGATATTGTCTAGAAGACAATATTTGTATTTAAACTCACAGTATGTGTTGTCGTATTTTGTACGACAATTATATTATTGAAGTTGTAGTTTGCTTTCTATACCATGTATTTGGCGACTCAAAATGGGTGTTGTATACCTAATTTGGGGGCGTCACAGTTGGTATCAGAGCTTAGGGATTTGGTCTCTGGCGAAGATCGGGGAATAGAACTAGGAGGGGAAAGATGAGTAAATCCTTCGCTAGTGTGTCTTATCTAAGCTTATTTGTTGGTCAGTCATAATATAGGGATATTATGTGATATGTTAATTTGTTTAATTAACCCTTGTTTTATAAGCGAGATTTAAGAATGGTCACCGAGAACGTTAATAATGGAGTGTATGAGAGGCGTGGAACAACCTTTAGTTACAAACCAGAGAACGTGCAACATGAAGGCAATATTCCTCCCTGTAAACAACACTACCAAGAGCAAACGATGAATGATGGAATGTTTAGGAGCTTTTTGCAGTTCATGCAAAAACCGCACGAGGAGACTTCGTGCATAAAATATACGGTGGAAATGATAGCGATAATGCGCGGCTTGTCACACAAACCAGCGATTCAAGGAGTTAGGACCACGAAATTTAAGGGAAAGCGGATCCGATCATAGCGGAAGCGTGGGTCAAGCAAATTACCAAGATATTCGATGTCTTGGGATGCACGGAGAACGAAGGTTCCATTCGCCACCTTTATATTCGCGGTGAGGCGGACACTGGTGGGAGTCTGTGAAGCGTACCCATCCACCAAGACTCAAAGATGTCTTGGGAGACATTTTTGAAACTATTTAATGACAAATACTTTCGAAAGTGTTCGTCATATGAAGGAAGTGGAGTTTATCGATCAAGGTAACAACATGGCGGTGTCTCGAAGACGAGGCGAAGTTTGCAGAGTTATCGAGTTTGCACCTCATTTGGTAGAGAATGAGGAACGATGACGCGGATGTTTCGAGAGGTTTGAAACCCGACATACGTCGTTATCTCATATCTCATAAATTTTCTTTATATTCGGATGTTTATGCGAGGCTCAATTATTAGAGCGAGATAATGAGTATGTTCAACCGAGGGACCACAACTGTGGTCATACCGGGGTGGTAATCATCATGAGCGATGATAACCAATGAGGAGGAAAAATACGAACAAAGGCGGTAACCACTCGGGTGGTCATCGTGGCCATGATAATAGGAGAAGTAAGTCAGTGGAAATTTGTAAACAGGAGATTCAACAATGACGGGGAAGATCATCAAAGCAAGACAAAGACCAACAACAAATTCTAGGGGAGAAACGACCGCCGGTTAGATGTTACAAATGTGAGAAAGAGGGACATATCACCAAACTGTCCACAACAATCCAAGGTATGTTACAACTGTGGAAAGGAAGGCCACATAGCTCGGGATTGTTCTGAGCAAAACCAAGTTCAACGAGGATGGTGACTCAAAGGTCATCCGGATAAGTTTAAATCAGCAGTTCCTGGAAGAGCGTTTGTCGTGACTGGCCAAAACGCGAGGAACCCGAATGAGGTGATTATGGGTTGAAACTCCATTGGGTGAAACCTTCGTTACATCTACAGTTTATAAATCTTGCATGATCCAAGTTGGCACTATCACATTACCTGTTGATCTTATATCTTTAAAGATACTTTCTTTTGATGTGATTTTAGGAATTGATTGGCTAACCACTCATCATGCCAAAATTGATTGTTTTTGTAAGGTTGTTAGTTTTCATATTCCTAACCAACTTTGTCATATTTAATTCAAACAACTAAACCACTAAAATCATCACTATCATATCAAGCCATAAAGCTATTCGTTTATTGAAAAACGGATGTCAAGCTTTCTTAGCCCATGTTATGGATTTGAACAAAGACAAGTCGATTTGAATAATATTTCATTGTTAGAGAATTTTTCGATGTATTTTCTCAAGAACTTCCGATACTACCCCGTAACGTGATGTTGAATTCTTTATTGACCTTGAGCCAGGTACAAAACCCATTTCTAAATCCCCATATCGAATGGCTACTATTGAACTTCAAGAGTTAAAAGTCCAACTATAGGAATTGTTAGACATAGGTTTCATTAAGTCTAGTACATCTCCTTGGGGTGCTCCCTGTTTTATTCAGAAAGAAGAAAGACGCGGAGTATGCGATTTTGTATTGACTACCGAGAATTAAACCATGTCACCATCAAGAATAGGTATCCGCTACCTCGCATTGATGACACTGTTCGACCGCGATTCTAAGGAGCACAATTCTTTTCAAAGATCGATCTTCATTCGATATCATCACCAAGATTAAATCGAGGATATTCCAAAGACCGCCTGTAACTCGATGCAGGCGTTATGAATTCTTAGTCATGTCTTTTGGATTGACTAATGCTCTTGCTGCTTTCATGGATATGATGAACCGTGTATTCAAAAAATATTTGGATCAGTTTGTTGTTGTCTTTATTGATGACATCCTCATCTATTCCAAAAGCCGTGAAGATCACGAGCACCATTTGAAGCTGATACTTGAAAGGCTTCATGAAAACAAACTTTATGTCAAGCTGAAGAAATGCGGGTTCTGGCTTGAGGAAGTAGCATTCCTTGGGCACGTGCTGTCAAAATATGGAGTATCTGTCGACTCGACGAAGATTGAAGCAGTACAAAGTTGGGAGCAACCAAAGTCGGTGACCGAAGTGCGTAGCTTTCTGGGCTTAGCTGGTTATTATCGGAGATTCGTGGAAGGATTTTCTCAAATCGCTACTCTGTTAACTCAGTTGACACGGAAAGATACAAAATTTGTATGGAGCAAGGAATACGAGAAGAGTTTCCAAGAGCTCAAGAGGAGACTCATTTCGGCACCTGTTCTGGAAATACCATCTGGTACGGATGGATTTGTTATATACAACGATGCTTTAGGCAAAGGGTTAGGATGTGTTCTCATGCAACATGGGAAAGTCATAGCCTATGCCTCACAACAACTCAAAGAATATGAGAGGAATTATCCTACTCATGATCTAGAGTTAGCAAGCAATGTATTCGCGTTGAAAATTTGGAGACACTACTTGTATGGGGAGAAAGTGGAGATTTATACGGACCATAAAAGCCTCAAATATTTCTTCACCCAAAAAGAACTCAACATGCGGCAACGACGTTGGCTTGAACTATTGAAAGATTACGATCACACTATTCAATATCATCCTGGAAAAATGAACGTAGTAGCTGACGCATTGAGTAGAAGATCATATGCGAGTACGAGTGCGATATTGTTAATGCAAAGGCCCATTCTGTATGACTTGCAAAGGATGGAGGTCGAATTAAAGACTCCAGGGACCCATATGATGATGGCTAATATCTGAAAGTAGAACCGACTTTAATCGATAAAGTTAAAAGTCGCCAAGCTACGGACACTGGAGCCGATCATTATGAAGAAGAAAGTACAAGAAGGAGCTATTCCAGAAGCGAGAATCGATGAAGAAGGAATACTTAGATTCAACTCCAGACTTTGTGTTCCTAACGATTCTGACTTGAAGCATAGAATCATGATGGAGGCACACAACACCCCGTTTGTAATCCATCCTGGGAGTACCAAAATGTATCATGATATTCGACATACATTTTGGTGGAACAATATGAAGAGAGAGATCGCGGAGTTTATCTCGAGGTGTTTAACTTGTCAACGTGTAAAGGCAGAGCATCAAGTGCCAAAGGGTCCATTACAACCACTTGAGATTCCGAAATGGAAGTGGGAACACATTACTATGGATTTTGTTACAGGTCTTCCCAAAGTTTCTCAAGGCATAGATGCGATTTGGGTTATTATTGATAGATTAACCAAGTCTGCCCATTTCTTACCGATACGTGAGACTTATTCCCTTGAACGTCTTGCTTGCATGTACGTGAATGAGATTGTGAGATTGAATGACATGCCAGTATCCATAGTTTCGGATCGTGACCCAAGATTCACTTCACGATTTTGGGTTAGCTTGCGTAAAGCTATATGGCGCGAATTTCACGATCTGGTTTGGCATACCATCCTTAAAGCAGACGGACAATCGAGAGGACTATTCAAACCCTTGAAGATCTATTAAGACTTTGTGTCCTAGATTTTAAAGGAAGTTGGGATAAGTACTTGCCTTTGGTGGAATTCTCTCTACAATAACAAAGCTTATCAAACAAGTATAGGCATGGCTCCATTTGAGGCGCCAGTATGGACGAAAGTGTCGTTCTCCAAAGTATGTTGGGGACGAGGTGGGAGAAGCAACGTTGTTGGGACCAGAATTAGTACGCATGACTACAGAAAAGATCCAAATGATTCGACAACGTATACAAATGGCACAAGATCGAAAAAAGAGTTATGCGGATCTTCATCGAAAAGACGTGGAATTTAATATTGGGGATCATGTATTGTTACGTGTTGCACCATGGAAGGGAGTTATAAGATTTGGGAAGAGAGGAAAGATCAATCAACGATTTGTTGGTCGATTTGAGATTCTTGACCGAATAGGAAATGTGGCCTATAGACTCGCATTACCTCCAAGTATGTCTCGTGTTCATAATGTTTTTCACATATCCATGCTTCGTAAATATGTGAAAGACCTGAACCATATTATTGCGTTAGAACTGACGAGATAGCCGAAGATTTAACGTACGAAGAAGTACTTGTTAAGATCTTGGATAGGAAAGAGCATGTCCTATGCACCAAGGTTATACCACAAGTTAAGGTTTTATGGAGAAACCATGCTATTAAAGAAATGACCTGGGAGTTGGAATCAGAAATGAAAGCGAGGTATCCTCACCTTTTCGAAACACCAGGTACATATGTCAATTTCGAGGATGAAATTTCATAAGGAGGGGAGGTTGTAAGACCCCAACTTATTATAAATAAAATCGAATTTCCTCTAATTATATTTGTGAATAATAAGGTATTAATTTGATATAATTCTCTGGTTATGGGTGAAATGTGCAAATTTTGTAAAATATGCAAGTGGTTATAAAATAATCATTGTTGTCGGGGAATATTCGTATCATTTGTGGGCCCCATAATAGAATAATTGTAAGACCCCGAATTTTATGAAATAAAAGTATTCAATTTTTCTTATAATTACAATTCAGTAAATGGTTAAATTGATAAAAAGTTAAAGTTAAGGGTGATATATGAAATTTTTTTTCAAAAATACGCAAGTGGTTATAAAATATTCATTGTTGTCGGAGAATATTCGTTTGGTCGTGGAATATTCGTACTGTCGGGGAATATTCGTACGACGGCGCAGTCTTTTGTGGGCTCTATAAAGGAAAGCGATTGGAGGAAGAAAACGACAAGAATAAGTTGTTTATAAATAACGGCGTAGTGGTTACCGTTAACACTGTTGGAATACCCAGTGGGTAAAGTAAAGTAATACACGTTGTTGCACAGTAGGACACGGTATTGCACCAATTATTGATTCTTACATAAGAAGGCACTACTCAATAATTGTTACAAGTAATTCTTATTCAATATTTTATTTTGATTCAATAATTCTTTGCGTTGATATTTTATAATTGTCACTACATAGTATTTTTCATTAATTATCAGATCAATAATTTATATTATTTGAATAATATTATTAGATAGCATTATTGGCAATGTCTAGAAAGTTCTGTCTAAGGAGAGGTTTGGTCACCTAATTGCCGCCAAGAAGGAGAAATTCTTATCGAAAGCCCCTCTTTCCTAGGCGCTCACTGGTTGTCAATAATGTGTTTTATAATATTATTTGTGAATAATTAATTATTGATTTATATGATGAGAAAAATATTGATTTTATGAGGATATAGATGGAGAAAATTTTTAATGTGACAATTGTTGAAAATTAATATTTTATCTTTTTCTGATAAAATAATTCAATTAAATATATTATTTTAATAATATATTAATGATGATATTTTTACGATGAATGTGGGATATATGAGTATATGTGGAGGAGGAGTATTTTGTTATAAAAAATATTTAAAGCATGTTTTATGTGTCGGTGGACCTCATTTCTTGACTGAAATTCGATTATAGCCTGTAAAATCGCTCATTTGTGGATTTCGATCAATTTTTGTTTGGAATTTGGAAAAACTTTCTTCTGTAAAGTTGTAGAGAATTGAATTTCCTATAAAAACTCTCGAGATTCAAATTTTCGAACAAAAGGGATATTTATTATGAATTATTGAAGTTCCGAAGCTCAAATAATTTATTTTGGAAGTTTAAAATATTTTAATATGAAAAACGTTTTTTTACATTTTGTTTCCCTCATTTAACATGTGTTAGGCAGAGTTCGATGTTGAGAGCATACGTATGAAGTCTTGAAAAAAAAAATATAATATTATTATTTTAATAAATTTTCCGCTTTGGTGTTCTAAGCAATTTCCTATAAATAGGTGCTTATGTTATAATTGAAAATCACACGTAAACTCAAGTTTTCTCTCTATATTATCGAATCGTATTCTTGTGAGTAATTTGAGTATACTTTGAGTATTGCTGCTATACGGTGCAAGTTCGATTCAGTTATTCCAATGTAAGTACCGCTTCTTTTGAGGTAAGGGATAATAAGGGATTTTAAGGGTTATTATTTCGAAATTCTTCTGAACCTTCAAAATTCTGGAAAAATTTGAAATGATAATTTGATGAGTTTTGTTGATTGTGTCCAAAAATGGCGATTTTTGGACGTATAGATTAGGAGTTATGGATTTTATGAAAAAAGACTATTTTAAAAGTAACTTCTTATAACTCCTTGTGGTTAACTCCAAAATTGATGAAATTTGTATTGGGAGTACATCTATATAATATCAGTATACCCTGTGAATTTCGGAATTTTTGGATAAAATTACAATTTATGATAAATGTTTAAATATTCGGTGGTTTTGGCCATGTGAAAAATAGTAAATAACTTTTAAAAATTCTGAGAAAAATATATGTTCAATATAGGACTATATTCTGCTAAATTCCAGAAAAGAAATATTTTTGGAACTGATTTGTTATTTTTCATGAAAATAGACTAGTTATGAGTAAATGAATTAAATATGTTATGTGGGGTAAGAAAATTAGAAAATAGGATTTTATGGCTTGAGAATCCTACATGAGGTATATGCAGATTTTTGATGAGGATTTTGGTTATTGGTGATGAAATCTTATGAGTTTGGCATTTTAGAATGATTAAATGCATTATTTAGTAAAGTGTAAACAATTAAAATAAATTGTTTATAAGCTTAAAAATATTATTCTTTCAATATCATTATACCGAAATATTGGTATGGATTTTATTGTGGAATTTCTACCTTTTTGAGTCGGGTTTACTATTCATGAGATACTATTCATGAGTTACTATTCACGAAGTTACTATTCATGAGTTACTATTCATGACAAAATTGGTTTCTTTTTCTAACCAAATTATAGTTGATTTATGAATATTACTCTGGAGATTAAAACTATATATTGATTATATTGATTTTATTATCATATATAACATTTTTATAACCCTGATGTTGAAATTCTCTTTCACTGGAGTGTAAAGATGGGTAGATTATTGGTATGATCATTACTAGGGTTCTCTTTGGCCAGTAGTAAAAAGTTGAATTGTGACTGGTATGATCATGACCATTGAATTTATAATTGAATATCTTTAGCTTAAGTGCAAAGGTGAATTGATCAATATGGTTATAATTATTGTTTATATAAATTCTGAAATGATTATATATTTCTTTGAGATATTAATATATTTGGCCTGTAATGAAAATATGAACTGTTGAGGAATATCTTTGGCCTGTAGTGCAAAGATGAATTGTTGATGAATATCTTTGGGTCGTAGTGCAAAGATGACCTGTTGTTGAATATCTTTGGCCTGTAGTGCAAAGATGAACTGTTGATGAATATCTTTGGCCCGTAGTGCAAAGATGAATTTATTAGTATGATTATGAACAGGAACTGTGATTTGGTATAACCATGATCTTTGATATTTCAGGTAAAGACAAGTGATGAAAATTATCTTCGTCCTGAATGAGAAAAGGAATTTAGAACAACAATTACGATTATGAGTTATACATGTGATTGTGGACAGGAATTGTTGATTGATGTTACAGGGATAAAACATTGTTGGTGGACTTTTAACATGGAGAAGATAATAGACTTTATAGTCTATTTGACTCTTCTAATGGATTGCTCGTTCCGCTGCAACTATGGTTGAAATTTTTTTTATCTACCATATGTTCTAAATCTCTGATTTATTATTGATGAAGGCTATTGATAATTTAATTATCTTTAGTCATGATATTTTTTTTTACTGAGCTAGTTGTGCTCACCCTTTTGCTTCACAATTCCTTTCAGGTAATAAAAGTGTAGCTGGGTCGAGCGGGGAATAACAAGGGAATAGAACGGTGGTCTATAGATGTTGAGGTGAGGTGAATTTAACTTGAAGGGTGTTTTGCCACTATTATACAAGATGTCTAATGACATACAACCTCGTGTCATCATAAGATGTGGTTGTGCTCATCCACTTCTTTGAGTATATCTACCAAAGACTACCTATATGATCTTGAAGTATATTTGAAATTTAACTCTCAATTAGAGAGAGTAGAGATAATGATATGTCAAGAGAAAACTCACCATTGGGAAGAATATGATAGTAATCTTCTCATTTTTCTTTGGGGTCTATTAGATCAACCAAGGATAATTACGTGGCCATATGATATCTATCATAACCTAGAAGCATGGCCTCCCATGTACGAAGGTTTCTTGAGCACTTCCCAAAGATTCTAATTTCTAAAACAGTTTTCGACTATACCTTTATGTAAGGTATCATTATGAAGTGCTGTCCACGGTTGGGACATGAGTCACAGTTGATATATATTTGTATCCAAATTCACAGCATATGTGTGGTTGTATTTTGCACGATAATTGTTGTAATAAAGTTGTAGTTGTTTTCTGTACCATGTATTTGGCGACTCAGAATGGGTCGGATGGAATGGACCTATTTTGGGGTCGTTACAATAACTGTCGGATGAAGAAAATGACAAGTTTGAGTTTTTATAAATAAGGCGTAGTTGTTACCGTTAACACTGTTGGAATACCCGGTGGTTAAAATACAGTAATATGCGTAGATGCAGTGTGATTGATGAATTATTAATCCTTACGTAAGAAGGCACTACTCAATAATTGTTACAGAGTTCTTTATTCAATATTTTATTTTATTGATTCAATAATTTTGCGTTGATATTTTATATTATTGTTGTTTCAATAATTGTCCTTCGCATGATATTTCCATTATCGGATCAATAATTCATATTATATGAATAATATTATTAGATAGCATTATTGGCAATGTCTAGAAAGTTACATCAAGGAGAGGTTTGGTCACCTAATTGCGCGCCAATAAGGAGAAATTCTTATTGAAAGCCCCTCTTTCCCGAGAACTACTGGTTGTCATAAATGTGATTCTGTAATATTATTTGTGAATAATTAATTATTGATTCATATGATAAGGAAATATTTATTTTATGTGGATATAAATGTTGGATATATTTATTGTGGTTAAAAATGAAGAAGTTAATGTTGAGGTGTTTTATCAGTATTTTTGTCGGAATGAAGGTATTAAAAATTAAACCAGTGTTTTTGAGATATATTGTGAGTTATAATTTTTAATCCGACCTTTGGATCGTTGTAATTTTTTGATATGTTATACATATATAAGTTGAGTATATGTCCACAAATTTTGAACCGTTAAAATGAGCGTATGATTTGTTATGAATTTTAAGAGGTGGTGATTGTAAATTAGGTTTATAAATAATTTTGGTGGAAAATTCTAGAATTGAGTGGGCCCCACTTGTGGTTGGTAAAGAAATGTGCTGAATTTATTTCAAATGTGGTGGGTGGGAATAGTAGCAGGTAAAGCCATCAGGTTGCAGGTCAAGTCTACTAACATTTTCCTATAAATAGAGGGCTAAGTTAGAATTGAAAATCACACCAGAAACATACGCTTTCTCTCTTTCTCTCTCTAGATTATTGAGTGTATTTTGTGAGTATTTAGATACTTTGTGAGTTTCTATTCATCAGTACAAGTTTCCTTCAGCCTTATACCGATATTCCGATCAGAAATACTGATATTTTGAGGTAAAGGGTGTTATATTCTTCTTAAAATGATATTTTCTTCAATATCATTATGCCGAAATATTGGTGAACGTTTTTATCAAATTTGGAACTTTTTGTGTTGGGGTTACTATTCACGTATACCGCACTATTCATCGAAAAAATGAAATTTTCTTCTTTTTGTCCAAGATGTCTATTATGGTTACTATCTTTGATTGTATCCATGTTTTGATCTTTATTTTTGAATTCTGCTTCAAAATGGGTATTTATGAAGTATTATTGATCTTGGATAAACTGTTATACGAATCCCTACTATTTGTCCTTCTGTCTCACTGGATACATATCATTTCATCTTACAAGAGTGACTTTTATCCACCACCAAGGATACATAACAGTTCCTTAAACTAGTCTAGAGTTCAATTCATCTTTCTAAATTACAAGTCTTCAGTTGATCTTCTCACTACCTTCACCCTCTGAATGACAATTCATCTAGAGACTGTCAGCTTGATCTTTATGGGATCCTTGAGTTCTTCTAACCTTGTTCGCTGAAAATTGTTTTTCATTTAAAGCAAGTGTGAGCATTCAATTGCCCAACAAGTCATAACAGTTGAACAAACAACTTCAAATTAAAACATTTCTTTAGAACTTCTATAACCGAACAAAGGTTATGAAGAAGCTTGAATAATAGGATTAGTCTCGATTCCTATCATCTTAAAACATCGGTCACTTTCATTTTTAAATACTTTCATTCCTCTACCTTTTTCATACACATCCTGTCTGGCTAGAATCATTAGCACAGACTTAACAATAATGATTCATGTATAAACAGAACATACGTGTATTGAACAGCTCAATCACAGAACAATTCATATCATAGAAACACCGAAGTATTCAAATTGTGGCACAAGGCCTCATACATACTACCACATTGTACATACATCGCACATATGCACATAGACAAGACTTCTCAAGTACAACATCTAAGAAGTTTAAGAAACTAACATTCATGTAATATGAATGAAGTTAGGAAACTTGCCTTACGCCCAGCTACATCTTACGCTGAACTGCTTGTTCTAATTCCTATATAACACATAAAGAGAAAACATAAACACCAATTAGTCATATATCGAACTTACGCATTGGTTTACTTAACTTTACTTCTTAGGGTTTGCGTTCTTGCAATATAAGTTTACGCGATTAACTTCCTTTACCAGTTTACGGCTTTATGACATGCGGAGATGTCTTACTCAACGTTCATCATCTTTGATGATTATATTCTTATCTGACTCACATTCGGCTTTCATTAATCTTATTACCATTCATTACGGCTTTCTTGATAATTCATATCTTATTTAATACTTTTGTTATCCATTACATGAACCCCATGTTCATTACTCGTTCTTAGTTTCGAAGCCCTACAAATTGTTGTATGCTATGACTGATCGTTCATCACAACAATGTTGCGTTCACAGTGTCTATACGCTTCACACTTATCTCTCATTATCATGATATAACATCGAAATGTTATTCATTACCCTCGCCACTCAACGTCTAAGGAATCACAACCATAGCAATTCCTCACGTTCGTTCATCCTGACTACGGTCCCCGAACATCGGTTATGTAACTCGTGATTTATATTCTTTGTTATTTAATCTCGTTTAATCTATATGTTCAACCTTTAATAAAGGTTTGCATCACTTGATTAAGTGTTACATTAGTTGAATATTATATTCTTTATCGTCCCTTATATTTTCCCCAAGAGCTGAGCAGTTAAAAGCTCATCTCTTGCTTTTTTTCTTTCTTGGCATTACTTGCCGCCACTCCCTTTGTTATCTCTCTGTGCATGGCGCAAGTTAGCGAAACTCGACCCGATTCGGCATGCCGCCGCGCCACTCTACAAGGCATGACTGGTGCCGCGGCGCTAGGCCCTAACCCTAGAAAATTTCTCTAACTGTTAAATCCAATTTGAGACGCTTACTTCCCGATCTCATAACTCCTTCGTTATAACTCGGAATGAGGTTGTTCCAAAGCCATTCTCTTCCTTATCTTACGTAGTTTAATACCCATCGAGCAGAAATTTATTCTAAATCTGCTAGCGTGCCATTCGATTTGCTTGATCTTCAACCTTTGTTCATTTTACGCTTTTAACGCTCTTCATTTGTTCATCCGTAATTCGGTCATCCGAACTCGGAACTCGTTCTTTCTTGAGTCCACGACTCACGTTTTCTATGTTCTCTTACTTTTTTATGAAACCTTACCCATTCAGGTTCATTTACTAACTTTTTAATTCTCATTCGTCTTTTACAAAATTTCGCCATAACTTCGGTATAGCTAAGTTTTAATCCGTTCTTCATGAACGTTTCTACCGTTCCTAACCAAGCAATATGCAAATAACTTATACGCGATGGTTTTAAACTTGTCCATCAACAACAATTATCCTACGATGGTTTTAAATTTGTCCATCAACAACGTTCTTCGTGTTCTTCACGTGTTCTTCGTTCGTTCTTCATTTTAATCGATATTTTGGATTACGATTCCACTTTTTATTGGAATTTGATGTTATAGAACATTATTCCTTACTTATTTCACCTACTTATTCATATAATCCATTCGGATCGCTCTAATTCATTATAAATCTTATACTTCCTTAAGAAATTTATAAACTAAATTTCTAATTCTTATTTCTTCATTTTCTTATGATTTCAACCATATGAAATCATCTCTAATGTGACGCCCCCAAAATAGGTATACAACACCCATTCTGAGTCGCCAAATACATGGTAGATAAAGCAAACTACAACTTCAATAATACAAATGTCGTGTGAAATACGACAATACATATTGTGAGTTTAAATACAAATATTATCTTCTAGACAATATCCACACGCAAATAAGTCCTCATTACAATTATTCAAACACTATTTTATAGAAATAGTGAGGACTGCTAAAACATCTTCCTAGAACCATCACTCCATACCCCGACTCGATCCTCGCTATGTTCTCACCTCCCGAGAAGAAAATGGAACAAAAGGAAAAGGTGAGCTCAACTAGCCCAGTAAAGAATATTATTACTAAGATAATATACAACAAATTATTGTTAGTCTTCAACAGGGAAAATCTGATAAAATATAATAGATAACAAGTTTTAAATCAACAAATGCAGCGAAAACAACAATCCATTAGAAGAGTCACATAGAGAATGAATTCTACTGTCTTCTAAGATTTAAAAGTACATCATCAATATTTCATCCCTGTAACAACAATCAATATACATCTTTAATCATCTTTGCACTACAGGCCAAAGATATTCATTTGTATCACCAGTTGGTCATGTTCATCTCAACACTGTTCATCTTTGCTCACGGGCCAAAGAGATTCATCGATTTAATCATTCATCTTTGCACTACGTGCCAAAGATATTCATCAAGTATCACCATTAAGGACCTGAGAATTATGAAAAACATTTTAAGAACGAATTGGTGAGATAGAAGGACAAATATTAGGGATTCGTTTAACGGTTTATCCAAGATCGATAATACTTTATAATAAGCGATTTTGAAGCGAACTCAAAATAACGATCAAAACATGGATACAATCAAAGATAGTAGCCAAAATAGACATCTTGGACAAAAAGGAAAATTTTCATTTTTCGGTGAATAGTGTTGTATTCGTGAATAGTGCCGTATACGTGAATAATAACCCCGGCACCAAAAGATAGAAATTTCACAAAAACATCATCACGCTTCGTGAGTAGTACTCGTGAATAGTAACTCATGAATAGTAACTCCGACATGAAAAAGTTCCAAATTGATAAAAAGTTCAGAACAATATTTTGGCATAATGATATTGAAGAAGATAATATCATTTAAGAAGAAACAAAGATCCTTACCTCAAAATAACCGTACCGATTGAATTTCGGTATAGTCTTGTGAAACTTGCACCGTATAGCAACACTCAAAGTATACTCACAAGAATACGCTCGATAATATAGAGAGAGAAAGAGAGAAAACTTGTTTCTGGTGTGATTTTCAATTCTAACCTAAGCGCCTATTTATAGGAAAATGCTTAGAACGCCAAAAAAGGAGACTAAATTAATAAATTATTATTATTATTATTCTATGCCTCCTCCTTGGAAAATCAAAGACCCAATGACCCTCCATTCTTTGAAAAAATAATTGATATATGCATTCAATTACCAACCAAAAAGTGGGGTCTACTCATAAAAATTATTTTATTTTTCAAACTTCAACATTTCATAGAAAATAGTATAGGTTATTAGAAAAATACAAATTGTATGTCCATTCACTTTTTGAAATCGAATTCTCTACAACTTTCTGTAAGAAATTTTTTCCAAATTTCGAATCTAAAATGACCGAAATCAACATACTGGATAAGTTTTCTAATTTCCTTCTCTTCCCTTTCTCTTTCTTCCTTTCCCATAATTCTCCACTAACTCTCTCTTCCCCACTTTCTTCTCTTATCCCCACCACTTCTTCTTCCACATATACACAAATACGTATATATATATATATATATATATATACATTAAAATATTTACAATTATTAAATAATTCCAATTCTATCTTCTCTCTTCCACCTCATCTATTTATAAACCATGAATTTATTGTAAAATATCACCATCAATATATTATTAAAATAATATATTTAAATGAATTATTTTATCGGAAAAAGATAAAATATTAATTTTCAACAATTGTCATATTAAAAATTTTCTCCATCTATATCCACATAAATGAATATTTTCTTTATCATAATAATCAATAATTAATTATTTAAAATAATATTACTGTAATTAGAGTAATCGACAACCGGTAGTTTCAGGAAGAGGGGCTTTCAATAAGGATTTCTCTTCTTGGCGCGCAATTAGGTGACCAAACCTCTCCTTAGATGTAATTTTCTAGACATTGCTAATAATGTTATCGATAATATTATTCAAATAATATGAATTATTGATCCGATAATGGAAAATATCATGCGTTGAAAATTATTGAAACAATAATAATATAAATATCAACGCAAACAATTATTGAATCAATAAAATAAAATAATGAAGCGATAATTCTTGTAACAATTATTGAGTAGTGTCTTCTTACGCATTTAATCAATAATTCAACAATATCTGTAATACTGGTGTATTGCTCTTTGTGCAACCACGCATATTCTTGTATTTTAACCACCGGGTAACCCAACGGTGTTAACGGTAACAATTTCGCCGTTATTTATAAAAACACATACTTGTCGTTTTCCTTCATCCAACCGTTTTCCGTTATGGGGCCCATAAATGGTCTGGCTAGTGCATACGAATATTCACAAGCAAAGCAAGAATATTCCACGACCAAACGAATATTCCCCGACAAAAATGAATATTTTAATAACCACTTGTTTATTTTGTAAAAATTGAACATTTCACCCATAACCAAAGCATTATATCAAATTACCACCTTATTAATCAAGAATAATAATTAGAGGAAATTCGATTTTTATTTATAAAAATTTGGGGTCTTACATCTAACCTAATCTACCTCTTATCTTCATTAAGTTATGTTTTTAAACATAAAAACTTAAAGAAAATTTAAAAGAGATTAGGTTAGGATTCTGAATTCTTCTTTAATCCTCTTCCGTTATACAAAGCTGGCGATTTGCAAGCTTTGCTATTACACGATCACTTTCGATTCGATCATTCATGCTCATGCTCTTCCTTCTCCCTCCCATCCGACTTCTCTCTCTCTCTCTCTATCAAGTGTGGGATTTTCAAAATCCAAAAATAATTAAATGAGCTTCCTATTTATAGATTTTCAAGGCTAAGGGCATTTTAGTCATTTCGCCCCCACCTCCTTACTATTCCCACCTCCTCCAACACTTAGCCACCAAGTTTACTTGGCCACCACCCTTACTTGGTGGCCAAGTAGTCACTTACATCTTTCATGGGTCAACCCATGGGTTGCCCATTGGTTATTACCCATCCGTTTACCCATCGGTTCGATCCACAGTTTCTTTTCTTGGTTTGGGCCTTAACCCTAATTCTTATTGGGCCTAACTTGGCTTGATTTCACAAAGCATTGGGCTTGACATAATCCAAGTCCAATTGGATCCTACAAAGTCCATGAACTCAAAGTCCATTAAGACTAATCGTATTCTACGCATTCTATTCTCGTATTCTCGTAATCTATTTATATATTGTTCGTACGATATTCGTATTATTTGTCGTAATAATCTTCATACTATACTCATATAATAATTCATATCATACTCATATCTCTCATTCATAATAACCCTAATTATTATACGTGATCATAAAATTCTCGGAACTCACTTTTCCTAACCCTTAGGTTTTGAGTCCAGTAGGCAAAAACTTCGTTTTGCCATATAATCGAAATATTATTGAATATTCCATCACGTCTCAAAATTAATCAGTAATCTATAGCTTCTCGAATTTCAAAATAAATCTCGAAAGCGTAAACGGATGAATAGTGCCTATTTCGTCTTTTTTCCCAAAAATATTTTGTTCCCGGAAAACTTCTATTTTCGTTTTGAAAATTCTTATTCGCTCAATCTAGCTCGTAGCCAGAATACTCCCGATTTATAATCATCATAGGTTATAGAACGATTAATAAACACATAGCACATAATAATATTAATAAAAATTCCTTTTATTAATAATTAATTCTTTAACCCTAAATTCTGGACGATCCAAATTTTTGGGTTGTCACATCAATCACACACACTCACAATTTCTCTCAACTGCACAATTTCTCTCTTTAATTTGCTTTGAACACTTAGAAAATAGGAAGGAGAATAATACGACGTATTAATAAAAGAACTGACGCGCAGAGTGGATGTCAGTTACCCAGTAATGGTTGTAATAACCCGAGAATTTCTATATAAAATAAATAAGAAATTTTGCGTATAAAATTTTTTTTATTTATTTAATGACGAGACTAAGTGTCAAGTAAAGTGAACAATAAATGCGAATACATTTTTTACTTGAAAAATTAGAAATAATTTTGGAATTATTAATTACCACAAATTATATGGTAATAAATTTATGTAAGCCGAAATGTTTTTATTAATTATTTTCCATGATAACATGATTGGAAATAATATATGAAGTGATAATTAGAACTTATATAATATATATTTTATTATATGAATTGTTCAGAATATTTAAATCAAGTATTATTGATATGCGAAAGAGAAGTCAGATATGAGATCCAAACCCTGAATTGGGATTGTGATCAAGAGATGAGAATAATAATATTATATTATTATTATAATGATTTTCTGATACAATAATTATATACTAATGTATATATGAGACGAGATATTATTGAGGAATGACGATTGATTAGGTCATTAAAGACAAAGATCTTTGTCTTTGTGAAACCCTAAACTTCGATTATGAGAAATGTGAGTAAGCGATCGTGTATATGAAGTTCATGTGTATATGAAGTTATCGTGTGTGTACGAATGTCGGTAATTAGAAGAAAACCCTAATTTATTATTTTTACGGCGATAATTAGGACAAACCCTAATTATTATAACCTTAATCGGTTGAAGTTAGAGATTGTAATGACTGTGTTAGTAACATACACAGATAATTAGAGAACCCTAATGGTCAATTAGAAACCCTAATTGATGACGTTAAGAAACCCTAATTTTCTATAGAAAACCCTAATTTAAAATTATCGGGTTTAATTACGATATTATTGTATAAATGTTTTAATTTACCAAAGGATAGAAATTAATTGGTAAATGGTAAGAATTATAATCTAATGGTTAAATATTACATTTAATTGCCTTGTACAAAAAATGCCCTTAAAATTATATGTGAAATGACCAAAATGCCCTTTTTGGTTATTTAGTGTATTATTACTTACATTGTTGATGGAATCTTGTAACAAAATGCCCAACATGCTTACCTACCATGTTATCAACTAATAAACAATGGAATTATCCAAGTGTAGCATCCAATGTATCTATTATATTTTTATATAGATTAAAGAGAGGGAAATGCATTATTTTCATTAATTATGCTTTATTGCTACCACATGTCCACAAAATCAGGCCATTCCATCTAGAAATCACCTATGAAATGTAGTATTACCATCAATAAACCATTACAATCATTTCATACATTATTTTATGGATCTAAAGAGAGAAATGTACCATTTTGGCTTATTTATTCACAAGCACTTAGCTTCATTCTCTCAAGCTTAAACCTACGAAATTTTCTTACCATATCAGTCTATAATCAAGCCCCATTCACACCAACAATAAATCAGAAGCATCAAAGGATCAAAATCAAGAAATCAAAGCTAGAAAAGGTAAAAATCCTAAATTCTAGAAATCCTTCGATTCGATGTTAATTGGTGCAATTGATTGTTTAAAGTTGTGTAATAGGGAGTCTATTAATGTTCGGGTTGTTAAATTCGGGACCCATAACATCAAAGTGCTCAAAATCAAAGTTTTTCCAACTTTTGTAAAACCAAATTACATTATTTTTTGGGCAAATGTCAAGCCTTATATCTCTGTGGTTATTTCTTGTTTTTGGTGTTTGTAAGATGTTATGTGTATCTTGTTATGAGGTCTTTAAGATTCAAAAAGAATCAAGGCCATATCTATTATAGATCAAAAGTTATAATCGATCAAACGGGGTCGATTAAAGCGCAAAACCAAATGAATCCGAAATTTCTTGAGTCTTTGTTCGTGTGGTCGACTTTGAAAGTAATATCTAGTTCGATCGACGATGTTATTATGATGATGTTAAGGTTTGTAGTTGTAGTCCTACATGTTTTCTACACACTAGAAGTGATAGAATGTTACACGATCACCAAGTTATAGAGGTCCAAAGTAGGCACCTCAAGTCATTTTCGTGAAGAAAACGACTTTGGCGACTACTTTGAGGTTTGTTTTCTCCCGATTTGATGTTGTTTAGAGGTTATGTTTTTTTGGATCTTGTAGTCTTGTATTTCCTCTACAAGACCCAATTTATAGATTGTCTAAATTCGTTAAGATGAGAGAGTTATTCACGGTCAAAGTAGCCCACTCGGTTCTGCCTTATGAAGATCTGGGTAGGCTCAAGAACACCTATAGCGGCAGTTACTGTCACTATAGAGGCCTTTAGCGACAGCTTTTAATTATTTTTAAATTTACGATTTTAGGAAATTAATTTAAAAATTAGAAAAATTAGTTTTTAATTATTAAAATACCAAATAAATTATTAAAAATTATTTTAAAGTCCGGAAAATAGTTTTTAATTATTTTGAGTATATTTCATAAATATTTAATATTTTTGAAATATAAAAGGTATTTATTTATTTAATTATAATATTAAATAAATGATTTAAAAATAGTTTTAATTCATGAAAAATCATGAAAAATTATTTTATGGTATAAGAAAATATTTTGAGTTATTTTCCATGACTTTTAATATTTTGTGATGAATTTCATTAATTAATTATATATTAATGATATTAAAGTTATTTAATGATTATATTAAATAATTTAGTTTAAAAATGATTTTAATATTATAAAATCATTTTAAATGAAATTAAGGTATTTAAAATATTTTAAGTTATAAAATATAACTTTTAATATTTAAAGGATAATTTCATTAATAATTTAATATTAATGATATTAAGATAATATTAATGATATTTAGTTTATTTAATAATTATTATTAAATAAATAGTTTAAAAATGGTTTTATTTATTTAAAAATCATTTAAAGAGGATATTAAGGATTTAAAAATATTTTAAGTTATAATTAATGACTTTTAATATTTGGATGAATAGTACATTAATATTTATATATTAATGGTGATTATTTAAAATGATTTTAATTGTTTTAAAAATCATTTAAGGGTAATATAAATGTTTTAAAAATAGTTTGAGTTATCATAAATAACTTTTATATTTTGGCAATGGTTTCATTAATAGTTTAATATAAATTAATTATTAATGATAATGGAATTGTTTAATGTTTAAGTCATTTAATTATGATTAGATGTTTGAAAGTTATATTTACCAAACTAATTTGACTAGAGGCAGGTTATGAAGTCCGAGATTTGATGAAGAGCACCCATAGTAATGAGTTATATCACTATAAGCCTTGAGTGATGATTTGATTTATTTTAAATTTTTCAATTTACGGAAAATTCGAAAATGATTAAAAGTAAAATGTCGATATTTCTGAGATGTTGAGGTATAGATTAAGAGTCTTAGACTCAGATTTACCCGATAAAGTCATTGTCGATGCGACAAATGTCAAACCTTATAAAAGAAAGAAAAGACTCTACGTAAGAGCATGGATGAGATATTTGAAAAATGTATAAAAATATTTCAAGTATATAATAGGAACTAAAAGTATGATCAACGTGATTATGTGATTGGACTATGTCTTGTTGTAATAGAGCGAAGACTATGTGTTAAGATATATTGTTCTAATCGAGCGAATGATCCGATTATTGATAGGTTGTGATAAAGAGATAAAACCTAAGTTGAGATTTGTAATCGTGAAGCGTGCAAGTATCCTACCTTTGCACTTCCTTTTTATGCAATGGATATGAGTAAGAAGTTTCGTAATTATTCTATCCTCGTATGCATTATGTACTCTTTGATTATCGACATGTTAGCTCGAGATATATATTACATTCATTGATTTCTATAAATGGTTATACAAGTGTCCCCACTTGGATAATCATGGCATTTGTTCACATGTTGATACACCTTTGTCAATTACCCGTATATATATGTTGAATTACATATTATTGTTGAGCAAGATTAAAACCTTCGGGTTTGGAACTGTGCATGTATGAACATCCCTATATGGGAAGATTTTTTGCAAGGCGGATAGAGTGAGCGATGAATTTCGTTCAAGTTATGTAGTATTGATCGTCTGACAGGTACAACCAATGATCACCCTCCGTGCCGTAAGTTATGACGGTTTGAGGATAGAATTCCGCTAAACCTTTTGAAAATGAAAAGAATGTTCATAGTATGTTTCTTAAACCCTATTCAAGGGTAGAGCAGAGCCAAATTTAAAGAATTTGAAAGAGAGTTGTTATGTGAATTTTTATCAAGTCTGATTACTTCACAACTTTCAATTCGTGGTAGAAGTGTTATGTAAAGAGAATACTTATATTCTTTCAGCTTATATATAATTGATATTACTTGCTGGGCAATTAAATGCTCATCCTTGCTTAAATTAAATGTTTTCGATTATGTATGAGCAACACAAGGCTCGAGCACGAACAAAGGAAAAGGAAAGCTGATCGAATAAGTGTGTATTATGAGTTAATGGTTATAGTTGTATTGGTATCTATTCAAGTATTGTAAGGAATGTATTTGAAGGTCACGTACCTGGGGAAGTAAACTTTGATGTATGTAAATTAAGTTCGAATGTATTATTATTTAGTATTATTCAGCTTAAAGAAATGGTATCGTGGAGAACCGAGTTCGGGTTTCAAGTACCTGGATTTGGGGTCGTCTCAATGGTTAACTGCTTTCAACCTCTATTAGGGCCTCGTTTAGCAAGCCTTAAATGGCTCAAAATTATTTAATTTAATAACTCTTTTATCTTATAGTTTAATAATGACACATCCAATTATAAAAAAATCAATTATCTTATTTACTTTACTTTAAATAAAATATGATAATTTGTCATTAATTCACATAGTCACATAATTAATTTCTTACTTATTAATTATGTCAAATTATTAAATCTCTAATTAATTTTTATATTAAAATAATATTATGCTTATTAAATATTTCATTTAATTCAATAAGCTCACATAAATACATACTTTGAATAATAAATATTCTCCACATTAATTTAATAAATATAGCACATATAATTAAATTAATCTATCACAGTTGCATCAATTAATTATTTAATCTAATAATTAAATCATCAAAAATATTTATTTAATCCAATAAATATTAAAATTAAATTACAAAATCTCGTTTGTCACATCCGCCGTTTGTTGTACCATCTCAGGTTCTAACATTCGACGTTCACCTACTTCATCCCAGCAAAGTGGTGTTCTGCACTTCCTCCCATATAATGCTTCATAAGGCGGCATGCCTATACTAGCATGAAAACTATTGTTGTAAGTAAATTCTACTAAAGGTAGATGTTCGTCCCAACTCCCCTTGAAATCCATAACGCAAGATCTTAACATATCTTCAAGCATTTGAATTGTCCGTTCACTTTGTCCATCCGTCTGTGAATGATATGCCGTACTCAATCTCAAATGCGTTCCCATTTGCTCTTGCAAACTCCTCCAAAAGTTCGACATGAATCGTGGGTCACGATCGGACACAATCGAAACAGGTACTCCATGTCTAGAAATAATTTCTTTGACATAAAGCTTAGCTAACTGCTCTAGGTTATACCTAACTCCTATTGGTAGAAAGTGAGCCGATTTGGTTAACCGATCCACTATTACCCAAATAACATCGTATCCTTTTCTCGTTGTTGGAAGGCCCACCACAAAGTCCATGGTGATATGCTCCCATTTCCACTCCAGAATCTCTAGTGGATACAACAACCAACTCGGTCGTTGGTGTTCAACCTTAACTTTCTGACAAGTTAAGCACTTACTAACATATTCTGCAATCTCCCTCTTCATGTTCGGCCACCAAAAGTTCTAACGAAGGACTTTATACATCTTAGTATTACCCGGATGTATCGAGTACCTCGAACTATGAGCCTCACACATAATCTCTTCTTTTAAATTAGAATTATTTGGAACCCAAATTCTTCCTTCAAAACGAAGTAAACATTCTTTGTCAAGGTTATACTTAGTCTTCACGTCATCCTTCAATATCTTTTTCATTCGCTAACATTCTTCAGTACTTATCTGTACTTCCTTAACCTGTTCCACTATCGTTGGTCGAGTCTCTATTGAGAATAACATCTCCACCGATTCACTTGGTAACTTAACTTCTAACTCCATCCTTGCCATCTCCGTTATTAACTCATTCTGAGTCGTTAACATTGAAAACTTTTTCCTACCCTTCTGGCTTAACGCGTCGGCTACTACGTTTGCCTTCCCTGGATGATATAAGATATCACAGTCATAATCTTTTATCAACTCTAACCACCTTCTCTACCTCATATTCAACTCCTTATGTGTGAAGATATATTTCATACTTTTATGGTCCGTGTATATCTCACACTTTTCCCCCATATAAATAATATCTCCATATTTTTAAGGCAAAGACTACAGCTGCCAATTCCATGTCATGAGTAGGATAGACCTTCTCATAATCTTTTAACTGGCGTGACGCATACGCAATGACCTTGCCATGCTGCATGAGCATACAACCTAGTCCTCTATGCGAAGCATCGCTATAAACTACAAAACTACCCGTATCATCTGGTAAGGATAATACAGGTGCCTCACTCAACCTCTTTTTTAGTTCTTGAAAACTATTTTCACACTTTTCTATCAACTCATACTTCACCGACTTTCTTGTCAGATTAGTCAACAGAGTAGCTAATTTAGAAAAGTCCTGAATGAACCTTCTATAGTATCCCGCTAACCCCAGAAAACTCCTAACCTCGGTTAGTGTTTTCGATTTGTCCCACTCATTTACTGCTTCCACCTTCGTTGGATCTACGAATATGCCATCTTTATCTATAACATGTCCTAGAAACTACACTCGTTCAAGCCAAAATTCACACTTAGTGAATTTCGCATATAACTTCTCCCTCCGTATTGTTTCCAACACTATTCTCAAATGTTCAGCATGATCTTCTGGAGCCTTAGAATAGACTAGAATATCATCAATGAACACTACCACGAACTTGTCCAAATATTATTTGAACACTCTGTTCATCATATCCATTAATGCGGCTGACGCATTTGTCAACCTAAACAACATTACCAGAAACTCGCAGTGCCCATAACGAGTCCTGAACGCCATCTTAGGTACATCCTCTCCTTCCTTACTTTAAGTTGATGATACCCCGTACACAAATCTATTTTAGAAAAATACTTTGCCCCTTTCCATTGATCAAATAGATCATCGATCCTGGGCAACGGGCATTTATTCTTAATCGTTAACTTGTTCAAATCTTGATAGTCGATACAAAGTTGTAACGACCCATCCTTCTTTTTTACAAACAATACTGGCGCTCCCCACGGAGACACACTCGGTTGAATGTACTTCATATCTAACAGTTCCTGTAATTGAACCATTAACTCCTTCATTTCTACTGGCGCCATTCGATATGGTGCCTTTGAAACTGGTGTCATTCCCAGCAGCAAATCAATTACAAATTCTACATCCATATCTGGTGGAATACCGGATAACTCCTCCAGAAATACATCCGCGAACTCTTGAACTACCGCTATCTGTTCCAATGATGCTCCCACCCTTTGGGTGTCCACAACATGGCATAGGTAACCCTTACACCCCTTCTTCAACATCTTTCTATCTTGTGTCATAGTTAGACAACAAGAATGTCCCGGTGATTTATTTCCATAAAACAACACCTCAGGTTTCTTAGAAAGCCTTAGGTTTACACTCTTTCAATGACAATCTATTATTGCTCTATGGTTAATTAACCAATCCATACCTAGAATTACATCGAATTCTCTTAACCTTATCGGTAAAAGATCTATCGATAATCTGTTACCCTTAATATCTACGAAACAATTCCTATGAATTTATTCAATGGGAATTATCTATTTGTTTGCTACCTTAACGTCTAAAGGTAGTTCCAGTGTAAGACCCCAACTTTTATGAATAAAGATGAATTTTCTATAAATAACATTTTTGAATATTATGGAGTGAATTTGATATAATTTTATAGTTGTGGATAATATTATGGAGTGGTTATAAAATATTCATGTTGTCAGGGAATATTCTTTTTGTCGCGGAATATTCGTACGACGGCGCAGCCATTTGTGGGCCCCATAAAAGAAAATGGTCTGATGAAGAAAACGACAAGTTTGAGTTTTTATAAATAACGGTGTAGTTGTTACCGTTAACACTGTTGGAATACCTTGTGGTTAAAATATAGTAATGGCGTTGTTGTTGCACAAAGAAATATTGCGGTATTGCACAATATTTTTGAATTATTGATTCTTATGTAGGAAGACACTACTCAATAATTGTTACAGTAATTACTGTTCAATATTTTATTTTATTAATTCAATAATTGCTATGTTGATATTTTATATTATTGTTGTTCAATAATTATCACTGCACAATATTTCCTATTATCAGATCAATAATTCATATTATTTGAATAATATTATTAGATAACATTATTAGCAATGTCTAGAAAG
The DNA here is from genome assembly GCA_020205605.1 of Panax ginseng. NCBI lineage: Eukaryota > Viridiplantae > Streptophyta > Magnoliopsida > Apiales > Araliaceae > Panax > Panax ginseng. Next base: position 37,889,840 of record CM035150.1, on the reverse strand, counting down.
TTCTGTCAAGGAGAGGTTTGGTCACCTAATTATGCGCTAGTAAGGAGAAATCCTTATCTAAAGCCCCTATTTCTCGAAGCTACTTTGGTTGTCATTATTGTGAATCAGTAATATTATCTGTGAATAATTAATTATTGATTTATATGATAAGGAAATATTTATTTTATGTGGACATAAATGATGGATAGGAAAATATTTATTTTATGTGGTTATAAATGAAGGAATTAATGTTGAGGTGTTTTATCGATTATTTTGTCGGATTGGAGGTATTAAAAATCAAATCGATGTTCTTAAAGCATCTATTGCGTGAGTTATAATTTTAATCCAATAGTTGGATCGTTGTGATTTTTGGATATGTTATACATATATAAGTTGAGTATATGTCCACAAATTTTGAACCGTTAAAAATTAACGTATGATTTGTTATGAATTTTATGAGGTATTGAAAATCATATGTTTGTGGATTTCAGATATTTTCTGTCTAGAATTTGGAAAAACTTAAAGCTACAAAGTTGTAGAGAATTCGATTTCGTATGGAATAGACATAAAATTCTTTTTTTTTTCTAATAAAAGGGCTATTTTATATGAATTGTTGAAGTTTCAAAAATTAAATATTTTTATTAAAATTATGGGTGGGACCCACTTTTGTTTTGAAACATGTGGGCTACAAAAATGTTCCAAGATGGCATGCTTGGTTTTTTTTCAACAAGGTAGGCTACGTAGAAAGAAAAAAAATATTATTTTATTATTTAGTCTACTATGGCGTTCTAGCATTTTCCTATCAATAGGCGCATAGGTTAGAATTGAAAATCACATCAAAATCAGAGAATTCATCTTCTATAATCTTGAGCGTATTTCTTTAGAGTTATAACACATATCTAACCAACAACTAACATCAAAACACAAGATTTATGAAAATTAGGGTTTATACCTTTCCCAAGCTTGATTTTTGATTTCTGATCCATGAATCTGTTATTGGTAAGCTAAGAGATGATTTTGTCTTAACTTCTCACTCCTTTTCTTTCTCATTCCCGAAATCTTAGAGAGAGAATGACTTGGATGAGTTTATAATTTAAAGTGAGTATTCTCTCTCTCTATAATCTATATATTTTGTTGTATGTAATGAAAATGGATGGAAAATTCGGCTGGTGGTTGTTATTTAAGTCACATGGGATAGGTAGGGTTGTTGAACAACTCACTTTTGACAAGTCTTGCAAGCTATTACACAATAATCCAACAAAGGGCTTTTTAGTCATTTCACATTTAATTTTAATGGCATTTTGGACATTTGACCAAACCCTTAGGGTTTAGGGTTAGGGTTAGGGTTTAAGGTTTGGAAACCCTTAGGGTTTAGGGTTTGAAACCCTTAGGGTTTGCAATTTAATTTTCTAAATTTTCCAATTTAGGTTTCCAAAAATAGAAAATTAATATTTCTAAATTATAATTAGGATTTTCTAATTATATTAAAATTTCTTAATCATAACTTAAATCTTGTTAATTAGGATTAATATAGCCTAATTAAAATTTCTAATTAAGCAATTAGGGCCAAAATGGTCATTAGGGTTTATAATAGAAAATTAATTTTCTAAAATAGAAATTAGATTTCGTAATTAGATTAGGGTTTTCTAATTACTTAAGTTGAAAATTAGAATTAATATATCCTAATTAACATTAAAAGTATTAAATTAACACTTTCGTTTTCATTAATTATAAATTAGGGTTTCAAATCCTGAAGTTAGGGTTTTCTAAATTTGAAATTAGGGTTTGCTAATTAATTAAGCTTTACCCTAATTAATATATTAATTAATAGCACTTAAGCAATATAATAACCATTTAAATTCCCAGATTAGGGTTTCATACATTGAATTAGGGTTTCGAATTCCCGAAACTGAAATTAAGGTTTTCAGAACCGGTTTCTAGGGTTTCTTATTAATCGCTAGGGTTTTCTAACCGAACGTTGACGTTCTTAATACATAATTAGGGTTTGTAACATATATCATTTATCTGGTCAACCCTTGACCCTTAACCACATCATGTACACATATACACAAAACATAGACGCTTATTCCCTTAATCTTGAATAATTCACTTAAATCCTTCACAGAATTTTGAAATTCTCAAAATTCCTTCTCAACAATATCAAACGCGTATACTTATGTTCTATCTAGGTTCTAATGTTGAACCTTAAATGAATTAATAAAAATTTTAAAAATTTTCCTAAATTCTCGGGTTGTCACAAGTTAACCTAGTCATGGGTTAACTGCTCTCAACTTCCAATAAGGCTTCGTTTGGCTAGCATTAAATGGCTCAAATCCATTTAATTTAATAAATCTTTTATCCTATAGTTTAATAATGTCACACCCCTTATAAATTAAATCAGATATCTTATTTACTTAGTTTAAATAAAATATAATAATTCCTCATTAATTCACATAGTCACATAATAAATTTTCTCATTTCTTAATTATGTAAAATTAATAATTTTCTCATTAATTATCACTTTAAATAAAATAATATTAGGCTTATTAAATATTTCTTTTAATTTAATAAGCTCACATTATTACATACTTTGAATAAAAAAAATTATCCACATTAATTTAATAAATATAACACATAATTAAATTAATCTACCACAACTTCATCAATTAATTATTTAATCCAATAATTAAATCATCGAGAATATTTATTTAATTTAATAAATATTAAAATTAAATCACAAAAAATCTCGTTCGTCACATCTTTCCCCCCTTAAAAGGATTATGTCCCCAGAATCACGACTCAATCAATTCGACCCGTTACATTCTCCCCCACTTACAAAGATTATGTCCCCATAATCGCTTACACATAATTTAAGTAAATAAATGAGGATAATTCTTCATTATATGCTCTTCGAGTTCCCACATTGTTTCTTCAGCGTTGTGGTTCCTCCAAATTACCTTAACAGAAAGTATTACCTTATTTCAGAGAACTTGTTCTTTTATTTCGACGATTTGAACAAGGATTTCTTCGTAAGATAAGTCTTTTTCAAAATGTAGGGGTTCGTATTCAATTACATGTTTGTAATCGGGTTTGTAGTGTCGTAAAACTGAAACATGGAAGACATTGTGGACATTCTCGAGTGCTGGAGGTAAGGCTACCTCATACGCAACTTCTCCAATTCGTCGCAGTACCTCAAAGGGACCAATGAATCTTGGGCTTAATTTCCCTTTATTTCCGAACCTGATCTTTCCCTTCCAGGGAGAGACCTTCAAGAACACATAACTACCCGATTCAAACTCAACATTTTTACGGTGTGGATCAACGTATTTCTTCTGCCTATCTTGAGGTGCTACCAGTCTGGTTCAAATCACTTTGACTATTTCTGTTATTTGCTGTACCAATTCTGGGCCTAGTAATTGTCTTTCGCCAACTTCATCCCAGTATAGCAGAGTTCTTTACTTTCTGCCGTATAACGCTTCATAAGGTGGCATGCCAATACTAGCGTGGTAACTATTGTTGTAGCCGAACTCTACGAGCGGTAGGTGATCATCCCAATTTCCTTTAAAGTCCATTACACAATCTCTTAAAATATCTTCCAATGTCTGAATCGTTCTTTCACTCTGCCCATCAGTCTGAGGGTGATATGTCATTCTCATTCACAATTGCGTACCCATGCATTCTTGTAGACGTTTCCAGAAGTTCGATGTAAAGCGCGGATCCCTATCAAAAATAATTGACTTCGGAACCCCGTGCCTCGAAACAATCTCCTTTATATATAACCTTCCCAAAGGGAACAATAGATCTAGAAGGGGGGGGGGTTGAATAGATCCTTTTTATTTTAAATAATTTTCTGGTTAATGTTATATTGTTCATATTTAAGTATATGACAAACATAAGAATCTTTTCAAGCACAGCGGAATAAGTAAAAGAATCCCCTTCATTGATATATTCATAATCATACATACATTGTTCGTTGGGTTAGTTTAGTTGTAAGCAGTTAGAACATACATAGCAGTTATAGACATAATGTAAATGACATAATATAAAAGACACAAGAGGTTTTAATTGGTTCAAAGACTCAAGCTCCTAATCCACTCTTCTGTTTTTAACTAGCAAAATTTCCACTAAGGAAGGGCAGCACCCTGAATCTCTATGATTCCTTCAAGCCCAGCAGCCTTGGGACTGCAGTTCACTAAGAACTCTTCAAGGCCAGCAGCCTTGGGACTCCTCTAGTTCCCTAGGAAATCTTCAAGCCCAGCAGGCTTGGAACTCTATTTAGTCCCCTTGGACAAGGACCCATTGGCCCTGCTTTGTTTAGTCCCTCCGGACAAGGACCCTCTTGGCCCTGCTTCATTTAGTCCCTCTGGACAAGGACCCCTCAAACCCTGGCTTCGTTGAGTTGTTTGTTTGTTGTTGTTTGAGTCGGTGCTCAGCTGATAAGATGTCTTCATGCTCTGAATATCTTCTATTCTTAGCAGCTTGGCTTGATCATCCTTGAAGAGCAGTTGAGTGTTGCATAATGCTCAACTTCTTAGGTTGCTCAACTACTCTGGATGACCCCTTGATGAACCGCCTTGAAGATCATTCTTCTTGGTACTTGATGACTGCACATGAGAGGCTTCTAAGATGACTGTAAGCTCTTCTGTAAAGTACTTAGAAGCTTTCTCATGCTTGACGCCAAGATGGCTTTTGTGATCTCCCTTCTTGCTACTCGATGCCTTCTCATGATGGACTTGCTAAGATGACCGTAAGCTCTTCTCTATTGTACTTAGAGTCTTCCCATGATGGACATCCAGATGGCATGATGCTCTCCTTCTTCTCGGCAGTTCAGAACACTCCTCATGTAGTAGAACTCTCACTTCTACATAGTAGAACTCACACTTCTACTTCTTTCTTGATCTAACTTCTGAGTGTTCTTGGTGGATCGTAGAGTGAGCCTTCGGACTCACTATCTCACATGATTTATATCAGTCCACCTACTCTCCAAACTCGGCAACTCCAGCTACCTTTGATCTTTGAAGCTCTTTCTTATTTATACTTCTTCCCAATCCTTCCGTTGGAAAGTAACCGTTGAAGGCTATTCAAATATCTTCACAGATCTCAAGTTGCTTGATGTAGACTGCATGATGTGACTTGTCATACTTTTTACGGACTTCATTGCTCTTTTTTTCACCTACCCTGTAAGATGTATAACATTAATGTCTTGGGCAGGTCGAAGACTTTATCACCTCTTTCTGATTCCTTGATCGAGGTTGTCCTATTGCATCGATGCTCTCAATAGGCACTTGTCAAGAATATTACCCTTGATTGAACCTTTGCCAATGCTTGAAGATTGATTATTCGGACTCTACGATTACGATGCACGTCTTCAAGGACCTGATCGTAGTGTCTTGTTGAGTGTTGCTCGTTGACTCGTAGAGCTTACACTATGATCCTGAAGAGTGTTGCTTGGATCTTCACTGAAGAACACCTCTTCACTATATTGTGTAGTGCTTCAATACTTACATTTGATTATTTGTTCTCGAGAATCGATGGCCTAATTCCTTGCTCTGGTCCCCTTCTGAATATCAAGACACTTCAGATTTGTGGCGCGTCCAGCTTGCTTTCTCCTGCTGATCTTCCGCTCACTTATCATCAATGAACCGACCGCTGACTTAATCACTTTAGCCTTGCTCTTGGTGACCCAAAGTATCTCGGTTCACCTTCCATCAGTTCTTTCTGTGTCTGACAAACAATACGATCCTGGTTTCTTCCAAGATCGTTGTCTTTTGTTCTCTTGACAGCAACTACATTAGCTGACTTTTCCTTAGTCAGCTGTTGAAGTCTTATTTGAATCATCTTGTGGAAGACTTCATCACGAATGGACTTTTAACTCAACCTTGATGCTGATTGGATTGGTGCTTAGTTCTTCTGCTAGCCTGCATGCCATTCGTTGAGTGCTCTCTGGTTCCCTTACTGTGGATTGCATCTTTGCAGTGCCAACCCGAGGCTTCATATCTTTGGATATTTTGGGAGTGCTCATTCGTTGAGAACCGTATCTGCTTTACGATTCTGACTTAGCATTGTGAGCACTTCTTTTGGAGTCATAGTTCTGCACTCTACGATTCAGCTTTGGATGTGCAGACACTACAATCCCGAGATCAGATATTAACACTCTAAGATTTCTGCCTTGTGCCTGTTGTCTTCATCTGATCTTGTTCGACTACGATCTCTGCATATAATCAATAGACTCTACGAACTCAGAGTTTGATCTACGATCCTTGACTGGGCTTCGGCATCAGTAGACTCTACGACTCTGAGTGTAGTCAACGTTTCTTTCTTGCTTCGGCAGATGACCGGTCGGCTTGTAGGCAGGCTGTCTCTGAGATTCTGAACATGACTTCCTCAGCACACTACAATCCCGAGGAAGCTCTTCTCGATACACTACGATCCTTCTTCGTTTCCCCTTGCAGTCCATGAACTCCGAGATCTACTATCTTGCATACTCTCATTCTGCCTCGATAGCTCCCGAGTTAACATTGACTCACCTGGTAGACTACGACTTCTGGTGCAGTGCTCGACGATCAGACTAGCCTATCTATTACATCATAAGATCAACCTAACAAGCTTGATCTTTCTAGTCCTTGTACATCATTTCTTTTTAAGGACTTTACAAAGCTGTTTTGCTTTATGTAGGATCAACCTAACATATTTGATCAATTCATTCTAAGTCCTTGTACATATATTTCTATTATCTATCACAGGACTTTATAGCTTTTCTTAATGCAAGCATACTTGCATATTATTCATTCATATACATATATATATATATATATATATATCATAATCAAATCATATATAAATAGGAATAGCATTCACATGCTTATTCCTGACAAGTACAATTGCTTGAAGTGTCTGCAGTGTTTTTCCCAGACCACAATGTGATAGCTTGACATTGTTCCTTCCCGTCTCTTCGTGGATTTGTTTCTGTATTACTCGGCAATAAACCCTGGGGCCTGTTGGTAAGCATGTTCGCCATCTACCCCATCTGAGTTTCTATGATTTAAAAGTTCATCATCAATATTTTATCTCTGCAACACAACTCAATAAATAATCCACATCACCGAATTATCCATGCACTACGGGCCAATGATATTCGTTAGTATCACCAATGGTCATGATCATGCGAAACAACTGTCAATCTATACACTACGGGCCAAAGAGGACTTTCACCACATCATTTGTCTGTAACATTACAGGTCATGATTATACCAATACATAATTCCTGGTCATAATCATATCAATCAACAGCACATCTATGCACTACGGGCCAAAGATGACTTTCATCACAATTTAAGCATGAAGATGATGACAATGATATAAAAAATCAATCAAGTGAGATCAAGGATAAATATTAAAGATTTATAATTCAATTTATCCAGAGTTCAAGAATGTCCAAATTGTCAACATGATAATTAATTGTGGAGTAAAATTCAAGAATGATATTCATGTATCAAAAATAATTTGGACAGAAAAGATACCAATTTTTTTATCGTGAATAGTACCCCGTGAATAGTACTTCGTGAATAGTACCTCGTGAATAGTACTTCGTGAATAGTTTCATGCGTATGAATAATATCGTATGTATGAAAAGTACTCCGGCATGAAAATCTTAAAATTTAACAAGAATGTTCAGAAAAATATCCTTGTGAAACGATACAAGATGAAGCGCAAATTTCAAGGAGTATAGAAGTAAACTTATCAACATGAGTGTAGAATACAAAATTTGAAATGAAATAATATCACTTACATACTACAAAGTATGAAAAAAAATATTATTTCTTACGAGTATTGAACAAAAATAATATCCCTTACGAATATTGAACGAAAATAATATTTCTTACGAATATTGAACGAAGACAATATCCCTACGAATATTGAACGAGAATAATATTCCTTACAAATATTGAACGAGAATAATATTCCTTACGAATACGAAAAATAATATCGTAAGCGAATATTAAATAAATAATACCCCTTACCTCAAAAAGAGAGCAATTTCAACTGGTATATCAGAGATATTCTTGAAGAAAACTTATACTGTTTTCTACACTCAAAACTTCCTTAAACTCTAAAGAAATACGCTCAATATTATAGAAGAAGAATTCTCTGATTCTGGTGTGATTTTCTTTTCTAAACTGAGCATCCTATTTATAAGAGAATGGAAGGTTACTATTTGAAAATAAAAATCACGGGTGAACAGTCGCCCGATTCACGGGCGCCGAATCGTCTGAAAATTTTGATTTTTACTATTTATTACTGTGCAATAAAATATTCTAATAAAACAAAAATTTTAAATAAAATAAAATATATTCTATTTATAATTTAATAAAACAAAACTTATAATCTTATAATCTATATATATATATATATATATATATATATATATATATATATATACACACACACACACACACATACACACACACACCATGCCTTATCGACATTCACACACACCCACATCTTTACATGCACACCCACCACACACACACATCACACGCACACACTTCACACTCAACACACATCACATTCATATATATATATATATATATATATATATATATATATATATAAATTGAGATAACTTTCTACCGATGATTTTTTAAAATGAGTAAATGGGGGTCCAAATAATATGCTAAACTTACAACAAATACTTCATAAAAATCCCCTTTAATTATTTCAATTTACTTGGCTTCACAAAATACATTTTTGAACAACAATTATTCATAATTTATAACTTGAAATATTAACAACCAGATCATTCCCAGGAAAGAAGGGGCTTTCCGATAAGGATTTCTCCCTATTGGCGCGCAATTAGGTCACCAAACATGTGACGCACCCAAATCCGGGTCCCTTCGAACCATGGATCCGGTCCACCACGATACTACTATCGTCAAACTATTTATATCACTTATTCATAACTTAATGAATATAACTTTACTTATTACATAGTTTAGAATATAAATTCTTTCCATTACCAAGATCTGCACAATGACCCCAAACTTTTATAAGTCTCACAACTTGGTCATTTACTATTCATGTTTTACAACACATTCGATATTATATAAATATGCGGAATAATTTAAACTTTTTCAACCTCCTTTGAAAATAATTTATTTATTGATATCTTAACTTGAATTAATTACATATCCTTGAATCAAATTATGTTATGATCCATTATATACGAATTATTGTATAAACTTTTACATCTCGATTCGAATTCCTCTATATACCCCATAGTACAACTTTACAACTCAATATGTTTTACACATCGTAAACTACTATCATATACATTTCTTAGAACCTAAACATAGTTCAAGAGCATATATTTAAATAAATAAATCAATCTCCATCGATACTATTGAACTTTATCAATCAAGTAGCATGTAATCTTTACCGTGAGTCCTTAACCTGCAAAAGTGGTTATTTGCAAGGGTGAGCTCGACAACCCAGCAATTCTTACAGTTTTCATGCAACACATAGCATATAATAATATAACAGGCATAAAGATTTATATCACCAACATATCATCAAAGATCAATTTTCAACTTTTACATTTCATACATATCTCATATACATTTCATATATATACATCAACATTTGCATAATATAGCTCAATTAACAGTTATCGAATTCATATAACAAATAGGAACTGAAAGACTTGCCTGATTCGTAGTTTATGAACTACGACTTAACTAATTAAAGCTTATCTGCACTTCGTGTATTCCTACACAGTTATATAATCATGGATTCATATCCATCAGTAACATATTTCGTGCATTCTCAATGTAATAACAATGTTACATTGTTTCCTAACTAGGTTCCTAAAACCTACATTCCAATTTCTTATCATATTCTTTGAATAGCTAGGTACGTATAGGTATACCTTAACCACTCGTACTTGACATCAACATTCATATATAGCTATCATGCACTTGACTCGATAAGTGTTCGACACATTTAAAACTCATATAGGTAAGTTCAAACGTACACATAAACGTCTAACTGAGTTGTAACTTCATACAACATCACATATCCTATATTTGCATAGCACAATTCAAATTACAAGACATCACTCATTTAAACAACGTATCATTGCTTTATCTCATTTAAATATTCCTTTGGACTTAACATTCGAAAGTTATGATTAACATTCATCTTTATCACTTAGCATGCTTCCTACACATTACATAGCATGGTGGTCATATATTACAATTTAAAGTAATTATACAAGCATGCTTCAAACATCAAATCAACACCAGAACCTATTCTAGACTACAGAATGGTGCAGTTGTGCCCTGTCCAGGCTTAGGGATGGCGCAGCTGCGTTGTCCCTTGGCCAGACCAAGGTTGAGTTTTGCACTCTTGGTTTCAGTCAAAACTTTAACACACTTAGACACTTACACTTCTCATGCATACACGCAAAAGGCCTTTACATACTTGTATGACCACTCCAAGATCAACCTTATATGTTAGGGACTTTAGTTTACGATTTCCACAAAATCAAAGCCAAATAGGGTCATGAAATTACTAGGTGTACTAATTAGCCTTATGTTCACATAATGAGGTCACATAATCTGTACTAAACATACTCATTCATATTCATATCTTTTACTCATAGCTAGCATTGTTTAACACTTTAAAACATGGTTTAACCTCATGCTTGGTTTACTTCCATTATGTTTAACATATAAGACTTATGTTTAGAGACATAATGAAACAAAACATGACATCTCAAGTCTTTAAAATCTAAATACTCATATGTAATGCAACTTAAGTTCGAAAACATACTCGAGGTTTCCTTTGAAATCATTTTATCATAAATGATGCAATATAACACATATAAGTCATATCTAGGGATTTCATAGACATAACATGTCATATTAATCCTTTAGAATCTAGATATCCATGTGATGTAGCTAGATTTTTGAAAATATGTTCAAGTTTGCTTTTGAAACCATTTTAGACTTGAACTATGAAATCTAACATATACAAGATAACTTCAAAGCTCTAAACATACGTAGTCAAGTCATGTTATCATGCTCACAAGGTCAGAGTTTAAGTCATGTAGTAGTCATGCGTGTTAGTTCACTATGCTAAGCTTTTTCCTGAAAAAAAACTTCTCTAACACAAAGCCTAATAAGGTGGTCATGAACAAAGGAACTAAGAATCACATGTCATGCTCATTTATGTGTGAAATCAATCATGTGTATAGACCACTAAGCTCAAAATTTGCAGAACATGAACTTTAACAAAGTTTGTTTCCAAAACTTAAAGTCCTTGTTAAAGATCGTATACCAAATCATGTTAATCTTAGTAAAACATGCTCACATTAGGTTATTACACTTATATATACATGTTACACATGTTTGCATGTTGTCTTAAACTATAATACTTTACCAACACTGATCAGACCTGAAAACAGAAAGAAAAAACTAAACTCAGAGGCCGGCGTAGCTGCGCTGCGCCTTAGAGTTAATTCGACGCAGCTACGCCGTACCTAGTTCGAGCCAGGAACAGTAAACTTCAGCAACTATTTAGCCCAAACATATAAATTACTCACAAAATTGATTCTAAACATTCCTATTACAGTTGAAACATGTTTATATGGTTATATAACAACTCTATAACCCATACCCAACCTCATTATTATCTAATTCCATGAATTCAAGAATTTGAATTTTCATACTTACGAACTCTATTTTGACAGAGAATGAAATGGAAGCAAGGAAAATAAATTATACCTCATTGAAGCTTAGATGAATTCCTTACTCACTGATTATACTTCTACAATTGCTCAGAAATCTTCACTCTCAAACTTTAGTCTTAACAGACAATTTTTCATATAACCAAAAACCAAGAGAATGGTGATACCATATAAAGAAAAATGGTTGCCCAGTTAATGCTCTTGCACTATAGTTCAATTCAATGGAAATTAGAAGAACACAATGTGTAAAAGGAAGTTGGTCAACCACCAAATCATAGCCATCATCTCAGCACACTACTAGGAAGTTTGAGTTTAGACAATGAATTTTTCTAGGTTACTGTTCATGTACTTTGCTCAACTGATAAATTATATATTACAACAACAAGCTTCATTTTGGCTCAGTTAGTTACTTTAACTTCCCAAATGTAAATCTAATGTACAATTGTTACCATATTAGAAAAATTTAGGGATTAAACATATACTCACATCATAATATCCATGTATATTAAATACATATAATAAAATAACGCAGTTAAATATTATTGTCCGGGTCGTTCCATAATTATCTCTACTACTCATATAACCACATTATAACCTTATTTGATATTAATGTTTATTTAAACATTTAATTCCTTTCTCAGTTTCTAGAATACACAGATATTTAATCATTTATGTATTAAAAGTTACATATGATTTCACTGTACCGCTTGATAACTCATATTATTAGTCTCAATTAAATGTCACACTTCATGTATTATTAGGCCATAGATATTTTATATCACTACTTCCCACATTTTCCATATTACACATAGTAATACTATTTAATGATATTAAATATTTTAATTGGGCTAAAAATCATTCAGTCGGGTACTTTCAACCCAATATCATATTTTAATATCACAACGATTAATTAATATTAATCATTTATCTTTCCAATATCAACCCTTTTATATATTACAAAACTATGTAATATATTAACATATTAACATATTAACATATTTCTTTCATCCTCTTATGCTAAACACATATGTTAACTCACTATCTTATACAAGTGAACTAACCCTTTCTCATTTAATTTATTATCACGCCATTGCCATACAAGGATTATAATATAATATTCCATAATATCTCTTAATTAACCATATTTATTCTGGGTTAATTAATTAACTCTTATTCAAATCCATTTATGGACAACTTAACCATCATTTAAGATTTTTATTATCATTATGAGTCCTTAATACCCATTTCTTAAACTTTAAATTCCAAAAATTGATTTTACAGACCGGCGCAGCTGCGCTGGTCACAAGCTTGGTAATGGCGCAGCTGAGCCATACCAAAATCAGAGGTAGACAAGTTCTGCATCAATAGAACTGAAATATACGCTTCTAAATACTTTACACATCCTCCTTAAGTGTTAACTCGTCTAACATCAATGCCCTCTTTGATTCCACATCATCGGTTACTATTTACCGTAATAATTTAGGAATCATACTTCGAGTTTTAAAACTCTATTTCCCTAATTAGTTTAATCAACTATACATATCCTTTACGGTTTCATACCACCAATAACACAAAACTCGAATGTAACACAAACATACATTCCTTTCATCTTCGCTTCTTGCCGTTTATTGAATTACGTAATAATTCTCTAACCACTTCAAAGGTATATCAATTTCCTTCTTTCATCAACAACGTAAACGCATATAAGTCTAAACCTAGCACACATAGACTCTTTAATAGTATTCAATATAGTATACTGAGTGGTTTCCCACAAACAACCAACAAATTAGTTTCCGTCTCGTGTACACTATTTTCACAGTAAGTTAGATCGGTTACTAATCCGTATATACCTCCGCTCTCTTAAGGAATCGTTTAGCCCAACTCCTATACATCCACCATTAAAGAGTACGGTTGAACTGCCTTAGACTTGATACGTACTCGTACAAATACTCAAGAAATTGGTGATTATCAAAGATATTTTAATGTCACCAACTTACTATAATAAAATAATTTCACATAAATTATTAGATAAATTTCTATTCATCTTCTTTTCTAATTCATCTCTATAATTTATAACAAATATATAATAACAATATATATATTTATTAAACACAACCTCACTTATTACATAGCTCATATTACCCTATGTAACATAATACCACATACCTCGTAACACAATTAACTATTCTTGTTCGAACCCATCTCATGCTTTAAGAATTTTATTTACTAAATTCTTATTTTAATATTTTCTGAAAATTTAGTTTCTTACAAAACCCATATTCCTCGACAGAACTTTTTAGACATTGTCAATAATACAAATAATAATATGAATAACTGTAGCATCCCCAACTCCGGGTACTAATCACCACGAATCTGGTACACTAAATCTATAACTATTGCGGAAGATATAAATATAATTTGTTTATACATTAACCTTTACACAACTCCCAAGGTCGATAACCTTAACTTATACTTGAATTCGATATTCTATCCGACATACGATGTCATTTGTCTTCACCTGTATCCGAAGTATTTGAATTAATCTGTGATATATATCATGATATAGCAAGGGTGAACAACAAGTTTGCCCAACAAGTTTAAGTTCAAGAAACGATATATCATGATTGAAAAGAATGAATAATAAGCTATCGAACTTTCAGCAATATAATCATGGTGAAATAACATAAATCAATTTTCATAGCTGAACGACCGAGACAATAAAAATGAATGGCCAACAATGAAAATGAATAAATTAACTGGACAAAATGGTAATGAAGGTGCTCAGTCTTTCATACTCGATGAAAACATGCAATATGCACAACGTGCGAATCAACAAATCATAGATGTGATATAATCAACAATGATTAACCACAAGTATATCTGAATAATCATAACTCAGGGTTGAGTTAAAGAAAACTTGCTCAATAAGTGAGTAAAGGAACTTGCTTGAATCCTCGACTACTGCTACGCAGTCAATATAGCTTTATCTGAAGACCTGATATTAAATATATTGATCTCTAAATTAGAATAATATCAACACAATATAATACTATAAATTATAGTTATAAAATAACCTAAACACATTAACACATAATCCTAATAGTAAATCTAACACATCAGACCCGATATCAAGTCAAACTATTTAAGTCTGAGTTGAGTTCGGTACTATTTTGACATCCCAACGGCCTAGTCGGATAATTATCGAGCCTAATTCTAATAAGACTCTACTTAAACACGGTACAATTATCTTAAATAATTTATTAATCAGTTAAAATATTTTTCATAGGCTCATAATAATTTTCAAATAATTATTATCATTTAAAATAATTTTTCAATCAATAATATCATATTTATATGATTTAAATGCTACAATATTCTATTATCATTAATACTTACTTATTTTAAAATATTAATGAAATTCATGTCATAATATTATAAGTTATTTATAATATCTCAAAGTAATTTTAATACCTTAATATCACATTTAAATGATTTTAAAATATTTAAAACCATTATTTAATAATTGCCATTAATATTAAAATATTAATGTAATTCATGACAAAATATTAAAAGTTATGTTTTATAACTTAAAACATTTTATAACCTTTAAATCATTTTATATGATTTTTAAAACATTAAAACTATTTTTCCACAATTTATTTAATACAATTATTAAATAAATAAATTACCATTAATATCAAATAGTTAATGAAATTCATCACAAAATATTAAAAGTCATTCAAAATAACTTAAATTATTATCTAACACTTTAATATAATTTCAAATAATTTTTAAAATATTAAAATCATTTTAAAGTAATTTATTTAATATAATAATTAAATAAATTAAATACCATTAATATTTTAAAATATTAATGAAATATACTCAAAAAAAAAAAATTTAAAATCCATTTTAAGGCTTTAAAATAATTTTTATAAATTAATTATGAATTTTTCATAATTAAAAATCATTTAATACTAATTATTTAATAAAAATTATTAATATATAATTAAATTGTCGCTAAATGTGTCTATAGCGACAAAACTGTCGCTATAGGTGTTCTTGGCCAACCTAGAACCTTCATAGCCAGTTACCAAGGTACTAGGTTTGACCATCAATAGATCTTAGATCTTGGTGTTTTTTGGGCTTGTAATGGTGTTAATGTTGTAGTACTGATGTAATACTAAAACCCTAAACAAAGTTCATGGCCATCCTACATCAAATCAGTGAGATATAGGCCATACAAAACTTGTTAGAAGTTGTTCTTCATTTTTGGGTTACCCACAAATGAAGAACAGTTGCAAGGTGCTACTTTCCAAGCCTTAAATCTATGATTCTAGGCTTGCTTAGTTTGATCTAATGGTTCAGTCATGTAGTCTTGATGTCAAGGAACAACAATATAACCTATGTTCAGTCTAACAACATCACCAACTCAAGATCTGAGCCAGTCAAAGTGCTTGTTAGGAGCTGTTATTGAGTTTTCAGGGTTTTCTAGAAAACTCATCCGAGCAGTCGGTCAACCATACTTTGACCATCTTTAATTTTGATTATGTGTAGGATCTAGGTGTTCTAATGACATTATTGTGTAGTCTACATGTCATACTACAACATTTATACACTAACATGACCTAATCACTTAACAGTTGCAAGATCAAAGGCCTTAAAAAGCTTGTCAGAGCTATCTGGGTTTCTTGGAAATTTTTGGGTTTTCCATAAATCAGTTTCCATGGTTGGTCAACCATGTTTGACAACTCATAACTTGAGATCTAGACATGGTATGGAGTTGATTCCACTTCTATTCTAGTCTCCTCATGACATAGAACAAGTCTATAACATCAAATCAACCTAACAATTAACACACAAGGATCTATGAGCCCTGACATATGGTTGTCATGCCATATTTTCATAGTCAGTCCTTAAAAACCTAGTTTCTTGCATCTAGATGTTATGGAACCTTGATGTAAAATCTTAGATCCTTAAACACAACTCTAAACAACAACTCATAACATATAACAGAAATCACAAGGATTTTAAAATAGCTAGGGTTTATACCTTTTATGCTTTGATCTTCGATTCTGATCTTGGAGTCTGATCTTGGCAAGTTAAGAAGTTAACTTGGCTTCACTTAAGACTCCCTTTCACTCTCCATTTCAAAAAGTTAGAGAGAGAATGGTTTTGGTTAGAATGTTAAGTAAAGTAAAGGTTTTTCTTTACTTTTAATCTTTATCTTCTGATTCATTCTATAGAAGCCTTGCAAGGTGGCAAGGAAATCTGATATGGGAAGATTTTTATCACACATGGGATAAACAAGTGGTGATTAGTCACCAAGATTTGGAAAATCTTTTACTTAAGTTTTACGTAAAAGGGTATTTTGGTCATTTCGCACTCACTAAGGGCATTTTGTTAATTTCCCCTACACTTGGAAGGACAATTTGGACATTTCACATATATCCCACAGCTTTTAACACTTAAGCTTTTATACTTAACATTTGTGCTCCCAATTTAGGGTTTACAAATTCTAAATTAGGGTTTTGGATTCCCAGAACTGAAATTATGGTTTCCAGAGCCGGTATTAGGGTTTTTAACAATTTGTTAGGGTTTATTAACTGAACGTTGATGTTCTTAACATAACATTAGGGTTTGTTAATGTTACACTTATCTGATCAATAATTGATCCTTAACCACAAACTGTACACGTATAATTAGTATACATAAAATTATATACACTCGTACACTTAACCCTATCTATCTTCACCAAAAAAATTTAAATCCATAAAAATCCTTCACAGAATTTCAAATCCATACCTTATCTACTGTCTAGGTCTTAATATTAAACCTTTAATTCATCATTTAAGATGTTAATAATTTGTCTAAATTCTCGGGTTGTCACAATAACTTTGTCGTCTCAATTATTGATTTAATAATCTAAACTATTGTGACAATAATTGAATCAATAACGTGAGATAATATGCAACAATTACTATAACAATAATTGATTATAACTGAGTGACTTCTCACGTAAGCATCAATAATCAAAGATATTGTACAATACCGTGTGCTACTATGCAACCACGCGTATTACTGTACTTTTATCACCGACTATTTCAACAGTTAACGATAAAACTTTCGCCGCTATTTTTATAAAAAATTATTTATGTCATTTTCTAACTTCGACAGTAATTCCGTTGTGGGGTCCACCAATGATTTTGTTGTGGTATGAATATTCCCTGAGAAAACAAATATTCCCCGACCAATCGAATATTTTATAATAACTTGCTTACTTTTCAAAATTTATAAATATTACCCACAACTATAACATTATATCAAATCCACACCATAATATTCAAAATGATATTTAGAAAATTAATCTTTATTCGTAAAAGTTGGGGTCTTACAATAACAATGTTTATCAACGTAATGCTTTCAAAAGAATTAGAGAGCCTCAGTTGAAGTCAAAGATTAAAATAGCTCAAGCTTTGAATAACGAGAACAAGTACTAGCTAGTGTCTTGTTCAATAAGGATTAGAGTTATAGAACTTGAACAAGTAAGGATAGAAAATTTGTTGAATTATAAACAAGTTAGGGTAAGAAACTTTCCTCATGTGTATGTTAAATAGTTACAACTCACGTTCCCAAAAAACCCTACACCATTTAGTATCACAACACCAATTAATTGCAATACAATTACCTTCATTGGTACATTTCTTTTTAGCTTAACTTCATAATTCATAACTTTAAATGTGATTAGGTCAATCACAGTAACATATCTTAACTCTTAACACGTTATCACACTTTACGGACAACAGGTTTAACTTCACACCAAACTTACTAATCAATCATTTAAAATCATTCCTTACATGTTAAAATCTGTTTAGACATCTTATAATATAATGAACACACTTTCATGATCATTACATACAATTAGATTAACATCCCAAAATTTTGTACATCAAAATAACTATTTTCGTCAATCGCAGAAGTGGTGTCATAATACTTGCAAATACGCCTTACATGAACTACAACAGGCGCTGCAACTCAAGCACAACACTGTTACATGAGAAAATGTCTTGAAACCGGAACTGAAGCTCGATCTCAGTGCTGCAGCGTTCATGTTTACTCACAGAACCGCCATTGCAGCACCTGAACACGTCATTAGGCACGAAATGGTGTTGCATCGCTCTATTTCTTCACAGAATAGACGTTGCGGTGCCTCGACATAGTAACACACAGACAGTGCTCGTGAATAACACAAAACCAAGCCAAATTGGCCTAAAAACTTCGCTCAAACAACAAAATTAACATATATAAACTTTACAAAAACATAAATTAAGGTTTCTAACATGCTTATAACCATATAAACAACATAAACAATCAATTTAAAGCCTTTAAATTCCTTGTTTTTGTTATTTCTTCACTTTTAAACATTCTTAGCAAAATTAAACACTATAAATTCGTTTTACAACCAAAATAGTCCGTTTAAATCACATTTTTTCGTTTCTGTGTATATTTTCATAAGGGCAAAGGGTCAAAAATGCCCCTGATGTTTACCCCGATGTCCCACTTGCACCCTAAATTAATTTTTTATCCAAAAGTACCATTAACGTTACATTTTTGGGTCGTCCGTGCCCCTGCTGTTTACAGAAGACAAACGAGGCTAAAATGTGATGACGTGGCAGACTTAAATATAAAATATATTTTAAATAAAATAATATATATCGTTTAATCAAAACAAAAAATACTAAAATAAAAAATAAAAAAAAGCATAACATATTTATATCATTTAATCAAAATAATAAAAATCAAATTATTTTGTTAAGTAATCAAAACAACTAATTAAATAAAATAAATTGTATAATATATTTACATCATTTAAACAAAAATACTAAAATTCAAAACATAACACATTTACATCAAATACTAATTAAAAAAAAATACTAAAATACTAATTAAAAAAGTACTAAAATACTAAAAAATTAAATTTTAAAAATACTAAAATACTAAAACAATATATGTTATAAATAATATAAATAATTTGATGATGTAATAATCTATACATAATAGTATATGATTATTACTAAAATAACATAATATTGTTATGATTATTACTAAAATAACATAATACTAAAACAACAAAGATATACATAAAAGTATACTAATTACTAAAATAACATAATACATAACAAGATACTAATTACTAAAATAATCATAATATTGTTATGATTATTACTAAAATAAAATAATTAGGGGCATTTAGTAATTCAAAGCGGAGTAATTTTTAATATTAATTTTTAGTAATATGATTATGATTATTACATCATCAAATTATTTATATTATTTATAACATATCTTTGTTATGTATAGATTAGTACATCATCAAATTTTTATATAGTTTAAAAATATTATTTAGTATTATGATTTTAGTAATTTAAAATTTTATATCAATTAGTATTTAGTATTATGATTTTAGTATTTTAATGATGTAATTTGAATTTTGTTGTTTTGATTAATTAACAAAATAATTTGAATTTTAGTATTTTTTATAATTTGATTTTTTTAGTATTTTAGTATATTTTTAATTAGTATTTTAGTATTTTTATTTAATTAGTTATTTTGATTAGTTAACAAAACAATTTGAATTTTATTATTTTGATTAAATGATGTAAATATGTTATGCTTTTTTTTTATTTTGAATTTTAGTATTTTTTTTGTTTTGATTAAATGATATATATTGTTTTATATAGAATATATTTTATATTTAAGTTTGTCACGTCATCACATTTTAACCCCGTTCGTCTTCTGTTAACGGCAGGGGCACGGACGACCCAAAAATATAACTTTACGGGTACTTTTGGAAGAAAAAAAATAGTTTAAGGTGCAAGTGGGACATCAGGGTAAACATCAGGGGCATTTTTGATCCTTTGCCCATTTTCATAATCAACAATCAATTTACGGTTTATCATATAAATTAAACATCAATTTTAACATTACATAAGCCATATTCATGTATATATCACTTTAAATATAATCTCTTCATATTTATCATTTTTTCATGGATTAATCAACCCTAAATCATATACAAATCACATAAAATAGTTTATATACATAAATTAACATATATATAACCATATCTTCAACAATTGTCTTCAAAATCAATTACAGAGAATGAAAACTCAAGAATATGAAAAAGAATAAGAATTTATACCTTTAATTGCTTGTTTAGCTTTGCTAGAAAATAATAAAGGCTTGTTAATCTTCCTCCTTCTTCCAAATTCTCAAGCTCATAAAGAAACCCTCTCTAGCACTCTCTTTTCTCTTTGTTTTCTTCTTTCCTCTCTCTATATTATACGTAGTATATAAAAACTGATATATAATGTAAGACCCCAACTTTTTATGAATAAAAATTTAATTTTCTCTAAATATTATTTTGAATAATAAGGTGTTGATTTGATATAATGCTATAATTATGGGAAATATGTGCAAATTTTACAAAGTAAGCAAGTTGTCATAAAATATTCGTTTGGTCGAGGAATATTCTTTTTGTTGGGGAATATCCGTACGACGACACAATCATTGATGGACCCCACAATAGAACAACTGTCGGATATAGAAAGCGACAGAAATAACATTTTTATAAAAATAACGACAAAACTTTTATCGTTAAACTGTTGAAATACCGGTGATCAAAGAACAGTAATATGCATAATTGCATAGTAGCACACGGTATTGTACAGTATCTCTGATTATTGAAGCTTACGTATGAAGTCACTCAGTTCATTTAATAATTGCCACAGTAGTTGCTGCATAGTATCTCATATTATTGATTCAATTATTATCATAGTATCATCTGCACAATATTTTAAAATTTTAAATCAATAATTGAGACACCACAATTATTCATATTATTATTTGTATTATTGACAATGTCTAGAAAGTTCTGTCGAGGAAAGATGTTAGGTTATTTAATTGTGCGCCAATAAGAAGAAATCATTATCGGAAAGCTTCTTCTTTCCTTGGAATGATCTGGTTGTTAATATTGTGAGTTATAATATTAATGATGAATAATTTTTAAAAGATTAAAAATGTGTTTATTAAAGATAAGTGATTTGTTGTAAATATTTATTCAATTTTTGATATAAATAGAGGGGTTTGTCATGAGGCGTTTGTTGTAAGTTTGACTTATTATTCCATGGGGAGATGTACTAATTTTTCGGACCGTCGGTTGTGGTTCTAATAGTAAATCAATATGGACCGTCGGTTGTGATTTTAATAGTAAATTTATATGGACCGTTGGTTGTGGTTTTAATAGTAAATCAATATGGACCGTCTGTTTTAATAGTAAATCAATCTGGACCGTCCATGAATCAATTACTATTTAGTCCATTCTCCTATAAATAAAATCTTTTTTTTTCATTCTCACCAATTCACTAAGACTCACAAGAGAAACTATAGAGAGAAAGAAAAAGAGTATTTGCTACTTCACTATTGCAGTATCCAATCTCCTACTAAGGTAAGGGATATTATTTTTTTTATTCATTCTTTAATCTGTTGGAATAACCTGTCTACGCAGATTACCGCAAGCATAGTGAATTACCCTTCGTACTCATCTTTATTTGTTGAAAAAATTTGTCTACGCGGATTACTGCATGACGGGTGAAAATCCATTTGCAGTTTTGTATATTATTTTTTTCATATTCTTAAATATAAACTTACTATAGTAAGTATTACTTCTATAATCCCTAAAATTAGTAGAATATCCTTGAGTTTTGCGCTTCATCTAATATCGTTTCATTGAAATATTGGTCTGAACTTTCTTATTTCAATATTTTCATTCGGGATACAATTCATAGGGTATGATTCACTTGGGTACTATTTATTTGGGTACTATTCACTCAGGGTACTATTTATTTGGGGTACTTTGCATGATGGGGTACTATTCATTTGGTACTATTCATTTAAGTAATATTTACGGGGTACTATTCACGACAAAAGTGATTTCTTTTCTATCCAAATTATTTTTAATACATGAATATCATTATTAAAATTTACTCCATAAATAGTTATCATGTTGATAATTTGGACATTCTTAAACTCTGGATAAATTGAATTATAAATATCTAATATTTATCCTTGATCTCACTTGATTGATTCCTTATATCATTGTCATCATCTGCATGCTTATGTTGTGGTAAAATTCATCTTTGGCTCGTAGTGCATAGATAGACTATTGATTGGTATGATTATTACTAGGAATTTTGTATTGGTATAATCATGACCTGTAATGTTACAGACAAATGATGTGGTGAAAGTCCTCTTTGGCCCGTAGTGCATAGATGGACATTTGTTTGGCATGATCATGACCACTGGTGATACTAACGAATATCATTGACCCGCAGTGAATCAATAATTCGTTGATATACAATTTATATTGATTGTTGTTACAAGGATAAAATATTGATGATGGACTTTTAAATCATAGAAGATAGTAGACATCATGTGAGAGCCTTGAATCTGGGTCCTAAATCACCACGGATCTTGTATAATCATTCTGTAACTATTGCGGAAGATATAAACATAAATTGTTTATATAGTAAACTTTACACACTTTTCTCTAAGTTCGAGTAACGTTAACTTAATACACAATTCATAACTTATCTAACACATAACATTATTAATATACAATACTATTACAAATCTAATCGCACACATTAACTTTAAGCTGGAACTGTCTTTAAACTTTCCTTGTATCCGACGCATTTGTCTTAATCTGCAATGTTTATCATGATATAGCAAGGGTGAGCATGAGTTTGCCCAACAAGTTTAAGTTCAATAATTTAATGATATATCATGATTGAAAGAATCTGAATAATAAGCTAGCTGCTATAATTCAACAATATAATTGTGAATTAGCACGAACAAACTTTTGACTGAACAAGTATTAAACATGAACAAATATATCTTGACCGAATGGTAATGAAGGTGATCAGTCTTTCATATCTAACTTATACATGCAATGTGTACTGTGACGTCCCCAAATCTAGGTTCTCTAACCTCAGATTCGGAGCTCACGATCTATCATCATCATAAGCATTCTATAAACTATTACAAAATAATAAACATACACTGTTCATTATAATAAAGTTTCATAACATAGTCCCAAGGTCTTCTTAACCTTAACTTAAACACACCATTCATATTACAAAAGGTTTACATAAGAAATTCCATCTGGTAATAATAACTAACATTCAATCTAAACTATTCTTGGATCTTGCCCTTGCCTTTGTCTTTCATATTGTATCCTTCAGTCTTAACTAAAATAAATGTCATGATATAGCAAGGGTAAGCAACTAATTTGCTTAGCAAGTTTATATACAAGGGAGATATATCATGACTAGAAAGAAGTTTTACTTTCAATGATCAATAATAATATAAGATTATGAAGGAACATGAATTAATAATCAACAATTGAATATTTGAATAATTGAATACCGTGTACTGAGTGGTTTTGAAATAACCATGAACATTTGCCAAGGTTCTCAGTCATTTAAACTGGACCTCTTAATAAGTTTTGGTATTCAAGAGATCAGCCTTTCATACCCCATGATTTATGCATAAACACTTAATAATCCAGAATCGATATCATGCCTTAATCAAATTCGTCCTTTTCTCAGTCAAGAGTTCTTATCATATCAATTTAATAAGAACAGCTTTTTAAAACACATTTGATGTAACAAATTTAAACATGATTGATCTAACTGATACAATTAGCATAGATCTATCTCATAAACATTTCATGAATGAAAGAACTTTAATTTAATTCACAGTTTAATAATAATAGAACAGGAATTCAATTGCACAAAGTGCGAATTTCAATAATCATTATAGATGTGAATAATCATCAATAACTATTCATTAACATGCTTTGAAAATAATAACTCGAGTTTGAGTTAGGAGACTTGCCTCGTTTGTAGGTTATGGCTACGCAATTAAATTCTATCCATTCTGCAGTTTAATTATCTTCCTTTGAGAGACCTATAGTTAATCTTTCAATTAGCCATAGCATAACATTAGATTATGTAATCATATAGATATTATATATTATATTTAGTTCTTAGAAATATTATCATGCCTCGATAATGTTACTATTAAATAATAACTACCTTTAATTCACTTAATATTATTAACCTTGATAATATTTAATTCACCTCTTAGTATTATTAGTTCACTAATAATACTTTTATTCAACTACTAATATTATTAACATCTTAATAATATTTTAATACATTACTAATATTATTAATCCTCTTAATAATATTTTAATCATGCATTAATATTATTACCTTAATAATATCTTACTTATGCTTTAGTATCATTAATCAATTAATAATACTTTTATTCATTTACCAATAGTATTAATATTTTATTCATTTACTAATATTATTAATTATTTAATAATATTTTATTCATTTACTAACGCTTTTACATTAATAATATTTTATTTAATCTAGAATATTATTATTTACTTAATAATATTTTAATCATCCAATAATACTTTAATTTAATATTATTAATCTTTTAATAATATTTAAATCTAAGATTAATATTTTAATCTAATATTATTAATTCTTTAATAATACTTTAATCATTTATTAATGCTTAAATCAAATGTTATTAACCATTTATTTAATATCCATAAAAGGTCATAAATAATATTTCTTATTATAAATTACCAAAATGCCCTAAAATAGTCATAATATTATATATTAGGAGTATTAAGCATTAAAATCACATTTTTCTTATTTAAGACATCATTTAACTATTTATTTCCTTGTATTCATAACTTCATTATTTTTAGGAAAAATAGCAAACTGATTCCAAAAATTCTTCTTTTCTGGATTTGAACAGTACATGATCCAACAATGATCCCCAAATGTTTCTGGAATTTTAGAAAATGATTTACTAATTTTTAAGTGCCCAAAACACTCGGATGTTGCTTCATTTTTCATAAATCGAGTTTTACTCAGACAAATCTAAAATTATCAGGGTATACTCTCATAACATATATGAACCTACTATACAAATTTTAGATTTTTCCCATGTATAAACTGTGAGATATTCGGGTGTTAATATTTAGGAGTCCTTTACGGAAATAGTCATTACGCACAACCTATAACTCGAAACGTGTCCGTTCTTTTTCCTACACGTAGATAACTTCTCAAGGTAACTCTGTGATTTTTCCCCGATTTTTAAAAGACTTGCAACTGTCCGAAACAGTCCTAAGAAAAATGGGGACAATAGCTTTTTAGGGTTTTAAAACCTTAATACTCTATGTGGACTATTTTGGAGAAAACAGCCCCCATGGCTTCAATACTTGCTAGATTTGTGTTCTACCACTTGGATTTACTAGATAACTCATGTATCTAGCACCCCCTTCTTGACGGATCACAAATCCAAGGTATAAAACTTGAGTTACACAAGATTTAATGGAGGAAAAACAAGAGTTTCACCCCTTGGAGAACATATGCTCATTCCCATCATCTAAATCTATAGTCTAATACACAAGATACTTAGTCCTACACATGAGACATGTAGAACTAGGGTACTTTGAGTATTAGACCATAACCCCCATACATGTTGAGGTAAAAACCGAAAATAGAAGGATAATAAGAAAAAGAATGGAAGAGAATCTCACCTAGTTTTCTTTGATATCCTTCTTGCTCTTCCAAAGTAGGTTATGAATATAGGATGCATGAACAATAACTCCTCTTCCTCACTAGAAAATCCGAACCCACTATCTCTTTCCTCTCTTTGAAGTTTGTTAGCTTGGGAGAAAAGAAGAAGAAGAATAATAGGAGAAATGAATTGATCTAGCAAATGAATGTTGTGATTAAACTATTATCCCCCATACTTTTGTTTTCCCATGGATAAAAGACTTCACCATATCTCTTTCATTAAGCCTAATCATCTGATTAAGGGTGCTAACTAAGCTTTCCACCAATGGGAGCATGAAACACTTGTCCTTGTGTGTAAGACTTCTACTTATGGAACTTGATTAGCCTAACTTTGTTGCCTTAAAAGGCCTAATATGGCCGGTCACTATGCTCCATTATCTCCTCCATTTTTCTTTTAATTTTATGCACAAATTTAATTAATCAAAAGTCTAAAAAACCCTTAATCAAGTGGGCTAAGTATTGGTTTGCATTTTATTTCTTTTGGGGTTCTCCTTTAATTGTTTTGGGCCATGCAATAAACATAGTCTAACAATTTTAATATATGTTACCCAAATTGTTTATTTAGGGTTTCCATTCCTAATCTTATGAAATTTAATTACTTATACATGTGACTTTAGCTCATAACCTAATTAAGTTTACTAGAATTAGGTTCAAAATTATTAGTCACTAAAAATAACAAGATTATCCACTTAAGTTAGTATACATATTAAATACTAACATTTCCTTATTACCATAACCCTTGGGTTATTTAATTGTCTCACCTAATGTATAATCGAAGCTTTCATTTTAATGAAATCTATAAATGTATATATCCATAACTATAGTATATATGTTTGTTGAACCATGCACCACTTCACATATGTGGTCAAATATTAAATCACTATATAACACAAATTTTTAAATATCAATAATGTACATACATATATAGTGACTTAAAATTCACGGTTATTACATCCTCCCCCACTTATAAGAATTCCGTCCCCGGAATTACATATAGGGTTACTAAAAAAGATGTGGATAATTTTCCCTCATCTTTTCTTCGAGTTCCTACGTAGCTTCTTCAGCATTGTGGTTCCTCCAAAGAACTTTTACAGAATGTATAACCTTATTTCGCAATTTCTGCTCTTTTCTATCTAAAATTTCAACCGAAATTTCCTCGTACGACAAATCCTTTTCAACCTGAATTGGCTCGTACGATATCACGTGCTTGTAATCAGGCTTATATGGTCGTGGCACTGACACGTGAAACACATTATGAATATGTTCCAGTTCAAGAGGTAGAGCTACCTCGTACGCCACTTCGCATATCTTCCTCAAGATCTCAAAGGGTTGAATAAATCTTGGACTCAGTTTACCTTTCTTTCCGAACCTTATTTTCCCTTTCCAGGGAGATACTTTCAAAAATGCATAGCTTCCCACTTCAAAATCTCTCTTCCGGCGATGTAAGTCTGCATACTTCTTCTGGCGATCTTGAGCTGCTACCAGTCGGGCTCTTATCACCTTGATGATCTCTACGATTCTGCTGCATGATTCGGTCCCAACAATGACGTTCACCCACTTCATCCTAGCATAAGGGCGTTCTACATTTCCTTCCATACAGTGCTTCGTACGGTGGCATTCCGATGCTGGCGTGATAACTATTGTTGTATGCGAACTCTACTAATGGAAGATGATCCTCCTAGCTTCCCTTGAAGTCCATCACACAAGCTCTGAGCATGTCTTCAAGCATTTGAATCGTTCTCTCGCTTTATCTATCTGTCTGCGAATGATACGCGGTGCTCATCCGTAGCTGCGTCTCCATTCTTTCTTGAAGACTCTTCCAAACGTTTGACGTGAATCGCAAATCTCTATCCGATACAATAGATACTGGTACACCATATCTCGAGATAATTTTTTTGATATATAATTTGGCTAGCTGGTACAAACTATACCTGATCTTGATCGACAAAAAGTGAGCCGACTTCGTAAGATGATCTACAATCACCCATATGGCGTCGTGCCCTTTTTGCGTTGCTGGAAGTCCCACCACAAAATCCATCGTGATGTGCTCCCATTTCCACTCTGGAATCTCTAAAGGCTGTAGTAATCCAC
The DNA here is from genome assembly GCA_020205605.1 of Panax ginseng. NCBI lineage: Eukaryota > Viridiplantae > Streptophyta > Magnoliopsida > Apiales > Araliaceae > Panax > Panax ginseng. The sequence goes on along the minus strand of CM035150.1, from coordinate 37,861,295 downwards.
TCGGTCGTTGATGCTCTGCCTTGACTCTCTGACAAGTTAGACATCTATTGACGCATTATGCAACCTCTCTCTTCATGTTTGGCCACCAAAAGTGTTGACGTAAATCTTGATACATCTTTGTGCTTCCTAGGTGAATCGAGTACCTCGTACTATGCGCTTCTTGCAAAATCTCTTCTCTTAGTTCTGGTACTAACGGTAACCAAATTCGTCCTTCGAATCTCAACAGTCCGGTGCCATCAGTCTTGTATCTTAATTCATCCCCTTCAGCTAACCGCTTCTTGATGTTGTCGCAATCTTCGTCCTTCTCTTGAGAGTCTTAAACTTATCTAATAAAGTCGGGCTCGCTGCCACTGTATATAATTTCTCATTGGTCTCCATCAGATACTTAACCTCTAAGTCAAGTCGTTCGAAATCTTTCACCAATTCCTCTTGAATGGTCAACTTCAGTAACTTCTCTCTGCCTTTTCTGCTCAGGGCATCTGCCACTACATTTGCTTTGCCTGGATGGTACAGAATCTCACAATCATAATCCTTGATCAATTCTAGCCATCGACGTTGCCTCATATTTAGCTCCCTTTCCATAAAGATATACTTCAGACTCTTGTGATCTGTATATATCTCACACTTCTCTCCATACAAATAGTGCCTCCAAATCTTCAAGGAAAAAACTACTGCTGCTAACTCCAGGTCATGAGTCGGATAACCCTTCTCATAGTCCTTCAATCGACCAAGCGTCGCTTAATGACCTTGCCATGTCTTTGCATCAAGATCTGACTAAGACCCTTGTGTGACGCATCACTATACACAACAAATTTTCCCGTGTTGCCTGGTAAAGCCAACACATGTGCTTGATTGAGCCTCTTCTTCAATTCCATGAAACTCTCTTCACATTTCTCGGTACAAACGAACTTCACCGTCTTTCTAGTAAGGTTGGTCAACGGCGATGCTATCTTTGAAAAATCTTGGATGAATCTCCGATAGTATCCTGCTAATCCCAAAAAACTCCAAATTTCTGTCAGCGTCTTTGGTTGTTCCCAGTTGACAACCGCTTCTACTTTTACTGGATCCACCGAAACACCATCCTTGTCGATAACGTGACCCAAAAATTGCACTCTCTGCAACCAAAACTCACACTTCGAGAGCTTTGCATACAACTTCTCCCTCCTTAACGTCTCCAACACTATCCTTAGATGTTCAGCGTGCTCTTCTTCCATCTCTAAATATACAAAAATGTCATCAATGAACACGACAACAAACTTATCCAAATACTGTTTAAACACTCTATTCATCATGTCCATGAATGTTGCTGGCGCATTCGTCAATCCAAAAGACATTACCAGAAACTCAAAGTGTCCATACCGAGTTCTGAATGCCGTCTTTGGAACATCCTCCTTCCTCACCTTCAGTTTGTGATAATCGGTCCTCAAGTCAATTTTTGAAAAGTATTTCGCCCCCTTCAACTGATCAAACAAATCGTCGATCCTGGGCAATGGGTACTTGTTCTTAATGGTGACCTTGTTCAACTCTCGATAGTCGATACAAATCCTTAATGACCCATCTTTCTTCTTTACGAATAAGACTGGTGCTCCCGACGGTGATACGCTCAGTCGAATGTATCCCTTATCTAACAACTCTTGTGGTTGACCCATCAATTCCTTCATTTCTACCGGAGCCATACGATAGGACGCTTTGGATTCTGATAAGTGGATTTTTTATGCATTTATCCGGTATCTTTTACTTGAATTAGTTGCTTATATTCATGTGTCTTAGTTACTTTTCATGCATTTTGTGTTTATTTTGTAGATTTTATGTTTGGAAGTGGTGTGAACGATTATTGTAAGAAAACGCAAAGAAAATGCAAAGAAAAGGCAATCCGGATATCATTTGGGCTTTCATGTTACTTCATGTTCTTGGTTTGGAACTTAGCTTACTTTGTAGAGCGTCTTCATAGCTTTCCGGAACATCTTGAATCGCTCTATTCGAAGTTCGGATGCAAGAGTTATGATCGTTGTACCGACGGACGTCAAACTACGCTGTTTTGATTGGCCATTTTCATAGCAGTCCCTTCCATCTCGATTTCAACCTTCATCCGACCAGAATTTCTCAATCATCAAAGAATGAAAGTTGTAGATCTCGTCGATATCTTCGATTTGATAGGTGTCAGGCCCCGTAAATCTTCCCGGATCAAAAGTTATGACCATTTTACCAGAGCACGCTGCAGCAGAAAATCACCCGCGCGCGGGCGCGCGAACTAGCGCGCGGCCGAGCGACTCTCAGCCAAAAAAACGCGATTTTATGCAACTTTCTGCAAGTTGAGCGCCCGTGCGCACGGCCGCGCGACTTCGGGCGATGACCACAGCTGACTTTTCACTAAATAGAGCAATTGAAGCGTGATTGAGTGAGGGGTTCAATTAGGGCTTATATATTAGACATATTATCATTATGTAAGAGATATTCCACCCCTTGGGGGCTAGATAGCTACTTCCATCTTCTCTCTTTTCACAGTAGAAACTAGGGTTTACACCTTGGGAGATATTCCAACGTAGGAGAAAGCCATAACGTCTATTTCTCTTCTTCTTCTTGGAACTCTTTACCATCGTGGATTTTGATTATTGTTTATTGGAATTCTTTGAGGATTTAATAGTTGATCGTTGGTTTCTATTCAACAATTGGGTTTGATCGTTCTATCCTCCTTACTTTGATTGTTTGTTTATTGATCATGTTTAGCCTTGATCCCATAATTGTTTTTAGTTCCGCCATGAACTAAACTCCATTATTGGATCCTATAGATTTTAATATGTAATTTGGTTGCACATCTAAATGTTAGATTTGTTTTGCATATCATATGGATTATCTATCATGGTTTGGTTTATATGTATGAATGGTGATAATCTTCATGTTAGTATTTGTATGGAATTGGAAATGAACATATGAATATGGATGAAATCATGATAGCATGTGAATATGGGGATTGCATATTTTGTGAAAGCAGATAGGAATATCTTTGTTTTCTTAGTATGAGCTAGAATAAGGGTTGTGCTTAAAATCAATAGGATTGCAATTGCGCATAGAAATATGGTAATTGTGATGGTATTGGTGATCATATAGATTCTAACATCTGTAGATGATATGTGAGTTGGTTATAGTGCATTGGAAAATGGTTATAACTCGTTTTTATGCCCTCGGCTATTATCCTGTGATATGTGAACACTTCTTGCATGACATATGGCGATTGAATGAAATATTGAATGAAGTTAGGATCCCAGTGTTTCCACATTATATTTAGTCCATTTATACTCTTATTTTTAGTTGGTAATCATAATTAGTTTAAATCAACAATTAAGTCCATAGTCTTAGCATATAAATATAGTGAGTTAATTAATGCGTTGTAGTCTAAAGTTAACACTTTCTCTGTGGGATCGATACTTTACTTACTCTGTATTACTTGTTGGCCCGTGTATACTTGCATGAGTTAGAGCTCTTTTATAAGAACTATAAAGAGGCAACAAGTTTTTGGCGCCGTTGCCGGGTAAAGGCGTTAATTTAGATATTTATCATTAGTTTAAAGCTATATTGTATGACTTAGACAATTCTGTTCGTTTCTCATTTCTATTTTTATTTTGCTTTAGGTTGCAGGTACCATGGGTGACTTTTCTTATCAAGGGCCTTATGCAAATAGGACTCAACCAAGGGACATAAGCACAGAGGGACTCAATGTATTTTCTACATTGTCAGGACAAATTGAAAAACTTTTGGAGAGGTTGGATGTTCTTGCAGAGCAACCTACTCGAGAGATAGCAGTTACATGTGAATACTGTGTTGGCGAGCATCCGAGTTATCAGTGCAACATCAAGGTTGGACAAGTGCAGTTTGGGGGTGATTTCTTCAACAACGATGGTTATCCTGATTATCAACAAGGTTGGGGGTATCACCCAGATTATGAATGGGGTTATAACTATCAAGATCAATACTACATCTCAAGTCCAACATATCTACCAGATTTCTCATATCAACCTTCAACGCAACAAGAGGAAAATTCAAGGTTGAAGGAATTCATGTCAAAAATCCTAGCAGACCATGAAGAGATGATGATGAGTCAGGAGTTATCAAGCCAAAATCTTAACAGAAAGATGGAACAACTCATTAACTCCTCAATGAATGGTCCTCAATACATGGATTTCGAAACTGAAAAAAAATAATTCAAGATTGGAGGATTTGGGGTTCAAATTTGTAGCATCAACTGAGGAGATGATGATTGAGCAAGAAAGGTCAATTCAAAAGCTGCAGAATCAGATGAATCAATTGTTCGAAGCATTGAACAATCACCCTCAAAACAATTGGTGCTATGACATGCATGATGAAATCGATGGAGAGCCAGAAGTGCACATACCACTGGATGAACTTAAAGGAGTGGACATTGAGGAGACAACTGGGGGTATGGAAAATGAAGAGCATGAGCCAACTTGTATTATACCCCAAATGCCTTCTTAGTTAGAGTTGAAAAATTCAGTGAAATTTGCACACCCATGTCCCCTAGGTAGTCACATCCAAGACAATGATCAATATGATAAAGAGGCCTCGTACAAACCATGGTGGGCAAAGGAAGAGATAATAGAAGAAGAAAATCCCGTTGAATCTTTCATGCCTCAATGCAAAAATCTATTCACAGATACAACAGGAGAAGCACCTGGCATTGCAATGGAACTAGGGACATCATGTACAGGAAATATGCTAGGTGGCTTCAATTCACAAATTCTCATGATGGGGAACCTACCAAAGCACATAGCGGTTCTAATGGATGGAGGGTTCTTATCTTATCGTAGAGGAATTGGATAGCAGTGTCAAGAAAAAAGTCCAGCTAACGGACTATAAATCGAGCGCTAGATGGGAGGCACCCCAACCAATCTTTCTCCCTCCTTATTTAATTCTTATTTACATTTCCATATTTAGTAGAGGTTAGATAGTGATAAGTATGAATAATAGTTTGATTGTTTCTCCTTTCAGGTTCATTCCAATTGCTATAAGCATTCAGGATCAAACAGAAGTCAAAAACTAAAATCGCCAAAAATGTGGTGGTCGGCGGCAGTAGCGTGTCCCTAAGTTAAACACCTGCATGTGGCTATGATAGCTCGATCGTGAGAAAAAATTTTTGAATTCTTAGAATTTCTGACTAAAGCGTTCGGACAGTTAGAAGCCCACACTCAATTTCTAATTGCAGAATATCTCAAACTTAGCCATCGCCTGATATACTAGCGGATCATGAGGAGGCGAATGGAGATGGCATTGACACTTAGGGGATTATTCTTTCAATTTTAATTACAATGAGGGCATTGTTTATTTTAAGTTTGGGGGTATTGGGTTGTAGTGAGTAGTTGTTGCATATAGTTAGTTGCATATAGTTTGATTGCATGTTTAAGTTGCATAGTCGGGGTATTTTAGTATGATTTTTTTTTATTTTTATCTATTTTTTATTTTAGTTTTCTTTTGTCTTGTTTACTTAGTATGTGTTTAGTTGCATAACATTGCATAATCCTAGGTTTTCAGCTAGTTAAATTCTAATTTGGCCAATGATGACATATAAATTTGATAGATTTTTGAATTTGGTTGATATCTTGAGCTTAGTTATAATTTTATACACGATATAATTCATGCTTGCTGTTTAGATGTTACCAGGTAGCACGACAATGTTCTTATTTACTTGTTGGTTAAGATTAACATGCTTGTCTGTTGAGAGGAAAATGTTGTTTTAAATGATAGAATTGTGTAGGAAGTGAGACATAGACTATGAAAACACAGATACTCAAACTTTGAGAACACATGGGTATGCTTGCTATTGGGACGAGATGGAGCGTAAAACGCACTCGTTTAAATGGAAATAGAAAGCGAGATGGAGCGTAAAACGCACTCGTTTAAATGGAAATAGAAAGTAAGATGGAGCGTAAAACGCACTCGCTATAAAAAAAATCAATAAACACTGCGGGAAAGTGCGAGAATCGCCCTCGTGAGTAAAAACAGAGCAGAATAAACCCACTGTTGAACCTTAATGTGTATTGATGTGTTGGAGTAGTTGATGTCTCATTAGTATATGCACTCCTTGAGTTAAACTTCAATTTTCTGCCTTAAGCAATAAAGCATGTGGTATTTTCACCTTTGTCAAGCTTATCTGTGAACACATCACACACACACACATCATCTTTATAGCAAGTTAGGATTATATGATTGTATGTCATTATGCCTTTAGCTTGGTTCTTGATATTTCTCTGAGGCATGACTTATTGGAATTCTTAACATGGCTAGAAATCTGGGGATTCATTGTCATAGTAGCGTAGCTTGCATAGCATGTAGATTGCATTAGCATTGTTGTTGCTTGAGGACAAGCAACGGTTTAAGTTTGGGGGTGTGATAAGTGGATTTTTTATGCATTTATCCGGTATCTTTTACTTGAATTAGTTGCTTATATTCATGTGTCTTAGTTACTTTTCATGCATTTTGTGTTTATTTTGTAGATTTTATGTTTGGAAGTGGTCTGAACGATTATTGTAAGAAAACGCAAAGAAAATGCAAAGAAAAGGCAATCCGGATATCATTTGGGCTTTCATGTTACTTCATGTTCTTGGTTTGGAACTTAGCTTACTTAGTAGAGCGTCTTCATAGCTTTCTGGAATATCTTGAATCGCTCTAATCGGAGTTCGGATGCAAGAGTTATGATCATTGTACCGACGGACGTCAAACTACGCTGTTTTGATTCGCCATTTTCATAGAAGTCCCTTCCAGATCGATTTCAACCTTCATCCGGCCGGAATTTCTCAATCATCAAAGAGTAAAAGTTGTAGATCTCGTCGATATCTTCGATTTGATAGGTGTCAGGCCCCGTAAATCTTCCCGGATCAAAAGTTATGACCATTTTACGAGCAGCACTGCGTGAGAAAATCACCCGCGCGAGCAAGCTGAACTAAGCGCAGCAACGCCGCACGACTCTCAGCCAAAAAAACGCGATTTTATGCAACTTTCTGCAAGTTGAGCGCGTCATGCGCACGCTTTGCGCGACTTGAGCGATGACCATGACGGTGACTTTTCACTAAATAGAGCAATTGAAGCGTGATTGAGTGAGGGGTTCAATTAGGGCTTATATATTAGACATATTATCATTATGTAAGAGATATTCCACCCCTTGGGGGCTAGATAGCTACTTCCATCTTCTCTCTTTTCACAGTAGAAACTAGGGTTTACACCTTGGGAGATATTCCAACGTAGGAGAAAGCCATAACGTCTATTTCTCTTCTTCTTCTTGGAACTCTTTACCATCGTGGATTTTGATTATTGTTTATTGGAATTCTTTGAGGATTTAATAGTTGATCGTTGGTTTCTATTCAACAATTGGGTTTGATCGTTCTATCCTCCTTACTTTGATTGTTTGTTTATTGATCATGTTTAGCCTTGATCCCATAATTGTTTTTGGTTCCGCCATGAACTAAACTCCATTATTGGATCCTAACGGATTTTAATATGTAATTTGGTTGCACATCTAAATGTTAGATTTGTTTTGCATATCATATGGATTATCTATCATGGTTGGTTTATATGTATAAATGACTGATAATCTTCATGTTAGTATTTGTATGGAATTGGAAATGAACATATGAATATGGATGAAATCATGATAGCATGTGAATATGGGATTGCATATTTTGTGAAACAGATAGGAATATACTGTTTTGCCGTATGAGCTAGAATAAGGGTTGTGCTTAAAATCAATAGGATTGCAATTGCGCATAGAAATATGGTAATTGTGATGGTATTGGTGATCATATAGATTCTAACATCTGTAGATGATATGTGAGTTGGTTATAGTGCATTGGAAAATGGTTATAACTGGCTTTTATGCCCTCGGCTATTATCCTGTGATATGTGAACACTTCTTGCATGACATATGGCGATTGAATGAAATATTGAATGAAGTTAGGATCCCATTGTTTCCACATTATATTTAGTCCATTTATACTCTTATTTTTAGTTGGTAATCATAATTAGTTTAAATCAACAATTAAGTCCATAGTCTTAGCATATAAATATAGTGAGTTAATTAATGCATAGTAGTCTAAAGTTAACACTTTCTCTGTGGTATCGATACTTTACTTACTCTGTATTACTTGTTGACCCGTGTATACTTGCATGAGTTAGAGCTCTTTTATAAGAACTATAAAAGAGGCAACAGATTCCAGGGATATCCCTGGTTCCAAATCGATAACAAACTCTACCTTTCTATCTGGTGGCAATCCCAGAATCTCATCTGGGAAGACATCATCGAATTCCCTTACAATAGGTATCTGACTCAGTTCACCCTCGACTCTACGGGTATCCACAACGTGAGCCAAATAACCTATACAACCCTTCCTAACCAACTTCTTTGCCTGCATCATCATCAGACAACAAGATTGCCTCGGTGATTTACTGCCATGAAATACCACCTTTGACTTTTTCGGAGTCTTTAGGTGTATGCACTTTTTCTTACAGTCAATGACCGCTCTGTGACTCGATAACCAATAAATCCCGAGGTTTACATCAAACTCTCCAAAGCGAATCAGTATCAAATCCATGTTAAGCTTAAACCCTCATACATCAGCACAACAGTTCCTATGGATGTAGTCTACAGGGATAATTTCCTTGTTTGCTACTTCTATATTCATTGGGTGTTCTAATAGTTCACGAGGTAAACTTAATCTTTGAGCAAATTCATTAGATACAAAAGAACATGAAGCTCCTGAACCGAATAACACATAGGCATTTATATTGTTGATCGGAATTATACCTGACACCACCTCCCTAGATGCCACGACATCTTGAACTATCATATTTAATGTCCTCATTTGTACTTTGTTTGGTGAAATTTGGTCTTCCCTGAGTTGTCCTAGTGTTATTGCCCCTGTTGCCATTTTCGCCATCCGTGCTTTTCTTCCTCGGGCAATCCTTGATCCGATGTCCCGCTTCACCACAGTTAAAACAACTTCCCTTCTTCACCTTAAGGTTTTTAGTAATTGTGGACATATCTTGTAAAATTCATACCTCTTTGGGTATAATGAGTTAGAAAGTGAGCCTTATATCAAATCGAAGATATGGAAGTAAGCTATATTCTGAAAGTGGAATCACATGAAAACTCTTTGTAGATTTCTTGCAATGTCTGTTTTAGTAATGTTGGTCCGAAGGGAAAATAATCTGTCCAAAAAATCAAAACTGTTACGGTGATGATATCTTGTGAAAATGTCTGTTTTAGTAATGTCTGTTTTGAATCTGAAGAAACTTAAAACTGAAAAGTTGTAGATATGGAAGTTTACTAGCTAGACTCGCGAGATTGAGCCATTTTATGGACCGGATCATGTCCGAAATAAATTTTTTAGTAAGGATGTCCAGAAAATGAAAATTTCTAGACTAGTTGATGAATTACAGAATGTGGTTTAGATGGATAAGGGTCTGACTTTAAGGCCTAGACGAGGTTATAGTAAACTGAGTAAGGGTTAATTATATATAAGAAGGAACAAAAATGGACATGTAACGAAGGAGTTATGTTAAAAACGAAAACAAAGTTTTGTCAAAAAAATTGTGAAGATGAGTTTTGTAATTCTGTTTGAATTAAGATTTTGGGTGATGATATATTTTGATGATTAAAAATATGTTTTGACATGTAATGAGTATAGATATGTGTTATCATATTCTATGCATAATTAACCATTTAAGATCAAGAGTTGAGATAATTTAATGTGTGCACATAACGTGCTCGATAAAATGCCTAAGAGTAATAGTGTTTCTAAACTTTAGTATACAAAGTGTCTATCTAATGACTAATATTGGATGTTATGTGCATCTGAGTATGAAAAGATGATAATATATGAATAATAATGGAAAGAAATTGAAAAGGGCGATTTTTGATTTTTGAAGGAAAATTAAACTTGTAAACAATATGTTGAATATGCATTTTTGAAACCAAAGTGGTATAATAAAATGGTGTGATATACGGACATTAAACTACAAGTGCGATAGTCTAGCATGTGTGGTGATGAAAATGAAAATAAAACCGAGTTGCATATAAAATAGTTAGATTTCTATAAAGACATTATAAAGGATAATAAGATAAACTAAGGTATTAGAATAATTTTGACCATGAGATCGAGTATTGATTTTATTTATTATCAATCTCACATACAGTGTAGGTTGTGCAAGGACGCGAAGTATTAGCGTGTTGGTAAAACTCCGATAAAGGCAAGTCTTTCAGTTCCTTTTTGCTATGTGAACTTGATGATGATCTGCTTTAAAATTTTAGTGTATGATGTATTATATATGTCAAAAGTATGAAATGTGAAAGTCAATCTATGACTATGATGATTGAACTATGAATGTTGATTGAGTAAGGAACTCAATCTTTATGGTTGTTATGTGAACTATAACATGTATGCTATCTTTGTTTATAATTATTCTTGTATGTTGAGCATGTTATTATGTGCTACGTGATGCATGAAAGCTGTTAGATTTTGCTGAGTTGTCGAGCTCATTCTTGCAAATAACCATTTTTGCATATTCAAGAATTGAAGGTAACGCTATGTGCTACTTGATTGTTATGGATCAAAAGTGATATATGAAGATTTAATATCCTAGCTAAGTTGTTATTCTTGTAAACCATGTCTAATGTTTCAAATAATGTATTAATGTTGAATTGTAATATTGTTTTGCGAATATAAACTATTGTAGTATTAAAATGATTCTGAGATATTTAGATGTAAAGGTTGAAGGTTTTGGGAACGAGGATAGTTTGTAATAGAAAATTTTAATTATTTCGCAAATTTCAATGGTTGTATTATCGTTTAATGGTGTAAAATTAGAGGTTGAATGTATTATTAACTACCGAAGTCGAGAATTAAATTATATGAATTTTTGGGTCGTTACAATAACCACTCCTCAAATCTATCTTTGAAAAATACCTTGCACCCTTCAGTTAATCAAATAGATCGTCGATTCTTGGTAACAGATACTTATTTTTAATCGTGACCTTATTCAATTCTCGATAGTCAATGCAGAGCCGCATCGATCCATCCCTCTTCTTAACAAATAACATTGGCGCTCCCCATGGCAATACGCTTGGCTGGATATACTTCTTCTCGAGCGATTCTTGCAGTTGCACCATCAACTCTTTCATCTCCACCGGGGCCATTCTGTATGGTGCCTTAGATATCGGGTCTGTTCCTGGTACTAAATCAATCACGAACTCGATTTGTCGATCTGGCGAAAGACCCGGCAAATCGTCTGGAAATACGTATGCAAAATCTCTTATGATCAGTATCTCTTCTAACTTCACACTTTTCTTCTATGTATCAACTATGTAGGCTAAGTATCCTACACATCCTTATTTTAACAACTTCTTGGCTTGCATCACCGTCAGATAACTTGCTTATCGAAGTGATTTGCTGCCATAGAACACAACCTTTGATGGAGTCATAAGGTTAACACACTTTCTTTGGCAATCAATTAATGCACCGTGATTAAATAACCAATCCATTCCCAGAATAACATCACACTCACATAGTCTAATTGGTATCAAGTCTACCATCATCTCTTAACCCTTTATAACCACTCTACAATTCTTATATATGAATCTAATAGGAATCACTTCCCTATTTGCAATCTCTATGCTCAAAGGATAATCTAATTTTTCATGAGGTAAATCTAAGTTTTGAGCAAATTCATCGGATATAAATGAACAAGTAGCTTTTGAATCAAATAAAGACATATGCATTAATACCATTAATCGAAATGATACCGACACCACATCCTTAGATCGAACAAAGATCCTCCTGCGGTCATATTGAAAGTTCTTTGGATGGGGTCGGCATTGACCGTCTGGTCCAGATGATTGTCAATGTAACACACCATCATTCTTTGTTTCCCTTTCCTCCACTTGCACTCCCCGCTGGCTTCTTAGGACAATCACGAGCCATGTGATCCTTCGAACCGCAAGTAAAAGATGCTTCTTTCTTTGTGCTAAAATAGTTCGGTGCAATGTGTCCCTCCTGATCATAGTTGAAACACACCCGCTTTCCGTTCAAACACACCCCAGTATGGTTTTTTCCACAAGTAGCACAAGCTTCAAACTTTTTCTTATGCTAACTTCCTTACTGTCCTCCCGTAGTCGAATTCTTGTTCCACTTCTTCTTCTGATTATTACTTCCAACATTACTTTCACCAGCCTTATTTTCACTATCATTCTTCCTCTTCTTTTGTTCTTGATTGCAGTTGGTCAAGGCATCGCTTCCACCTTCTGTGATAATTTCCTTTTCCAGTACAACCTTAAATGTATTTAACTGGAACATTGAAACATTGCTATACAGCCAGGGTTTCAATCCTTGTTCGAACCTTCTCGCCTTACGCTCATCCGTATTGACTTGATAAGTGGCAAACCTTACCAACTCGTTAAACTTCGCAGCATATTCTGGCACCGTCATGGTTCCTTGCTTCAACTCCAGAAATTGCACCTCCAAATGATTCTGATAACTCGCTGGAAAGTACATTTCGAAAAACATCTCCTTAAATCTATCCCACATTATCACTCCTTGTCCCCCACGAACCTTATTTACTTGCCACCAGTAGCTAGTTTCGGACATCAGCATGAACGTCGTGAATGCTGTCTTCTGATCTTCGTTAACTCTAGCAACATCGAACACCTTCTCCATTTCAATGATCTAGGTTTGGGCTTCCACTGGATTCATTGACCCTTGAAACTCTGGCGGTCCAACCGCTTTGAATTCCTTGAAGGTCGTAACTTGAGCTTGCAGTTGATTCGCAAGTGCTCCCGTCAACAAAGTCACCAACTGCTGAACCGGGTTAGCGTTGGCCTCATTGTTATTGTTAGTAGACCCCTCATGAGGTGGTTGTTGATGTGGTTGTCTTCTTCTAGGAGGCATTTTCTGTTAAAATATACGTTTATTAGTTCCTCACTCAATTTCTTGAGTATTTGAAGTTTAACTTAAACATTCTAAGATTAAATCTATAACACATAATATTTCAAATAAACTTTGATATTTTATTCATTCATAATGCTTTGAAATATATAAAAGATAGCATATCTGCTATAAACATCCACTTTCCTGAACTAAACAAGTTTCAAGATTACATACGCATACTACCCCTTTATTCATCTCAAAAAAAGGCATTTAAAACTTTATTTATTCACATAATAACCACATATTATCATCACTCTTATTTTCTATCTATGCATATTAAGACGTCGAGAGGCTTCTCTGCGCTCCTCCTCTATGATGCGATATGTCATCCTACGATCCATCACGAACCACGACGAGTCTTCAAATTGAGGCGGGTAATAAAAGACTCGATCCTGGGCCCTATTAATCGCAGAATTAAAGGCATGATCCATTTCGTTCATTTTGGCCTTCTTCACTTGGACTTTAGCCTCAGCACGGTCTACACGTTGAGTCCCCTTCATCCAAGCGTCCTCTGCTCTTGCACTCTTAGTTGATTCCTCTTTGAAATCATCTTTAAATTTCTCCATGTCAGTCTTCATCTTCTCGTTCACTACCAACAGATCTTCATGCTAACCCTTAGTATGAACTAATTCCCACTATGTGTTTCCAAGTTTTGAGTCAAGTTCCTGGATCTCTACATCCTTCTGCTCCAATTCAGCGTGATGCATATCAACCATCTCCTTCACTTCCTCTACATTATCATGTAACTCTATGTTACGGTCGTACAAAGCATCATACATCTTAGCCGATATGGAGTTTGGTGGAAACTCCACATGATCCTCTTCCTCATCATCCTCCTCTATCTCCTCAGAATTATCCTCCTCGGGATCGGTCACAAGCTCATCCTCCTAAATCAACTATTCCCGCACAACGTGAATATCCCGAGGTTCATCATCTCTAGGTATCTGAGGTATCACCTCCCTTGTGACACCCCCAAATCCGGGTTACCTGACCCCCGAGTTTGGTGTTCACGATCCACAATATAAAAAACATTTAACTACCAATTTATTTACAAATAGGAACATAAACTTCATTAATTGATATAGTTAATACACACTACTACAAAACAGTAATTAGACAACGCGGAAAAAATATTTTGGTTTCAGTCAGAAAAACATCGTGGTTAAGGGTGTTGTCTATTTGACACACTTACACAACGTTTTTAAAACGTTATAGTTAAGCACAATACACAACGTTTTTTAAGGAAAAAACGTTGTAGATTTATTTTTCAAAAATTAGCAGATGCTTAAAAACGTTGTAGAAGACTAGAAGGTATGATTCCACAACGTTTTTTGGATAAAAATATTGTTTAATATATCAGACAACATTTAGGCACATTTACACAACGTTTTAAAAATGTTGTAGATTAAAAAAAAAGGAAAAAAAATATTTTTGTAGTTCACCTACATTAACAATGCACCTGCAATATGCTAATGCCATGATATATAGCTAAAAGATCTAAATTCTCATTTAAATTTAAAGCCAAAATGTATCAACCATTCAAAATACATCCCAATAATACCGTTCGTTTACAGTTTTAAATTACTACATCCACAAAATATATATCAAACTATCCATACATACATCTCAAATTTAACTCTGCGTCAAGAAATGCCGCAAAGTCATCACTGTTTGACGAATTTACAGGAGAATCGGTGACAAGACTCATCTGAAAAAATTGAAGCTTGAATCGGTGACGAGACTCACCTGCAACAAGATATGCCAAAGTTGAAGCTTGAAAAGAACATTTGGTAGTTCATAAAAATTTCCAATAATTGTCCTCTACCTCTTTATTTGCATGTTGATAAACCCAAAACCTTCTCAGCTACATCTCCGCCCTTAGTTTCCCTACTCAACTGCAATCAGCCAAAGAAGAGAATCAAAACACAAGAAATTTATGGAAGCTGAACCTAAGAAGAGAAACCATTAATAAAGAAAGTGGTTTACGTAATCAGTTAAGCATCAAAAGATAAACTGAGGAATCTGTCACTAAACTTTGCCTAAAGATAATTTTAGTGATGTTCAACATGCCTTGATATGTCTAATTAATGAACACATAAAGGGTCACAGAAATAATAGTAAGATGTCATTACGAGTAGTCACTTCTGTGCATATGCTTGTATTACTTCTTATAGAAAAATTTGCATATTATCTATGTATGTACTATATACTATATTCATATACTGGATTAACTTTGCTAATCTGCTTCAAAAAGATTAATAGTAAATTATTAACTTTGCTAACAACCATCATTATTCAGAATTTTCTGCGACTTCACCCTTTCAGTAGATTGATTCTCCAAATTTAACAGAGGTACTCAATTCTTGGACACTTGTACGCTTCAAACATGTGCATGTCTTTGACAACTTAAATAATCAGACATTTTGGGATAAACCCACACTGGTTACATGTACTTGACTGCAGGTAAGACCTCACAAGAGACAGGAAAGCCTATATGTTTCTAGGTTAGGTATGTTCTAGCTTTTATCTTACCATCATTTAGGATTGAGAGCAGTATCAACAAAATAACTAAGTTGATGACCAAAACCAAGCCATCTCCAACATTAAACATTTTACCTTCAAAATATTTGGAGACTTTGGTACACAATATTCTACTTTCAGTGTACAACAACCAACTGTATCAGCCTCATCATCATCCTGCAAAACCCCAAACAATAATAAGAAGATGGTCTGCATAACATGATAATTTTGTCTTTCCACTTTGCCTACCAGGCTAAATATTCAATAACTTAGTTGTTGCAAAAGTTCAATAAAGACAAACTCCTAAGATTAACAACAAGCTGTGTGACAGCTTCATACCTACAGTCTTTGCTCATTCGGTTAGCAATGCCTTGAAATGCTGGAATTAGAACAGCAGAAGATTAGACGTGAAAAAGTTGCTAAGGCTAGAGTAAAATAGCAAAAAGGACTCATAAAAATATGTAAGAAAGACATGGACATACATCATATAAATTCGCTGAACTCTAGTAAACAAGTTGTCAAAAAAAATGTAAAAAAATAACAAATACCATCCACCTTACCTCCAAGCCATTAAATGAACTCTTGTTATGGCAGTTCTCTAAAATGATTTGCATCACTCGTAAAATTTGCAGAACAACTTGCTTTGGAAAGAGAGAATCACCTTCTAAAATATTATCAGTCGAGAAGATTGTTCCTACATGACAATATGAGGTATTAGATAATGCATATCATAAGATGATAGATTTACAGATAGATAGTACATAACATGAGAGATTTATAGATGTACATAACATGGATTGAAAATGAGTTACCTGTTTACCATTGTGTGGGGATTTGTTGAAATGAAAACTTTAAGTGATGTATTACTATAAAGGCAACAAGGGCAAACTTTGTCAATAACAAGAGAGTTCGACATGCATGCTAGAAACAATATTTAGGCACCTCTTTAAGAAATGTAGTTACTATTTTTCATTGTTTTTTTTTTCTAAAAGCTAAGACATTATATAACAGTAGTAAAACTGCATCAATTATATACAGTAGTTCATGAATCATGAGAAACGTTCATGCATCAATTATAACAGTAGTAAAACTGTACTCAAACATTCAATGTTTGCAAACGCGAGTGTGTGGGAAATAGAGAAATGAGATGTTAGTGTCAACAAAATGACCCAGATATCCAAACCACAAACTGAACAAAATAATCATAGAAAACAATCATTTCTCTTATAAATAGAAATCATCATAGAATAGCAATCAAAAAATTATCTTGTCCAATTTGAAGCATTGTATTGTATCATGAAACATACCGTATGGATCCATCCAAAAGTAGGTTTAGTGATCTGCGGATTTTTAGCACCACAGGTCTTGCACTTAATAGTCTGCTGTATGAGATTGTAAAGCTTATCAAACAGCAAAGGATGGTAGACTGATAAAACAAGCTCTATATGACCGCAATGGCCTGGGAAATCAGACGATTTCTGCTCACAGGGACCTGAAGAGTTAAGCCATATTAAATTAGCCAAAAAAAGATAACCGAAAAGACTGATTTAATATCATGAAAATGTGAAACACAAACAAATTGAAATTACATATTTGATGGCTCACCCTCCGCAAAACCAGTCATCACAGCAGGAAATAGTAATAGGTAGGTTGTACATATATACACAATAAAGGATCTTAGTCGTGTCACTAAAACACATTTGTCTTTGACTGGATATATAGGAATGTTACAGAAAAATGTAAAAGGCTATATTTTTATTGAGATGTTAAATAGCTACAACTCAAAATGTAATAATGGGTACAACAGTTCGTACACACTTACATTTTATCGAGTGGGCCCAATACTGAATCATACAGTCCTCCAGGAACTGGTTCCTCTAGAACAGTGGAGGACCTGAAGAAACTATGCTCAATGGAACTAATTGAACTCTAAAAAGAAGCAGCAGCCTGCCTTTTCATATTTATCTTTTGAAAAAGAATGGCACTTTTACAAATTTAAATCCCACTAGTTAGTCCAAAATTGGTATTCCCATTACACCAGTTGCATTGAGATCATGCTACAGGAGTACAATTTTGGCAGTCTGGTGGCACATTCTCCATTAACAGAAAATTTTGTTATATTTCAATTCCAAGTAAGAAAGAGACTAGTTGAATTAAAACAAACAATAAAAGCACACCAATTTTCAACAATAAACCCAGAAATTAAAATGTCAAACAGAAATAGTAAGAAAAATTAGTAAAAATTAAAAACAAACATCAAACGGTCAAGCTGCAAGAAAATAAACCTCAAGAAAACCAATTTCTATCTCCAACATCTGAACCTTAGCCAACTCTTGGCGCTTCCCATACAAATCTGGGCACTCTAGCGGCGATTTAGGACACGGTGGTGGCAGTGATGGAACTTTAGAAGTTCCCATTTTGGCAGCATCCATTTTATCAGAAATCCTGTTTGCTTCCAGAATTTTTTACTCAACAGAGTTGATGTGACTGAATGCGGTAGTTATACAGACATACATACACAGATTTATATAAGTATATACATAAAAATATAAGAAAAAGAGGAGCCGAGGAGGACTCACCGTCGCCCGTCGTCACCGACTTCTGATTCAGAGTTCGAGTCTTCGAGATCTGAGATGAGACGAGAGTAACAGAGTTTGGGATGATTCTTCCCTTTTGCTTTCTTTGACAAAGCCTTCGACTCAGACCCAAATTTTTTTGATTCAACACTAGATTTCGTTTTTTTCTTCAATATGCTAATCTCTAATGGAGCCACTGAACCTTCACCCAAGGAAGCCAACTCAATATCAGATACTTCATCTTTCTCTTTGATTCTCTTCCTCTTTTTCCCCTCAACAACATTAGGGCTTTGAACTTTGCCATTTCCGTCGGTGGCCATGTCGGATTCAAGGGTTTGAATCGAAACCAAGGGGCGAGCAGCGGCGACGGCTGGTTGTGGAGGTAGGGAGTGAGAGAGAAGAGGCTAGCTAGGGTAGGGACGAAATTCTATTCTCGCATTAATAAGTGATAGATTACTTTCGCCTATTTTTTGGCTCCGTTTTTTTACAAACATAACGTTTTTTTTAAAAACGTTATCTAATTAAAATCAAAAAATTACCATTTTAAATAAATAATATTTTTGTATATATATCTACAACGTTTTGTTTAAAAATGTTGTGAAAAAAAATACCACAACGTTTTTATAAAAAACGTTATCTTTTAAGCGTTGTCTGTTTAGTATTTTGTAGTAGTGACATTACCCCAAGTTCTCTAACCTTAACATTACAAACATACCCTTTAGTTATACAAAAAGGGTTCACAAATACAACATAATAATGATGTTATTCATAACTAATTAATCATTATGTCTTTGCCTTTGTTCTTCACAGCACCTCTTGCCACTTCGTCCCTAGCTGAAAAGTTTTATTTAGCAAGGGTGAGCAACAAATTTGATCTGCAAGTTAAGATATACAATGAATGTATAAGTATCAGAATAATAGACTATCTATTTTGATAGAATGACACCAAAGTTCGAGGAACTATGAATTAGCTGAACAATGCGTTAATCAATGACAAGGCTTCTCCCTTTCTATGCAACACAATAATTTCATAATGAAAGAGTACAACGCTTTCAAAGTTCTATGATATTTAAATGAATAAACAAGAATCAATTCTACGCAATAACAAAGTGGAATGTTTTCCAGATTTATGCTGAGCGATCCATTGGATCTAGAACTTCTACTTTCTAGGGTATATATCAAAGATTTATATTGATACATACGCAGGAGTATCAGATAACCATAAAGATTAAATCATACACCTCTGCAAGTATAACAAGTGATCAGCTTTATTATACCCTATATTATGCATAATACTTAACAGTGTGTAATGGCCGAATATACGACCTAAAATGTTCCCTTTATACAAAAGGTTGTTCTTCTCAGTCTTTGAATCAAAATTTGATTCAACAACAAAACGCAATGATTTCCATTTCTATTTACTTATCGATCTAGCCGAAATAATTGGCATCGATCTACCAATAACAATTGAATTCTTTTCTCGAATTTATCAAGTTCTGAAAAATGTTTGTCTAGCCAGAATAATTAGCTAAGACATTTCTCAACATAATTTGACAATAAACAGGAATTATATGTACTGTCAATTCTATCTTCTACGAATATGAATATCCAACAACAGTTATTCTACAAATGTATATTCTCCGAATCATTAATTCAATTTGAATTATTAATCATGCACTAACTGCGAATAATCAACAATAAATTCCTGAACATGGTATAATTAGCAATAATTAACCATTATAATAATTAAATGAATATAACTCAAGGTTGAGTTAGGAAACTTGGCTTCCGCGTTGATTACTGCTACACAATAAACTTATCTGCGTTCGTAAGACCTATAACCAATAATATCGGTCTCACAATTAGCACAATAATTCACAACACACAATACTGTATTCTACAGTCAAACTTCTCCTAGGCACATTACCATATAGCCACATTAGTGTTTATAACTTATATAAACACTTATCAAGTCTAACTATTTGATTCGGTTGGACTTGGTCTCATCTAAATTGTTACGGTCACCCTATCCGACAATTAACATATTTATTGTCAATTAATCTTGGTCTCTAAGCTTCAATATTATTTAGACAAGTCAATTATCGTTAATAATATTTTCCTAAGCTTTTAATAATTCATAAACAATTATTATTATTTATAATAATTTTTCAAACACTTAAATCATTTTAAATGATTTAATTATCAAATAATCTTATTATCATTAATATTTAATAATATAAAAATATTAATGTTATACTTATCAAAATAGTAAAGTTATTATTAATAACTTAAAATATTTTTAAATCATCAATATTCTACTTAAATGATTTTTTTAAAGTAATTAAAATCATTTTTAAATCATCACCATTAATATTTAAATATTAATAAAATTATTATCAAAATATTAAAAATCATTAATTATAATTTAAATTATTTTTAAAATATTTTTCTCATTTCTAAATGATTTTTAAGTCAATAAATCCATTTTTAATTCATTTATTTAATATAATAATTAAATAAATCTAATATCATTAATATTAATTTATTAATGAGAATTCTCCAAAAATATTGAAAATTATATTTTATAATTCAAAATATTTTCTAACACTTTATTCTTATTTAAAATGATTTTTAAATCAATAAAATCAATTTTATCTTATTTATTTAATTTAATAATTAAATAAATCTAATATCATTAATATTAAATTATTAATGAAAATTCTCTAAAAATATTAAAAGTTGTATTTTATAACTCAAAATATTTTTAAATACATTATTCTTATTTAATATGATTTTTTATAATATTAAATCATTTTTCTCTAATTTATTTAATACACTAATTAAATAAATTAAATACCTTTAATATTTAAATAATTATAAAGTTTTATGAAAAATGTCCTAAATAATTTAAAACGAATTTTCAGAATTTAAATTGATTTTTAAAACCATTTTTGTAATTTTTATAATTTATTTTCTATTTTTAAGTATTTTTCAGAAAATAAGAAAATAAAATCAATAGAAACCGTCGCTAAAGGGCTATAGCGACACAAAGCGTCGTTGTTGGTGTTCTTGAGCTAAAGAACACTGACAGCTTCGTGTTTAACATCACATGTTTGACCAGCTTAATTGCTCGGTTTACAATAGTTTCTGAGCTTGATAAAACCTGGATCTTGTAAATGAAATGTAACTCTACAATTATCAACTAACATCTTGGTCATAACAAAAACCAACAAGTAGATCTGTGTCTTCAAAATCATTGTCAGACGGTTTCTGGGTTTTCCACGAAACCCAAAGTAGATTCATCTTGGTACTTTTACAGATCATTTTAAATCAGGCTCCATTCCACGATATTGGTGATTTTATGGTTTACACATGTAGTATGCATGACAAAGAACAACGAGATGTCAATATATCAGTCCCAAAACATCAAAATCTCTAGATTAAATCTGGTCAAAGGTTATCAGAAAATTCATTTTTTACAATTTCTGGGTTTTCCAGAAACTGTGTCCGTGACCAAATGTCTAGGTTTGACCACCTGAAACGTTCGATATGTTAATGATCTAAGGAATCTTAAGGCCTATATTTACAGTCCATATTACCAGCTACAATATGAATACAACAAACACAATAAAACACTTACAATCCGACAGATATACTCGTTACAAAAGCTTGTCGGACTCGATTTTCAAATTTCTGGGTTACCCAGATTTTAGCCGGTCAAGCTCGGTCAACGGTTTTTGACCATGAATAAAAAGAAATCTAGACATCATATAACTGTTATTTCAATTGAAGAACAAAGACCTCTACCTGACTACGGATCCAAAACATCAAACAACAAAAATCATAAATACACAAAGATCTACAAAGAATCGACATTGGCTTGTCGGCGACTTTGGTTGATTCTTGAAAGCGCTTTTGAAAAATCGATTTTAAAGCATTTTGATCTTTATGGATCTATGTTATATCAACATAGATCAACATAAAACATCTTCTAGCAAACATCAAAACACATAAACACAAAATATTTCAAAGCATACAAGATCAAAAATAAAAATTAGGTTTATACCTTCTTTTTCAAATTCTTGATCTATGCTCTCCAATCTGACCTAGATGTTTTAAAGGGCTAAAATATGACTGATCTACTTGATAATTTCGGATGTCTTGGTGAGAGAGAGGGAGTAGGTGAGAGCTTCAGAGCAAATGGCTAATGTTTAATACACTTTCTCTCTCTTAAATCTATATATATACAATGATGTTGCTAGATTTGATGTTGGATGACTGATATGGCTCAATTTTTAGGTCCCCAAGTCAATGTAGTTGGTCAAGAGTTGGTCACCCACTCCAATAATTGCTAGATTTGCAAGCTAGCTATTAAAAATATAATAAAAGGGAATTTTGGTCTTTAGCAAAATAATTTTAATGGCATACTAGACAAATGCACAATCCTTAGGGTTTAACCCTAAGGTTCTAACACTTAGGTTTTAAAACATTAGCTTACATAATTTCCAAATTAGGGTTTTTAAATTAGAAAATTAAAAGTTTAAAACTAAAATTAGGGTTTCCTAATTAAATTAGGTTTTCTTAATCACATTAGTGTTTAATAAATATATTAGGCCTTCCAATTAGGATTAGGGTTTAGAAATCCCGAATATGAAATTAGGGTTTTAATTAGAAAAATTAAAATTTCTAAATTACAATTAGTGTTTGTAAAAATAGAAATTAAGATAACTAAAATATAATTAGGGTTTTCTAATCATATTTAAGTTTAATAAACACATTAAGCTTACTAATTAGGATTAGGGTTTCTTAATTAGGGTTTTAGGATTCCCGAATATAAAATTAGGGTTTCCCGGCTTTCAATTAGGGTTTCTTATCGTACGGTAGAGTTTCTAATCCTAAGATTACGGTTTTTAATCCCTTATTAAGGTTTACTAATTTTAAATCTTATCTGATCAATCATTGATCAATATCCCTATTTAGTACAACCACGTACATATCAATATAATTATTTTAATTATATTTTCTATCGAATCCCCATCCAGAAATTAGGGTTAGGGTTTCTAAAGTCGTTAAGCACATCTCTACTCTAATTTTATTAGTCAATACACAAATTGATCTTCTCGAGACTCATATCACAGATACTTGTCGCAAATTTGATAATCAATATTAATATTAAATAAAATAAATTTATTCGTAAATTTTTGATTATTCGAAATCTCGGTTTATCACATTCACCCCTCCCTAAAAGGATTCCGTCCTCAGAATCACCGCTTTCTTATTCTCTACAATCTTTTAAAGTTGTATCATCAATTCATTTTTATCAGCACAATATTAATTTGTGTCTCAAATTCTAACCTGTGACTTGGATCATATAAAAGAAAACAAATCCAAAAATATCTAACTCGTATTTCTCTTGATAATTTTATTTTTAACCGAACTGTTATTGTCATCGCCTCTTCATGGGCGAGATCTTTGCATTTAGGAACTGTCATGCTAGAAGTGAATGTTGTTGGTCTTCTTGGCTGTGCAGGTCCTCGAATCGCAAAGGTTCCGCTACCGGGTCCCTTGTTGGCACTTCTCCTCTCTACATTTCTCTTCGGACAATTCCGGACCAGATGATCGGTCGACCCACATGCAAAACAACCTCATGTCTTCTTTGGAATGGTACACTGGGGTGACATGTGTCCCTCTTGACCATAGTTGTAACAGACTCCTTTTTTCTTCAAGCAAACTCCTTGATGACGCTTCCTGCAAACTACACACGGCGCGTCTTTCTTCCTAATCTCTACTGGATTATTTCCTGAATTAATATCACCATCCCTCTTACGTTTATTAAGATTACAACCTCCACTACCACCTATCATATTATTTCCTTCAGCCTCCTTTCTTTATTCTTGACTTTTCTTTAATATAGCTTCAATTTCTCCTTCAGCGATAATGGTTTTTTCTAATAAAGTTGAAAAAGAATTAATTTGTAGCACATCTAACTTCTCGAGTACCAACGATTTCAATCCGTTCCTAATTAAAACATCTTGCTTTGAGCTCCTCAGTGTATACTCGAGGTGGAACAAATTTTGCTAACTCGTTGAACTTGACAAAATATTCTATGACCGTCATATTTTCTTGCTTCAGATTCACAAAATTTTCTTCCATATTTCTCTTTAGACCTCCCTTCCTTGGCGGCATTAGCTGATAAAAATCTTACATTAATTCTCCTTCTCTACACAGCTTCTTATTAATAACACAATTAGAATTAAAAAAAACTTCTCATATTATCGCATAAATAGCACACAGTACATCTAGCACTTAACACATAGCACTATCCCTTTTTAAATAATATCAGGATTAACAACACAACTTTAAACAAAAGTTGTAATTCTCCATTCAAACATAATTATTCCCCGTTCATCAAACTTACCACACCTAGGGGTTCAGGAACTTGCCAAAATTATATGAGTGTATGAACTTATCCTAGTCAGACCTTTGGCGTCCATTCGCTGAGGGGTTCAAAATATTTCATATAATTATGAGTCATGAACTTACCATAAGTATGAGTTTTAAGAACTCAAAAATTAATGTTAATCTTATATTCATATAAAAAATAGAGATTTCACTCATACACAACATATATATTTACATATGTGCACACATCGTTCTTGATATTACAACCATTAATATCACACACTATCAAAATATACTATCGCTTAAACTTAAGCTATCTACCGTCCACTCCCTTCACCAGTCTTCTTCTTAATGGGACACTTGTTGCCTTCAGCTTCGGACAATATAGGAAAATATGTCCTTCTTACTTAAATTGAAGCACACGTTCTTCCACATCATGCATTCTCCCACGTAAGTCTTTCCACACTTGCTGCAGACTTGCTTCTTTTTCGGGTTTGAATTTTTCAGAGTTGTCACTGTCGTTGTTCCTCTTTCTCGTTTTCTTGCCTTTCTGCTGCTTGATTGTTCCTTCAGACGATCCACCACCTTCAGTCTTCATCCTTTTCACCTGTGCCTTCAGCTCGTTATGTTCTTCAGTCATTCCGTATAACACTCGCTCCGTCTTCCATAACTCCTCCAAGAGAAATACTTTTCTCCGGAGTTCGTGAACTTCTACAGATACTTGATCTTGTTCTCTAACTTTAGTCTTATTCTATTTCACCACCTTAGCTTCTTCGGACTCTGCCTCCTCATCACCACTCAGATACATCTCGGGATAATCGTCATGATCGCTCCCCAGATTGACCATAGGTTCATATTCTCCCACCTTCTCAACTGTTTCACTTTGCGCTGGAACCTCGGCTACTGGCATTGGTGCAACAGCCACTAGCATATCCACACTCATTTCATCTTCTCCAGACATCCTACCATCAGTCTAATTGACTTGATTAATACTTCTCCAGTACGAACTTCTCACACTATGTGTCCATATATCTCAGTATCGGTATATTTCGGCAATCCCTCACTTAGTACTCTAAATGAGTATTCTAGATTTCGCTTATGGTTATAATCCTAGGGTTTTCCCTACCCCACTTAAGGTTTATAACCTATAGCTCTGCTACCAACTTGTGACGCCTTGGTCACTACAGCTTTGATACCAACCTGTGACACCCCCAAATCTGGGTTACCTGACCCCCGAGTTTGGTGTTCACGATCCACAATATAAATAACATTTGACTACCCATTTATTTATAAATAGGAACATACACTTCATTAACTGATATAGTTAATACATTACCCTAGGTTCCCTAACCTTAACATTACAAACATACCCTTTAGTTATACAAAAAGGGTTCACAAATACAACATAATAATAATGTTATTAATAACTAATTAATCACTATGTCATTGCCTTTATTCTTCACAGCACCTCCTGCCACTTCGTCCCTAGCTGAAAAGTTTTATTTAGCAAGGGTGAGAAACAAATTTGCCCCACAAGTTAAGATATACAATGAATGTATAAGTATCAGAATAATAGACTATCTATTTTGATAGAATGACACCAAAGTTCGGGGAACTTTGAATTAGCTGAACAATGAATTAATCAATGACAAGGCTTCTCCCTTTCTATGCAACACAATAATTTGATAATGAAAGAGTATAACAATTTTAAAGTTCTACGATATTGAAATGAATAAACAAGAATCAATTCTATGCAATAACAAAGTGGAATGTTTTCCAGATTTATGTTGAGCGATCCATTGGATCTAGAACTTCTACTTTCTAGGGCATCTATCAAAGATTTACTTTGATACATACGCAGGACTATCAGATAAACATAAAGATTAAATCATACCCCTCTGCAAGTATAACAAGTGATCAGCTTTATTATACCCTATATTACGCATAATACTTAACAGTGCACAATGTCCGAATATACGACCTAAAATGTTCCCTTTATATAAAAGGTTGTTCTTCTCAGTCTTTGAATCAAAATTTGATTTAACAACGAAACACAATGATTTCCATTTCTATTTACTTATCGATCTAGCCGAAATAATTGGCATCGATATACCAATAACAATTGAATTCTTTTCTCGAATTTATCAAGTTCTAACAAATGTTTGTCTAGCCATAATAATTAGCAAAGACATTTCTCAACATAATTTGACAATAAACAGAAATTATCTGCACTGTCAATTCTATCTTCTACGAATATGAATATCCAACAACCGTTATTCTACAAATGTATATTCTCCGAATCAGTAATTCAATTTGAATTATTAATCATGCACTAACTGCGAATAATCAACAATAAATTCCCTAGACATGGTATAATTAGCAATAATTAACCATTATAATAATTGAATGAGTATAACTCAAGGTTGAGTTAGGAAACTTGCCTTCCGCGTTGATTACTGCTACAAAATAAACTTATCTGCGTTCGTAAGACCTATAACCAATAATATCGGTCTCACAATTAGCACAATAATTCACAACACACAATACTATATTCTACAGTCAAACTTCTCCTAGGCACATTACCACATAGCCACATTAGTGTTTATAACCTATATAAACACTTATCAAGTCTAACTATTTCGGTCTGGTTGGACTTCGGTCTCATCTCGGTGTTCTGGTCACCCTATCCGACAATTAACACATTTATTGTCAATTAATCTTGGTTTCTAAGCTTCAATATTATTTTAGACAAGTCAATTATCAGTAATAATATTTTCCAGAAGCTTTTAATAATTCATAAACAATTATTATTATTTATAATAATTTTTCAAACACTTAAATCATTTTTAAATAATTTAATTATCAAATAAACGTATTATCATTAATATTTAATAATATAAAAATATTAATGTTATACTTGTCATAATAGTAAAGTTATTATTAATAACTTAAAATATTTTTAAATCATCAATATTCTACTTAAATGATTTTTTCAAGAATTAAAATCATTTTTAAATCATCACCATTAATATTTAAATATTAATGAAATTATTATCAAAATATTAAAAGTCATTAATTATAAATTAAATATTTTTAAAACATTTTTCTCATTTTTAAATAATTTTTAAGTCAATAAAACCATTTTAATTCATTTATTTATATAATAATTAAATAAATATAATATCATTAATATTAATTTTTTGAATTTAAAATGATTTTTAAAATGATTTTTTAATTTTTATAATTTATTTTCTATTTTTAAGTATTTTCCAGAAAATCAGAAAATAAATAAATAGAAACCGTCGCTAAAGGGCTTTAGCGACACAAAGCGTCGCTATTGGTGTTTTTGAGCTCAAGAACACTGACAGCTTCATGTTTAACATCACATGTTTGACCAACTTAATTGCTCGGTTTACAATAGTTTCTGGGCTTGATAAAACCTGGATCTTGTAGATGAAATGTAACTCTACAATTATCAACTAACATCTTGGTCATAACACAAACCAACAAGTAGATCTGTGTCTTCAAAATCATTGTCAGACGGTTTCTGGGTTTTCCCAGAAACCCAGCAGTTTATCTTGGTACTTTCTAGATCATTTTAATCTAGGCTCCGATCACGATATTGGTGATTTTATGGTTTACACATGTAGTATGCATGACAAGAAACAACGAGATGTCAATATATCAGTCCCAAAACATTAAAATTTCCAAATTAAATCTGGTCAAAGGTTGTCAGAAAATTCGTTTTTTACAGTTTTTGGGTTTTCCATAAACTGTGTCCGTGACCAAATGACTAGGTTTGACCAACTGATTCGTTCGATACGTTAACGATCTAAGGAATCTCAAGTCTTATATATACAATCCATATTACCAGCTACAATATGAATATAACAAACACAATAAAACACTTACAATCCGACAGATATACTCGTTACAAAAGCTTGTCAGACTCGGTTTCCAAATTTCTGGGTTACCCAGATTTGTTACGGTTAAGCTTAAATTGACGGTGTTTGACCATGAATAAAAAGAAATCTAGACATCATATAACTGTTATTTCAATTGCAGAACAAAGACCTCCTACCAGACTACGGATCCAAAACATCAAACAACAAAAATCATAAATACACAAAGATCTACAGCAACTGATATTAGCTTGTCAGGCGACTTTGGCTGTTCTTGAGTAGTTTTGAAAAAATCAATTTTAAAGCATTTTGATGCTATGGATCTATGTTATATCAACATAGATCAACATAAAACATTTTCTAGCAAACATCAAAACACATAAACACAAAATATTTCAAAGCATACAAGATCAAAAATAAAAATTAGGTTTATACATTCTTTTTCCATTTCTTGATCTATGCTCTCTAATCTGATCTAGATGTTTTAAAGGGCTAAAATATGACTGATCTACTTGATAATTTCGGATGTCTTGGTGAGAGAGAGAGAGAGAGTAGGTGAGAGCTTGAGAGCAAATGGCTAATGTTTATACACTTTCTCTCTCTTAAATCTATATATATACAACGATGTTGCTAGATCTGATGTTGGATGACTGATATGGCTCGATTTTTAGGTCCCCAAGTCAATGCAGTTGGTCAAGAGTTGGTCACCCACTCCAATAATTGCTAGATTCGCAAGCTAGATATTAAAAATATACTAAAAGGGCATTTTGGTCTTTAGCAATATAATTTTAATGGCATATGCTCATCTTCGTTTAACCTCATAGCATCTCTTCATGTGAAATCTTATCTCCTTAATAAAATTTCCATATGTACTTATATAACATTTCTTAGACTATTCAGTTCACATCGAATTTACAGGTATCGTAATACCTTATTCTTGATATTTTGCCATGTACATATTAATTCATTTCTAGGATTTTGGAATTTTGTAACCCATATTTTCTCTATTCTCATTCGAATAACAAACCATATAGGTTTTACTTGAAAATTTTAAATAAATCCTCAAATTCTCATCTAGGTTTTATTCTTTAACCTTTATTCTAATCATTCAAGATTTTATGAATTTTTGGGTTATCACATTGCCATTGTAATAGTATAGTATGAAGGTTGTAATTATTTGATATTATGACAAGAACACATTTAATGGTTATAAAGAACATGGGTAAGGTAATATTATTTTGGAATATATAGAAGACATTTTCACTCTTTTGAGGTATTTCAATTGAATGAATGTGTGAACTGTAGCACCGTGTAGCACCATATGTCGGGTTGGAAGATACCCAGATTTGGGGGGGTCACAATCTCTTATTATTGATGCTTACGTAAGAAATCACTCAGTTTCATTCAATAATTGCTACATTATTTGCTGCATAGTATCTCATATTATTGCTTCAATTATTGTCACAGTATCATCTGCACAATATTTTATATTATTAAATCAATAATTGGGACGACACAGTTATTCATATTATTATTTGCATTATTGATAATGTCTAGAAAGTTCTGTCGAGGAAAGGGGTTTGGTTATTTAATTGTGCGCCAGTAAAGAGAAATCCTTATCGGAAAGCTTCCTCTTTCCTGGGAATGATCTGGTTGTCAATATTGTGAGTTATAATATTAATGATGAATAATTGTTAAAAGATTCAAAATGTGTTTTTTGATATAAATAGAGGGGTTTGTCATGAGGCGTTTGTTGTAAGTTGACTTATTATTCCATGGAGAGATGTACTAATTTATGGATCGTCGGTTGTGGTTTTAATAGTAAATCAATCTGGACCGTAAGTGGTGGTTTTAATTGTAAAGCAATCTAGACTGTAGGTGGTGGTTTTAATAGTAAAGCAATCCGGACCATAGGTGGTGGTTTTAATAGTAAATCAATCTGGACCGTCGGTGGTGATTTTAATAGTAAATCAATATGGATCGTAAGTGGTGGTTTTAATAGTAATTCAATCTGGACCGTCGGTGGTGGTTTTAATAGTAAATCAACCTGGACCGTCGGTTGTGATTTTAATAGTAAATCAATATGGACTGTCCGTTTTAATAGTAAATCAATCTGGACCGTCCGTGAATCAGTTACTATTTAGTACATTCCCCTATAAATAGAAGCTTATTTCTCCTTTCATTCTCACCAATTCACTAAGACTCACAAGAGATATTATAGAGAGAAAGAAGAAGAGTATTCTGCTACTTCACTATGGCACTATCCAATCTTCTACTAAGGTAAGGGGTGTTATTTCTTTTGTATTCGTAAGGGGTATTATTTCTTTCGTATTGTAAGGGATATTATTTTTTGTATTCATTCTTTATTTTTGGAAAAGATCTATCTATGCGGATTACCGCATGACGGGTGAAAATTCATTTGCAGTTTCGTATATTATTTCTTTTCATATTCCTAAATCTAAACTTACTATGGTAAGTATTGTTTCTATAATCCTTGAAATTACTAAAATATCCTTTAGCTTTGCGCTTCATGTGACACCCCCAAATCCGGGTACTTTAATTCTAACGTGATTTGGTGTCCACTGTACAAACATCATATGTCTATCTACCCATAATAATTGAAAACCATAAAATAGATAGAAATAAATCATCTCCTTAAGGAGTTACATCATCTGAAAATAAATACATCAATCCCAGGTCATACTAACCTTAAATCTCAAAATGCAGAAACATAAACAAATATTAAGTCTTACACAATATAAACATAAGTCTGAAACATAACATAAACAATAAACAACAAGTCTTCATCACTTGTTAATCTTGCCCTTGCCTTTGCTAGTAGAAGGCTCGCCGGACCTTTCGTTCTTAACTGCAATGTTTTTATTACGCAAGAGTGATCACGATTGCAATAAGTATAAAAATGTACAACAATATAATAACATGCGAGTGAATCAAAGACTTCTGAAATAAGAAACTTGACTTTTGAATCAAGAATGAATAAAAAGAATCAAAAGAACTTCTTAGGGTCATAAGACCTTGAACTATGTCCTAGGTTGCCAAGGGTTATACTTGAAACCTTTAACAATCATAAGACTATGGACTCTTCTACTCGTACTTAGGGGGATCAGCCCTTAGTACCATACTGTGCACAATATCTTAACGCTAAAGCATAAGTAATCCCCTATAACAGTGTTGTTCATCTCAGTTTGACATTAGAGTCCGCACCAAAGGAAGTTTGGTTTGGATAAACTCAACAAGGGTTCTAAAATTTAGAACGTTCATCAGCTATGGACTAGTCGAATCAATAAGGGTTCACTAGTCTTACAAGGTTTAACAATAAATGATATTCAATTTAAATAATAAACTTAAGAGGTATACAATGGAATAAGCATTGTATAACATGAATCATACTTGGAAAAGATTAATAACATTTAATATGACATCTTGAACTTGATCAATAAATAACAAGAACTAATTGGATATAAAATATAGGTCTAGAACTTGCTCATTGAAAAGAAGTAAGCTTTAGAAACTTGCATAACGATAACAAGTAGGGTTAGGTAACTTGCCTCGTGCGTGGGTTACACGTTAATTATACACGTTCCTCGATTTAAATCCTACATACCATTTACATTCACAATACTAGTCAATTATAACGTAACTAGCATCACAAGTTTGTTCTCTTTTGACTAAACTCTGATTATGATTATACTAATCAAATCACAACACTTGTTTTCACATAATATTAGACTTCACGAACGATAAGCTAACTATACGTTTAGCAAATCAATCAAACATGTAAATACCTTATTGATATGTTAAGAATCTATTTTAACATCTCACTATATGTCTAACACATTTTTATGTTCATTAGGTTAGGTTACAATTACATTCCCTAAAATAAAATAGTTCAAATGCTCATTCCTGGACAAGCGCATAGTGGTAGTTAAATGACGCCACCAAATAACTATCCTATCCTCAAGGCGTTGCATGTATGGTCAATTTGAAGCTTAGTATATAGCTTTGAGATATGATATATAGGAAATATTGGCATGGACCATAAGTGTGGGGTTGGCGCTGTGGTGCGACATACCAGTTTTTGATTCTGAGTTTCGCGAAGAACACAGATCATGACCAATTACATCCAATTACATTATTAACACATGAATTTAAGCACACCTAGATACTAGAATTCGTACATGATTATTACCTAACCTTTATAATGTGATTCTAACAACTTAAACATACAATTAATTGAATCAAATCATGTAATTTTCACTAGTCTTTGTGATTTTGCAAGTTTTGAAGATAATCATGGAATTTAACATTGTAGGTTTGTTAGAACTCAGAATTTGTCCATTCAAAGTTTGTTTTCTTCGTTTTAGCATGTACTATCATAATCTACTGTTAGTTTCAACTTTCACAACAATTCATGGCTTACCATTGTTTATAAGAGTCATATTTTTACAAATTTTATACTCTGTAACTTTAAAAATCTATATACTACATATTTATATGCAATTTATGTTATGAAAACATATGTATATGGTAAGAAACATATTATGATAATATATTATCACATATATACACATAAACATTACTCTTTTCAATTACAGAGACTTGAAATTTCAATTACAAAGACTTACAATAAGTTTTCATAAAAATATAAACAACGTAAATTAGAAGTTGGGTTGAAGAGATTACCCAGCAGTGTAGATTAATAGGAGATGAAATCCCTTTCAGATACTTCTTCGATCTCACAAATTCCCTCAAAATTTCTCTGAATTCCCTTTGAACTCTCAAAGTTTTGTTTTTAGAAAATACGTAAGAAAACAAATAATATTGACGCGCATAATAACTGGCAACGTTGCGGTCAGTTAATCCCATTCGTGGGTTAACTGCCCAACTCCCATTAGGGTTTTGTTTGGCTAACTTATTAGAAGGTTTTCCCATTTAATTTAATTAACCTCTTATAATATAGTTTAATCATGTCACACGGCCAGTTACACAATAAATCAAATATCTTATTTAATTTAATTTAAATAAAATATAATAATTTCTCATGAATTCACATAGTCACATAATTAAATTTCTCATTTATTAATTATGTCAAATCAATAAATCTCTAATTAATAATAAAATTAATTAAAAATAACAGTATGCTTATTAAATAATTTGTTTAATCAAATAAGCTTAATTAAATACATACCTTGAATAATAAAATTCCTCACATTAATTTAATCAATATAACACATATAATTAAATTAATCTACCACACATTCATCAAAATTATTTAATCCAATAATTAAATCATCGAAAAATATTTATTTAATTCAATAAATATTTAAACTAAATTATAAAATCTCGTTCGTCACATCTTTCTCCCCTTAAAAGGATTCTGTCCCTAGAATCATGACTCAATCAATTCGTCCCGTTACATTCTCCCCCCCTACAAAGATTATGTCCCCAGAATCGCTTACACATAATATAAGTAAATAAATGAGGATAATTCTTCATCATATTCTCTTTGAGTTTTCACGTAGCTTCTTCAGCATTGTGGTTCCTCCAGATTACCTTAACAGAATGTATTACTTTATTTCTAAGAACTTGTTCCTTCCTGTCAAAAATCTGAACAAGAATTTCTTCATAAGATAAATCTTTTTCAAATTGTAGGGGTTCATATTCAATCAGATGCATGTAATCAGGTTTGTAGGGTTGTAAAACTGAAACATGGAAGACGTTGTGGACATTCTCGAGTGCCGGAGGTAAGGCTACCTCATACACAACTTCTCTAATCATTCGCAGTACCTCAAAAGATCCAATGAACCTTAGGCTTAATTTCCCCTTCTTTCCAAATCTGATCTTTTTCTTCCAGGGAGAGACTTTCAAAAACAAATAATTACCCGATTCAAACTCAACAGTTTTATGGTGTGGATCGGCGTATTTCTTATACCTATCTTGAGCTACTTCCAGTCGTGTTCAGATCACTTTGACTATCTCTGAAGTCTGCTGTGCCAGTTCTGGACCTAGTAATTGTTTCTCGCCAACTTCATCCCAATATAGCGGAGTTCGGCACTTTCTGTCGTACAATGCTTCATAAGGCGGCATGCCAATACTAGCGTGGTTGTGACACCCCCAAATCTAGGTACTTCATTTCCCTAGAATTTGGTGCTCACTATCAAATAATTACATCTAACTACCCTAATAAAGGATAAAACATTAATTAATTTAAACAATAATCTCTCCCATTAAAGGGTTACATCATCTCATAAATAATCCCAGGTAATCTAACCTTAATTTATTACATAAGTTTGCGAAAAACATCATAAAAAAAAACTAGTCTTATAACATTATGCATTTAAATAAATTCTAAATAACTCTTCAACACTTGGACATCTTGCCCTTTCTTTTTCTAGTAGATGGCTCATCGACTTTTTCAGCTTTAGCTGCAGTGTTAATTGCAAGAGTGAGAAAACAATTGCTCATTCATATAAAGAGTAGTAATAAATTCAACATGAGAATGAACAACGAATACTGAACAATAATGAACTTGTTCTACGAATCAAAAATAGAAAACAAGTTCGAAATTTAATATCTGAGGGTCTTAAGACCACGAACTATGTCTTCGGTATTTAGGTATTATTACCTAAACCTTAACAGTCATTTAAACTATACAGACTCTTCTTAACGTACTTAGGGGGATCAGCCTTTTGTACCGTGTATTGTGCACAAACATCTAAACGTTACACGTACAAAATCCCCTATGTTAGGGTTATTCGTCTTAGTTTGAATTTAGAATTTTCGCACTAAAGAAAGTTTAGTTTGGAACTAGCTTATCAGTGTTTCTAGAATTTTAGAAAACTTATTCAATTATAAATGAATGAAATCAATAAAAGTTTACTTATTTCTTGAAGGTTTACTACAAGAATGTATAACTGAACAAGGCTATCAAAGTCAAAGCTCGGATATCAACAATATATAATTAAATAAATATGATACACATGCAAAGTACTATATTCAAAGAATTAGAATACTCTCCTTTGAATCAATGTGTTAGAACAATATACGTTTTGAATAATAATAACAAGAAATGAGAATGTGAAACTCATTCGATGTAACGAATTATGTTACAAGAGCTTATTCAGTCACACATAAGAATAGAATCAACAGTCTTGCTCAATGAAAGTTTAGGATAAGAAACTTTCTCAATGTAAAAGATAAGGTTTAGAAACTTGCCTTGTATGTAAGCTACATAAGTGTAAAATATTCTCCAATTACCCTACATAAATCATTGTAATCGCAATAACAATTAGTTGTATGAATATTAGCTTTAGGGGTTTAAACCATCATTTAGGTCATAACCTTAACTTAGCACCTAACCATGTTGGTTAACATCGTTAACGAATCTGAAATCTCATTACGATCCAACATAACTTAATCGTTCATCTCTAACTTTTGAAAACATCACTTTTAGTTTCATTATATAACTCAATTAACAATCACTTAAAAATCTTTTACACTTTGTATTACAACACCTTACAATATGATATTATAGTGTATATTATGTCTTAACATCATTAGCATGCATGTTTAACCAACATAAGTCCATTACACATGACCTGCAAACATGCAGAAATCACTGCCTCAGATCGATGTATGGGCGCAATTGCAATGCTTTACCTACTTCATGTATTTCAAAGGCTTCACAGAGTCATTGTAGCTT
The DNA here is from genome assembly GCA_020205605.1 of Panax ginseng. Taxonomy (NCBI): domain Eukaryota; kingdom Viridiplantae; phylum Streptophyta; class Magnoliopsida; order Apiales; family Araliaceae; genus Panax; species Panax ginseng. The sequence continues at coordinate 37,825,186 of CM035150.1, read as the reverse complement.
TGATTTTATCCTTAGCACCGGTAGCGATTCTTATTGCATTATGACAGAGGCAAAGACCGCTATGAACAGTAGCCGACTTTAGCCCAATAAACACGAATTTCACCCACCAAACAGTGAAATTAACATATAAAATAAAAATAAAACTATCATAAACATGATTTCTAACATATTCATCAACATAGAACAATTTAACAACACTTTTAACTATTTTAATTCCTTAATTTTCATGTTTTTATACAAAACTCCATTTTTTTACATTCTTCACAAAAATTGACATTGTGATCACAATTCTTGTCCAAATCACTTCGTTCAAACTACGTTCTCTTCGTTTCTTAACATATTAACATAATCTAATAACAAATCACTGATTACAACACATATAGAGCATCAAATTTCGTACTTTCTAAAGCCATATCATATGAACATATCACTGTTATCTCCTAAAATCCCAATTCTCACGAATTTGATAACTGATATACAATCAGAGATGATAACCAACCAATTTATCAAGAGTATACATATATATAATCAACATATGAAACAACAATTTAACAAAAACCCATTATAGAGAACTTTAAATCAATTACAATTCCAACTAAAAAAATTAAGAATAAGTTATACCTTGAATTAGTAAAACAATTAGCAACCCTTCTAGCAACACCACTGAAATTCACAGAGAACTCTCCCTTTCACTGATTTTCTCTCTTTCTTCCAAGATCTCTCTCTAAACCCTCTGCTATTTTGGCCTTGGAAGAATAAGACGCGAAGTAATAAAATGGCCACTCCCACGTACTCTTCCGTTAAAGAAATAAAAAGACGTCAGTTGGGGTAAGCCAAAAGCCACAAGGCCATGTTTGGCTAATTAAAAATTTCCCCAAATTAAATTATTTTTATATTATTTATATTATATAGTTACTTTGTGTCACACCTTAATTTAGTTAATTTAGATAACTTATTAATAATAAAAATCTTATTATCAGTATACTTATAAATAAATAAATAATTATATATCTAATTTAATTAATAAATTAGAAACATCACTTTATTTAATTTATTTATTTCCTTTAAATTAAACAATTCATTTAATTTAATTATTTTCTTAAATATTAGGCAATTGATTTAATTTAATTATTTTCTTAAATTAAATCCTTGAGATAAAATTAACATTATTCAATTTAATTAACATTAATCAATTTAGTTACTAAATTAATTCACTACAATTCATCAATTATTTATTTCCCTCGATAAATAAATTATTTAAAATATTTATTTAATTTAATAAATATTTAAATTAAAATAAAAATTTCTCGATCGTTACATCCTTCCCTCCTTAAAAGGATTTTGTCCCCAGAATCATAACTCAAAAAATTTATTCGTTACATTCTTCCCTCCTTAACAAGATTTTGTCCCCAGAATCGTTATACAAAATCAAGCAAACAACTGAGGATAATTTTTCATCATAACGCTTTCAAGTTCATACGTAGCTTCTTTAGCATTGTGGTTCCTCCAGATTACCTTAATCGAAGGTATCACCTTATTCCTCAGTACTTGCTCTTTTCTGTCAACAATTTGAACAAGAGTTTCTTCATATGTTAAGTTTTTCTCAAACTGTAAAGGCTCATATTCTATAACGTGTTTATAGTCAGGCTTATATGGTCTCAACACCGAGACATGGATAATATTATGGATATGCACCAATTCTGGAGGTAAAGCTACCTCGTATGCCACTTCACCCACACGTCGAAGCACTTCAAAAGGTCCTATAAACCTAGGGCTTAATTTCCCTTTCTTGCCAAAATGAATTTTCCCCTTCCAGGGAGATACTTTCAAAAACACATAACTACCAACATCGAATTCCCGATTTTGTCGGTGTTGATCGTCATATTTCTTCTGTCTATCCTGTGTAGCTATCAATCTTGCACGAATGACTTCGATGATTTCAAAAGTTTGTTGTACTAACTCTGGACCCAATAGTTAACGTTCACCTACCTCATCCCAGCATAAAGGAGTTCTGCATTTCCTATCGTGCAACGCTTCATAAGGCGGCATGCCAATACTCGCGTGATAAATATTATTATAGGAAAATTCAACCAACGGTAAATGATCGTACCAATTTCCCTTGAAATCCATAATACATGCTATGAGCATGTCCTCTAGTGTCTGGATGGTTCTCTCACTCTGTCCGTCTGTTTGAGGATGGTCTGATGTGCTCAATCTTAGTTGCGTTCCTAAACATTCTTGTAATCGTTTCCAGAAATTTGATGTGAAACGTGGATCTCTATCTGATACAATGGACACAGGTACACCATGCCTTGAAACAATTTCCTTAACGTATAGTTTTGCCAATCGATCCTGGTTAAATCTAATCTTGATTGGTAAGAAGTGTGCCGACTTTGTCAATCGATTAACAATCACCCAAACGACGTCATAACCTTACTGAGTCGTTGGAAGACCTACCACAAAATCCATTGTGATATACTCCCATTTCCATTCCGGTATCTCCAATGGTTGCAATAATCCATTTGGCCTTTGGTGTTCTGCTTTAACTTTCTGACACGTTAAGCATTTTGTCACACACTCAGCCACATCCTTCTTCATATCCGGCCACCAAAAATGATGTCTAAGGTCCTGGTACATTTTTCGTACTTCTAGGGTGAATCAAATATCTTGAGTTGTGAGCTTCACTCAGAACTTCCTCTTTAACTTTCGGTACTGGCGGAACCCAAATTCTCCGTTCGAATTGAAGTAACCCTTCTACATCGATTTTGAATTTGCTTCCCTCCCCTTCAGATACTTTTTATTTTATCTTTTCGCAGTCTTCATCCTGAAGTTGTGCATTCTTCACTTTATCTACCAACATTGAATCGTTTCCTATCTGGAATAACTTCTCATCAGATTTTGTCGGATATTTAACTTCCAATTCCATCTTATCCATTTCCGACACTAACTTCTCCTCAGCTGTCAACATCATTAACTTTTCCCATCCCTTCCTACTTAAAGCATCAGCAACAACATTCCCCTTTCCGGGATGATAGAAAATCTCGCAATCATAGTATGTGATCAACTCCAACCATCTTCTCTGCCTCATATTCAAATATTTTTGTGTAATGACATACTTCAAACTTTTATGGTCAGTATATATCTCACACCTCTCTCCATAAAGATAATGTCTCCAAATCTTTAAAGCAAACACCACCGCAGCCAACTCTAAGTCATGAGTCGGATACCCTTTCTCATAATCTCTTAATTGACGTGATGCATACGCAATAACTCTGTCGTTCTGTATAAGCACACAGCCTAGTCCTTTATGTGATGCGTCACTATACACCACAAAATTCCCTATATCATCAGGCAATGATAACACAGATGCCGTAATCAACTTTTTCTTCAATTCATGAAAACTTTTCTCACACTTCTCTTTCCAAACAAACTTAACTGCCTTCCTGGTTAAATTCGTCAATGGGGTCGCGATTTTGGAAAAATCTTGAATAAAACGCCTATAGTAACCTGCCAATCCTAAGAAACTCCTTATCTCGGACGGTGTCTTCGGCTGATCCCCATTTACTATAGCTTCAACTTTTGATGGATCTACCGAAATTCCGTCTTTATCAATAAAGTGCCCGAGAAATTGTACACGTTCCAACCAAAACACACATTTTGAAAATTTTGCGTACAACTTCTCTTTTATTAATGTCTCCAACGTCACTCTTAAGTGTTCTACATGTTCTTCCTTGGTCTTAGAATACACCAGGATATCATCAATAAACACCACCATAAATTTATCTAAGAATGGTTTAAACACCCTGTTCATCAAATCCATGAACGTTGCATGTGCATTGGTTAAACCAAATGACATAACCAGAAACTCGTAATGACCATACTGAGTTCTGAATTCTATCTTTGGTACGTCTTCTGGCCTCACCTTCAGTTGATGATAACCACTCCTCAAATCTATCTTTGAAAAATACCTTGCACCCTTCTGTTGATCAAATAGATTGTCGATTCTTGGTAACAGATACTTATTTTTAATCGTGACCTTATTCAATTCTCAATAGTCAATGCAGAGCCGCAGCGATCCATCCTTCTTCTTAACAAATAACATTGGCGCTCCCCATGGCGATACGCTTGGCTGGATATACTTCTTGTCGAGCAATTCTTGCAGTTGCACCATCAACTCTTTCATCTCCACCGGGGCCATTCTGTATGGTGCCTTAGATATCGGGCCTGTTCCTGGTACTAAATCAATCACGAACTCGATTTGTCGATCTGACGGAAGACCCGGCAAATAGTTTCGAAATAGGTATGCAAAATCTCTTATGATCGGTATCTCTTCTAACTTCACACTTTTCTTCTATGTATCAACTATATAGGCAAAGTATCCTACACATCCTTATTTTAACAACTTCTTGGCTTGCATCACCGTCAGATAACTTTCTTATCAAAGTGATTTGCTGTCGTAGAACACAACCTTTGACGGAGTCATAAGGTTAACACACTTTCTTTGGCAATCAAATAATGCTCCGTGATTAAATAACCAATCCATTCCCAGAATAACATCAAACTCACATAGTCTAATTGGTATCAAGTCTACCATCATCTCTTGACCCTTTATAACCACTCTACAATTCTTATATATGAATATAACAGGAATCACTTCCCTATTTGCAATCTCTATGCTCAAAGGATAATCTAATTCTTTCTGAGATAAATCTAAGTTTTGAGCAAATTCATCGGATATAAATGAACAAGTATCAGCCGAATCAAACAGTACATATGCACAACGTGAATCAACTATTCCCGCACAACGTGAATATCCCGAGGTTCATCATCTCTAGGTATCTGAGGTACCACCTCCCTTGTGACACCCCCAAATCCGGGTTACCTGACCCGCGAGTTTGGTGTTCACGATCCACAATATAAATAACATTTAATTACCCATTTATTTACAAATAGGAACATACACTTCATTAACTGATATAGTTAATACATTACCCCAGGTTCTCTAACCTTAACATTACAAACATACCCTTTAGTTATACAAAAAGGGTTCACAAATATAACATAATAATAATGTTATTCATAACTAATTAATCACTATGTCTTTGCCTTTGTTCTTCACAGCACCTTCTGCCACTTCTTCCCTAGCTGAAAATTTTTATTTAGCAAGGGTGAGCAACAAATTTGCTCCGCAAGTTAAGATATACAATGAATGTATAAGTATCAGAATAATAGACTATTTATTTTGATAGAATGACACCAATGTTCGGGGAACTTTGAATTAGCTGAACAATGCGTTAATCAATGACAAGGCTTCTCCCTTTCTATGCAACACAATAATTTGATAATGAAAGAGTACAACGCTTTCAAAGTTCTACGATATTCAAATGAATAAACAAGAATCAATTCTATGTAATAACAAAGTGGAATGTTTTCCAGATTTATGCCGAGTGATCCATTGGATCTAGAACTTCTACTTTCTAGGGTATTTATCAAAGATTTACTTTGATACATACACAGGAGTATCAGATAACCATAAAGATTAAATCATACCCCTCTGTACGTATAACAAGTGATCAGCTTTATTATACCCTATATTATGCATAATACTTAACAGTGCGCAATGACCGAATATACGACCTAAAATGTTCCCTTTATATAAAAGGTTGTTCTTCTCAGTCTTTGAATCAAAATTTGATTTAACAACGAAACACAATGATTTGCATTTCTATTTACTTATCGATCTAGCCGAGATAATTGGCATCGATCTACCAATAACAATTGAATTCTTTTCTCGAATTTATCAAGTTCAAACAAGTGTTTGTCTAGCCAGAATAATTAGCTAAGACATTTCTCAACATAATTTGACAATAAACAGGAATTATATGTACTGTCAATTCTATCTTCTATGAATATGAATATCCAACAACAGTTATTCTACAAATGTATATTCTCCGAATCAGTAATTCAATTTGAATTATTAATCATGCACTAGCTGCGAATAATCAACAATAAATTCCCTAGACATGGTATAATTAGCAATAATTAACCATTATAATAATTAAATGAATATAACTCAAGGTTGAGTTAGGAAACTTGCCTTCCGCGTTGATTACTGCTACACAATAAACTTATCTGCATTCGTAAGACCTATAACCAATAATATTGGTCTCACAATTAGCACAATAATTCACAACACACAATACTGTATTCTACAGTCAAACTTCTCCTAGGCACATTACCACATAGCCACATTAGTGTTTATAACCTATATAAACACTTATCAAGTCTAACTATTTTGGTCTGGTTGGACTTCGGTCTCATCTCGGTGTTCTGGTCACCCTATCCGACAATTAACACATTTATTATCAATTAATCTTGGTCTCTAAGCTTCAATATTATTTTAGACAAGTCAATTATCGTTAATAATATTTTCTGGAAGCTTTTAATAATTCATAAACAATTATTATTATTTATAATAATTTTTCAAACACTTAAATCATTTTTAAATGATTTAATTATCAAATAATCTTATTATCATTAATATTTAATAATATAAAAATATTAATGTTATACTTGTCAAAATATTAAAGTTATTATTAATAACTTAAAATATTTTTAAATCATCAATATTCTACTTACATAATTTTTTAAAGTAATTAAAATCATTTTTAAATCATCACCAATAATATTTAAATATTAATGAAATTCATATCAAAATATTAAAAGTCATTAATTATAACTTAAAATATTTTTAAAATATTTTTCTCATTTTTAAATAATTTTAAGTCAATAAAACAATTTTTAATTCATTTATTTAATATAATAATTAATTAAATCTAATATCATTAATATTAATTTATTAATTAGACTTTTCCAAAAACATTGAAAATTATATTTTATAATTCAAAATATTTTCTAACACTTTATTCGTATTTAAAATAATTTTTAAATCAATAAAATCGATTTTATCTTATTTATTTAATTTAATAATTAAATAAATCTAAGATCATTAATATTAAATTATTAATTAAAATTCTCTAAAAATATTAAATGTTGTATTTTATAACTCAAAATATTTTTTAAATATATTCTTATTTAATATGATTTTTCATAATATTAAATCATTTTCTCTAATTTATTTAATACACTAATTAAATAAATTAAATACCTTTAATATTTAAATAATTATAATGTTTTATGACAAATGTCCTAAATAATTAAAAACTAATTTTTCATAATTTAAATTGATTTTTAAAACCATTTTTGTAATTTTTATAATTTATTTTCTATTTTTAAGTATTTTCCAGAAAATCAGAAAATAAAATAAATAGAAACCGTCGCTAAAGGGCTATAGCGACACAAAGCGTCGTTGTTGGTGTTCTTGAGCTAAAGAACACTGACAGCTTCGTGTTTAACATCACATGTTTGACCAGCTTAATTGCTCGGTTTACAATAGTTTCTGGGCTTAATAAAACCTGGATCTTGTAAATGAAATGTAACTCTACAATTATCAACTAACATCTTGGTCATAACACAAACCAACAAGTAGATATGTGTCTTCAAAATCATTGTCAGACGGTTTCTGGGTTTTTCCAGAAATCCAGCAGTTCATCTTGGTACTTTCTAGATCATTTTAATCTAGGCTCCGGTCACGATATTGGTGATTTTATGGTTTACACATGTAGTATGCATGACAAGGAACAACGAGATGTCAATATATCAGTCCCAAAACATCAAAATCTCCAGATTAAATCTGGTCAAAGGTTGTCAGAAAATTCGTTTTTTTACAGTTTCTGGGTTTTCCAAAAACCAGAAACTGTGTCCGTGACCAAATGACTAGGTTTGACCACCTGATTCGTTCGATATGTTAATGATCTAAGGAATCTTAAGGCCTATATTTACAGTCCATATTACCTGCTACAATATGAATACAACAAACACAATAAAACACTTACAATCCGACAGATATACTCCTTACAAAAGCTTGTAAAATAATTATCACTTCATATATTATTTATTATATAAATCTAATTATCACTTCATATATTATTTCCAATCATGTTTTCATGGAAAATAATTAATAAAAACATTTCGGCATACAGAAATTTATTACCATATAATTTGTGGTAATTAATAATTCCAAAATTATTTCTAATTTTTCAAGTAAAAAATGTATTCGCATTTATTGTTCACTTTACTTGACACTTAGTCTCGTCATTAAATAAAAAAAAAAATTTTATACGCAAAATTTCTTATTTATTTTATATAGAAATTCTCGGGTTATTACATTCACCCTCCCTTATAAGGATTCCGTCCCCGGAATCACCGCTTTAAAATCTCATATGCAGAAGGGTACATAGCATATAATCATTGACGTAGATCTCGATCATACTTGATCGAATCGATCTTTAATTATTCATCATAACACTTGTCTCATCCGATTAAGCGAAATATAAGATATATAAGTTATTCAAATAGCACACGGAGTTACATTTCCATTTGCCCGTGATCTCGGACCGTCGTATGTTGTAAACCCTCGGAGTTGCTTTCGTTGGAGTTCTTGGTTGAGTTTGGTCTGAAATTGCTAACGTCCCATCGCTTCTCCCCCGTGGTTACGTTCCTCGCCTCCATTCCCCTCTGTGGGCGGTTCCTCACCTTATGCTCGATCGATCCACATATGAAGCATCCATCGATCATCCTTGAGTTGGGGCGGTTGGGAGAGATATGACCCTCTTGCGCAGACTTCAGAAGATACAAACTTGCCCTTGAGACACTCGCCAGAGTGATTCTTCCCATGATTCTTGACCGCACTACACCTTTCTTTATACCTTCTCGCTTTAATCTTGCATTTTTCGGAAAAATTCCTCATTCTTTTCTCACCCCTATTCCCACTACTACTTTCTATCTTCTTACTGTTCCTCCCGACTTGCTTTTGTTCTTCTTCTCCTTATGGTAGAGGCTCATGGCCTCACTTCCTGCTTAGCAATGATAGCCTTCTCCATGAGTCTTTGCAAAAGTATTGATTTGCGATCTCGACACCTTATTATAGAGCCAGGGTTTTAAGCCCAGCTCAAATCTCCTTGCCTTCCTAGCCTCTGTATCCACTTGATGTGGAGCAAACCTAGCCAACTCATTAAATTTTTACGGCATACTCAGAATAGCGATCATGTTATCCCGCTTTAACTCCGAGAATCTCACCTCCATTCTAGGCGCAGATACTAACAGAGAGATAGTTTTCAAAAATAAATCCTTAAACCTATCCTAAGTAATTTCTTCTTCTCACCGCCCGAGTCTTATTTGCCTCCCACCAAAAGTTAGCTTCCCTTTCATCATATAAGTGGCAAAAGCGGTCTTTTGCCCTCATCTACTTTTTTAGCGATTCTGAACGCCTTCTCTATCTCGTTCACCCAAGTCCAGGCTTCTATAGGGTCGGTGATCCTCTCAATTCTGGTGGTCCTACGGCTTTGAAGCCTTTGAATTTTGCCAAGCGATTGTCATTTGGTTTCCATAGAATGGTGTTCCTCTTTGCATGCTTTGAGCTACCATGTTTGCAAAGTTTTGCATCGCCTGTTTGTCGTTCCCAAAGATTAGTGGATTCTTCTATCCTTTGGTTTCGAGTTTGACGTCTTGGCGGCATTATCTCAGTTAAATAAAACCATAAATTATACCCTTACATTTTAAACCTTATTGCATAAGATTAATGTATTAAACTCGTTTCATTTCTCAAACTTAGATTCATATTCATTTATCGAATATTTACACAAGACATCCTCGCTTTAATCAGCGACTATCCCTTTGTGATTACGAAAGTGGGATTTAAAATCTTAACCAACATAAAAGTTAAAAATAGTTCATTACTTATCACACATATTACATACATAACCCATCGCTTATTTACGAGCCTTTTTTCTGGACATTCATTCGCTCGATGTCCTTCCATCCCACAATTTAAAACATCCACCTTTCTTATAGTGGGGCAGCGAGGGAGGTGTGTCCTTCACGGATGTGTCGCTTGAGGCTCCATCCGGTCAATTTGGATTTTGAGGTTATCCCGCTTCTTCCATTGTTTCCATTAACGCTTTGACGATCAACTTTTCTATCTCCCACAACCTTTCCAATGAAGAAACCTTGTTCTCCAAATCCTGACTTCCGTTGATGCTTGGCGACTTCAAATTTAGTGTCCGAATCACTATCATCAAATCTAACATTTCGGATCGATGCTACGTTTTTCCACGATAGCCACCTCGTCCAGATTTGGGTTCCTAGTGAGCTTCTATTTCATCTGTTGGCCTCGATATTAGCTCGGGGTGTGAATATGATCCTTCAGTATTCACATATCTTTCTCACCGTACATCTACATACATAAGTTACCACGATTAACATATAGTATATATACACAACAATCAAGAGTTCTTCTATATCGTTGTCTCTTATTTTGATTGACGATAAATTTATTCAATTCTCATCGGCGCCTATCTCTGTAGAAAGGCGCTCCATCCACTCTGCATTGAATCGCATGAAGGTGATGACTAAAGCCCTGGTCCAAGGTATATATCCGGTGTCTTTGGCTTCTATTTCAACCTTCAACTATCTTATCCGAATATCTCCCTCTGCTCCAACCTCCTCATAACTCATTAACTCTATCTCGTGCTTACAACATTCACACATATCATCACATGCTACCCAATACACCTCTCACAAGAGTAAAAGTTTTCAAATTGTCTTTGAGGGTCATATAGACCATGAACACATAGTTTTAGCGGTATTCATACATAAAACAAAACATTACGGTATGTTTACAATCACAAAGAAGGTAAACTACCATTAATAGTACTTTAGGTGATTAGCCTATTGTACCCCTACGTCATGCATAACGATTAATCATACCTAGCGAATATTTACGCCATTAGATTGGATCATTTATCCAAACAACATTGTTCACCTCGGTCTTATCATAGGATTCCTTTCAAACAATTTGGTTCGGGAAATTTCTTTCAATTAACACTTAGAGTTTTTATAAACATTAGTCTAGCTGATTCAAATAGCATAGACTCATATCAATAATTCAATTCAATCGAATTATTTAGATGTAGCCAAACCCCGTTGGCAAATTAAACTTTTTGAAAACATTTTCGAGAATGACGTCATGATGCTGTACTGTATTAACAATCCGTTGAGGATGCCGTCATTGTATGACTTTGTCATAACACATCATACAATAGTGGAACAACGACTTCAGGTCAAATTCACACTAAGTATTCCTGTATTTACAACTCCATCACATTTTTATCATCTCTACACCAGGTTACATGGTACATGAGTGATAATTAAAAACAAATTTTGATATTTCAAATCATTTGCGTCTAGCCAAAATAAGTAGTATAGACCGTACTTTAAACCGTTTCAAAAATGATTACGAGTCTACATTTTTGTTTTCAAAAGCACATAGTGCGTATTTAGCTTGATGTCAAAATTTTTGAAGTTTAGCATAGCTAGGAGTTTAGGAAAACCTAACACCTTCACTAAAAATCATTTACTTAACAATCTATCTATTCCTGTTATCCATAACACTCCATTCACACAAAACTATACCCAGTTCATCAAACCACACTTATGAGTTCATAAATTGCCACAATCATATGAGTTTAAGAACTTATCCTAGTCGGGACCTTTGGCGATACATTATTTGAGGGGTTCATAAACATTTCATATAATTATGAGTCAAGAATGTCTCATAGGTATAAGTTTTAAGAACTCGAACTTAATCTTATATTCTCTATCTATGACCTATCTACTGTTATACACACGAGAATGGAGTAATCCTCTTAATGTGCATATAACAAATAAATAGCGACATACAGACATTTCAATGATTATCGGTGCGAAACTAAGTGGTTTTTACACCAAGTACAATTCGGCTCCCATACGAAGAATCATACAACTCGATTCTTGACATGAGTCCTCAATTAAATTCCCATCTAACACTAACCCCATTCTCCATAATGAATTTAATTCATATTTATAATTCTCTTACGGATCTGTACCAATTGATAATACAATTCATACACGGCAATCTTTGCGTAAACTTTCCAATCATCGAGTTGATTCCTTACGGGTCATTATAGCCTTATCGGATCGCAGGGTGATCTCATTGTATATATTACGATTTAGTTCAATATCTTGATCGTTTTATTTTACGATCTCTCATAAGCGCACTTTCGGTCTTTTAGACTCAATCTATTCCCCACTCTTTGTTTAACTTTATAATCGAGTTAGGGAACTCGTGTCTTTACACTCACCAGAGATTCATCTTTGAATCTTATCGACCAACTAACTCTATATGAGTTAATACTTATCCTAATCATTGCGGTTATTAGTCTCGGGTATTTCTACCTAAGCTTCATAACCAATGACTTTGATACCAACTTCGTGATGGCGACCCCAAATCCAGTGCTTGAAACCCTAACTTTCGGTTCTCCACGATACCATTTCTTTAAGGTGAATAATACTAAATAATAATACATTCGAACTTAATTTACATGCATCAAAGTTTACTTCCCTGTGCACGTGACCTTCAAATACATTCCTTACAATACTTGAATAGATACCAATACAACTATAACCATTAACTCATAATACACACTTATTCGATCGACTTTCCTTTTCCTTTGTTCGTGTACAGAGCCTTCAGTTGCTCATACATAACCGAAAACATTTAATTTAAGCGAGGATGAGCATTTAAGTGCCCGACAAGTAATAGTAATTATATATAAGTGAAAGAATATAAGTATTCTCTTTACATAACACTTCTACAACGAATCAAAAGTTGTGAAGTAATGCATCTTGATAAAAGATTCACATAACAACTCTCTTTCAATTTCTTGAAATTAGGCTCCACCCATGAATAGGGTTTAAGAAACATACTATGAACATTGTTTTCATTTTTAAAAGGTTTAGCGGAATTCTATCCTCAAAGCAAGTCATAACTTACAGACACGGAGGGTGATCACCCGTTGTACCAGATTGATCAATACTACATAGCTTGAGCGAAATTCATCGCTCACTCTATCCGCCTTATGCAAAAAATCTTCCCATATAGGGATGTTCATACATGCCTAGTTCCAAACCAGAAGGTTTTAATCTTGCTCAACAATAATATGTAATTCCACATATATATACGGGTAATTGACAAAGGTGTATCAACATGTAAACAAATGCCATGATTATCCAAGTGGGGACACTTGTATAACCATTTATAGAAATCAATGAGCAGAATATATATACGAGCTAACATGTCGATAATCAAAGAGTACATAATCATGCGGGGATAGAATAATTACGAAACTTCTTACTCATGTCCATTGCATAAAGGAAATGCAAAGGTAAGATACTTGCACGATTCAGCGATTACAAATCTCAACTTAGGTTTTATCTCTTTATCACAACCTATCAATAATCGGATCATTCGTTCGATTAGAACAATATATCTTAACACAGTAAATCTTTATCTATTACAAACAAGACATAGTCTAATCACATAATCACGGTGATCATACTTTTAGTTCATATTCTATACTTGAAATATTTTTATACATTTTCAAATATCTCATCCATGCTCTTCTGATAGTCTTTTCTTTTCTTTTATAAGATCCGACATTTATCGTGCATCAAGCGACTTTATCGAGTAAATCTCGAGTCTAAGACTCTTAATCTATACCTCAACATCGTAAATATCGGACATTTTACTTTTAATCATTTTTGAATTTTCCGTAAATTGAAAAATTTAAAATAAATCAAATCATCACTCAAGACTTATAGTGATATAAGCTCATTCTTACTATGGGTGCTCTTCATCAAATCTGGACTTCATAACCTAGGTTCTCAATCAATTTAGTTTGGCCATTATAACTTTCAAACATCGGAATCATAATTAAATGACTTAAACATTAAACAATTCCATTATCATTAATAATTAATTTATATTAAACTATTAATGAAACCATTGCTAAAATATAAAAGTTATTTATAATAACTCAAACTATTTTTAAAACATTTATATTACCCTTAAATGATTTTTTAAAACAATTAAAATCATTTTTAAATAATCACCATTAATATATAAATATTAATGTACTATTCATCAAATATTAAAAGTCATTAATTATAACTTAAAATATTTTTAAATCCTTAATATCCACTTTAAATGATTTTTAAATAAATAAAACCATTTTTAAACTATTTATTTAATAATAAGTATTAAATAAACTCAATATCATTAATATTATCTTAATATCATTAATATTAAATTATTAATAAAATTATCCTTTAAATATTAAAAGTTATATTTTATAACTTAAAATATTTTTAAATACCTTAATTTTATTTAAAATGATTTTTATAATATTAAAATCATTTTTAAACTAAATTATTTAATATAATCATTAAATAACTTTAATATCATTAATATATAATTAATTAATGAAATTCATCACAAAATATTAAAAGTCATGGAAAATAACTCAAAATATTTTCTTATACCATAAAATAATTTTTCATGAATTAAAACTATTTTTAAATCATTTATTTAATATTATAATTAAATAAATAAATACCTTTTATATTCCAAAAATATTAAATATTTATGAAATATACTCAAAATAATTAAATAATATTTTTAGGACTTTAAAATAATTTTTCGTAATTTAATAAGTATTTTTAATAATTAAAATCTATTTTTTTCTAATTTTAAATTATTTTCCCAGAAAATCGAGAAATTAAAATAATTAAAGCGTGTCGCTAAAGGCCCCTATAGTGAGTAACCATCATTATAGGTGTTCTTTACCAAGCCCGAAATCCTAAGGCGGTGGCGAGTGGGCACGTTTGGCCGAAAGTATAACTCTCTCTTATCGAACGCAATTTGGATAATCTATAAATTGGATCTTGTAGAGAAATAACGTAATACAATTACCAATAATCATAACGTTTAAACAACATCGATCCGGAGAAATCACCATCAAAGTAGCTTCCAAAGTCGTTCTTCACGAAGAAGAACGGTTTGAGGTGCCTACTTTGGACCTCTATAACTTGATGATCGTGAATTGTTTACGTGATCTATCAATTTAAGTGTGTAGAAAACATGTAGGACTACAATGCTAACACTTAACATCATCATAACAACAAGAAATCAAGCAGAGAAAAGTATGGTCAAACCTTGTCGGGAAAAATCAACACTTAGAAAATTCAAATTCGCCTTAATTTTTCGGTCAATCTTTGATCAACCCACTTTGACCTTAAATAACTCTTAATCCATAATATATATGGACTGATTCTTTTTGGAGGTTAAATACAACATAACAAGCTACACATAAAAACCTTTAGAACACAAAACACATTAAAGATAACCAGAGATATAAGGCCTGACATTTTCCAAAATAATATTTTCTGGACACTTAGAATATTTTCTAGGTTTGAAGAGCAGTATGGTCAATGCTTGGGGCCAACCCACTTTGACCGCTTATAAATACCGATCTACAATAGCTATGAACTTTATTCCTTTTGGAGATTAAAGACCACATATCAGGCTACCTATAACAACTTTTAAACAACAAAACTCGAGATCGACCAAAGAGTTATAGCCTCTGACATTTGGTGAAAAATAACGAATCTTGGTTTTCCAACTTGCTTAAATCTTCAAATTCGTGCACTTTGATGTTATGGATTCATGATTTATCAACCCGGATCATTAATTGACACCCTATTACACAACTTTAAATAATCAATTACAAAAATTTACATAAGATCAAAGGATTTCAAAAATTTAGGGTTTTAATACCTTTTAGCTTTGATTTTTGATTTTGATCATTTGTTCTTGATCTTGTCTTTTGATTCATCGATATTAGCTTATCTCCTCACTCTCTCACACTCTATAATTCAGATTTCTAGAGAGAGAAGGGTTTGGGAGAAATGAAAAATTAAAGTAGCTCATTTCTCTCTCTTTAATCATGTAATTAATTAATCTAGATGAATTGGATGCTCACAATGGCTGATAATTGATGGTGTAATAGCATAGTAGCATGAGGGAATTCTAGAAGGTGGTGGTTGGCTAGCTTTTGCAAAGATTCTAGCAACAATGCTACTCATAATACACTAAAATGGACAAAAAGGGTATTTTGGTAATTTCCCATATAATTTCAAGGGCATTTTTTGTACAAGGCAATTAAATGTAATATTTAACTATTAGATTATAATTCTTACCATTTACCAATTAATTTCTATCCTTTGGTAAATTAAAACAGTTATACAATAATATCGTAATTAAACCCGATAATTTTAAATTAGGGTTTTCTATAGAAAATTAGGGTTTCTTAACGTCATCAATTAGGGTTTCTAATTGACCATTAGGGTTCTCTAATTATCTGTGTATGTTACTAACACGGTCATTACAATCTCTAACTTCAACCGACATTAAGGTTATAATAATTAGGGTTTGTCTAATTATCGGTACCGTAAAAATAGTAATTAGGGTTTATTCTAATTACCAGACATCCTTATACACGGTAACTTCATATATACAAATACTACTCGGTCATATCTCATAATCGAGCTTAATAATTAGGGGTTTCACAAAGACAAAGACTATGCTATGACCTAATTGAATAGTAATTGCTCAACATTATCTCGTCTCAAGCAGCATACACAAAGACATATTTATGGTATTGTAAAATTATAATATCAATAATATTATATTGATATTCTTATCTCTTAATCACAATCCCAATTTCGTGGTTTGGATTCCATATCGACTTATTCTTCGTTCAATAGACAAGTTAAAATAATTAACTTAAATATTCGACAATTCATATAATAAAATATTTATTATATAAATCTAATTATCACTTCATATATTATTTCCAATCATGTTTTCATGAAAAATAATTAATAAAAACATTTCGGCATACAGAAATTTATTACCATATAATTTGTGGTAATTAATAATTCCAAAATTATTTCTAATTTTTCAAGTAAAAAATGTATTCACATTTATTGTTCACTTTACTTGACACTTAGTCTCGTCATTAAATAAAAAAAAAAAATTTATACGCAAAATTTCTTATTTATTTTATATAGAAATTCTCGGGTTATTACATTCACCCTCCCTTATAAGGATTCCGTCCCCTAATTACCGCTTTAAAAACTCATATGCGAGAAGGGTACATAGCATATAATCATCAGACGTAGATCTCGATCATACTTGATCGAAATCGATCTTTAATTATTCATCATAACACTTGTCATCCGATTAAGCGTAAATATAAGATATATAAGTTATTCAAATAGCACCGGAGTTCTGCTTCCACCGCCACCGTATCTCGGACCGTCATGTTGTAAACCCTCGAGTTGCTTTTCGTTTGAGTTCTTTGGTTGAGTTTGGTCTCGAAATTGCTAACGCCCCACCGCTTCTCCCCGTGGTTACGTTCCCCGCCTCCATTCCCTCTCGTGGACAGGTTCCTCACCTTATGCTCATCGATCCACATATGAAGCATCCATCGATCATCCTTGAGTTGGGGCGATTGGGAGAGATATGACCCTCTTTCAAGCACTTGTAGCATACAAACTTGCCCTTCGGACACTCGCCAGAGTGATTCTTCCATGATTCTTTCAGACCGCATCACTGCTTCTTTATACCTTCCGCTTTACTTGCATTTTCTCGAGAAAAATTCCTCATTCTTTTCTCACCCCTATTCCCACTACTACTTTCTATCTTTACTGCTCCTCCCGACTTGCTTTTGTTCTTCTTCTCCTTATGGTAGAGGCTCATGGCCTCACTTCCCGATTCAATGAATGATAGCCTTCTCCATGAGTCGCAAAAGTATTGATTACACTGATCGACACCTTATTGTAGAGCTGTGGTTTTAAGCCCACTCAAATCTCCTTGCCTTCCTAGCCTCTGTATCCACTTGATGTGGAGCAAACCTAGCTAACTCATTAAATTTTTACGGCATACTCACTTATGCGGTCATGTTATCCCGCTTTAACTCCAGAATCTCACCTCCATTCTAGATCGCATACTAACAGAGAGATAGTTTTGAAAAATAAATCCTTAAACCTATCCCAAGTAATTTCTTCTTCTCCGCCTTGAGTCTTATTTGCCTCCCACCAAAAGTTAGCTTCCCTTTCATCATATAAGTGGCAAAAGCGGTCTTTTGCCCCTCATCTACTTTAGTGATTATGAACGCCTTCTCTATCTCGTTCACCCAAGTCCAGGCTTCTATAGGTCGGTGATCCTCTCAATTCGTGGTCCTACTGGCTTTGAAGTCTTTGAATTTTTCCAAGCGATTGTCTAGTTGGTTTCCACTGTTGGTGTTCCTCTTGCATGCTTTGAGCTACCATGTTTGCAAAGTTTTGCATCGCCTCGTCATTTGTCGTTCCTCAAAGATTAGTGGATTCTTCTATCCTTTGGTTTTCGAGTTTGACGTCTTGGCGGCATTATCCGTTAAATAAAACCATAAATTATACCCTTACATTTTAAACCTTATTGCATAAGATTAATGTATTAAACTCGTTTCATTTCTCAAACTTAGATTAATATTCATTTATCGAATATTTACACAAAGACATCCTCGCTTTAATCAACGGCTATCCCTTTCAGTGACTACGAAAAGTCTGGATTTAAAATCTTAACCAACATAAAAGTTAAAAATAGTTCATTACTTATCACACATATTACATACATAACCCATCTACGCTTATTTACCAGCCTTTTTCTCGGACATTCATTCATTTCGATGTCCTTCCATCCCACAATTTAAAACATCCACCTTTCTTATAGTCGGCAACGAGGAGAGGTGTGTCCTTCACGGATGTGTCGCTTGAGGCTCCATCTCGTCAATTTGGATTTTGAGGTTATCCCGCTTCTTCCATTGTTTCCATTAACGCTGACGCATCAACTTTTCTATCTCCCACAACCTTTCCAATGAAGAAACCTTGTTCTCCAAATCCTCGCACTTCCGTTGATGCTTGAGCGACTTCAAATTTAGTGTCCGAATCACTATCGTCAAATCTAACATTTCCGGATCGATGCTACGCTTTTTCCACGATAGCCACCTCGTCCGATTTGGGTTCCTAGTGAGCTTCTATTTCATCTGTTGGCTTCGATATTAGCTCGGGGTGTGAATATGATCCTTCAGTATTCCACATATCTTTCTCACCGGAACATCTACATACATAAGTTACCCCGATTAACATATAGTATATATACACAACAATCAAGAGTTCTATATCGTTGTCTCTTATTTTGATTGACGATAAATTTATTCAATTCTCATCAACGCCTATCTCTCGAAAAGGCGCTCCATCCACTGCATTGAATCGCATGAAGGTGATGACTAAAGCCCTGGTCCAAGGTATATATCTGGTGTCTTTGGCTTCTATTTCAACCTTCAACTATCTTATCTGAATATCTCCCTCTGCTCCAACCTCCCTCATAACTTGGCTAACTCTATCCGTGCTTACAACATTCACACATATCATCACATGCTACCCAATACACCTCTCACAAGAGTAAAAGTTTTCAAATTGTGCTGAGGGGTCATATAGACCATGAACACATAGTTTTAACGGTATTCATACCGCAAAACAAAACATTACCTGGTATGTTTACAATCACAAAGAAGGTAAACTACCATTAATAGTACTTTAGGTGATTAGCCTATTGTACCCCTACGTCATGCATAACGTATTAATCATACCTAGCGAATATTTACGCCATTAGATTGGATCATTTATCCAAACAACATTGTTCACCTCAGTTATCATAGGATTCCGCACCAAACAATTTGGTTGGAAATTTCTTTCAATGAACACTTAGAGTTTTCATAAACATTAGTCTAGTCGATTCAAATAGCATAGACTCATATCAATAATTCAATTCAATCAATTATTTAGATGTAGCCAAACCCCGTTGGCAAATTAAACTTTTGAAAACATTTTAGAGAATGACGTCATGATGCCGCATCGTATTAACAATCCGTTGAGGATGCTGAGTCATTGTATGACTTTGTCATAACACATCATACAATAGTGGAACAATGACTTGGTCAAATTCACACTAAGTATTCTGTATTTACAACTCCATCACATTTTTATCATCTACGCACTAAAGTTACATGGTACATGAGTGATAATTAAAAACAAATTTTGATATTTCAAATCATTTGCGTCTAGCCAAAATAAGTAGCATAGAATAGTACTTTAAACCGTTTCAAAAATGATTACGAGTCTACATTTTTGTTTTCAAAAGCACATAGTGCGTATTTAGCTTGATGTCAAAAATTTTAAAGTTTAGCATAGCTAGGAGTTTAGGAAAACCTAACACCTTCACTAAAAATCATTTACTTAACAATCTATCATTCTGTTATCCATAACACTCCATTCACACAAAACTATACCCAGGTTCATCAAACCACACTTCGAAGTTCATAAATTGCCACAATCATATGAGTTTAAGAACTTATCCTAGTCAGGACCTTTGGCGTCCATTACCGAGAGGTTCATAAACATTTCATATAATTATGAGTCAAGAATGTCTCATAGGTATAAGTTTTAAGAACTCGAACTTAATCTTATATTCTCTATCTATGACTCTATTCACTGTTATACACACGAGAATGGAGTAATCCTCTTAATGTGCATATAACAAATATAGCGACACGAGACATTTCAATGATTATCGATTGCGAAACTAAGTGGTTTTTACACCAAGTGCAATTCAGCTCCCATACGAAGAATCATACAACTCAGTTGCCGACATGAGTCCTCAATTGAATTCCCATCTAACACTAACCCCATTCTCCATACGAATTTAATTCGTATTTATAATTCTCTTCTTGATCTGTACCAATTGATAGTACAATTCATACACAGCAATCTTGCTGTAAACTTTCCAATCATCAGATTGATTCCTTCTGGCTGTCATAGCCTTATCAGATCACGGGGTGATCTCATCGTATATATTACGATTTAGTTCAATATCTTGACCACCTGATTCGTTCGATATGTTAATGATTTAAGGAATCTTAAGGCCTATATTTACAGTCCATATTACCAGCTACAATATGAATACAACTAACACAATAAAACACTTACAATCCGACAGATATATTCGTTACAAAAGCTTGTCAGACTCGGTTTTCAAATTTCTGGGTTACCCAGATTTCAGTCGGTCAATCTCGGTCAACGGTGTTTGACCATGAATAAAAAGAAATCTTAAAATCATATAACTGTTATTTCAATTGCAGAACAACGACCTCCTACCAGACTACAGATCCAAAACATCAAACAAAAAAAATCATAAATACACAAAGATCTACAACAACTGACATTAGCTTGTCAGGCGACTTTGGTTGTTCTTGAGCAGTTTTGAAAAAATCGATTTTAAAACATTTTGATGCTATGGATCTATGTTATATCAACATAGATCAACATAAAACATCTTCTAGCAAACATCAAAACACATAAACACAAAATATTTCAAAGCATACAAGATCAAAAATAAAAATTAGGTTTATACCTTCTTTTTCCAATTCTTGATCTATACTCTCAAATCTGATCTAGATGTTTTAAAGGGCTAAAATATGACTGATCTACTTGATAATTTTGGACGTCTTGGTGAGAGAGAGAGTAGGTGAGAGCTTGAGAGCAAATGGCTAATGTTTATACACTTTCTCTCTCTCAAATCTATATATATACAATGATGTTGCTAGATCTGATGTTGGATGACTGATATGGCTCGATTTTTAGGTCCCCAAGTCAATGTAGTTGGTCAAGAGTTGGTCACCCACTCCAATAATTGCTAGATTTGCAAGCTAGCTATTAAAAATATACTAAATGGGAATTTTGATCTTTAGCAAAATAATTTTAATGGCATACTAGACAAATGCACAACCCTTAGGGTTTAACCCTAAGGTTCTAACACTTAGGTTTTAAAACATTAGCTTACATAATTTCCAAATTAGGGTTTTTAAATTAAAAAATTAAAAGTTTAAAACTAAAATTAGGGTTTCCTAATTAAATTAAGGTTTCCTAATCAAATTAGTGTTTAATAAATTTATTAGGCCTTCCAATTAGGATTAGGGTTTCCTAATTAGGGTTTAGAAATCTCAAATATGAAATTAGGGTTTTAATTAGAAAAATTAAAATTTCTAAATTATAATTAGGGTTTGTAAAAATAGAACTTAAGATAACTAAAATATAATTAGGGTTTTCTAATCATATTTAAGTTTAATAAACACATTAAGCTACTAATTAGGATTAGGGTTTCCTAATTAGTGTTTTCGGATTCCCGAATAAAAAATTAGGGTTTTCCGGCTTTCGATTAGGGTTTCTAACTGTACGTTTGGGTTTCTAATGCTAAGATTAGGGTTTTTAATCCCTTATTAGGGTTTACTAATTTTAAACCTTATCCGATCAATCATTGATCAATATCTCTATTCAGTACAACCACATACATATCCATATAATTATTTTAATTATATTTTTTATCGAATTCCATCCAGAAATTAGGGTTAGGGTTTCTAAAGTCATTAAGCACAACTGTACTCTAATTTTATTAGTCAATACATAAATTGACCTTCTCGAGACTCGTATCACAGATACTTGTCGCAAAATTGATAATCAATATTAATATTAAATAAAAAAAAAATTATTCAAAATCTCGGTTTATCACATCCCTAGCTGGACTGGATCCTCCTTCATTAGACATCCTGACAATTTTTTTTTTTAAGTTTTTCTTAACCTTATCGATACTCGCGAGCACATAAGTTCTTAACACACAGCACATAATGTCTTTTATTGTTTAGTTTAAATGGATGCCTTAATCCATTTCATTAAAACCCGATAAGAGTTAAACACCACTATGTTTTCTGACTTCTTAAAGGTTACTTCCTAAGGTTTCCCCCACCTAAGGTTCATAACCTAAAGCTTTGATACCAACTTGTGACACCCCCAAATCCAGGTACTTCATTTCCCTAGAATTTGGTGCTCACTATCAAATAATTACATCTAACTACCCATAATAAAGGATAAAACATTAATTAATTTAAACAATAATCTCTCCCATTAAAGGGTTACATCATCTCATAAACAATCCCAGGTAATCTAGCCTTAATTTATTACATAAGTTTGTGGAAAACATCATAAAAGAAAACAAGTCTTATAACATTATGCATTTAAATAAATTCTAAATAACTCTTCAACACTTGGACATCTTGCCCTTTCCTTTTCTAGTAGATGGCTCATCGACTCTTTCAGCTTTAGCTGCAGTGTTAATTGCAAGATTACTCACTGATATAAAGAGTAGTAATAATTTCAACATGAGAATGAACAACGAATACTGAACAATAATGAACTTGTTCTATGAATCAAAAATAGAAAACAAGTTCGAAATTTAATATCTGAGGGTCTTAAGACCACAAACTATGTCTTCGGTATTTAGATATTATTACCTCAACCTTAACAGTTATTTAGACTATACAGACTCTTCTTAACGTACTTAGGGGGATCAGCCCTTTGTACCATGTATTGTGCACAAACATCTAAACGTTACACGACCAAAATCCCATATGTTAGGGTTATTCATCTCAGTTTGAATTTAGAATTTCTGCACTAAAGAAAGTTTAGTCTGGAACTAGCTTATCAGTGTTTCTAGAATTTTAGAAAACTTATTCAATTATAAATGAATGAAATCAATAAAAGTTTGTTTACTTCTTGAAGGTTTACTACAATAATATATAACTAAACAAGGCTATCAAAGTCAAAGCTTGGATATCAACAATATATAATTGAATAAATATGATACACATACAAAGTACTATATTCAAAGAATTAGAACAATCTCCTTTGAATCAATGTGTTAGAACAATATACGTTTTGAATAATAATAACAAGAAATGAGAATGTGAAACTCATTCGATGTAACGAATTAGTTTACAAGAGCTTATTCAATCATACATAAGAATAGAATCAATAGTCTTGCTCAATGAAAGTTTAGGATAAGAAACTTGCTTAATGTAAAAGATAAGGTTTAGAAACTTGTCTTGTATGTAAGCTACACAAGTGTAAAATATTCTCCAATTACCCTACATATATCATTGTATTCGCAATAACAATTAGTTGTATGAATATTAGCTTTAGGGGTTGAAACCATCATTTAGGTCATAACCTTAACTTACCACCTGGCCATGTTGGTTAACATCCTTAACGAATCTGAAATCTCATTACGATCCAACATAACTTAATCGTTCATCTCTAACTTTTGAAAACATCACTTTTAGTTTCATTATATAACTCAATTAACAATCACGTAAAAATCTTTTACACTTTGTATTACAACACCTTACAATATGATATTATAGTGTATATTATATCTTAACATCATTAACATGCATGCTTAACAAACATAAGTCCATTACTGGATGATCTCGCAAATAAGCGTAAATCATCGCTTTCAGATCGATGTATGGCGACTGCACTATACACATACAGTACGGTTATACCAAGACAACTCAGAAGACCCCAACTTTTATAAATAAAGATGAATTTTCTATAAATATCATTTTTGAATATTAAGGAGTGAATGTGATATAATTTTATAGTTGTGGGTAATATTTATTAATTTTGCAAAGTACGCAAGTTGTTATATTATATTCGATTGGTCGGGGAATATTCGTTTTAACAGGGAATATTCGTACGATGGCACAATCATTGGTGGACCCCACAGTAGAATTATTATCGGATTTAGAAAATGATAGAAATTTCTTTTTATAAAAGTATCGACGGAAGTTTTACAGTTAACTGCTAAACTACCTGGTGATGAAAAGTACAGTAATACGCGTGGTTGCACAGTAGTACACGGTATTTATTATTGATGCTTATGTGAGAAGTCACACAGTTTTGTTCAATTATTGCTACAATAATTGCTGCATAGTATCTCACGTTATTTGATTCAATTATTATCAATATTTTATATATTATTAAATCAATAATTGAGACGATAAAGTTATTAATATTATTATTTGCAATATTGACGATGTCAGAAGTTACATCAAGGAGAGGTTTGGTCACCTAATTCGCTTTTAATAGGGAGAAATCCTTATTGGAAAGCCCCTCTTTCCTAGGAACGACACGGTCGTTAAATATTGTGAATTATAATAATGATGATAAATGTTGTTAAAAAAATTGAAGGGATTTTTATGAAGTATTTGATGTAAATTTTGCTTATTTTATAAACTCCCATTTACCCATTTTTGAAAATAATCGGTAGAAAATTATTTAATATAATAAGGGTGGGGCCACATTGGGGCCCACGTGTGGAAGAAAATTTGTGTGGGATTTCTTTGCAGGTCACGAGATGGAGTATATATTGGTTTATAACCTGCCGTATAAGGCAAGTAGTAATTATATATATAATTATATATATATATATTATAAATTTTGTTTTATTAGATTTTATTTAAAGTTATTTGTTTTACTTGAATATTATATTCTAAATTTTTTTAAAATGAATCGTTCATGAAATAATTTTTCCTTCAACTGTGCGTCCGTGATTTTATGCTCTATTTGACTCTTCTAATGGATTGCTTGTTCCGCTGCAGTTAAACTTGATGTTTGTTATATTTTATCAGTTTAACACTGTTGAAGGCTAACGATAAATTATTCTGTATTATCTTAGTCATAATATTTCTTACTGGACTAGTTGAGCTCACCCTTTTGCTTTCATTGTTCTCTTCAGGAAATGAGAACGTAGCCGGGGCTAGTCGGGGAATGAAGTGACGGTCCAGATGATAACATTAGTAGTCTTCACTATTCTATGAAATAGTGTGATAATAAATGTATTGAGGACTCCATTTGAGTTGAATACTATCTAGAAGACAATATTCGTATTAAAACTCTCAGTTTATGTTTTGTCGTATTTTACACGACAGTTGTATTATTAAGTTGTATTTGAATTATGTACCATGTATTTGGCGACTCAAGATGGGTGATGTATACCTATTTTGGGGGCGTCACAGTTGGTATCAAAGCTTAGGGATATGATCCTTGGGTGAGATGTGAGACTTAACTAGGAGGGGAGAGATGGGTAATTCCTTCACTAGTATGACCTACCGAAGTTTATTTGGTATTTAAATGGTCGGTCAGAAATATAGGAATGATATGTGGCATGTTAGTTAACCCTTGTTTTGTGGTAGTGTTTGAAAATGACATCCAATAATGTTGAGAATAGCAATGGAGCACAGGAGACCGTTGAGTCACCACATATCAACATCCAGGATAATGTGCATCAGGAAGGCAATAATCCTCAGGTGAACAACAACACCGACCAAATGGCGAACGATGAAATGTTTAGGAGCTTTCTACAATTCGTACAACATCAGGCGAGAGAGACTCATGTCCAAAATTCAGGTCGAAACACTGGCAACTCTAGGATGGTCACCGCTAAGCAGTTCAAGGAGCTGGGACCAACAGAGTTTATTAGAGAGCCAAAACAACTTAAGGCGGAGACGTGGATAAAGTAGATCACCAAGATATTTGATGTCTTGGGATGCTCCAAGGAGCAAAAGGTTCCCTTTGCCACCTTTATGTTGCGAGGAGAAGCAAATTACTAGTTGGAATCGGTAAAGCGTACCCAGCCTGCCTCACTCAAAATGTCTTGGGAGAAGTTCCAAGAACTTTTCAACAACAAGTACTTTCTCGAAAGTATTCATCACATGAAAGAGGTAGAGTTCATTAAGCTGGAGCAAAACAATATGACCGCGTCACAGTACGAAGCCAAGTTTGCTGAGTTATCCCGGTTTGCGTCCCACTTAGTTGATAACGAGGAGAGAATGACACGGATGTTTCTAAGAGGTTTGAAACCCGAGATACGTCAATATCTTATCTCTCACAAACTGTGTTTGTATTCAAATGTTGTAAATATGGCTCAGTTATTGGAGCGCGATAACGAGTCAACCCAATCAAGAGAAAGCGGCCAACAAAATGATAATACCAGTGGTAGCAGTCATCGAAGCGGTGACAACAAACGTGGAGGGAATCAACATGTCAGAAATGGTAACCACTTCAGTGGTAATCATGGCCAAGACAATAAAAGTGGACATTTCAAGAAGAGGAGATTCAACGATGATGGAAAGACGTCAACACCAACACCCGTTGTTAAGGAAGGAGAACGACCACCTATCATATGCTTCAAATGAGGAGGGGAGGGACACATCAGTCCAAACTGTGGGCAAAAGTCCAAAACATGCTATAATTATGGAATAGAAGATCACCTAGCTAGATTTTTTCGTACAGGGAAGCCAAGTCCAGTTGGAACGGTGACACCAAATTCCATCACAGACAAGTCAAAACCAGTAGTTCAAGGGAGAGAGTTTGTTGTGACCTCCCAGAAAGCAAGGAACCCAAACGATGTCATCACGGGTAAGATTATCATAAACTCTAGCGAAGTCTATACCTTATTTGATACCGGTTCTACCCATTCTTTTATGTCTCCTACTTGCGCTCAACGTTTAAATTTAACTCCGCAAAAATAAAACTTTGACTTATCTATTGAAACTCCGTTGGGAGAAACCTTCATTACGTCTACTATTTATAAGTCTTGTTTGGTTCAAATCGGTACCCTCACATTACCTGTCGATCTTATTTCCTTAAAAATACTTTTGTTTGACGTAATTCTAGGGATTGATTGGTTAACTACTCATCATGCAAAGAATGATTGTTTTCGTAAGGTTGTTAGCTTTCATATTCTTAACCAACCTATTATGCGAATTCAAGCAACAAAACCATTAAAATAAATCACTGTCATCTCAAGCCATAAAGTTATTCGTTTATTTGAAAAACGGATGTCAAGCTTTCTTAGCTCATGTCACGGATTTAAACAAAATACGTTAGATTTGAATGATATTTTTATTGTTAATAAATTTCCTGACGTATTCCTTGAAGAACTTCCTAGCGTACCCCTAGAGCGTGAAGTTGAATTTTGTATCGACCTTGAACCCGATACAAAACCCATTTCCAAAGCCCCATATCGAATGGCTCCTATTGAACTTCAGGAGTTAAAGACCCAATTGAAGGAATTGTTAGACATTGGTTTTCTTCGTCCTAGTACGTCTTCTTGGGGTGAACCTGTTTTATTAGTGAAAAAGAAAGATGGAAGTATGCGACTTTGTATTGATTATCGGGAATTGAACCATATCACCATAAAAAATAGGTACCCGTTGCCACGCATTGATGACCTGTTTGACCAGTTGCAAGGTGCCAAATTCTTTTCAAAGATTGATCTTCGTTTCTGATATCTCCAATTGAAGATTAAAACTAATGACATTCCAAAGACTGGTTTCAGAACTCGGTACGGGCAATACGAATTCCTAGTCTTGTCCTTCGGATTGACTAATGTTCCTGCTGCCTTCATGAACATGATGAACCGAGTATTCAAGAAATATTTGGATCACTTTGTGGTCGTCTTTATTGATGACATCCTCATATATTCCAAAAGCCGTGAAGATCATGAGCAACACTTGAGGCTGATACTCCAAAAGCTTTGTGAAAACAAGCTTTATGCCAAGTTGCATTCCTTGGGCACGTGATTTCAAATCACGGAATATCTGTTGACCCGACAAAGATTGAAGTAATTCAAAGCTGGGAACAACCTAAGTCACTGACCGAATTACGTAGCTTTCTCGGCTTAGCTGATTATTATCGGTGATTTGTGGAAGGATTTTCTCGAATCGCTACTCCATTAACTCAGCTAACTCGAAAAGGTACAAAATTCGGTTGGAGCGAGGAATGTGAGAAGAGTTTTCAAGAACTCAAGAGGAGACTCATTTTAGCACCTGTTCTAACAATACCATCTGGTTCGGAGGGATTTGTCATCTACAGCGATGCTTCAGGCAAAGGGTTAGGATGTGTTCTCATGCAACATGGGAAAGTCATAGCCTATGCCTCTCGACAACTCAAAGAATATGAGAGGAATTATCCTACTCATGATCTAGAGTTGGCAGATGTTGTCTTCGCACTTCAAATTTGGAGGCATAACCTGTATGGGGAGAAAGTTGAGATCTATACGAATCATAAAAGCCTCAAATATTTCTCCACTCAAAAGGAACTCAACATGCGGCAACGACGTTGGCTCGAACTGTTGAAAGATTATGATCATACTATTAAATACCATCCTGGAAAAGCGAACGTAATAGCTGACACATTGAGTAGAAGATTATATGTAGGTACGAGTGCGTTATTGTCAACGCAAAAGCCCATTTTATATGACTTGCAAAGGATGAAGATAGAGTTAAAGACTCCAGGGACCCACACGATGATGGAAAATATACGAGCAGAACCGACTTTAATCGATAAAGTTAAAGCTGCTCAAGCTACAGACCTAGAACTGATGCGTATAAGAAATAAAGTGCAAGAAGGTGTTATCCCGGAAGCAAGAATCGATGAAGAAGGATTACTTCGAGTCAACTCCAGACTTTGTGATCCTAACGAATCTGACTTGAAGTATAAAATCATGATGGAGGCGCACAACACACCGTTTGCAATCCATCCTGGGAGTACCAAAATGTATCGTGATCTTCGATATACATTTTGGTGGATCAATATGAAGAGAGAGATCGCGAAGTTTATCTCAAGGTGTTTAACTTGTCAACGAGTCAAGGCAGAGCATCAAGTGCCAAAAGGTCCATTGCAACCACTTGAAATTCCAGAATGGAAGTGGGAGCACATTACCATAGATTTCGTTACTGGTCTTTGTGACGCCCCCAAAATAAGTATACATCACCCATCTTGAGTCGCCAAATACATGGTATAAAATTCAAATACAACTTAATTATATAACATTCGTGTAAAATACGACAAAACATAATCTAAGAGTTTTAATAAGAATATTATCATCTAGACAATATCCACACTCAATGGAGTCCTCATTACATTTATTGTCACACTATTTTATAGAATAGTGAGGACTACTAAAACAACCATCTGGACCGTCAATCCGTTTCCCTACTCGTCCCAGCTATATTCTCATTCCCTAAAGAGAACAGTGAAAGAATGGGTGATCTCAACTAGCCCAGTAAGAAATATTATGACTAAGATAACGCAGAATAATTTATCGTTAGCCTTCAACAGTGTTAAACTGATAAAATATAATAAACATCAAGTTTAACTGCAGCGGAACAAACAATCCATCAGAAGAGTCAAGTAGAGAATAAAATCTACCATCTTCTATTTTAAAAAAAAAGGTTTTTTATCACTTTTATCGCTGAGACACAACTTAATAAATAAACCACACAATCCCTGCACTACGGCCAATGATATTAATTAGTATCATGACCACAAATTATCCATGCACTACGGGCCAAGGATATTTGTAATAACCCGATATTTTCAATATAAAATAAATAAGAAATTTTGCATATAAATTTTTTTATTTATTTTAATGATGAGAATAAGTGTCTAGTAATGTGTATGATAAATACAAATATATTTAGTACCTAAAAAATTATAAATAATTTTAGAATTTTTGATCATTGCAAATTATATTCTTATAGTAATTAATTTTTGTAAGAAGAAATGTTTTTATTAATTATTTTCCATGAAAATATGATTTTATATTATTTAAATAATATATGAAATGATTATTAGAATTATAACAATAAATATTTTATTATATGAATTTGTTCAGAATATTTAAGTTAATTGTTTTAACTTAATGTTGTATATGAAGGATAAACCAGATATGGAATCTAAACCCTAAATTTGGATTTTTATCAATGAATGAGAATAATATTATAATATTAATTATATTTTGAGTTTTCAGTGCTATAAATGTGTACTGCATATGTCTAGACTGATAATGGTTGGTCAATTATGGTAAATTATGTCATAACCCCTATATTGTGTTATTAAATCATAATTGTTAAACTCAGTTGTGAATTCAAAACTGAGCAGTAATTGTGTTATATGAATTTTACTGTGCATTATAGAATTTCTATATTTAGGAAAAACCCTAATTATTATTTGACAACCTTAATTTGCTAAAATTAGAAACCCTAATGATTATTTTTGTGAATTATAATGATAATTAGGAAACCCTAATTGTTAATTTTGGAACCCTAATAGTATTAAAGAACCCTAATTTAAAAACCCTAATTTCAAATTAGTGTGTTTTAATTAAAATTTTATTACACTTTAATTTTAATTTTTCAAACCCTAGAAATATTTGGGAAACCTTAAGATTTAAAATCTAGTGATTAAACCCTAGATTCAAGTACCTTGGACAAGAATACCCTTGATATTAAAATAAAATTACCAAAGTGCCCTTTTTGTCCCATATGTTGAATTATTGTTAGCCAAATCTAGCAATATCTTGCTAGCCACCCTAGTCTACCTAGCTATGAGCTTACAAGCTACAAAGCTCATCCATGTGATCATTCAATACATTGCATCAATTCATTTGCTAGATCAAGAAAGAGAAAGTCTCATATTTTACATCCTTTGTGCTCTTTACTCATCCAAGACTCTCTCTCTAAAACGCACGAAATTAAGTAACATTTCAGTCTCTAAATCAAGCCCCACGATCACACTTAACAAATCAGAAGTCAAAATCAAGAACTTGTTCATAAAAAAGGTAAGAACCTTAGAAGAAATCTGATCTTGATCAAAGTGTTAGATGTTAGTTTTTGTGTGTTAAACATGTAATATGTAGTATATAATGATGATCTGGGTTGCTCGATGTTAGATCTATAACATCTAGACGCTCGGATTTGAAGTTTTTAAAAATCTGGAAAACTTTATTTTTGTGACTGACAATTGAATGTCAGGTCTGGTAGATCTCTAGATGTTAATGATTTTTGTGTTTTTAATGTTTGAACATGTAGTGTGCTATGAGGTCTGTAATCTAGAACTTGTAGTAGTACCAGAGCATGCTTATAATGTCAGATAATCATGGTCAAAGGTCGTTGACCGACCATGACTTTCTAAAATCTAGGCAACCCAGAAAGTATAAAACTGAGTCTGACAACATACTTTAGCTTCTTGATCTATCAGGTAATATGTGATTTGATGTTGTTGTTATGAACATGTTGTAACTGGTAATATGGACTGTAGACCCATGCCTTAAGATGCCATAAACAATCAACAGATCAAATGTAACAACTGGTCAAAGTAGACAACTTGTACTGATTTTACATTTCTGGGAATTTCCAGAAACGTGAAGAACATCTTTCTGACATAGGTTGACTGCATAAGATCTTTTAACTATGATGTTGAATTACTGATTTGTTGTTATAGTAATGTTCCTTGTAATGCATAGTATATATTTGAACCATTAAACGACATAAATCATGAACATAACATAAAGTAAATTGAGTATGAAAGTGATAGGATGAACTATTGGGTTTCTGGAAAAACCCAGAAACGTTCTGACAAGAACTTGTTGAGCCCAGATCATTTTGATTATTTAGTAGTAAAGGTCACATAACTAAACAAGTTAATATAATAACACATATATAAATATTTTTCTTGATTTTTTTATTTTTATTTTTTGTTAATATCTATGCACTGTAGATTCCCCCGAACTCGTTTATTTAGTTCCTTTTAGCCTTCCTGACAACATTTACATATGTCATTAACATTTGAACTTCAAAGTTCCCCCATAAGATAATTATGAACTCCTTTGATCCAAATCAGTTCAAATAAACAAATCTACATTCTAACCAGTTACACAAGCTTCTGGAAAACTTAGAATACCATCATGACTCAATTTAGAGGTAAGCAACAATTACCAATTCTATTTAAATTAACATAAAATACCAATCTCATCATTGGCCAAGCCACACCAACCCATCACACAGATTCATGCAAAAATGCAATTAGAATACATGAAACACATTCTAATGCAACACATATATGAATATGCAATTAACTACCACATATTATATGCAAACTAAATGCAAAAACACAATGCTAACACATAAAAACAACGAACTACAATGCAAATAACTAACTATATGTAGTACGACACTAAAATGCCCCCAAACATAAACTAGACATTTTCCTCAATGGCTGAAATAGAAAAAAGTGAAGCAGATGACTTTCCTGAAAATATAGCAATCTTCCTCCTTGTTCGCTAAGTTTGGAGAATAGGCTATGCACATGGAACAAATTGGGAACTACACTTAAATTTGACTTGAATAACTTGTAAAACCACGATAGAAACAATTTTATTAAATCATAAATAAATGAAAATTCAAAAACTAAAAATTAAACTTGGGTTGCCTCTCAATAAGCGCTTGTTTTATAGTCTCAGTCTGACTGTTTCAACTCTTTATCCAATTTCCCTTCAAAAATTAAGGAGCCCTCTATCCATTAGTAGCAATTTATCTTTTGTAAGCTTCCTAACATAAAGGGTTATTGAATCATAGCCATCTAGCATGTTGTTTTTAAATTAATTCTTCTTTAACACCTTCAAGTAGCTAGGCTTTTGCCCAATAATGTTTGTGAAGAGATTGTGGCATTGAAGCTTGTCAAACACAACAACCTCTACTTCTATCTTCCCTTTGCAATCCCACCATAGCTCCAAAGTAATACTAGCTCTCATGTCACAAAGAACTTTGTTGACGACATGACTACCAATTAGGCACGGGATTGCAAAACTTCCCGGATCTTTGAACTTTGACAGAGAAGGCACATGGGGCACTTTCAAAAGTGGCTCTATCAAAAGTGGCTCGTCTTCTTTGAAACTCAAAGTTAGATCTTCGTCGACCTCCTTTTCCTGGTCCCCAATTGTCTCATCTCTTTCAACATCTACATCATTTAGCACTTCCTGTTGTAGATTTGGTTCAGGCTTTCCATCAGTCTCGGGTACCATGTCATGGGCCAAGTGTCTTGAGGACAATTATTTGAGGCATTGATGAGTTGTTCCATTTGGTTCACAAGATTTTGACTTGACATCTCCTGACTAATCCTCCTCTCCTCACTTGAATCTATGAACTTGGACAGAAGTTCCTCCAAATTTGAATTTTCTTCCTCTTGTAGTGGAGGTGGACATTAGAATTCCAATGGGTATGTTTGACTTAGAGCATAAAATTGATCTTGATTATTATGGCTCCATGAAAAATCTGGATGATACCCCCAATTCTGATCATAGTTGTTGGGATATGCATAATTGTTGGGGTTGTCACTGCCATACTGTACCAACTAGAAACTGGTGGCACATTGATGACTCAGATGATTTCCGACACAATAATCACAAATGACGCTAAACTTTGAATATATTGTTCTGCTAAAGCGTCAAGCTTCCTAGAAAGTGTCTTTAACAGTACTGACAATGCAAAAATTGTATCGGGTCCATCAATCTTTGCTTCCCTTGGCTGAGTCATACACAAATACAACCACTGATAATTAAATTCAGCCGTGGTACCTGAAAAGAAAGTAAAATAGAAAGAGAAATAAATAAATAAACTTTTAAAATATGACTAATTTAATTGAAATTAATATTGATAAAAATTATTAAACTAATTCCCCGACAACGACGCCAAAAAACTTGTTAGTCAAAATCGAATTGAGTACAACACGCAAGTATACGTTGTCAACAAGTAATAAATTGAAAGTAGAGTATCGTTCCCACGAGAAATTATTTAATAAAAATAATCAAGTACTAACTCTTAACCAAAATAATTTTATTTAAACAAATGATTTAAGATTATGAATTAAAATATTTACTAAAACTAATACTAACTACGACTAGTTTAAATCAGATTATGGAGGTTTAAAATCACGACTTCACTTGTTGCTTCCCCTTAAATTAATACACTTCTTATTAACTATGCTCACTATTCGGGATTGTTAATCATGAACTTATTAGTATTTATAACCACATTCCGATGCATTAAAAATATATCAATCCAAATCCACAGTTGATAGAATTGAATCAAACATCCTAATTAATTAATTCACTATATATCTATGTGAATTACAATAAAAAAGTATTTAAAGTATAGGTTCCCTTATCAGATTACATGCGGCATATAGGTATATCTATATCCTAAACATAAATTGTAGCACTACCAAATCTGGGTCCAAATTTGGGTCCCTTGAACCTCGAACTTTGTGTGTCACGACACATCTTCTTACACATTCTATAACTAACGCTGAATATATAAACATACATTCTTCATTACTGTAAGACCCCAACTTTTATGAATAAAGATGAATTTTCTATAAATATCAATTTTAAATATTAAGGAGTAAATTTGATATAATGTTATAGTTGTGGGTAATATTTAAAAATTTTGTAAAGTACACAAGTTGTTATATTATATTCGATTGGTCGGGGAATATTCGTTTTAACAGGGAATATTCGTATGACAACACAATCATTAGTGGACCCCACAACGGAATTATTGTCGGAATGAGAAAACGACATAAATATCTGTTTATGAAAATAACGACAGAAGTTTTACCGTTAACTGTTGAATTAACCGGTGTTAAAAGTAAAATAATACGCGTGGTTGCATAGTAGCACACGGTATTGATTATTGATGCATACGTGAGAAGTCACTCAGTTATACTCAATTATTGTTACAGTAATTGATGCATCATATCTCTCATATTATTGATTCAATTATTGTCACAGTATCATCTGCATAATATTTAATATTATTAAATCAATAATTGAGATGACAAAGTTATTAATATTATTGTTTACAATATTGACGATGTCTAGAAGTTCTGTCAATGAGATGTTTGGTCACCTAATTGCGCGCTAATAAGGAGAAATCCTTATTGGAAAGCCCCCTCTTTCCTGAGAAAGATCTGTTGTTAAATATTGTAAATCATAATAATGATGATAAATATTGAGGGGATTTTTATGAAGTATTTGATGTAAATTTTACTTATTTTATGGATCCCCATTTACCCATTTTTTAAAATAATCGGAAAAAGTTATCTCAATTATATATATATATATATATATTAATTTGTAATGGGGGGGGGGTTAGTTTGCCTTAATGGCAGGGAAGTGTTTATATATATATATATATATATATATATATATATATATATATATATATGTGTGTGTGTGTGTGTGTGTGTGTGTGTGTGTGTGTGTGTGTGTGTTTGGTAAATGAAAAGAGGGGGGGGATATCTTCACGTGGGATTTATATATATGGTATATATGTATGTTTGTATGCCTTGAATGATTGTGCAATGACCGATTATATATGTATATATTATAAGTTTTGTTTTATTATATTATAAATAAAATATACTATATTTTATTTAAAAAATTTCGTTTTATTAGAATATTTTATTGTATATAGTCTTTGCATAGTAAATCAAAAATTTCAAAGTTTTCATTGAATTGAATTCTTCGTGAATATAGCCAATCGTATGCGTTCGTGATTTTAATATTCAAATAGTATCCTTCCATTCTCCTATAAATAGGATGCTTATTTAGAATTGAAAATCACACCAATATCAGAGAATTTTTCTTCTATAATCTTGATCGTATTTCTTTAGAGTTTTAGAAAGTTTTGAGCGTAGAAAATAGTGAAAGTTTTCTTCAAGAATATCCGCGCTATACCAGTTGAAATACTCTTCTTTTCAAGGTAAGAGATATTATTTTTGTTCAGTATTCGTATAAAATAATATTTTCTTCCATACTCTGTAGTATGTATGTGACGCACCCAAAATCGGTATACATCACCTATTCTGAGTCGCCAAATACATGGTACAAAATTCAAATACAACTTAATTATACAAAAGTCGTGTAAAATACGACTAAACATATGCTATGAGTTTTAATACATATATTGTCATCTGGACAAAATACAAACTCAATGGGGGTCCTCATTATATTTATTATCACACTATTTCATAGAATAGTGAGGACTACTAATGCTATTATCTGGATCATCACTCTGTTCCCCGACTAGTCCCCTCGCTACGTTCTCATTTCTCAAGAGAACAATGAAAGCAAAAGGTGAGCTCAACTAGCCCAAGAAGAAATATTATGACTAAGATAATGAAGAATAAATTATCATTAGCCTTCAACAGTGTTAAACTGATAAAATATAACAAATATCAAGTTTAATTGCAGCGGAACAAGCAATCCATTAGAAGCGTCAAGTAGAGAATAAAATCTACTATCTTCTATGATTTAAAAGGTTTTTCATGACTTTTATCGTTGAGACTGAGCTTAATAAATAATTCACATCATCCCTGCACTACGGCCAAGGATATTCATTACTATCACAACCAAAAATTATCTATGCACCACAACCAAGGATATTCGTGTATTCATCAATGGTCATGATCATGCCAACAACTGTCCATCAATGCACTACGAGTCAATGAGGACTTTTTCCACATCATTTGTAACATTACGGTCATAATTACACCGAATAATCCCTGGTCATAATCATACCAAGTCCATCTATGCACTACAGGCCACAGATGACTTTCAACATAATATAAACATGAGGATGATGACAATGATATAAGAATTCAATAAAACAAGTTCAATAACTAATTTATCTAGAAACTAATAATGTCAAAATTGTTAACATGATACTTCTTTGTAGAGTAACACTCAAGAATGCTTAGAAGAATATTTCTATGAAAAGATATTGGATGAAGTGCAAATATCAAGGATATTCCACTAATTTCATGGAGTATAAAAGTCAAAAGTTTAACCAACTGAGTATAATAAAGAATGGAATAACAAAAGAAATCACCAGGCATGCGATAGACCGCACAGACAGGTTATTCCAACGGAATAATAAATAATGGAACTGTGTCGTAAAGAACGCACCGACAGAGGATATTCCAATGTAATAATAAATAATGGAACCAGGTCATGTGTAAACGCACCGAGAGGATGTTCCAACAAAATAATAAACAACGGAACTAGGTCATGCGTAAACGCACAGACAAGATGTTCCAGCAGAATAATAAATAATGGAAATACAGAAGAATTTTTCCAAGTATAGGGTATCCCGCGTATACAGGTTATTCCAACAGAATAATAAAGAATGGAATAAGAAAAGAATTTCACCAATAAGAAAGAAGGAATACCCTTAACGAGTACAACAAATAATATCCCTTACCGTAAAAGAAAAATATTTTGACTGGTAGGGCGATGATGTACTCAAAGAAAACTTGCACTACGCTCAAAGCTTTCTTAAACTCTAAAGAAATACGCTCAAGATTATAGAAGAAGAACTCTCTCGATAGTTTCTCTCTCTAGAGTTTCAGTGAATTCGTAAGAAATAATGAAGGAATGAGCTTCTATTGATCGATTTCGCAATCAATGAATACGTGCAAGTATACACGGTCAACAAGTAATAAAGTGAAAGTAGAGTATCGTTCCCACGAGGAATTATTTAATAAAAATCACCAAGTACTAATTCTTAACCAAACTAATTTTATTTAAACAATCTCAAATCGTGTTTTTTCTAATTAAGAAAACTAAATTAACTAATTAAAACTGAGATTTTAACGAATGAATTCAAATAAATAAAGATTAAGACTTCAATATCCCCAATTATGAATTATAAATCAATTATCCAATTATCCCAATTATTATGCCTCTTTGAATTGTTAACAGGAATTCTCAAATGCCAAAAGTCCTTTTCAAGTGATCAATTGCCTTCTATTTAATCCAGATTAATCTTGCTATATTCCTATGCAAAACAATTGAATTAAACTCTTCCAATCCCAATTCCTTACGTGTTACATGCATGTAACGAGATATTTCCATTCAATTCACAAACCTAATTATTCATCATGCAAATAACTAAGTCACATGATATCATGTCCGATTCTAACCCTAGAATTCCTCTTCCAATTCCTTCTAGAGTAACAAAGTAATTCTTGATCAAATAATTAAGCAATAAGCACAAGACAAGATAAACAACTCACTTTAACATAAATAATTAGAATATAATGAATAACTAATTCATAGCCATAAAAGTTCAATTGAAATCTCAAAATAGTTAGTTCATAATTAATGAATTAAAACCAAGAATCCACAAATGAATAGACATCAAAAGATAAAAGTAAGATGAGAGAAGAGAATAGAATCATTGTCAAGCAAATCGATGCTCCCTCTTGCTCTTGCTCTTGATCTTCAATGGTCTCCAAGTTGCTTCAATCTCCAAAACTAATAAGAACTAGGGTTATTTTCTAATCTAAAGGAGTGTTTAATCTAGGCTAAGCTATGTAATCTCCCTTATTTTATGCCTTACATCATGTATTTATAGGTTACAAGTCTAATTTTTAGTTTAGGAACAAACCCAATCCAATTTGGAGTCAAAAGGTGTTAAAATTCGCCAAAAAGCGCGTCCGGGCCATCACCAAGACCTTCCCTCAGCCCATTTCAGCTGGGCAGCACGGCTCAAACTCTGCTCCCCAGTCCGCTGGGCGCTGCTAGGCAAAGGCTAAAATGGGCGCTCAAGGCCGGCCCAAAATCCGACATTTTCTGCTCCGACGTCCTTTGGGAAAATGGCCATAACGTCTTCGTCCGAACTTCGATTTTGATGATTCAAGATGTTCCGGAAAGAGGAGAAGTAGATCTACAACTTTTATTCTTTAAGTTTTTTGAAATAATGTCAGGAGCTATAGTCAAATTGGCTCTGAAGTGACTCTTTGTGTAAATGGCAAGCGAAAAGCGCGAATCTAGCCACCCCAAACATCGATCCATGTAACTTTTGTCCCAAATCCTACAAAACAATATAAAACATGCTTGAATAGACACAAACACATAAAAATATCCTAAAAGACTTAAGAACAACAATAAATTAAGCCAGAATGTATCCAATTCATGGGTATAAAACTCACTCATCAAATACCCCCAACTTAAATCTTTGCTTGTCCTCAAGCAAAAACACAAAAATGTTATGCAATGCAATGTAATGAAACTAATCTATATGCCTCACTGAATCCAACGTTAATGAATGCGATGAAACAAGTCTATTCAATAGGCCTTAGAGAAATCAAGTAAACATGATAATACATCATATTAAAACAAATCGGTAATTTCCCAATCAATCATCAAATCTTAGGACATTATCACCGATATAGTGCGTGTGTGCTCCACAACAATGTTAAGCGATATAAAATCAAATTTAAGACATAATAGATATCTTTGAAGGCATCATATTGCAAATTCACAAAATTCACAAACAAGCTATATATCGACTAAAGTCAAACATCCACCAAGTTCAAGAGTCCAATCGGGATACTTATGCTTTACTTTTCATTACGGGGCTTTTTGCTCTTTTCCGTTTTATTGTTTTTTTTTAACCATAAGCGTGCAATGTCTCATTCCATTAGGCTAACAGTGTCACCCCTTAGCGAGCTTTCGACCAACGACTCCCAGACCATATAAGACCTTAGGGCGCTAGGTTTTAAGATACCCCTTCGGGCGTACTTACTCAAGTAACAAAGGCCCCGAAACAAAACTAGCCACGGTAATTTTTTTTTTCTTTTTTTTTTTTATAGATGGTTGGTGAGTGCGTTTTACGCTCCATCTCACGCTTGTGTTTATGGGGAGTGTTTCTCCTCAACCCACCACAAGACTCAACATGTTTTTTTTTTTTTTTTTTTTTTTTAAGCTTATATACCCCAAAATTTCCCCCCAAACTTAAGTTTTTATCAAAATTTAGCCATCTCACTTTATTCATGTCTTTCATTCCTTCACACTAGTATTATACTTAAGAAATCCATTATGTATCAATTTAAACTTAATCAGTTAACATAGCTGTTATTAACGTGTTAACCTTGATTATACCAGTTTCAAACAGGAAAAGATTCAATTCATAACAAGAAATCACATCAAAGCCTGAATATTCAATACTATACTTATCTACTTAACTCCAGTCTCATCATTGGCCAAAATAGACTTTTACTATCTAATGAGTTGAAATCATGCAAAAATAAACTAAAGCGCAACAAACATAGTAAACTAACTACTACTTTTTTGCGATTTTTAAATTTTTTTTTTAAACAAAAGCTGAATGCAAAAACTAAATGTAAATAACCCGAAAACATAACGAACTACAATGTAAATAACTAACTATATGCAATACGACACTAAAATGCCCCCAAACTTAAACTAGACATTGTCCTCAATGGCTACAATAGAAAAAATTAAAGCAGAGGACTTCCCTGAAAATATAGCCATCTTCCTCCTTGTCCGCTAAGTTTGGAGAATAGGCTAAGCACATGGAACAAATTGGGCACCACACTTGAATTTGACTTGAATAACCTGTAAAACCATGATAGAAGCAATTTTATTAAATCCTAAATAAATGCAAATTCCAAACTACTAATATAAAACTTAATAAAAATTAAAAATTAAAATTAAACTTGGGTTGCCTCCCAATAAGCGCTTGTTTTATAGTCTCAGCCTGACTTCTTCAATTCTCTATCCAATTCCCCTACGAAAGTTGAGGAACCCTCCATCCATCGGAAATAATATAGCTTTTGGTAGGTTCCCATTTGTAATAGCCATTGTATTAAAGTCACCTAGAATGCTTTCTTGAGATAATATCACATTCAAGAACGTCCAGCATCTAGGTGGTTTCTCCATTGTGTCTACGTGAATATATTACGGCATAGAGGCATCGGACACAACAATTTCTTCTTCTATCTTCTCTAGCTCATCGCACCATGGTTTGAAGGTGTACTTGCTTTTACATCACGAGAGAGTATTGCCGAGCGACATGACTACCAATCGGACAAGGTTTTGCAAATCTAAGCAGGACTCTCGAAGCTGTGGAGGAGAAGGCACTTGAGGCATAAATAACATTGGCTCATCATCATTGGTTCTCACAATTAGTTCTTCACCGACCTTGTTGTCATTATCCCCACTTGTCTCCTCTTTTTCATCTCGTGGCTCATCCAGTTGTAGATTTGGCTCGGGCTCACCACCGGGCTCGGAATCCATGTCATAGGGCCAGGTGTATTGAGGACGGTTGTTCAACGCATGTGCTATCTGTTCCACTTGATTTTCCAAATTCTTGATCAACGCCCCTTGGCTTTTTTAAATTCAGCTCTACTTGATTCATTTTCTTGTCTTGTTCCTCATTCCTTTTTGCAGAAGCTTTAATAAATTTTTCCAAGGCTTCCTCCCAATTTGAATGTTCTTCCTGTTATAGTGGAGGTGGACACAAGAAATCCTGTGGGTATGTTGGACTTGGAGCATAAAATTGATCTTGATTGTTACTCCATGAAAAATCCGGGTGATACCCCCAATCCTGATGATAGTTGTTGGGATAGACATAATTATTGGGGTAATCACCACTATACTTTATCTTAAACTGTACCGGCTCGAAACTGATGGTGCATTGATGACTCATATGATTTCCAGCACAATAATCACAAGTAACCACTATACTTTGACGACGCTGAGCTTCAAAAGCTTCAAACATCCTCGAAAGTGTCTCAATCTGTGCTGACAATGTAGAAAGTTTCTCAAGTCTTTCAATCTCCACTCCCCTTGGTTGAGTCATGTTCGTGTATGGCCATTGATACACAAAGTCATCCATGGTACACAAAAAAGAGAAATATAGAAAGAGAATTAAAATAAAAATAAAAATGTTTAAATTAAGACTAATTTGATTGAAATTAATATTGGTAAATAATTATTAAATTAATTCCCTAAGAAATGGCGCCTAAAAAACTTGTTGATCGATTTTTGCAATCAATGAATAATACGCAAGTATACACGATCAACAAGTAATAAAGTGAAAGTAGAGTATCGTTCCCACGAGGAATTATTTAATAAAAATCACCAAGTACTAATTCTTAACCAAACTAATTTTATTTAAACAATCTCAAATCGTGTTTTTTCTAATTAAGAAAACTAAATTAACTAATTAAAAGCTGAGATTTTAACGAATGAATTCAAATAAATAAAGATTAAGACTTCAATATCCCCAATTATGAATTATAAATCAATTATCCAATTATCCCAATTAT
Organism: Panax ginseng; assembly: GCA_020205605.1. NCBI lineage: Eukaryota > Viridiplantae > Streptophyta > Magnoliopsida > Apiales > Araliaceae > Panax > Panax ginseng. Next base: position 37,782,154 of record CM035150.1, on the reverse strand, counting down.
TATGCCCTCTTGAATTGTTATGAGAATTCTCAAATGCCAAAAGTCCTTTTTCAAGTGATCAATTGCCTTCTATTTAATCCAGATTAATCTTGCTATATTCCTATGCAAAACAATTGAATTAAACTCTTTCCAATCCCAATTCCTTACGTGTTGTTACATGCGTGACAGATATTTCCATTCAATTCACAAACCTAATTATTCATCATGCAAATAACTAAGTCACATGATATCATGTCCAGTTCTAACCCTAGAATTCCTCTTCCAATTCCTTCTAGAGTAACAAAGTAATTACTGATCAAATAATTAAGCAATAAGCACAAGACAAGATAAACAACTCACTTTAACATAAATAATTAGAATATAATGAATAACTAATTCATAGCCATAAAAAGTTCAATTGAAATCTCAAAAATAGTTAGTTCATAATTAATGAATTAAAACCAAGAATCCTGGTTGAATAGACATCAAAAGATAAAAGTAAGATGAGAGAAGAGAATAGAATCATTGTCAAAGAAATCGATGCTCCCCTCTTGCTCTTGCTCTTGATCTTCAATGGTCTCCAAGTTGCTTCAATCTCCAAAACTAATAAGAACTAGGGTTATTTTCTAATCTAAAGGAGTGTTTAATCTAGGCTAAGCTATGTAATCTCCCCTTATTTTATGCCTTACATCATGTATTTATAGGTTACAAGTCTAATTTTTAGTTTAGGAACAAACCCAATCCAATTTGGAGTCAAAAAGGTGTTAAAATTCGCCCAAAACGCGTCCAGGCCATCACCAAGACCTTCCCCAGCGCCCCAGCGCTGGGCACGCACTGCTCAAACTCGCTGCCCCGGCGCCCGGCGCTAGGCATAGGCCTAAAATGGGCGCCCCGGCGCTGGCCCAAAATCCGACATTTTCTGCTCCGACGTCCTTTGGGAAAATGGCCATAACGTCTTCGTCCGAACTTCGATTTTGATGATTCAAGATGTTCCGGAAAGAGGAGAAGTAGATCTACAACTTTTATTCTTTAAGTTTTTTGAAATAATGTCAGGAGCTATAGTCAAATTGGCTCTGAAGTGACTGCTGTGTAAATGGCAAGCCGAAAACGCGAATCTAGCCACCCCAAACATCGATCCATGTAACTTTTGTCCCAAATCCTACAAAACAATATAAAACATGCTTGAATAGACACAAACACATAAAAATATCCTAAAAGACTTAAGAACAACAATAAATTAAGCCCGAATGTATCCAATTCATGGGTATAAAACTCACTCATCAAATACCCCCAAACTTAAATCTTTGCTTGTCCTCAAGCAAAAAACACAAAAATGTTATGCAATGCAATGTAATGAAACTAATCTATATGCCTACGAATCCAACAAAGAATGATGAAACAAGTCTATTCAACCTAGGCCTTAGAAATCAAGTAAACATGATAATACATCATATTAAAACAAATCGGTAATTTCCCAATCAATCATCAAATCTTAGATCTGTTATCAACGATATAGTGCGTGTGTGCTCCACAACAATGTTAAGCGATATAAAATCAAATTTAAGACATAATAGATATCTTTGAAGGCATCATACGATTGCAAATTCACAAAATTCACAAACAAGCTATATCCAACTAAAGTCAAACATCCACCAAGTTCAAGAGTCCAATCTGGGATACTTATGCTTTACTTTTCATTACGGGGGCTTTTTGCTCTTTTTCCGTTTTATTGTTTTTTTTAACCATAACTGTGCAATGTCTCATTCCATTAGGCTAACAAGATGTCACCCCTTAGCGAGCTTTCGACCAACGACTCCTGGGACATATAAGACCTTAGGCGCTAGGTTTTAAGATACCCCTTGGTGTACTTTACTCAAGTAACAAAGGCCCCAAACAAAACTAGCCACGGTAATTTTTTTTTTTTTTTTCTTTTTTTATAGATGGTTGGTGAGTGCGTTTACGCTCCATCTCACGCTTGTGTTTATGGGGAGTGTTTCTCCTCAACCCACCACAAGACTCAACATGTTTTTTTTTTTTTTTTTTTTTTAAGCTTATATACCCCAAAATTTCCCCCAAACTTAAGTTTTTATCAAAATTTAGCCATCTCCTTTATTCATGTCTTTCATTCCTTCACACTAGTATTATACTTAAGAAATCCATTATGTATCAATTTAAACTTAATCGATTAACATAGGTTATTAACGTCTTAACCTTGATTATACCATTTCAAACAGGAAAAGATTCAATTCATAACAAGAAATCACATCAAAGCACGAATATTCAATACTATACTTATCTACTTAACTCCGGTCTCATCATTGGCCAAAATAGACTTTTTACTATCTAATGATTTGAAATCATGCAAAAATAAACTAATCTGCAACAAACATAGTAAACTAACTACTATTTTTTGCGATTTTTAAATTTTTTTTTAAACAAAAAAACTGAATGCAAAAACTAAATGTAAATAACCGAAAACATAACGAACTACAATGTAAATAACTAACTATATGCAATACGACACTAAAATGCCCCCAAACTTAAACTAGACATTGTCCTCAATGGCTACAATAGAAAAAATTAAAGCAAGAGGACTTCCACGAAAATATAGCCATCTTCCTCCTTGTCCGCTTAAGTTTGGAGAATAAATTTAAGCACATGGAACAAATTGGGCACCACACTTGAATTTGACTTGAATAACTCAGAAAACCATGATAGAAGCAATTTTATTAAATCCTAAATAAATGCAAATTCAAACTACTAATATAAAACTTAATAAAAATTAAAATTAAAATTAAACTTGGGTTGCCTCCCAATAAGCGCTTGTTTTATAGTCTCAAATTTGACTTCTTCAATTCTCTATCCAATTTCCCTACGAAAGTTGAGGAACCCTCCATCCATCGGAAATAATATAGCTTTTGGTAGGTTCCCATTTGTAATAGCCATTGTATTAAAGTCACCTAGAATGCTTTCTTGAGATAATATCACATTCAAGAACGCCCGGCATCTAGGTGGTTTTCTCCATGTAATCTGTGAATATATTACGCATAGAGGCTTGTCAGACACAACAATTTCTTCTTCTATCTTCTCTAGCTCATCGCACCATGGTTTTGAAGGTGTACTTGCTTTTACATCACAGAGAGTATTGCTGACGACATGACTACCAATCGGACAAGGTTTTGCAAATCTAACTTAGGACTCTTGAGCTGTGGAGGAGAAGGCACTTGAGGCATAAATAACATTGGCTCATCATCATTGGTTCTCACAATTAGTTCTTCACCGACCTTGTTGTCATTATCCCCACTTGTCTCCTCTTTTTCATCTCGTGGCTCATCCAGTTGTAGATTTGGCTCGGGCTCACCTGCCGGGCTCGGAATCCATGTCATAGGGCAGTGTATTGAGGATTCGGTTGTTCAACGATGTGCTATCTCTGTTCCACTTGATTTTCCAAATTCTTGATCAACGCCCTTGGCTTTTTTAAATTCAAAGCTCTACTTGATTCATTTTCTTGTCTTGTTCCTCATTCCTTTTGCGAAAGCTTTAATAAATTTTTCCAAGGCTTCCTCCCAATTTGAATGTTCTTCTGTTATAGTGGAGGTGGACACAAGAAATCCTGTGGGTATGTTGGACTTGGAGCATAAAATTGATCTTGATTGTTACTCCATGAAAATCCGGGTGATACCCCAATCGATGATAGTTGTTGGGATAGACATAATTATTGGGGTAATCACCACTATATCATCTTATTTCAAACCCGATGGTGCATTGATGACTCATATGATTTCCAAGACAATAATCACAAGTAACCACTATATATACTTTGGCAATATTTGAGCTTCAAAAAGCTTCAAACATCCTCGAAAGTGTCTCAATCTGTACGACAATGCAGAAAGTTTCTCAAGTCTTTCAATCTCCACTCCCCTTGGTTGAGTCATGTTGGTGTATGGCCATTGATACACAAAGTCATCCATGGTACACTAAAAAGAGAAATATAGAAAGAGAATTAAAATAAAAATAAAAATGTTTAAATTAAGACTAATTTGATTGAAATTAATATTGGTAAATAATTATTAAATTAATTCCTAAGAAGCGGCGCCAAAAACTTGTTGATCGATTTTGTAATCAATGAATAATGCAAGTATACACGATCAACAAGTAATAAAGTGAAAGTAGAGTATCGTTCCACGAGGAATTATTTAATAAAAATCACCAAGTACTAATTTTAACCAAACTAATTTTATTTAAACAATCTCAAATCGTGTTTTTTCTAATTAAGAAAACTAAATTAACTAATTAAAAGCGAGATTTTAACGAATGAATTCAAATAAATAAAGATTAAGACTTCAATATCCCCAATTATGAATTATAAATCAATTATCCAATTATCCCAATTATTATGCCCTCTTGAATTGTTAGCGAGGAATTCTCAAATGCCAAAAGTCCTTTTCCAAGTGATCAATTGCCTTCTATTTAATCCAGATTAATCTTGCTATATTCTATGCAAAACAATTGAATTAAACTCTTTCCAATCCCAATTCCTTTACGTGTTACATGCAATAATGTAACAGATATTTCCATTCAATTCACAAACCTAATTATTCATCATGCAAATAACTAAGTCACATGATATCATGTCCGATTCTAACCCTAGAATTCCTCTTCCAATTCCTTCTAGAGTAACAAAGTAATTCTTGATCAAATAATTAAGCAATAAGCACAAGACAAGATAAACAACTCACTTTAACATAAATAATTAGAATATAATGAATAACTAATTCATAGCCATAAAAAGTTCAATTGAAATCTCAAAAATAGTTAGTTCATAATTAATGAATTAAAACCAAGAATCCTGGTTGAATAGACATCAAAAGATAAAAGTAAGATGAGAGAAGAGAATAGAATCATTGTGTAAACCAAATCTGATGCTCCCCTCTTGCTCTCTTGCTCTTGATCTTCAATGGTCTCCAAGTTGCTTCAATCTCCAAAACTAATAAGAACTAGGGTTATTTTCTAATCTAAAGGAGTGTTTAATCTAGGCTAAGCTATGTAATCTCCCTTATTTTATGCCTTACATCATGTATTTATAGGTTACAAGTCTAATTTTTAGTTTAGGAACAAACCCAATCCAATTTGGAGTCAAAAGGTGTTAAAATTAGCCCAAAACGCGCGTCCAGGCCATCACCAAGACCTTCCCCTCAGCCCCAGTATTTGGGCACTGGGCACTCAAACTCTCTGCTCCCAATACTGCCAATGGGCATAACCTAAAATGGGCGCCCCAAGGCTGGCCCAAAATCCGACATTTTCTGCTCCGACGTCCTTTGGGAAAATGGCCATAACGTCTTCGTCGAACTTGATTTTGATGATTCAAGATGTTCCGGAAAGAGGAGAAGTAGATCTACAACTTTTAGTCTTTAAGTGTTTTGAAATAATGTCAGGAGCTATAGTCAAATTGGCTCTGAAGTGACTCTTTGTGTAAATGGTGTCGAAAACGCGAATCTAGCCACCCCAAACATCGATCCATGTAACTTTTGTCCCAAATCCTACAAAACAATATAAAACATGCTTGAATAGACACAAACACATAAAAATATCCTAAAAGACTTAAGAACAACAATAAATTAAGCCCGAATGTATCCAATTCATGGGTATAAAACTCACTCATCAAATACCCCCAAACTTAAATCTTTTGCTTGTCCTCAAGCAAAAAAAACACAAAAATGTTATGCAATGCAATGTAATGAAACTAATCTATATGCCTACGAATCCAACAGTAATGATAGAAACAAGTCTATTCAACCGGCCTTAGAGAAATCAAGTAAACATGATAATACATCATATTAAAACAAATCAGTAATTTCCCAATCAATCATCAAATCTTAGGATCGTTATCATCGATATATAGTGCGTGTGTGCTCCACAACAATGTTAAGCGATATAAAATCAAATTTAAGACATAATAGATATCTTTGAAGGCATCATCGATTGCAAATTCACAAAATTCACAAACAAGCTATATCCAACTAAAGTCAAACATCCACCAAGTTCAAGAGTCCAATCTGGGATACTTATGCTTTACTTTTCATTACGGGGCTTTTTGCTCTTTTCCGCTTTTTTATTGTTTTTTTTTAACCATAAGCGTGCAATGTCTCATTCCATTAGGCTAACAATTGTCACCCCTTAGCGAGCTTTCGACCAACGACTCCCAGACCATATAAGACCTTAGGGCGCTAGGTTTTAAGATACCCCTTCGGGTGTACTTACTCAAGTAACAAAGGCCCCGAAACAAAACTAGCCACGATAATTTTTTTTTTCTTTCTCTTTTTTTATAGATGGTTGGTGAGTGCGTTTTACGCTCCATCTCACGCTTGTGTTTATGGGGAGTGTTTCTCCTCAACCCACCACAAGACTCAACATGTTTTTTTTTTTTTTTTTTTTTAAGCTTATATACCCCAAAATTTCCCCCCAAACTTAAGTTTTTATCAAAATTTAGCCATCTCCGCCTATTCATGTCTTTCATTCCTTCACACTAGTATTATACTTAAGAAATCCATTATGTATCAATTTAAACTTAATCGATTAACATAATTTGTTATTAACGTCTTAACCTTGATTATACCGAGTTTCAAACAGGAAAAGATTCAATTCATAACAAGAAATCACATCAAAGCACTGAATATTCAATACTATACTTATCTACTTAACTCCGGTCTCATCATTGGCCAAAATAGACTTTTACTATCTAATGATTGAAATCATGCAAAATAAACTAATCGCAACAAACATAGTAAACTAACTACTATTTTTGCGATTTTTAAATTTTTTTTTTTTAAACAAAAAACTGAATGCAAAAACTAAATGTAAATAACCCGAAAACATAACGAACTACAATGTAAATAACTAACTATATGCAATACGACACTAAAATGCCCCCAAACTTAAACTAGACATTGTCCTCAATGGCTACAATAGAAAAAATTAAAGCAGAGGACTTCCCTGAAAATATAGCCATCTTCCTCCTTGTCCGCTAAGTTTGGAGAATAGGCTAAGCACATGGAACAAATTGGGCACCACACTTGAATTTGACTTGAATAACCTGTAAAACCATGATAGAAGCAATTTTATTAAATCCTAAATAAATGCAAATTCCAAACTACTAATATAAAACTTAATAAAATTAAAAATTAAAATTAAACTTGGGTTGCCTCCCAATAGCGCTTGTTTTATAGTCTCACCGACTTCTTCAATTTCTATCCAATTCCCTACGAAAGTTGAGGAACCCTCCATCCATCCGAAATAATATAGCTTTTGGTAGGTTCCCATTTGTAATAGCCATTGTAGATTAAAGTCACCTAGAATGCTTTCTTGAGATAATATCACATTCAAGAACGTCCAAGCATCTAGGTGGTTTCTCCATTGTGTGTCGTGAATATATTACGGCATAGAGGCTTGTCGACACAACAATTTCTTCTTCTATCTTCTCTAGCTCATCGCACCATGGTTTCAAGGTGTACTTGCTTTTACATCACAGAGAGTATTGCCGAAGCGACATGACTACCAATCGGACAAGGTTTTGCAAATCTAACTTGGGACTCTTGAACTGTGGAGGAGAAGGCACTTGAGGCATAAATAACATTGGCTCATCATCATTGGTTCTCACAATTAGTTCTTCACCGACCTTGTTGTCATTATCCCCACTTGTCTCCTCTTTTTCATCTCGTGGCTCATCCGGTTGTAGATTTGGCTCGGGCTCACCACCTGCTCGGAATCCATGTCATAGGGCGGTGTATTGAGGACGGTTGTTCAACGTATCTTTATCTGTTCCACTTGATTTTCCAAATTCTTGATCAACGCCCTTGGCTTTTTTAAATTTGACTCTACTTGATTCATTTTCTTGTCTTGTTCCTCATTCCTTTTTGCGAAGCTTTAATAAATTTTTCCAAGGCTTCCTCCCAATTTGAATGTTCTTCTGTTATAGTGGAGGTGGACACAAGAAATCCTGTGGGTATGTTGGACTTGGAGCATAAAATTGATCTTGATTGTTACTCCATGAAAAATCGGGTGATACCCCAATCCTCGATGATAGTTGTTGGGATAGACATAATTATTGGGGTAATCACCACTATCTTATATCGCACTCTACCAAACTCGATGGTGCATTGATGACTCATATGATTTCCAAAAGACAATAATCACAAGTAACCACTATACTTTGACGTATTTGAGCTTCAAAAAGCTTCAAACATCCTCGAAAGTGTCTCAATCAGGCGACAATGCGAGAAAGTTTCTCAAGTCTTTCAATCTCCTCCCCTTGGTTGAGTCATGTTCGTATGGCCATTGATACACAAAGTCATCCATGGTACACGAAAAGAGAGAAATATAGAAAGAGAATTAAAATAAAAATAAAAATGTTTAAATTAAGACTAATTTGATTGAAATTAATATTGGTAAATAATTATTAAATTAATTCCCGAAATGGCGCTTAAAAACTTGTTGATCGATTTACATAATCAATGAATACGTGCAAGTATATACGGTCAACAAGTAATAAAGTGAAAGTAGAGTATCGTTCCACGAGGAATTATTTAATAAAAATCACCAAGTACTAATTCTTAACCAAACTAATTTTATTTAAACAATCTCAAATCGTGTTTTTTCTAATTAAGAAAACTAAATTAACTAATTAAAACCGAGATTTTAACGAATGAATTCAAATAAATAAAGATTAAGACTTCAATATCCCCAATTATGAATTATAAATCAATTATCCAATTATCCCAATTATTATGCCTCTTGAATTGTTAATGAGAATTCTCAAATGCCAAAAGTCCTTTTCCAAGTGATCAATTGCCTTCTATTTAATCCAGATTAATCTTGCTATATTCCTATGCAAAACAATTGAATTAAACTCTTTCCAATCCCAATTCCTTACGTGTTACATGCATGTAAACAGATATTTCCATTCAATTCACAAACCTAATTATTCATCATGCAAATAACTAAGTCACATGATATCATGTCCCGATTCTAACCCTAGAATTCCTCTTCCAATTCCTTCTAGAGTAACAAAGTAATTATCGATCAAATAATTAAGCAATAAGCACAAGACAAGATAAACAACTCACTTTAACATAAATAATTAGAATATAATGAATAACTAATTCATAGCCATAAAAAGTTCAATTGAAATCTCAAAATAGTTAGTTCATAATTAATGAATTAAAACCAAGAATCCTGTTGAATAGACATCAAAAGATAAAAGTAAGATGAGAGAAGAGAATAGAATCATTGACAAAGAACTGATGCTCCCTTTTGCTCTTGCTCTTGATCTTCAATGGTCTCCAAGTTGCTTCAATCTCCAAAACTAATAAGAACTAGGGTTATTTTCTAATCTAAAGGAGTGTTTAATCTAGGCTAAGCTATGTAATCTCCCTTATTTTATGCCTTACATCATGTATTTATAGGTTACAAGTCTAATTTTTAGTTTTAGAACAAACCCAATCCAATTTGAGTCAAAAGGTGTTAAAATTCGCCCAAAACGCGCGTCCAGGCCATCACCAAGACCTTCCAGTCACCAGCTGGGCACTGCAGCAACTCAAACTCTGCTCTCTAGCCCGGCGCAAGCATAGGTTTAAAATGGGCGCCCGAGGTGGCCCAAAATCCGACATTTTCTGCTCCGACGTCCTTTGGGAAAATGGCCATAACGTCTTCGTCCGAACTTCGATTTTGATGATTCAAGATGTTCCGGAAAGAGGAGAAGTAGATCTACAACTTTTATTCTTTAAGTTTTTGAAATAATGTCAGGAGCTATAGTCAAATTGGCTCTGAAGTGACTCTTTGTGTAAATGGCAAAGTTTAAAACGCGAATCTAGCCACCCCAAACATCGATCCATGTAACTTTTGTCCCAAATCCTACAAAACAATATAAAACATGCTTGAATAGACACAAACACATAAAAACATCCTAAAAGACTTAAGAACAACAATAAATTAAGCCCGAATGTATCCAATTCATGGGTATAAAACTCACTCATCATAAACTCTAAAGAAATACGCTCAAGATTATAGAAGAAGAACTCTCTCGATAGTTTCTCTCTCTAGAGTTTCAGTGAATTCGTAAGAAATAATGAAGGAATGAGCTTCTATTTATAGAAGAATGGACTGCATAGTAATTAATTCATGAACGGTCCAGATTGATTTACTTTAAACGGACGGTATCCAGATTGGCTTACAATAAAATATAATATATTCTATTTATAATCTAATAAAACGAATAACTTTATAAAAGTATTCTGTTTATATATAAAAAGATTTTACTATGCAAACACTATGCAGACACTATGCAAATACTATGAATAATAAAATATAATATATTCTAATTATTGTCTAATAAAATAGACAACTTTATAAAAGTATTCTATTTTATATAAAAAGATTTTACTATTAGTCTAATAAAACGAATAACTTTATAAAAGTATTTTGTTTTATATAAAAAGCTTTTCTGTTTTATTACATTAATAATACTAATAAAACAAAACTCATCATCATTATTATAATTCACAATATTAATCGACCAGGTCGTTCCCAGGAAAGAGGGAGCTTTCCAATAAGGATTTCTCCCCATTGGCGCGCAATTAGGTGACCAAACCTCTCATTTACAGAACTTCTAGACATCGTTAATATTGCAAATAATAATATTAATAACTTTGTCATCTCAATTATTGATTATAAAATATTGACAATAATTGAATCAAATAATGTGAGATACTACGCAAAGAATTATCGTAATAATAATTGAACAAAACCGAAAGTGACTTCTCACGTAAGCATCAATAATCAATACCGTGTGCCATCGCATCGTAACTACGCCAGATTATCTTGTATTTTTAAACAAGGTGTTTCAACAGTTAACGGTAAAACTTCCGACGTTATTTTCATAAAATATTTTTATCGTTTTCTTAATCCAACAATAATTTCGTTGTGGGGTCCACCAATGGTTGTGCCGTTGTACGAATATTCCCTGTTAAAACGAATATTCCCCGACCAATCGAATATTATATAACAACTTGCGTACTTTGCAAAATTTATAAATATTACCCACAACTATAACATTATATCAAATTCTTTCCATAATATTCAAAAATGATATTTATAGAAAATTCATCTTTACTCATAAAAGTTGGGGTCTTACAACCTCCCCTTCTTATGAAACGCCCTCGAAATTAGGGTACGTACCTGGTATGTCGAAGAGGTAAGGATACCTTGATTTCATTTCAGATTCTAACTCCTAAATCATTTCCTCAACATCGTGGTTTCTCCACAAAACTTTGACTTGAGGTATAACCTTGGAGCGTAGAATATGTTCCTTCTTATCCAAGATTTGAACATGGACCTCTTCATACGTCAAATCTTCCGCTATTTCGTCCGATTCTAACTCAATAATGTGGTTCGGGTCTTCCACATATTTACATAACATGGATATGTGAAAAACGTTATGAACACGAGACATACTTGGCGGTAAAGCGAGTCTATAGGCCATAGTTCCTACTCGATCGAGGATTAAAAATGGGCCGATGAATCGAGGATTGAGCTTTCCTCTCTTTTCAAATCTCGTAACTCCTTTCCATGGAGCAACATGTAACAACACATGATCTCCTATATCAAATTCCACGTCCTTTCGATGAAGATCAACATAACTCTTTTGTCGATCTTATGAGATTTTTATACGTTGTCGGATCATTTGAATCTTTTTCGTAGTCATACGTACCTACTTCGGTCCCAACAACGTTGCTTCACCCACCTCATCCCAGCATACTAGAGAACGCCACTTTCTTCCATACAACACCTCAAATGGAGCCATGCCAATACTTGCTTGATAATTGTTGTTGTAGAAAAACTCCACCAACGGTAAGAACTTATCCCAACATCCCTTGAAGTCAAGGACATAGAGTCTTTATAAATCTTCAAGAGTTTGAATAGTCCTCTCCGACTGCCCGTCCGTCTGAGGATGATATGCCGAGCTAAATCGCAAATCTGTGCCCAAAGCTTTCTGCAAACTAACCCAAAATCGTGAAGTGAATCTTGGGTCTCGATCAGAAACTATGGATACTGGCATACCATGCAATCTTACAATCTCGTTTATGTACATACGAGCAAGACTTTCAAGTGTATAAGTTTCTCGTATCGGTAAGAAATGAGCAGACTTTGTCAATCTATCAACAATGACCCAAATCGCATCTATACCTTGAGAAACCTTAGGAAGACAGGTAACGATATATATGGTAATGTGCTCCCACTTCCATTCTGGAATTTCAAGTGGTTGCAATGGACCTTTTGGTACTTGATGCTCCGCTTTAACTCGTTGACAAGTTAGACACCTTGAGATAAACAACACTATCTCTCTCTTCATATTGCTCCACCAAAATGTATGACGAATATCATGATACATTTTGGTACTCCCAAGATGGATTGTAAACGGTGTGTTGTGCGCCTCCATCATGATTTTATACTATAAATCAGGGTCGTTAGGAACACAAAGTCTAGAGTTGACTCGAAGTATTCCTTCTTCATTGATTCTTACTTCTGGCATAACACCTTCTTGCACTTTCTTCCTCATACGCATCAGCTCCAGGTCTGTAGCTTGAGCAGCTTTAACTTTATCAATTAAAGTTGGTTCTACTCGTATATTCGCCATCATCACATGGGTCCCTGGAGTCTTTAACTCTATCTTCATCCTTTGCAAGTCACACAAAATGGGCCTTTGTGTTGACAATATCGCACTCGTACTTGCATATGATCATCTACTCAATGTGTCAGCTACCACGTTCACTTTTCCAGGATGGTATTGGATGGTATGATCATAATCTTTCAATAGTTCAAGCCAACGTCGTTGTCACATGTTGAGTTCCTTTTGAGTGAAGAAATATTTGAGGCTTTTATGATCTGTAAAGATCTCATACCTTCTCCCTATACAAGTAATACCTCCAAATTTTAAGTGTGAAGACAACAGCTGCTAACTCTAGGTCATGAGTAGGATAATTCCTCTCATATTCTATGAGTTGTCTTGAGGCATAGGCTATGACTTTCCCATGTTGCATGAGAACACATCCCAACCCTTTGCCCGAAGCATCACTGTAGATGACAAATCCCTCCGAGCCAGATGGTATTGTCAGAACATGTGCTGAAATGAGTCTCCTCTTGAGTTCTTGAAAACTCTTCTCACATTCTTCGCTCCAACCGAACTTTGTATCTTTCTGAGTTGGGTGATTTAATGGAGTAGCTATTCGAGAAAATCCTTCCATGAATCTCCGATAATAACCAGCTAAGCCGAGAAAGCTACATACTTCGGTCATTGATTTAGGTTGCTCCCAGCTTTGAATTGCTTCAATCTTTGCCGGGTCAACAGATATTTTATGACTTGATACTAGGTGCCCAAGGAATGCTACTTCCTCAAGCCAGAACTCACATTTCTTCAACTTGGCATAAAGCTTGTAGTCACGAAGCTTTTGGAGTGTCAGCCTCAAGTGTTGCTCATGATCTTCACGACTTTTAGAATAAATAAGGATGTCATCAATAAAGACGACCACAAAGTGATCAAAATATTCTTTGAATACTCGGTTCATCATATCCATGAAGCCAGCAGGAGAATTAGTCAATCCAAAGGACATGACTAGGAATTCATAATGCCTGTACCGAGTTCTGAAAGCCGTCTTTGGAATGTCATCGGTTCTAATCTTCAATTGGTGATATCCGAAATGAAGATCAATCTTTGAAAAGAATTTAGCTCCTTGTAACTGGTCAAACAGGTCACTAATACGTGGCAATGGGTACCTATTTTTGATGGTGACATGATTCAACTCGCGATAATCAATACAAAGTCGCATACTCCCATCTTTCTTCTTCACGAATAGAACATGAGCACCCCAAGGAGACGTACAAGGACGAATTAAACCAATGTCTAACAATTCTTTCAATTGGGTCTTTAACTCCTAAAGTTCAATAGGAGCCATTCGATATGGGGCTTTGGAAATGGGTTTTGTACCGGGTTCAAGGTCGATACAAAATTCAATTTCACGCTCTGGGGTAGGCCAGGAAGTTCTTCAGGAATACGTCAGGGAATTTATTAACAATAAAAATATCATTCAAAACTGACGTATTTTTGTTTAGATCCGTGACATGAGCTAAGAAAGCTTGACATCCGTTTTTCAATAAACGAATAGCTTTATGGCTTGAGATGACCGTGATTGATTTTAATGGTTTGGTTGCTTGAATTCGCATAATAGGTTGATTAGGAATTTGAAAGCTAACAACCTTACGAAAATAATCAATTTTAGCATGATGAGTAGTTAACCAATCAATCCCTAGAATCACATCAAATGCAAGTATTTTCAATGAAATAAGATCGACAGGTAATGTGAGGGTACCGATTTGAACCAAACAAGACTTATAAACACTGAATGTAATGAAAGTTTCTCCCAACGGAGTTTTCACATATAAGTCAAAGTCTAATTTCTCCGGAGTCAAATTTAATCGTTGAGCGCAAGTAGGAGAAATAAAAGAATGGGTAGAACCGGTATCAAATAAAGTATAGACTTCGCTAGAGTTTATGATAAGCTTACCCGTGATGACCTCATTCGGGTTCCTTGCTTTCCGGGAGGTCACAACAAACGCTCTCCCTCAGACTACCGACTTTGACTTTTACGGGACTGACCTTTGGTGCCTCCATACTAATTGAACTTGTCTTGAGAAACGACAAAATCGGGCTAAGTGACCTTCTCTTCCATAATTATAACATGCTTTTGACCGCATCGCGCAGTTTGGACTGATGTATCCCTCCCCTCCTCATTTGAAGCATATGATATGTGGTCGTTCTCCTTCCTTAACAACGGGTGCTGGTCCTGACGTCTTTCCATCATTGTTGAATATCATCTTCTTGAAATGTCCATTCTTATTGTTTTGCCTCGATTACCATCAAGTGGTTACCACTTACGGCCCGTTGATTCCTCCACGCTTGTTGTCACCGCTTCGATGATCGCTCACCGGTATTATCATTTTGTCAGCTGCTCTCTTTTGGTTGAGTTGACTCGTTATCGTGCTCTACTAACTGAGCCCTATTTACAACATCTGAATACAAACATAGTTTATGAGAAATAAGATGTTGACGTATCTCCGGCTTTAAACCTCTTAAAAATATCTGCCTCATTCTCTCTTCATTATCCACCAAATGGGACGCAAACCGAGACAACTCGGCAAACTTAGCTTCGTACTGCGACACGGTCATATTATTCTTCTCTAACTTGATGAACTCTACCTCTTTTATCTGACGAATACTTTCGGGAAAGTACTTGTCGTTGAATAGTTCTTGGAAATTCTCCCAAGACATCTTGATGCGGCGGAGTTAAGCACGCTTTACCAATTCCCACCGATGAATCGCCTCTCCTCGCAACATAAAGGCGGCAAAAGGAACCTTTGCTCCTCGGAGCATCCCAAGACATTAAATATCTTGGTGATACGCTTTATCCATGCTTCCGCCTTAAGTGGTTTTGGCTCTCAATAAACTTTGGTGGTCCCAGCTCCTTGAACTGTTTAGCAGTGACCGTCTGAGAGTTTTCAGTGTTTCTACCTACATTTTGGACAGGAACCGCTCTCGCCTGCTATTGCATGAATTGCATAAAGCCTCTGAGCATTCCATCATTCATCATTTGGTCAGTGTTGTTGTTTGCATGAGGATTGTCTCCTTGCTGATGCACATTATCCTGATTATTAATATGTGGTGAATCAACGGTCGCCTGTGCTCCATTGCTATTCTCAAAATTCTCGGATGTCATTTTCAGATACTGCCACAAAACAAAGGTAAATTAACATGTAACATATTATCCCTATATTCTGACCGACCAACTAAATACCAAATAAACTTAGGTAGGTCATACTAGCGAAGGAATTCCCCGTCTCTCCCCTTCTAGTTCTATTCTCACATCTTAGCCAGGGATCATATCCCTAAGCTTTGATACCAACTGTGATGCCCCCAAAATTGGTATACATCACCTATTCTGAGTCGCCAAATACATGGTACAAAATTCAAATACAACTTAATTATACAATAGTCGTGTAAAATACGACTAAACATATGATGTGAGTTTTAATACATATATTGTCATCTAGACAATATACAAACTCAATGGGGTCCTCATTATATTTATTATCACACTATTTCATAGAATAGTGAGGACTACTAATGCTATTATCTAGACCATCACTCTGTTCCCCGACTAGTCCCTGCTACGTTCTCATTTCCTGAAGAGAACAATGAAAGCAAAAGGGTGAGCTCAACTAGCCCAGTACGAAATATTATGACTAAGATAATGCAGAATAAATTATCATTAGCCTTCAACAGTGTTAAACTGATAAAATATAACAAACATCAAGTTTAACTGCAGCAGAACATGCAATCCATTAGAAGAGTCAAGTAGAGAATAAAATCTAATATCTTTTATGATTTAAAAGATTTTTCATGACTTTTATCGCTGAGGCTCAGCTTAATAAATAATCCACATCATCCCTGCACTACGGCCAAGGATATTCATTTGTATCACAACCACAAATTATCCATGCACCACAACCAAGGATATTCGTGAATTCATCAATGGTCATGATCATGCCAACAACTGTCCATCAATGCACTATGGGTCAATGAGGACTTTTTCCATATCATTTGTAACATTACGGTCATGATTACACCGAATAATCCCTGGTCATAATCATACCAAGTCCATCTATGCACTACAGACCACAGATGACTTTCAACATAATATAAACATGAGGATGATGACAATGATATAATAATTCAATAAAACAAGTTCAAGAATTAATTTATCTAGGAACTAATAATGTCCAAATTGTCAACATGATACTTCTTTGTAGAGTAACACTCAAAAATGCTCAGAAGAATATTTTTATGAAAAGATACTGGATGAAGCGCAAATATCAAGGATATTCCACTAATTTCATGGAGTATAGAAGTCAAAACTTTAACCAACTGAGTATAATAAAGAATGGAATAACAAACGAAATCACCAGGCATGCGATAGATCGCATTTAAAGTCCCGAAATTCGGTCTATTTTCACATCCGGATTCCGTACATCACGATCCCATCTTCTCCCAAACATACATCATTATATAGCTAAATATAACGACATACATTCTCAAATCCTAGGTTCTATAACCATAAAACCTCTTTCATTACAAATAATGATAATTACATTATTCTTTACATCTTATACAAGTGACTTTTATCCGCCACCAAGGATACATAACAGTTCATTAAACTATTCTATAGTTTAATTCTATCATTCTATATTACAAGTTTTCACTTGATCTTCACGCTCATTTATATAATGAATGGCACATCGTCTGTATACCGATCAGCCTGATCTTCACGGGATCCTTAAGTTCTTTCTAACATCGTACGCTGAAAATGTTTTTCATTTAAAGCAAGTGTGAGCATTCAGTTGCCCAGCAAGTAATCACAGTTTGGACAAACAATTTTAGAATTCAAACATTTCTTTCAAACTTCTATAACCGAACAAAGGTTATGAAGTAGCTTGAATTATAGGAATAGTCTCGATTCCTATCATTTTAAAATATTAGTCATTTCACTTCAAAATACTTTCATTCTTCTACCTTTTTCATACTCATTCTGTCTGGCTAGAATCATTAGCGCAGACTTAACAATAACGGATCGTGTATAAACCGAACATACTTGTATTGAATAGTTCAAGCACAGAACAGTTCATCTCATAGAAACACCGAAGTGCTCACATTGTGGCACACGGCCTCATACACTCTACCACCTTGTACAAATATCACACATTCGCACATAGACACGACTTCTCAAGTTCAACATCTGAGAAGTTTAAGAAACTAGCATTCATATAGTATGAATGAAGTTAGGAAAAACTTACCTTACGCACAGCTACAACTTATAGTTTACGCTGAACTGCTCATTCCCAAATCCCTATATAACACATAAGGAAATAACACGTGCACCAATTAGTCATATACTTGACTTACACATTGGTTTACTTAACTTTACTTCTTAAGGTTCGCGCTCTTGTAATTTAAGCTTACGCGACTAACTTTCTTTACTACCGGTTTACGGCTTCATGACATTCGGAGATGTCTTACTCAAAACATTTATCATCTTTGATGATCTGCATTCTTATCTTCTTCTTATAACTCTTCTAGGACTCAGCACACATCGTGTCTCTGCTAGTAGTCCATATGGTACTCTGAGTGGTTTCCCACAAACAACCAACAAACAAGTTCCCGTCTCATCTACACTGCCCACACAGTGAGTTAGATCGGTTGCCAGTTTTGTATATACCTTCGCTCTCTGAAGGAATTTTTTAGCCCAGCTCCCATATGTCAACCATCAAAGGTTATGATTGTAATACAACCTAACTTACCTTAACTTGTCCGAACTATTAAGCTATAATGTTCGTTAAGTCAAATTCATATTCCTTATGGCTTTATGGAAACTAATTGCCATACCTCAAGATTCATTCATCATCGTCTAAGTCATACAATCTTTTGTATACTCGAAACGATCATTCAATGTCAATACTATGAGAACATAGAGTTAAACATTTCATATTAACTTATTCATACCTTACAACGTCCGGTTCATTCAACTCGGAATGTTGTCCAAGTTATACTTATTAACTCGGCTTCTTAACGTTATACGTTATTATCTTTAACTTAGTTTCTTCACCGTTCACTGCTAAAACTTAGTCTTCATTACATTACGGTTAAACCATACACGGAGTGTAGGTTTACGCCGCTTAACACTCGCTTACACACTAAACCCTTTTATTTGGTTAAAGTGTTCAACGCTTACTTCATTCTAACATTCTCTATCCGACTCACACTCGGACTTTCTTTAATCTCATTACCATTTGTTACGGCTTTCCTTGATAATTCATATCTTACTTACTACCTTCGTCAACGTCTAAGTCATACAACTAGGGTATACTTAGAACGTTCGTCCAACACGAATACGATTCACGAGTGTCGTTATGTATTCGACGTTTACTTGTTCGTCTTTTAATCTCTCATTGCCATAACATAACATCGGAATGTTATTCATTACCTTCATCACTCAACGTCTAAGGAATCACAATCATAGCAATCCCTCATGTTCGTTTGTCGCAACTACGGTCCCCAGATATCGGTTACGTAATCTAGCGCTTACATTCTCCGTCTTTTAATCACGTTGAATCTTTTCATTCAACCTTTGCTAAAGGTTTAAAACACTTGACTAAGTGTTACATTACGTGAACTATATGTTCATACTTCTTTCTTGCACATCCCCCGAGAAATTGAGCAATTAAAATCTCATTTCGGCTTTTTCTCTCTGCTGACGGTCTTTGCTTGACTGCGTGCCCTTCCCTTCCCTTCGCTTACAAAGACCAATTAGTAGCGACTAATGGCTCGAGCTTTCATACTTCGCATTTTTTGACCTCAAGGCACAACTCATGTACTGCATGGCCAAGCATGAAACCTAGAAAAAATTTTCTAAGTCTTTTACAAGGTTGAGACGCTGATTTCGAAATCTCATAACTTCTTCGTTATAACTCAGAACGAGGTCATTCCAAAGCCATTCTCTTCCTTATCTTATGCACTTTGATTAGCCATAGACAGAAGTTCTTTCCGAATCCGTTAACATGCCATTCAATTGGCTTAATATTCGCTCTTCGTTCATGTTTATGTTATTAACGTTCTTCGTTCGTTCGTCCATAATTCGGTCATCCGAACTCGGAATTCATTCGTTCTTGAGTGCATGACTCATGTTTTAAACATTCTCTTACATTCTTATGAAACCCTACACGTTCGGGTTCATTTACTAACTTTCTAATTCTCGCTCGTCTTTTACGAAAATTTTGCCATAACTTCGTTATAGCTCAATTTTAATCCGTTCTTCATGAACGTTTCTAACGTTCCTAACCAACCAATAAGAAACTATCTTATACACGATGGTTTTAAATTTGTCCATCAACAACATTCTACGCGTTTTTCGCGTTCTTCGCTCGTTCTTCATTTTAATCGATATTTTGGATTACGATTCTACTTTTTCTTGGAATTTGATGTTATAGAACATCATTCCTTACTAATTTGACATACTCATTCATAAGATTCATTTGGATCGCTCAAAATCCTTACGAATCTTATACTTCCTTAAGAAATTTATAAACTAAATTTCTTATTCTTATTTCTTCGTTTTCTCATGATTTCAACCATATGAAATCATTTCTAACATCATATTTTCTCTATTCTCATTAAGCTATGTTTTTGAACATATTAAACTAAAAGAAAATATAAGAAGAAACTAGGGTTCGGATTACCGTTCTTCGTTAATCCTCTTCCGTTATACAAAGTCGGCGATTCGCTAGCTTTTCTATTTCACGATCACTTTTGATCCGAGCATTCATGCTCACGCTCTTCCTCTTGCTCTCCCAACCGAGCTCTCTCTATCTCTCTCAAGGTAGGATTTTCAAAAATCATAGAAAATGAAATTCTAGGTTTCTATTTATAGAAAACCAAAGCTAGGGACAAAATAGTCATTTCGCCCCTAAAGTTACTATTCCCACCTCCTCTTCAACTTAACCACCAAGTTTACTTGGTCACCACCCTTACTTGGTGGCCAAGTGGCCGGCCCACATGCCCCATGGGTTTCCCCAATGGTTCTCACCCATCCGTTTACCCATCGGTTCGATCCGCGGTTTCTTTTCTTGGTTTGGGCCTTAACCCTAATTCTTATTGGGCCTAGCTTGGTCTTGATTTCACAAATCATTAGGCTTGACATAATCCAATTCCAATTGGATCCTACAAAGTCCATGAACACAAAGTCCATTTAGACTCATCGTATTCTACACATTCCATTATCGTATTCTCGTATTCTCGTATTCTCTTTGTATTGCGTTCGTACGATATTCGTATTATACGTCGTACTAATTTTCGTACTATACTCGTATAATTACTCGTATCATACTCGTATTTCTCACACATAATAACCCTAGTTATTATACGTACTCATTACATTCTCGGAACTCACTTTCCCTAACCCTTAGGTTTTGAGTCCACAGGCGAAAACTTCGTTTTTGCCCTAACTGAAATATTATAAAATATTCCATCACGTCTCAAGATTTTACGTAATCAATAACTTCTCGGAATTTCAAAATAAATCTCCGAGCAGAAACGAATGAATAGTGCCTATTTCGTCTTTTTCCTCAGAAATATTTTGTTCCCTGAAAACTTTTACTTTCGTCTTGAAAATTCTTACTCGTTCAGTCTAGGTCGTAGCCAGAATCCTCCCGATTAATAAACATTCTAGGTTATAGAACGATTAATAAACACATAGAACATAATAGTATTAATAAAAATTCCTTTTATTAATAACTAATTCTTTAAACCTAAATTCTGGAAAAATCCAAAATTAAAGGTTGTTATATCACATGCATGAGTTATTCCAACAGAATAATAAATAATGGAACCAGGTCATGCGTAAACGCACCGACAGGATATTCCAACAGAATAATAAATAATGGAACTAGGTTATGCGTAAACGCACCGACAGGATGTTCCAACAGAATAATAAACAACGGAACCAGGTCATGCGTAAACGCACAAACAGGATGTTCCAACAGAATAATAAATAATGGAAATACAGAAGAATTTCACCAAGTATAGGGTATCCCGCATATACAGGTTATTCCAACAGAATAATAAAGAATGGAATAACAAAAGAATTTCACCAATAAGAAAGAAGGAATACCCCTAACGAGTACAACAAATAATATCCCTTACCATAAAAGAAAAGTATTTTGACTGGTAGGGCGAAGATATACTCAAAGAAAACTTGCACTACACTCAAAGCTTTCTTAAACTCTAAAGAAATACGCTCAAGATTATAGAAGAAGAACTCTCTCTATAGTTTTTCTCTCTAGAGTTTTAGTGAATTCGTAAGAAATAATGAAGGAATGAGCTTCTATTTATAGAAAAATGGACTGCATAGTAACTAATTCATGAACGGTCCAGATTGATTTACTTTAAACGGACGGTCCAGATTGGTTTACAATAAAATATAATATATTCTATTTATAATCTAATAAAATGAATAACTTTATAAAAGTATTATGTTTTATATAAAAATTTACTATACAAACACTATGTAGGCACTATGCAAATACTATGCATAATAAAATATAATATATTCTAATTATTGTCTAATAAAACAGATAACTTTATAAAAGTATTCTGTTTTATATAAAAAGATTTTACTATTAGTCTAATAAAATGAATAACTTTATAAAAGTATTCTATTTTATATAAAAAAAATTCTGTTTTATTACATTAATAATACTAATAAAACAAAACTCATCATCATTATTATAATTCACAATATTAGTCGACTGTGTCGCTCGTTCGTGAAAGAGGGGCTTCAATAAGGATTTCTCCGCATTGGCGCGCAATTAGGTGAACAAAACTCTCCTTGACAGAACTTCTAGACATCGTTAATATTGCAAATAATAATATTAATAACCTTGTCATCTCAATTATTGATTATAAAATATTGACAATAATTGAATCAAATAACGTGAGATACTATGCAGCAATTACTGTAACAATAATTGAACAAAACTGAGTGACTTCTCACGTAAGCATCAATAATTAATACAGTATGCTACTGTGTAACTACGCGTATTACTGTACTTTTAACACCGGGTGTTTCAACAGTTAATGGTAAAACTTCCGCCGTTATTTTCATAAAGTATTTTTGTCGTTTTCTCAATCCGACAATAATTCCGTTGTGGGGTCCACCAATGATTGTGCCATTATTTAATATTCCTGTTAAAATGAATATTCCCAGACCAATCGAATATTATATAACAACTTGTGTACTTTGCAAAATTTATAAATATTACCCACAACTATAACATTATATCAAATTCATTGCATAATATTCAAAAATGATATTTATAGAAAATTCATCTTTATTCATAAAAGTTGGGGTCTTACAATGAAAGTAATATTATTTAGTTCCAGATTTCGAATTCTATACTCATTTAGTTAAGCTTTGGCTTCTATATTCCATGAAATTAGTAGAATATCCTTGATATTTGCGCTTCATCCAGTATCTTTTCATGGAAATATTATTCTGAGCATTCTTGATAAGTTTTAACTTTTTCATGCTGGAGTACTATTCACATGGTTACTATTCCCGAAGTACTATTCATGAGGTACTATTCACTCGAGTACTATTCACCCAGGGTACTATTCATGATAAAAAATTGATTCGTTTTCGGTCCAAATTATTTTTGGTACAATATTATTCTTGAATTTTACTCCACAAAGCAGTATCATGTTGACAATTTGGACGTTATTGATTTCTGGATAAATTAAATTATAAATCTTTAAAAATTGATCCTTGAACTTGTTTTATTGAATTCTTATATCATTGTCATCATCCTCATGTTTATATTATGTTGAAAGTCATTTGTGGCATGTAGTGCATAGATGGACTTGGTATGATTATGACTAGGAATTATTCGGTATAATCATGACAATAATGTTACAAATGATGTGGTAAAAGTCCTCATTGGCCCGTAGTGCATTGATGGACAATTGTTGGCATGATCATGACAATTGATGAATACACGAATATCCTTAGCCCGTAGTGCATGGATAATTTGTGGTCGTGATACTAAAGAATATCCTTGGTCGTAGTGCAGGGGTGATTCAATGATGTGGATTATTTATTAAACTGAGTCTCAGCGATAAAAGTGATGAAAAACCTTTTAAATCATAGAAGATAGTAGATTTTATGCTCTACTTGACTCTTCTAATGGATTGCTTGTTCCGCTGTAGTTAAACTTGATGTTTGTTATATTTTATCAGTTTAACACTGTTGAAGGCTAACGATAAATTATTCTGCATTATCTTAGTCATAATATTTCTTACTGGGCTAGTTGAGCTCACCCTTTTGCTTTCATTATTCTCTTCAGGAAATGAGAACGTAGCCGGGACTAATCGGGGAACGGAGTGACGGTCCAGATGATAACATTAGTAATCCTCACTATTCTATGAAATCGTGTGATATTAAATGTATTGAGGACTCCATTTAAGTTGAATATTGTCTAGAAGACAATATTCGTATTAAAACTCTTAGTTTATGTTTTGTCGTAATTTACACGACAATTGTATTATTAAGTGGTATTTGAATTTTGTATCTTGTATTTGGCGACTCAAGATGGGTGATGTATACCTATTTTGGGGGCGTCACTGTTGGTATCAAAGCTTAGGGATATGATCCTTGGCTGAGATGTGAGACTAGAACTAGGAGGGGAGAGACGGGTAATTCCTTCGCTAGTATGACCTACCTACGTTTAATTGTTATTTAATTGGTCGGTTAGAATTGGGATATTATGTGGTGTGTCAATTAACCATTGTTTTATGGCAGTATTTGAAAATGACATCCGAGAATGTTGAGAATAGCAATGGAGCACAGGAGACCGTTGAGTCACCACAGATCAACACCCAGGATAATGTGCATCAGGAAGGCAATAATCCTCGGTGTGAACAACAACACCGACCAAATGGCGAGCAACGAGAATATTTAGGAGCTTTTCAGTAATTGCACAACATCGTGCAAGAGAGACTCTGTCAAAATGCGGTGGAAACACTCGAAACTCTCTTGATTGGCCACCGCTAAGAAGTTTAAGGAGCTGGGACCACCGAAGTTTATTAGAGAGCCAAAACTACTTAAGGCGGAGACGTGGATAAAGTAGATCACCAAGATATTTGATGTCTTGGGATGCTCCGAGGAGCAAAAGGTTCCCTTTGACACCTTTATGTTGCGAGGAGAGGCAAATTACTGGTGGGAATCGGTAAAACGTACTCATCAAGGAGTTCCAAGAACTATTCAATGACAAGTACTTTCTTGAAAGTATTCATCACATGAAGAAGGTAGAATTCATCAAGTTAGAGCAGAACAATATGACCGTGTCGCAGTATAAAGCTAAGTTTGCCGAGTTGTCCCGGTTTACATCCCACTTGGTTGATAATGAAGACAGAATGACGCAGATGTTTCTAAGAGGTTTGAAACCTGAGATACGTCAGTACCTAATTTCTCACAAACTGTGTTTGTATTCAGATGTTGTAAATAGGGCTCAGTTATTGGAGCGCGATAACGAGTCAACCCAACAAAGAGAAAGCAGCTGACAAAATGATAATACCAGTGGTAGCAGTCATCGAAGCGGTGACAACAAACGTGGAGGGAATCAACATGCCAGAAATGGTAACCACTTCAGTGGTAATCATGGCCAAGACAATAAAAGTGAACATTTCAAGAAGAGGAGATTCAAAAATGATGGAAAGACGTCAGCACCAGCACCCGTTATTAACAAAGGAGAATGATCACCTATCATATGCTTCAAATGCGGAGGGGAGGGACATATCAGTCCAAACTGTGCGTAGCAGTCCAAAATGTGTTACAATTATGGAAGAGAAGGTCACCTAGCTAGATTTTGTCGTACAGGGGAAGCCAAGTTCAGTTGGAACGGTGACACCAAATTCCGTCCCAGACAAGTCAAAACCAGTAGTTCAAGGGATAGAATTTGTTTTGACCTCCCAGAAAGCAAGGAACCCGAATGAGGTCATTACGGGTAAGCTTATCAGAAACTCTAGCGAAGTATATACCTTATTTGATACCGGATATGCCCATTCTTTTATTTCTCCTACTTGCGCTCAACGTTCAAATTTAACTCTGGAGAAATTAGACTTTGACTTATCTGTTGAAACTCCGTTGGGAGAAACCTTTATTACATCCACTATTTATAAGTCTTGTTTGGTTCAAATCGGTACCCTCACATTACCTGTCGATCTTATTTCCTTAAAAATACTTGCGTTTGACGTAATTCTAGGGATTGATTGGTTAACTACTCATCATGCAAAAATTGATTGTTTTAGTAAGGTTGTTAGCTTTCATATTCCTAACCAACCTATTATGCGAATTCAAGCAACCAAACCATTAATATCAATCACTGTCATCTCAAGCCATAAAGCTATTCGTTTATTGAAAAATGGATGTCAAGCTTTCTTAGCTCATGTCCCGGATTTAAACAAAAATACGTCAGTTTTGAATGATATTTGTATTGTTAATACATTTCATGACGTATTCCCTAAAAAACTTCATGGCCTACCCCCAGAGCGTGAAATTGAATTTTGTATCGACCTTGAACCCGATACAAAACCCATTTCCAAAGCCCCATATCGAATGGCTCCTATTAAACTTCAAGAGTTAAAACCCCAACTGCAGGAATTATTAGACATCAGTTTCATTCGTCCTAGTACGTCCCCTTGGGGTGCTCCTGTTCTATTCGTGAAGAAGAAAAGATGGGAGTATGCAACTTTGTATTGATTATCGGGAGTTGAACCATGTCACCATCAAAAATAGGTACCCATTGCCACATATTGATGACCTGTTTGACCAGTTGCAAGACGCCAAACTCTTTTCAAAGATTAATCTTCGTTCTGGATATCACCAATTAAAGATTAAAACTGATAACATTCCAAAGACGGCTTTCAAAACTTGGTACGGGCATTACGAATTCCTAGTCATGTCCTTTGAATTGACTAATGCTCCTGCTGCCTTCATGGATATGATGAACCGAGTATTCAAGGAATATTTGGATCACTTTGTGGTCATCTTTATTGATGACATTCTCATATATTCCAAGCCGTGAAGATCATGAGCAACACTTGAGGCTGATACTTCAAAAGCTTCGTGAAAACAAGCTTTATGTCAAGTTGAAGAAATGTGAGTTCTAGCTTGAGGAAGTTGCATTCCTTGGGCACGTATTATATATATATATATATATATATATATATATTAATTTGAATGGGGGGGTTGGTTTGCCTTAATGGCGTGGGAAGTGTTTATATAATACATATATATGTGTGTGTGTGTGTGTGTTCTTTGGTAAATGAAAAGGGGGGATATCTTCACGTGGGATTTATATATATTTTATATATGTATGTTTGTATGCCTTGGACGGCAGGTAATGACTGATTATATATACATATATATATATATATATTATAAGTTTTGTTTTATTATATTATATTTTATTTAAAAGTTTTTATTTTATTAGAATATTTTATTGCATAATGTTGTACAGTAAATCAAAAAAATTTCAAAAGTTTTGCCGGCTGAATTCGCCTATGAATATAGCCACTGTGCGGCCGTGATTTTAATATTCAAATATTATCCTTCCATTCTCCTATAAATAGGATGCTTAGTTAGAATTGAAAATCACACCAGAATCAGAGAATTCGTCTTCTATAATCTTGAGCGTATTTCTTTAGAGTTTTAAAAAGCTTTGAGCGTAGAAAACAGTGAAATTTTTCTTCAAGAATATCCCCGCTATACCAGTTGGAATACTCTTCTTTTCAAGGTAAGAGATATTATTTTTGTTCAATATTCGTATAAAATAATATTTTCTTCTATACTCTGTAGTATGTAAGTAATATTATTTCGTTTCAGATTTCGAATTCTATACTCATTTTGTTAAGCTTTGGCTTCTATACTCCATGAAATTAGTAGAATATCCTTGATATTTGAGCTTCATCTAGTATCTTTTCATGGAAATATTATTCTAAGCATTCTTGATAAGTTTTAACTTTTTCATGCTGGAGTACTATTCATGAGGTTACTATTCCCGAAGTACTATTCACAGGGTACTATTCACTCAAGTACTATTCACCGTGGGTACTATTCATGATAAAAATTGATTCGTTTTCGGTCCAGATTATTTTTGGTACAATATTATTCTTGAATGTTACTCCACAAAGCTGTATCATGTTGACAATTTGGACGTTATTGATTTCTGGATAAATTAAATTATAAATCTATAAAAATTGATCCTTGAACTTGTTTTATTGAATTCTTATATCATTGTCATCATCCTCATGTTTATATTATGTTGAAAGTTATTTGTGGCCTGTAGTGCATAGATGGACTTGGTATGATTATGACCAGGGATTATTCGGTATAATCATGACCGTAAGGTTACAAATGATGTGGTAAAAGTCCTCATTGGCATGTACT
Organism: Panax ginseng; assembly: GCA_020205605.1. Lineage (NCBI taxonomy): Eukaryota > Viridiplantae > Streptophyta > Magnoliopsida > Apiales > Araliaceae > Panax > Panax ginseng. Next base: position 37,754,015 of record CM035150.1, on the reverse strand, counting down.
GCATTGATGGACAGTTGTTGGCATGATCATGACCATTGATTAATACACGAATATCCTTGGCCCGTAGTGCATGGATAATTTGTGGTCGTGATATTAAAGAATATCTTTGGCCGTAGTGTTGGGGTGATTCAATGATGTGGATTATTTATTAAGCTAAGTCTCAGCGATAAAAGTGATGAAAAACCTTTTAAATCGTAGAAGATAGTAGATTTTATGCTCTACTTGACTCTTCTAATGGATTGCTTGATCCGATGCAGTTAAACTTGATGTTTGTTATATTTTATCAGTTTAACACTGTTGAAGGTTAACGATAAATTATTCTGCATTATCTTAGTCATAATATTTCTTACTGGGCTAGTTGAGCTCACCCTTTTGTTTTCATTGTTCTCTTTAGGAAATGAGAACGTGGCTGAAGGAATAATTCGGGAAGCGGTGTGTGACGGTCCAGACGATAGCATTAGTAGTCCTCACTATTCTATGAAATAGTGTGATAATAAATGTATTGAGGACTCCATCTGAGTTGAATACTGTCTAGAAGACAATATTCGTATTAAAACCCTCAGTTTATATTTTTTCGTATTTTACACGATAGATGTATTATTAAGTGGTATTTGAAATTTGTACCATGTATTTGGCGACTCAAGATGGGTGATGTATACCTATTTTGGGGGCGTCACAATTACACAATGGTTCTACAACATTTCCCCCAAGGGTCTATCAACCTTAACTGAATACATACACCTTAATTACTCAAAAGGTTTACATAAGTAACAATTTAGTTAAATGTATATTAAACTAATATTGAATTTTTCCTTTGCCTTTGACCTTCTTGAAACACTCGGACTTAACTGAAATAATATTATGATATAGCATGTAACGCCCCGAAATCCGGTCTATCTTCACACCCGGATTCCGTACGTCACGAGTACATCACTCATCCAACGTACATCATTATATACTGAAATATAACGACATACACTCTCAAATCCCAGGTTCTGGAAACCTTAAAACCTTTTTCATTACAAATAAAAATAACTACATTATTCATTTCATCTTACAAGAGTGACTTTTATCCGCCACCAGGGATACATAATGGTTCATTAGACTAATCTATTGTTCAGTTTTATCTTTCTACATTACAAGTCTTCACTTGATCTTCTAGCTCATTCACCTTCTGAATGGTACTTCATCTAGATACCGTCAGCTTGATCTTTACGGGATCCTTAAGTTCTTCTAACCTTGTTCGCTGAAAATTGTTTTTCATTTAAAGCAAGTGTGAGCATTCAATTGCCCAACAAGTCATAACAGTTGAACAAACAACTTCATAATTAAAACATTTCTTTAGAACTTCTATAACTGAACAAAGGTTATGAAGCAGCTTGAATAATAGGAATAGTCTCGATTCCTATCATCTTAAAACATTAGTCATTTTCACTTTGAAATACTTTCATTCTTCTACCTTTTTCATACACATCCTATCTGGCTAGAATCATTAGCACAGACTTAACAATAATGGTTCATGTATAAACAGAACATACTTGTATTGAAGAGCTCAATCACAGAATAATGCATATCATAAAAACAGCGAAGTGTTCAAATTGTGGCTCAAGGCCTCATACGTTCTACCACATTGTACAAATATCGCACATTCGCACATAGACAGAACTTCTCAAGTACAACATCTGAGAAGTTTAAGAAACTAGCATTCATGTAATATGAATGAAGTTAGGAAACTTGCCTTACGCCCAGCTACAGCTTACGTTGAACTGCTCATTTCAATTCCTATATAACACATAAGGAGAAAATATAAACACCAATTAGTCATCTATTGAACTTACGCATGGGTTTACTTAACTTTAGTTCTTAGGGTTCGCGTTCTTACAATATAAGTTTACGCGACTAACTTCCTTTACCAGTTAACGGCTTTATGACATACGTAGATGTCTTACTCAAAACGTTCATCATCTTGGATGATTTATATTCTTATCTTCTTTTTATAAATTCTCTAGGACTCATCACACATCACTTCTCTGCTAGTAGTCCATATGGTACTCTGAGTGGTTTCCCACAAACAACCAACAAACAAGTTCCCGTCTCATCTACACTGCCATCACAGTGAGTTAGATCGGTTGCCAATTTCGTATATACCTTCGCTCTCTGAAGGAATTGTTTAGCCCAGCTCCCATATGTCAACCATCAAAGTTATGATTGTACCACAAGCTAACTTCTCTTAACTTGTACGAACTATTAAACTATAATGTTCGATTAAGTCAATTTCTTATTCCTTACGGCTTTCTTGATAATTCATCCCTTATTTACTTTCGTTATCCATTACATGAACCCCATGTTCATTACTCGTTCTTAGTGTCGAAGCCATACCAATCGTTGTATGCTAAGATCGATCGTTCATCGCAACAACGTTGCATTCATAGCGTCTATACGCTTCACACTTATCTCTCATTATCATGACATAACATCAAAATGTTATTCATTACCCTCATCACTCAACGTCTAAGGAATCACAACCATAGCAATCTCTAACGTTCGTTCATCCCGACTACTGTCCCCGGACATCGGTTACGTAATCCCGTGATTATATTCTTTGTCATTTAATCTTGTTTAATCTATATGTTCAACCTTTAATAAAGGTTTACATCACTTGATTAAGTGTTACATTAGTTGAATATTATATTCTTTATCTTCCCTTACATTTCCCCCAAGAGTTGAGCAGTTAAAAGCTCATCTCTGGATTTTTCCCAACACTGGCGCTGCGGCGCCACTCTCTTCTTTATCTCTCGCGCCACGACGCAAGTTGGCAGTACCCGCCCCCCCGGTCTGGCGATGTAGCACCACTCTACAAGGCATGACTGGCGCCGCGGCGCCAAGCCCTAACCCTAGAAAATTTCTCTAAGTGTTAACTCAATTTTGAGATGCTTACTTCGCGATCTCATAACTCCTTCATTATAACACAGAACGAGGTCGTTCCAAAGCCATTCTCTTCCTTATCTTACGTACTTTAATACCCCTTGAGCAAAAATTCATTCTAAATCCATTAACGTGCCATTCGATTGGCTTGATCTTCACCCTTTGTTCATTTTACGTTTTTAACGCTCTTCGTTTGTTCGTCTGTAATTTGGTCATCCAAACTCGGAATTCGTTAGTTCTTAAGTCCACGACTCACGTTTTCTATGTTTTCTTACTTTCTTATGAAACCCTACCCACTCGGGTTCATTTACTAACTTTCTAATTCTCATTTGTCTTTTATGAAATTGTTGTCATAACTTCGTTATAGTTAAGTTTTAATCCGTTTTTCATGAAAGTTTCTACCGTTCCTAACCAAGCAAGAAGCAACTAACTTATACACGATGGTTTTAAACTTGTCCATCAACAACAATTATCCTATGATAGTTTTAAATTTGTCCATCAACAACGTTCTTCGTGTTCTTCGCGTGTTCTTCGTGTTCTTCATTCGTTCTTCATTTTAATCGATATTTTGGATTATGATTTCACTTTTTATTGGAAATTGATGTTATAGAACACCATTCCTTACTTATTTCACCTACTTATTCATATAATCTACTCGGATCGTTCTAATTCATTACGAATCTTATACTTCCTTAAGAAATGTATTAACTAAACTTCAAATTTATTATTTCTTCTTTTCTCATGATTTCAACCATATGAAATCATCTCTAACCTTATCTACTTCTTATCTTTATTAAGTTATGTTTTTTTAAACATAAAAACTTAAAGAAAAATTATAAGAGATTAGGTTTCGGATTACCGTTCTCCTTTAATCTTCTCCCGTCGGACAAAGTTTGCACATGAGCAAGCTCTTCCTCCTCCTTCTCCTTCCCATCCGACCTCTCTCTCTCTCTCTCTATGTTGATGGATTTTCAAAATCCCAAAACAATTGAAATGAGCTTCCTATTTATAGAAAACCAAAGTTAGGGGTAGTTTAGTCATTTTGCCCCCCTTAACCTCCTTACTATTCATTACTTAAGCCCTAAGTTTACTTAGCCTCCACACTTACTTAGCCATTAAGTCTTCTTAGCCCTTAAGTTTACTTAGCTCTTAAGTCTTCTTAGCCCTTAAGTTAAGCACTTTAATTAGCTATTAAGCATAAGTACTTTACTTAGCTATTAAGTTTACTTAGTCATTACTTAACTTATTATTTACTTAGCCATTAAGACTAATCGTATTCTACGCATCTCATTCTCGTATTCTCTTATTCTATTTGTATTTAATTCGTACGATAATCGTATTATACGTCGTATCAATCCTCTTGCTATACTCGTATTCCTCACGCATAATAATCCTAATTATTATACGTAAACATTAAATCCTCGGAACTCACTTTTCACTACACCAAAAATGGCCTCTAGTGAAGGACAAATCCTTCACTAGAGGCCCTATATCTCTCATAAGTGATTTATTGCGAAGAAATATTTCCTTCACACGAGTGCTCACATTTGACCTCCTCGCAATTGGGTATCCTTCGCTAAGTAGTAACTAAATGTTTTTTGTGAAGGATATATTGTGAATAACTTATTCCTTCACAAATTGTATTTAGTAATGGAATATTGTTATTTAGTGAAAGATTTGTTTCCTTCACAAATAATATTTTAAGGACTATTTAAAATTAGTGAATAACTTTATTCCCTCACAAATAATATATTTTGAAGAACAAATTTATTTAATGAGAGAAAATTTCCCTTCACTAATTATAAATTGAGAATGTATCTTCAAATTAGTGAGGGAAATAATCCTTGACTAACTAATTAACTAGAAAAGATTTAGTGAGAAAAATAATCCTTCATTAAAATCCATTTCTCAAATAAATCCTTCACAAATTATAAATTTGTAAAAAAAATTAATTGATAAATAATCAAAATTCATTGCAAATTATAATTAATTTTCAAATCACCGATTTCATTTATTATTATTATTATTATTAAATGCTATAATAAATATTAAATTTAATATTTCAAGTTGATATAAACCATATCATATATACTTCTTTCAAACTAATTGATAAATTGCATAAAGAGCCAAAAATTAAAATTAATACTCCATATATAAATAGATAATGCTCAAGTCACAATAAGTACAAAATTTGTTATTGTATCTTGATCTCCCAAGGATCATATTACTTCCAATATTTAATAACTAACGTACAGAAACTAAAAAAATAACGAGCTAGAAGGAATGAAGTGTACATCATGTTAGGTCCACTTCATCATCATTTTCTTCAAGGAAATCAAGGTTGGGCCTGTAAAGTTTCTCCTGCAAAAGAAACACCAAAATTCAATTTCAACAAGGTGAGGAATAAGAAAAAATATCTGTGTGCTGTAAGTTCCCTGTCAAAAAATATGTGTGCTGTAAGTTCCTTGTCAAAAAAATCCAAGAGAAGGAGCTGAAACACAATTATATAATACAATTATTAAAAGAAAAAAGAAGCACCAATAAAGAATCAATCCCTTCACTATCTAACCCACAATCAGATCAATCTCATAAAGACAAGTCAAAAGCTAACCGTTTGATCATAAGCATCAATCCCTTCACTATCTAGCAGTAAGAGGTTGTATTCAGTACCATCAAGAGTTGTCCTCCTAAGTGGAGTACTCCATAGCCAAAGACCTTTCGTGCACGGCCGATGAGTTGATGCCACATGAAATCCACTGCTCTTCCCAAGAAGCTACAACAAAGAAAATGAAGCAGCACGTTAGTGAAAGATGTGATGTACAACACCTAGAAACACCATACCATTTGGAAATGAACATGTTAGACCCTAGTTTCTGATGGACTGCAATGACTTTGACATCATTTTAAAAACATAGAAACACCAGACCATTTGGAACCGCAACAAATATCAAGAAGAAATTTAACTTTAAGTGGTCTTTTTTTAAGTTATATAGTGAGTGACTAGCTTTACAAGCTGAACTGGACAAGCACAAACCATTCACCCAAATAACAATAAAAATAATGGATGAAGAGAACACCATAGAAGCAAAAAATGCTGAAAATTATGAACCAAGTATATGTACCTGTGATAGCATAATGTTGTACCTGCCGTTTTGAAGCTTAAGAAAATCAACTTTGTCGAGAGATGGTACTACTATAGCAGATGGCGCAGCTGCAAGGAGAGTCCATCTAAGATTACAAATTTGCAATAGAAAGAGATGATAAAACAAATTCTTTTAGGATGCACAAGTTTTATGAGATCATCATGATTTCTTACTCTTAGTCTGTAAGAGCTGCTGTTTTATATTGTTCATCTTTTTCCAGGGTAAGCAAAACAAGCTGCGGGAACCCCTCAAATATGCATTGGATGAACTAGCTAAAGTTGAAAGACTCGACGTAGAAATCAATGGTAGGGTATATCATTGCCCGAGTTGTGATAGTTTCATCTTGCATTTGTATAATATTGCTACTAGTTTATGGTTTTGGAGTGAATTGGTTTGTTGTATGCTAGGCATGATTGATTGGATACACACTATGATGATTAATTAAGTGCAACTTTTGCTTACCGATGAAGTGAACATTGGCACCAATCTTTGAAGGGAAAGAAATGAGCATTATCAGCTATCCTATTTATATATGAATGATAGTTGTTTTGGTATCTAATAACCTTTAAGGTGGTGACATTCTGAACGCCGTAGATATTTTTCTGTTTGTTTGTGGGAGGGAGGGTTATAATATATATTAGGTAGTCTTTGAGCAGAAAAATGTGAAGCATATGCTTGCGTAGGTTCCGTTGCAATGGAAAAATAGAATTGACTGGGTATTCCTACTTTGATGTTGAATGCCAAATGCCATTGTAAAATTTGTTTTACACCTATTAGCTGTAGAAAGCACCAGTAATCCAAGGCTTTTAATAAATTGCTGCAGTAATCCAGGGCTCTTAAACTTGTGCATCCTAAAAATTAATATTTCATAGATACTTGTGCAGAACCGTATGGAATTTTATGCAAAACAAAAACAACGTACTGAGAAAGGAATAACAAAAAGGACCTTAGCAATGACCTTTGGAGGGTAATCATTATTTAGCTTTGGATCAACACATTGCTTTACTTTGTCTTCACTCAATCTTGGAGTTGCCTGCAAACAAAAATTACTTTACGCATGCATGTATAAAGAGAGATGCTCAGAGGCTAAATTAGTAGGCAATATTTACCCAAGTGACAAGACTTTGCTGTCCTTTGGGCATTGTGTGATCCACTGGCTTCCTTCCTGTTAAAAGCTCAAGAAGAACCACTCCGAAACTATAAACATCACTTTTATGAGTTATCTTCCCTGTCATGGCATACCTAAACCAAAACCCACAAGGACATGTAAACAAGATTTCACATGTATTCTCACTTATAACATGTAAGAGAATTGTAATGAGTCAATTTCTTATTTAACAAGTGGGAGCTTTATGTCTCAGCCTCTAGCCAGTTTGAATAATATAAATCAAGTTAAGTACCCGATTAATAACCCGAGTAACGAAACGCACAAACTGGGATCCACTACTAGTATAGTTTGTATGCAGCATAAAAGAACAAGTTTCATTTGTAAGAAATTATTATCTTAATCATTAATAAATAAATTAAAAAATAGGTCAAATAGTAAGTCTCATTTTAGAAATGAAGTTTTTTTCCCAACAACACTTGAGCACTAGCCCCTTGTGATCAACCCTTGTCTCTTCATTGCCTGAAAAAAAAAGAAAAAAAAAGTATTCTACTGTCTCCATCACACGGTGAAAGGAAATAATAGTATACACTTGTGTAACTACATTAATTGTGGTTTGTTATACTAATGATAAGAACTATCTACTGATGAACTAGAATTAGTAAGACATAAAGGGAGTGACTTTAAGGAAGTTCTGGCTGGAATTAATATGTGATGGTCTTGATATTGAAGCCCAGGGTAGGACTGATAAATACAATTCACACGTTGCTAACATTTACCTTCCTGGTGCCTGCCTAGATTTTTTCTTGTTTGCCTTCCTCGTCTTGCATGATGGATTGATATATAAACTATTTATCAAATCCTATCAAAAAATTGGCCAATAACGAATGCCTATCAAACACAAAATTACCTCACAGGAGCTAGCTCTTTTGCACTTCCTTCCCGAAATACAGACAAAGCATCTTCGCAATTTTTCAACGTCTATCAGTCACATAACAAAGAGACTTAGCTTGTATTGCACTTTTAAGGAGCTAGCTTGTGTTGACTAAAATTAAATAAATCTATGTCAATTTTAAGTTTGAAAATGTCTCAAATTCACTTCAAAAGGTTCATAATGACCTTATATTTATGAAATAGTCACCTATTTGTCCAATAGACCTTCAGAAAACAAATTTAAGATTAATAATAGCCAAAAACTTAATTACGTAATTCATCGATGATTTAATCTATTTATACCATTGACCATAAAATTGTGAACAATTTAAACTTGCCGTGACTTAAAAAAAATCAAAATTTAAGTTATGGGTTCCTCTCCACACCAGTTAGATAAAGATTAGCTCATTCAATATAAATTAACAATGCAGTACAAGCTAAACTGAGTTATTTCAAAAACCCATAAAATCCCAATATCCCTTCCCAATTTTCGTTCAATATTTAATAGCTCTTGGATATGTTATATACGATATCAAGATTGTGAAATCATCGATATCATCCACAAAGAGACTTAGCTTGTACCACCTATCGGTCACATAATATACGCTATATCGTATATGTATACATTAGGTACAAAGAAACTTACAAACTTCAAGATTGTCTTCTTGCAGAACTCATCGTCATGGTAAGAGACATGCAAAGAGGCTCGAATCTCAATGTGTTCTACCCAACGACTCCCCAACCACGCCTCCGTGACTCAACGCCGGTAATCTATCCGCCATCGGCCAGTAGGTGGCTCCAATCGACAACCATGGTACGGTGCGGTGGTGGAGAAGTGGTGGGGATTGAGCTTTATGGAATTCTTTTCATCGACTACCTCGTGCTCTTTTGTCGGGGAGAAATTTGGTGGTCGATTATTTGCATATGGGTGGTCGATTGATTGCAGATTTTGTGTGTCGTATGGCGAGGATCTGAAATTTAGAGAGAGAGAGAAAGGGCCAAATAACACGGCAGAGTGAAGTGAGATGGAGAAATTTTAAAGTTTAATATAACGTAAAGCTATTTACTTTATAGTTTATTAAAATAAAGTTGATATTGTAAGTTACTTAAAAGTGTTATTAAAATTAAATTTATTATTATAAAAATTTAAGGTCTTTATATTTACCACAATTAATTTTAAAAAAAAATTATTTAGAACAAGATAGCGAACAATTTTATCCTTCACAAAAAAATTTCTGAATAATAATATATAGTGAGTAATAATTCCTTCACTAAATAGATTTTTTCCTCACAAATTTTTATCATAAATTGGCTCCAAAAATCTTTGTATCGCTCCAATTTTGCGAGGGAAAAAAATATAAATTGTGAAGGATGTTTCTTTCGCTAATAACTATATTGTCACTATACTTTTTTCCTTCACTGTTCCTTCACTAAACAACTCCTCATGTGAAGGAATAAGTTCCTTCACAAAATTTCCTTCGCTATAGGCCATTTTTGGTGTAGTGTTTCCTAACCCTTAGGTTTTGAGTCCGCAGGCGAAAACTTCATTTTTTGCCATAACTGAAATATTATTAAATATTCCCTCACGTCTCAAAATTACACGTAATCAATAACTTCTTGGAATTTCAAAATAAATCTCCAAGCAGAAACGGATGAATAGTGCCTATTTCGTTTTTTTTCCCCAGAAATATTTTTGTTCCCGGAAAATTTTTATTTTTGTCTTGAAAATTCTTATTCGATCAATCTAGCTCGTAGCCAGAATACCCAACTTATACTTATCCTAGGTTCTAGAACGATTAATAAACACATAGCACATAATAGTATTAATAATAATTCATTTTATTAATAACTATTTCTTTAAACCTAAATTCTGGATAATCCAAAATTTCGGGTTGTTATATAGCAAGAGTGAGTAACTACTTTGCTCCGCAAGTTTAAATAGAAGAAAGATATATCATGATTGGAAAAAGAATATAGCTTTTGAATTTTTCAAAAATATATAACAATTGTGAAACAATGAAAATCATGTTCAATAAATGAATAACTGAATCAATAATGCTGAGTGGCCAACAATGACCATGAACAAATACTTTGGTAATCAAGGTGATCAGCCTTTCGCACCTGATGAAAATATTAAACTTGCACTAAGTGTGAATAATAATAATTATCATTGATGTGGAATATTTAACAATAATTAAACCACGAACATGCTTGAAATAATAATGCAAGTTTAAGTTAGAAAACTTGCCTACTCCGAAGATTATCGCTAAGCAATTTAATTTAATCTCTTAGAAAAAACTTATCGTTAATAAGATTGATCTTTCAATCAGCATAACATATCTCAACCCATAATACAACTATTCTTAAAATAAATTATCTAACATTTAGCCACATAATCAAACATTAGATAATTCCTTAACTTATTAGTAATATTATATTCCTTTGATAATATTTTAATCACTTAATCATCATCTTAAAATTCTTGTCTAATATTATTAATTATTTAATAATATCTTATTTACTTCTTAATATTATTATTCACTTATTAATATCTTAATCATTTATAAATATTATTAATCATTTAACAATATTTTAATCACTTATTAATATTATTAATCACTTGGAATTTAAGTAGGTACACTTAGAAGGGGGGGTTGAATAAGTGTAGGCACAAACTATGTCCAACTTTTCTTTAACTAAAAATTCCTTTGGATATTCAATGCAGCAAGCTGGATTCTATATCTTTGTAAGTTAAAATATGAAAACAAGATATTTAGTTAATGTATCACTTTTCAAAATTATAATTCCAAAACATAACTTTGTCTAAAGTTGATTATGATAAGCAAATTTACTGAATTAGTTAAGTGATATGAATGGATATAGAATGCAGGCTGGTGGATATTTAGCAGAATAATACGACAAAAATGTAATCACATAAACACCGGAGTTTTTACGTGGTTCAACTACTACCCTCTAGAATAGTAGCCTAATTCACGTCCAATACCAACTAGTATTGGAGACTCACTTTTATTAAACTTTTCCAATAACAATACAAGTTCCGATAATTTGAACACCTTTGTTCCTCGTGCAGCTATGCACTCTTAAGTACCTATGCTTTCTTCAAACTTGATTGTAATGATGCAGTAACACAAACAGAATTACATTTTAGAGAATATTGATTTGTATAAGAAAATATAAAATACACAATAGAGGTCTAATGATCAAGTAATATATCACTTACCAATGCAAGGCTCTAGTATGTAATGATATGCAAGAAAAGTATTACAAGAATATTTTCAATGAGACCACCTTAGCCGAAGCTCCTTCTTATTGCAATCAATAATAATCAGGAAGAAAAACTGTTTTGTAGCTTGTATGCATTGTGATATCAGTATGTGTTTTTCTTGTTTTTCTTTATTAATGAACTTAGTTTTTATAGGCAACTCAAAATTATTACCGTTGCTAAGACCTACTACTGTGATATGAGAGATTAAACTATATTGCATAAATATTGCAATTTCCACGTCAATCATGATATGCTCAGTTCGTGTTTCATCACCGAGAATCTGTTTGCTCGTGATTCTAAGATATCACGCTACTAGTGATTTTAGGCCAATTGATTTTCATCACGTGGAAGATAGTTTATGTTACAGCTTTTCCACTATACCAATTACTTAAATGCTGGAAGTCAAATACTTGTTACCATAAATCATCTGCTGACTAGTTTCCATATAACTTACCATTTATTGGGCTGGTGAGAATGCCCAATAGATTCCTTAGATCATGGGACAATATTATGACTCATGATATCCCATATTTACCGTGAATCAGATTGATAGAAATAGCTAATGCATAATTTGTGGTATTTTATTCAATCAACTATTTACTCCAAACTACCATATATTGTTTAACAAGATTTGATTCCTTAAGTTATGGTGATTGAATTTCGGCCATGCATATCATGAGCTTAGTGTATTAGTATGTAGCACCAAATATGTGAGCACAATTATAAATGTAATTCAAATGTCCTAAAGCCTTATTTTGGAAAGTAATAGATGTTAAGATCTTACATAAATTCCTAGGACTCAATTTGCTTTTCATTCTTCAATGATTCCTTGTCTTTGTAATTTCGTCCTTGATGTTCCTATAATGACATACCTTTCCCTGAAATGTTATATAGCATGATTAGAGGAATAATATGGTCATCATCAGAACATGGAGTATGACATAAGTCAACATTCTCCCCCTTTTTGATGATGACAACAAAATAATTATGACTCCCCCTAAATCCATGCACATCAAAATAATTACGACTCCCCCTCAATTCATGCATATCCTCATATTTTAGAGTTAACTGTTAACTGCAAATATGCAGTGTTTTATAGCCTATGAAGTGTTTAATAACCCTGCAAAAACCTGTTAGTCCACAGAAGGAACATCATGAACTATTAACCCATCATCCATCAAATAATTTAAAGCATAGTTTTTAAACCAAAAGTAATCATGCATGGAAATTAAAATTTGTCTTTTAGTCAGAATCATAATCATAATTCATCTCCCCCTTTGGCATCCATCAAAAAGAGGTGTCCTAAGAGCCAAAAGGGGAAAGATGGAGCAAGACCTTTAAGCATCCTCCTCAATAATGTGAACTTGGTTGGCTTCTCGAGCAGTGAAATATGGACGGTAAAGCCTACGGTGTTTAATCTCCTCCAAGGACATGTTTTTGGCAAATATGGGAGGACGGGCGATGAAGGTAGGAAGAGGTAAAGGCAAGTCTAGGAAATTTCCTTGGTATTCAGCCATCCAATTGCACTGTGGCCACTCAGGTATGCGAGATTGGACTTGGTCAACTTGGAGTTCTACACTGAGATCATTCATGCGTAGCTCGATAAATCGTTCGAGAGTCCCAATCTGATTACTGATGAATTTGAGTTCAGTGCTTAATCGGCAGGCATTGCGATTCATTTTCCTATGTAGGGCTTTTACCATAGCCCGAGTATGCAATTTAAATCCTGCTTGAAGATCAATGAACTCATCCTCCACGTTGCGAAAAAACAGAGTGAAGGTCAGTGCGACTGATAGGGAGTTTGCCTTTTTCAAGCACATAAAGACGATGTTTGATATCTTTAACATCAGGAGTGATTGATGCTTGATTGGTCACGATGGTATGAAGGAGAGTCAGAATCTCAGGGGAGGGAGGTTGTGAAGCAGGAGGAGTGGAATTTTGGACAGGGGGATTTTCTGCGGCAACTCGCATGAACTTTCCATTTACTAGTGTGAGATGAGCACTTTTGAGATAGATAGAATCGATGGAATCAGTAATTGTGATGAACCCTCATCGTCTGGTGGGATTTGAAAGTGAGTGAACAACTTTGTCAAGAAACAACTGTAAGGCAAACATTTTTTGGAATGTTTAATGCAGTTGACCATGTGTTTAAGCATCATAAGAGAAAAATTGAATGGGTTTCCTTTCATTATCAGAGCCACCAAAACCAGATCATGGTAGGTGAAGTCAGCCCCACCACCTAGACGAGGAATAAGATTGTACCTTAGTAATTTGTGAAGGACTATAGCAATATGAGATACTTTAGTGGTCTTTAGAAGGGTGACTTTCGACAGGGTGGGGTCAGCCATGATAATTCGAAGTTGGTCAAGAGGGACATAGAGTATATACTTTGGTCCCTTAAGTGTAAGGACAATCTCACAGTATATGGAATGGACAGTATGCTCCCTAAATCCATAGTAGTAAAAAATAGAGATTTGCCTTTAACAAACGAGGTATAGCAGTCGCCATTATTTTCAAGGTTTGTATAAAATTGTTGGAGTAATTTTGGGTAAGCCACAGAGGGAGGATCACTTAAGGACGATAAGACACATGACTTAAGAAGGTGTTGAAGGGGCGAGTTTTGGTAGTAAAACATGTAAACTAATTTTTCATAAACGAAGGATTTTTGACAGATAGAGGAGTTAAAACGAAGTTCAAAATTATGACCTATAAGGAAATTTTTAGGAACATCAAACAACGAAATAGATAGAGGGATTACCATCATCAGAGGGGAGCCGGGTGAGGATTCTTTGATTTTTCACCGTTTAGTGCCAGTCGATGTCCCAATTGGTGGAGGGGAAGGTAAACTGGCTTCAGATTTGACAGGAGATGAGTCACCGGAGATGGTCGTAACAGAGGGTTGCTTCCTTTTCAGTCTTCGAGTAGCAGGAGGATGAGAAGGAAGAGAGGGCAGTGATACCTCATCCTCAGATTCGTCACGGAGTTGTCTAGCATGCCTGGTTTTCATCTTCACGGATGGTGTTTAAGAGCGATTTAGAGGTTCAGAGACGATTGGTGTGCTGAAGAGAGAAGGAGGAAGCTTGAAAGAGTAAAGTAACCTCTGTCTTTTCAAGGGTGCGTGGTACCGAGATATGGAAAGGCGTGGAGCCATGTTTGGGAAGGGAACTCTTGAGTAGATTTAATGAGTGTAATTATGGTAATAAGATATGTCGTGTCTGTCTAATTTCCTTAAAGCATGCAGACCATATCTATATCAGCCTCATCCTGAGTTCTCTTTTTAGAGTATAGAAGCATTCTTCCCCTAAAGGTTTTGTAAATATATCTGCTAATTGGTGCTCAGTGGGGATAAATATTAATTTAATTAGTCCTTTGGACACATTGTCTCTAAGGAAATGGTGTCGAACTTCTATGTGTTTTGTGTGAGAGTGTAAAACTGGATTTTTAGAAATGTTAATGGTGCTTGTGTTATCACAGTATATAGGCACATTCTCACATATAATATCAAAGTCACACAGTGTTTGACGCATCCACAAAACTTGGGAGCACCAACTTCGTGCTGCTAAATATTCACCCTCAGTAGCAGATAGGGCAACTGAAGTTTTCTTCTTACTATGCCATGAGACAAGACTTTGTCCCAAAAATGTACACACACCACTTGTACTTTTTCTGTCTATTTGACATCCTGCATAGTCAGCATCTGAGTAACCCATTAGATCAAAATTATCACATTTTGGGTAAAATAATCCTTAATTCGTAGTACCACTCAAATATTTAAATATTCGTTTAGCAGCCTGTAAGTGTTATTCTTTGGGTTTGGCCTGAAAACCAGCACATAGACACACACTGTACAGTATATCAGGTCTGGAAGCAGTTAAATATAGTAAGGATCTGATCATACCTCTATATTTTATTACTTCTACATCCATACCTTTTTCATCTGCTGTGAGTTTTATTGAGGTACTCATTGGTGTGGTCTTTGAGTTTGCGTTGTCAAAACCGAATCTCTTGAGTAGTTCTTTTGTATACTTAGTTTGATGAATGAAAATACCTTCCTAATTTTGTTTAATTTGAAGGCCCAGAAAGAAATTAAGTTCTCCTATTAAGCTCATATCAAACTCCTTGAGCATGCATTTCGAAAACCACTCACAAAAAAAGTTATTAGTAGCACCAAATACTATATCGTCTACATATATTTGTACAATAATGATATCTTTATTTTCACATTTAATAAATAAAGTAGAGTCAATTTTACCTCGTATAAAACCATTTGATAGAAGGTACTTACTTAATCTCTCATACCAAGCTCTTGGAGCATGCTTGAGCCCATATAGTTCCTTTTTTAGTTTGTATATGTAATGTGGTAACTTGTCATGATCAAATCCAGGAGGCTGTTTTACGTAAACTTCTTCATTTATGTAACCGTTGAGAAAAGCACGTTTGACGTCCATTTGGTGTAGTTTGAACTTTCTGAAATAAGCAAATGCTAATAATATTTGAATGGATTCCAAACGGGCTACAGGGGAAAATGTTTCTTCATAGTCTATCCCTTCTTGCTGATTGTACCCTTGAGCTAATAATCTAGCTTTGTTTCTTGTAATTGTTCCGTACTCGTCAAGTTTATTTTTAAATACCCATTTAGTTCCAATAATGGATACATCTTTTGGAGGAGGCATCAATTCCCACACTTGACATCTTTCAAATTGTTGTAGCTCTTCTTGCATTGCTAGTAGCCAATTTTCATCAAGTATGGCTTCTTTGGCGTTCTTTGGTTCAATTTGGGATAGAAATGCTGAGAAAGCACACATATTTTATGCTTTTCTTCTTGTAGTAACTCCTTTATTTATGTTCCCAATGATATTATCGGGAGGATGATTTTTGATGTATCTTGCATATTTTGGAAGTTGAATGTCATGGATCACTTCTTTAGTAGTTTCTGAATCATTATCTTGTTGTTCGTTCATTTCTGCTTGCTGGATATGTTCCTGATTTTCGTATTCAGCTTGCTGGATAGGGTCTTGATCCTGCTGTTCTTCTAATCTAGCTTGCTGGATCGGTTCCATAGTCTTGTTGTTTTGCTTTATGTGGTATGCTGGATTTGCAGCAGTCTCTAAATTTCCTACATCTTCCTCTCATTCTTTTGGAATATAATGGTTAGATTCATTAAATTTGATATGTATAGATTCTTCGATACACATCTTTTGCACATTATAAATGTGATATGCTCTACTGTTTTGTGAGTAGCCAATGAATATTCCCTCATATGATCTAGCATCAAACTTGTCCAAGTTCCCACTAGTGTTAAGAATAAAACATTTAGACCCAAATACTTTGAAATAGCTTATATTAGGAAGTCGATTATTTAATAATTCATATGGTGTTTTCAAAATGATTGGACAGATTAACACTCTATTTAGTACATAACATGATGTGTTTACAGCTTCAGCCCAAAATTTCTTTGGAAGTTTACTTTCTTGAATTAGAGTTCTAGCTGTTTCTTGTAATTTATGATTTTTCCTTTCTACCACTCCATTTTGTTGGGGAGTTCTAGGTGCTGAGAATTCATAAGTAATTCATTTTTGATTGAAAAATATAATAAAATCTTTTTGAAATTCAGTACCATGATCACTTCTAATTTTTATAAGATTAAGACTATATTTTGTCTCAAAATTTCTAACCAGATTTTCAAATTCTTTAAATGCCTCATCTTTTGTTCTAAGAAAGAGTACCCATGTCTATCTAGAAAAATCAACGACTATCACAAATGTGTAAAATTTACCATTTAAACTAGCATGCCATTCAGGTCCAAATAAATCGAGATGGAGTAATTGTAAGGGAGAAGAAGTTGATATCATGTTCTTGGTTGTGAATGATGTTCTTACTTGTTTTCCAAGTTGGCAAGGCTCGCATATACCTTTCTTCTCGAAGTTCATTTTGGGTAATCCTCTCACTAGGTTCTTTGATGACAACTTTTTGATTAGGTCCATATGAACATGTCCCATCCTTCTATGCCATAGATTTATTTCATCTTGAATAGTTCCAAGACATAATTTTTCCTCCTGTTGCTCAAAATCAAGAGTATGTATATTTCCTTCTCTTTGGGAAACTAAGATAGTATTTTTAGTACCATATTAAATTGTACATTTATCTTTTTCAAAGTTTACTTGATGTCCATTATCCATTAATTGACTAACACTGATAAGATTGAATTCTAGACCGTTAACATGATGAACATTATTAATGTTAACCTTACCATTACCAATTTTACCTTTCTTTTTGATATTTAGCTCCACGATCTTAGATTTGTCACCTGTCATGTGGCGTGAGCATCCACTATCAAGGATCCACTTTTGAGGTGACACTTTTGCCTTGAAACATACCTGTTTAAGAAAGATGCAATTTATCTTTTTGGTACCCATATCTTTTTGGGTCCACTTATGTTAGTTGAAATCAAATCCCTTTTCTTTATCCATATTGTTTTACTTCGATTGTTATTTTTCTTCTTTGAACAATTTATCTCTAGATGACCTTTAGTGCCACAATTTTTGCAAGTAGTGAAAGTGCGGTAATTTAATTTAAATGTTGAAGGAGTGAAAGGGGTAATTTAATTTAATTTAAATGTTGATTTAGATTTAAGCATTTCAACTTCCTTTCTATGTAATTAAGCGAAAAGATATAAAGGATTATAACCAATTCCTTGTTTATCGTAACTTGGTCTTTGTTTTCCTAACATGACATTTAAGTTTTCTTCACCATGAACAAATTTAGCTAGAGACTGTTTTAAGGATTCTATTTCCTTTTGAAGTTCATTTGTTGGGGCTGTTTTATTACTAGATTCATCACTACAAGCATCAATACATACATCTCTCATTTTTATGTGGTTTGTTAATTTTTCAACTTCATTGTTTAACTGTTTTACTTTGTTGAAAAGTATTTTATTGTAATTATCTAAGAAGTCATTTTTCGCAGCTAATACTTTTTATTCATTTGTATGTGTTACTTTTTCTAATTCCTTCTTTTTATCTATTTGTGACTTAACTTCACCCATTAGTGTGTTTACTAGATCTTTTAAGTATATATTTTTTTCTTTTAGTTTTTCATTTCTTGTTTCAAAATACTAATATCAGAAAAAGATACCTCACTAGATTCACCTTCAAGTCCCATGAAGCATATTTGAGCTAATTCATCATTCGCATTTATCTCCACATCAGATTCTTCATCGTCACTCAATATTAAGAAGGCTTTATTCTTTTTGAACTCTTTATTGCCTTGCTTCCCTTTGTTTTTGAGTTGGAAGCAGTCCTTCTTGAAGTGGCCTGGTCGTCCGCATTCAAAGCACGTTTCTTCGTTTTATTTAGCTTTAAATTGGTTTGAATTGAATGTATTCCTTCTTTTATTCTTTCTCTGAAGTAGTCCCTTGAGTCTCCTTGAGATCATAGCTATTTCATCATCCGAGTTGTTTTCAAGTTCTTCTTCAATTCCTGCATTTAAAGCTAGCACTTTCTTTCGAAGAGCTTCTTCCTCGTCATCATATCTTTTTAATTGATGTTCATATTCTTCTAGTTCACCAAAGAGAGTTAATATATCCATGGAAGAGATATTGACAGAATCTTAAAGAGTAGTAATTTTAGATACATACCTTTTGGGCATAGCCCGAAGTAATTTATGATTGATTTCACTTTGTGGAATTGACTTGTCGAGCAACTTCAAAGAATTTATAAGTACCAAAAATCGTGCTTGAGCCATTTTGATTGTTTCGTCTCTTTCCAGTTTGAACATTTCGTAGTCATGAATAAGCATACTTAGCTTAACTTCTCGTACTTTGGAAGTTCCTTTGTGAATTACCACTAGGGTATCCCATATCTCCTTTGATGTGTTGCATGAAGAAACTTTATCTATTTCGGATTTCACCATGTCGCTGAGAAGAGTGTTCATTGCTTTTGAATCGTATGAAACAATGTATGTTTTAGTTGAGTCCATCTCGAGTAGAGTTTTTGGAGTGCCATCGTCTTTCCTTGGGATTACTGTTCCATTCTCTACCACCCACCATTCCTATGGGTCTCTCTTAAGATATATCCTCATCCGAAATTTCCAGAAATTATAGTTCTCTGTTACAAAGAGTAGTGGAGGTTGGTTTGTTGATTGACCTTCGTGATGAGCGTTTCCAAGTTTTGCCATGTCAGAATCTTTCCCTATAAGTCACCTTTAAGACCAAGATAAGTAGAGCCAAGCTCTGATACCAAATGAAATTTAAGTAGGTACACTTAGAAGGGAGGGTTGAATAAGTGTAGGCACAAACTATGGCCAACTTTTGTTTAACTAAAAATTCCTTTGGATATTCAATGCAGCAAGCTGGATTCTATATCTTTGTAAGTTAAAATATGAAAACAAGATATTTAGTTAATGTATCACTTTTCAAAATTATAATTTCAAAACTTAACTTTGTCTAAAGTTGATTATGATAAGTAAATTTACTGAATTAGTTAAGTGATATGGATGGATATAGAATGCAGGTTGCTGGATAGTTAGCAGAATAATACGACAAAAATGTAATCACATAAACACCGGAATTTTTACGTGGTTTAACTACTACCCTCTAGAATAGTAGCCTAATCAACGTCCAATACCAACTAGTATTGGAGACTAACTTTTATTAAACTTTTCCAATTACAATACAAGTTCTGATAATTTAAACACATTTGTTCCTCGTGCGCCTATGCACTCTTAAGCACCTATGTTTTCTTCAAACTTGATTGTAATGATGCAGTAACCCAAACAGAATTACACTTTAGAGAATATTGATTTGTATAAGAAAATATAAAATACACAATAGAGGTCTAATGATCAAGCAATATATCACTTACCAATGCAAGGCTCTAGTATGTAATGATATGCAAGAAAAGTATTACCATAATATTTTCTATGAGACCACCTTAGCCGAAGCTCCTTCTTATTGCAATCAATAATAATCAGGAAGAAAAACTGTTTCGTAGCTTGTTTGCTTTGTGATATCAGTATGTGTTTTTCTTTATTAATAAACTTAGTTTTTATAGCAACTCAAAATTATTACCATTGCTAAGACCTACTACTGTGATATGAGCGATTAAACTATATTGCATAAATCTTGCAATTTCCACGTCAATCATGATATGCTCAGTTCGTGTTTCATCCCCGAGAATCTATTTGCTCGTGATTCTGAGATATCACGCTACTAGTGATTTTAGGCCAGTTGATTTTCATCATGTGGAAGATAGTTCCTGTTACAGCTTTTCCACTATACCAATTACTTAAATGCTGGAAGTCAAATACTTGTTACCATAAATCACCTGCTAACTAGTTTCCATATAAATTACCATTTATTGGGCCGGTGAGAATGCCCAATAGATTCCTTAGATAATGGGATAATATTATGACTCATGATATCCCATATTTACCGTGAATCAGATTGATAGAAATAACTAATGCATAATTTATGGTATTTTATTCAATCTACTATTTACTCCAAACTACCATATATTGTTTAACAAGATTTGATTCCTTAAGTTATGGTGATCGAATTTTGGCCATGCATATCATGAGCTTAGTGTATTAGTATGTAGCACTGAATATGTGAGCACAATTATATATGTAATGCACATGTCCTAGAGCCTTATTTTGGAAAGTAATAGATATTAAGATCTTACATATATTCCTAGGACTCAATTTGCTTTTCCTTATTCAATGATTCCTTGTCTTTGTAATTTCCTCCTTGATGTTCCTGTAATGTCATATCTTTCCCTAAAATGTTATATAGCATGATTAGAGGAATAATATGGTCATCATCAAAATATGGAGTATGACATAAGTCAACATCACTTAATAATATCTTAATCATTTAAAAATATTATTAATTATTTACTAATATTTTAATCACTTATTAATATTATTAATCATTTAATAATATTTTAAAATTTTATTAATATTATTAATCACTTAATAATATCCTAATCATTTACAAATATTATTAATCCTTTAATAATATTTTAATCACTTATTAATATTAATAATCATTTAATAATATTTTAATCATTTATTAATATTATTAATCATTTAATAATATTTTAATCATTTTATAAATAATTTAATTTAATTGTTTATCCCTTGCTATTTAATTTACTTAACACACATATCATGCCATTCGTATAACATTTTATTAAAAATGACCAAAATATCCTCAAATAGTCTTAATACTTCATATAATGATTATTAATCAATAAAATCATATTTACAAGCTTTATAACTTAATTTTCTCATTTATTTGTAACTCATTCATAGGCATTAAAAATACCTACTTAACTTATTAATTTTTTCTTTTCTGGCCACACATATATATACATATATTAGTTCGTAACTTAAGAAAATTAGCTATATTATGCTAAACTCCAAAAAATCCCAACTTGATAGAATCTTACAGATTAATATGAACTTCCAGTTTACATTTCATGGCCATCAGAGTTGTAGAACTCAATTTATAGTCATTTTCATCAGAAAAACCTTAAACTTGAAATGACCATAACTCACTCGATTTAAGTCGGAATAAGCTCATCTTTAGACAGGAGTTACTTTATATAATTTATTAACATATCAACAAAGAAAAGAATTTTTAGAGCTTTAAATGTGGCCGAAAATACCTTCATAAGAAACTAGACAAAATAATTTTTTATTTTCTAGATTTTAGTCTACTGGAAGTGTTTTGTGAAAAATGACACAACGGTTGATCCGTTTAACATTTTTGAGTGTTACCACTTGGGTTCATTAGATAACTCGTGTATCTAACTCACCTCTTTGACGTATCAAAAAAATAATTTATATATTTAAAATGGAAAAGGTCCAAAGTGGGCTGGAAATTAGGGTTTTTGCCACCAAAAAACTGTTTCGGTTCTTCTTCTTTGTTCAGGATTATTAACCTTTAAAATCATAACATCTAAGCATGAAACATCACAAAACATATAGATCTAGTATCATATGATCTAAGAAATATAAATCCATTATTTGATTTCAAAACAACCACAATAAACACATAGATCTAACTTAGGGTTTGAGTTTAGGGGACTTTTGAACCTTTGGGTTTTAGATGCCTACTTCCGTCTCCTCCCTTATAAAGTATGAAATGAAGCTTGAAACTTTATATCCTATTCTTCCTCTTCCTCTAGCATGGTAACCCCTTTCTCTCTCTCTCTCTCTAATATTTTCTATCTCTTCTTTTGGAAGCTTAGGAAATAAAATGAAGCTAAACTTTTGCTAACTAATGAGAGAGGTTCTATTATAGCTTTGGAGATGTATAGATATAGCATGTATATGTATACATAATGTCCTTCAATATCTCCTAATATCTAATCAAATATTTCCAAAATCCTAACAAATCTTTCCAAATCTTTACTAAATCGTCCAATATCTTTACTAAATCTTCCAATATCTTTGAAATTCTTTAGAAATCTTAGGCTAGGGATTTTGTAGGCTAACTTAGATGTTGTTGAGAAAACTTTAATTAGCCATGTGCTTCTTTTCCCTTCATAGGCCCGGATTCATCTCCCCTCGTTTCCCTTATTTTTGATTTTTATTTAATGCTTTATTTGCACATTAAATCTTCTAGAATTCCCATTTTATTTGGGCTAAGGTTTTGGGCCAATTGAATTATGTGACGCCCCCAGAATAGGTCTAATCCACCCAACCCATTCTGAGTCGCTAAATACATGGTACAGAAATAACTATAAACTTCATTATTACAATTGTCATGCAAAATACGACAACACATATGATGTGAGTTTAAATACAAATATTGTCTTCTAGACAATATCAAAAGTCAAATAAGTCCTCATTATAATTATTGATACACTATTTTACAAAATAGCGAGGACTGCTAAAACTACTGTCTGGACCCATCACTCCACACCCCGACTAGTTCCCGCTATATTCTCGCCTCCTTAGAACAAAAATGGAACAAAAAGGAAAAGGGTGAGCTCAACTAACCCAATAAAGAATATTATGACTAAGATAATGTAGAATAAATTATCGTTAGCCTTCAATAAATCAGATAAAATATAATGGACAACAAGTTTTAGATTAATATTCGCAAGGAAAATAATAAGTCATTAGAAGAGTTAAGTAGAGAATGAAATCTACTATCTTCTATGATTTAAAAGTCCATCATCAATATTTTATCTCTGTAACATCAATCAATATACATCTTGAACCAAATATTCATCTTTGCACTTCAGGCCAAAGATATTCATTTGTATCACCAGTTGGTCATGTTCATCTCAACACATGTCCATCTTTGCACTACGGACCAAAGATATTCATCAGGTAATCATTCATCTCTGCACTACATGCCAAAGATATTCATCAAGTATCACCATTTAAGACTGAGGATGATGAAAAATATCTTAAAGAAACGAATCTAGTGAGATAAAAGGACAAAGATTAAGGGTTCGTACTTTAATTTATCCAACTTCAAAAATACTCCATAATAAACCATAGTGCAGTAAATTCAAGAATGAATATCAAAATATGGATACAATCAAAGATAGTAACCATAATAGACATCTTGGACAAAGAAGAGAAAATTTCATTTTTCTGTGAATAGTGTCGTATTTGTGAATAGTGTCGTATACATGAATAGTAACCCCGACACGAAAAGATAGAAATTCCATAAGAAAAATCATACTTTGTGAATAGTACCGTATTCGTGAATAGTGTCGTAAACGTGAATAGTGCCGTATACGTGAATAGTAACCTCGACATAAAAAGGTGAAACTTTCATAATAAAATTCATACCAATATTTCGGCATAATGATATTAAACTAAATAACATAATGTATGAAGAAAATAATATCCCTTACCTCAAAAGAATAATACTTCTGGCTGAAATATCGGATATAATGCTGAAGGAACTTGCACTGAATAGCAACTCTCAATGTATCTAAATACTCACAAAAATACGCTCAATATTATAGAGAGAGAAATCTTCTAATTCTGGTGTAATTTTCAATTCTAACCTAAGCACCATATTTATAGGAAATGCTAGAACGCCAAAGCAAACTTAATTCAATAAATAAATATTTTCAAATTTTCTACGCACAGCTCCTTGACCAAATTATCAGCACACCACAATGGGGCCCACCAAATTCAGCATTTTTCCACAACAACCAAAAGTGGGGCCCAACCATGTTTTTAATAAAACATTTATTTTTGAAACTTCAATAACTCATAATAAATAGCCCTTTATCAGAAAAATATGAATTATAAGTCCATTCCATAGAAAATTTAATTCTCTACAACTTTGTAGCAGAAAATTTTTCCAAATTCCGAATAGAAAATGACCGAAATCCAAATGCGGATGATTTTAATACCTCCATTCCGACAAAATACTGATAAAACCCTTTGGCATTACTTCCTTCATTTATAACCACATAAAATAAATATTTTATTATCATATAAATCAATAATTAATTATTTTTATCTCGGATAATGTATTAATAAATAAAAATAATTTTCATAAGCTCGTAATAATTTTTAAATAATTATTATCATTTATCATGTATTTTCAATCATTAAAATTGTATTTATATAATATAAATACCACTTAATTCTTTTATTATTAATATTTATTTATTTATCAAATATTAATGAAATACATCACATAATATTATAATATATTTATAATATATCAAAGTATTTTAATACCTTAAAATCATATCTATATGATTTTTAAATACTTAAATCCATTATCCGATAATTGCTTATAATATTAAAATATTAATGTTTTCATGATGAAATATCAAAAGTTATATTTTATAACTTAAAATATTTTTATAACACTTAAATCATTTTTATATGATTTAAAAATCATTAATTCTATTTTTCATAATTTATTTAATATATTTATTAAATAAGTTAACTATCATTAATATTGATTAATTAATGAAATTCATCACAAAATATTAAAAGTCACTAAATATAACTTAAAATATTTTCTTATACCATAAAATTATTTTTCATGATTTTTCATGTATTTAAATTATTTTAAATAATTTATTTAATATTATAATTAAATAAATAAATACCATTTATATTCCAAAAATATTAAATATTTATGAAATATACTCTAAATAATTAAAATTATTTTTGATTTTAAAATAATTTTTGTAATTTATTATGTATTTTAATAATTAAAAACAATTTTATTTGATTTATTTAATTAAAACTATTAATTTTAATAATTGTCTGTTGCTAAAGGGTCCTATAGCGACAGACCCGTCGCTATAGGTGTTCTTGAGGCTGTTCTTGAGCTACCCAGAACTTCAAACTCAGTTCGCAGGGGCCTAGTTTGACCGGTTTAGTTTTCATGTTCTTGATGTTATTTGGGAAATCTAGGGCATCATAGTTGTAGTATGTATTTAATACTACACTAACAAACTATGTTCAGATCCATACGACACGAAATCAGAGAGATCAAGGCCTCCAAATATTCTGACAACACTGTTCTTGAGTTTCTAGGTTGACCAGAAACTCAAGCAGTGTTAAGGGTCCTTCTAAGCAGCCTTAAATCATAGCTTTATGGATTTCTTTTGTGTGATATTGAAGTTCAATCGTGTAGTGAACATGTCAGGGTATGATAATATATCATCATATCAATATAACAACAACAATAAAGTAAGATTGGAGCCGGTCAAAGTAGACTGGAAAGACTGTTCTTCAGCGAATTCTGGGTTTCCCAGAATTCTTCAAAGCTGGTGGTCAACGCATACACTAATTTTCTGTCTAGGTTCTAATTTTGAACCTTAAATAAATTAATAAAAATTTTAAAAATATTCAAAATTCTCGGATTATCACATTCACCCCTTCTTCTAAAAATTTTGTCCCTAAAATTTATCTTACACCTTACACCATACAGCTTACACCATTCACACACATTCGCTTGCTACCCAATACACCACTCACAAGAGTAAAAGTTTTCAAATTGTGTTGAGGGGTCATATAGACCATGAACACATAGTTTTAACGGTATTCATACCGCAAATCAATGCATTACTTGGTATGTTTACAACCACGAAGAAGGTAAACTACTGTTGCTAGTACTTTAGGTGATTAGCCTATCGTACTCTTACGTCATGCATAACATATTAATCATGTATAACGAATATTTACGCTACTTGATTGGATTATTTATCCAAATAACATAGTCCACCTCAGTCTTATTATAGGATTTCGTACCAAAACAATTTGGGTTGGGAAATTTTTTTCAATGTACACTTAGAGTTTTCATAAACATTAGTCTAGCTGAATCGAATAGTATAGACTCATATCAATAATTCAATTCAATCGAATTATTTAGATGTAGCCAAACCCCATTGGCAAATTAAAATTTTTGAAAATATTTTCGAGAATGACGCTATGATGTCGTACTGTATTAACAGTCCGTTTGAGGATGCCGTCATTATATGACTTTGTCATAACACATCATACAATAGTGGAACAACGATTTTAGATCAAATTCACACTAAGTATTCATGTATTTACAACTCCATCAACTTTTTATCATCTCTGCACCAGGATACATGGTACATGAGTGATAAATAAAACATATTTTGATATTTCAAATTATTTGCGTCTAGCTGAAATAAGTAGCATAGACTATACTTTAAACCGTTTCAAAAATGATTACGAGTCTACAAAAAAAAATTAATTTTTTAAAAAGCACATAGTGCGTATTTAGCTTGATGTCAAAGTTTCAAAGTCTAGCATAGCTAGGAAGTTTGAAAAACTTATGTCTCCACTAATAATCATTTGCTTAACAATCCATCTGTTCCTATTATCCTTAATATTCCATTTACACACAACTATGCCCAGTTCGTAAAACCACACTTATGAGTCCATAAATTGCCACAATCATATGAGTTTAAGAACTTTCCTAGACAGACCTTTGGCGTCCATTCGCTGAGGGGTTCATAAACATTTCATATTACTATGAGTCAAGAATGTCACATAAGTATGAGTTTTAAGAACTCGTACTTAACCTTATATTCTCTACATATAACCTATCTAACTGGTATACACATGAGAAAGGAATCACCCTCTTAACATGCATATATCAAATAGCGCGATACAAATATTTCAATGATTATCATTGTTGGAACTAAGTAGTTATTACACCAAGTACAATTTCCTGCCCACACAAGAAATCATACTACTCATCCGCCGACATGAATCCTCAATTGAATCCCCACCTAACACTAACTCCCTTCTCAATACGAGTTTGAAGCTGATGGCATTTGAAACAAGCATTTCTGGGGTTATCTCCGAAACTGCATTCCTTAGGGTTATCACCAAGGTTGGTGGCTATTCCCATGGTTGGGACTGAGACTGGATACCTCGGGGTTATCTCCGAGATTAATCGGTCTTTCTCGGTGTGTGTTCGGTATTGTATCTCCGCAGGTCTCGGGGTTAAATTCGAGGTTGAAATCATTACTCCCAAATTGCGATCGGGGTTAATCTTTGAACTTAGGTAGTATTCGGTGTGGATTTGGATTATCTTTCGTGGTTCTCTCTTAAAGATTTAATCATCCTCTGTAATGTTAGTAATGTGAGTCTGATGAGTATAGAAATTTCAAGTGTCTCACAGATGCCCTCTTTATCATACTCATGAATGGCTATGCATGGGTAGGATAAAGAATCCTAGACACTTGAAACGCAACAAGATAAACATGGTGCTAAGGGTAGCAATATGATGCAAATGTATGATGCATGTGTACGGGGTTATGGCCCAACATGCTGGGGATGATTGCTAGTTCCCTGTTGCTTCAACTGGGGATTGGCAATACTGGCCAGATCTGATGTGCAAGCCGAATTTGTTAGGATATTGGTGTTGGATTTATCACCAAATTCCTGTGTTCTTGATAATGACTTGATGCTGAAGGGGTATCTCTTATGTGTAAGAGATCTGTGGGGATAAAGCTTGATCTATTTGAGGATGTGTATAACATATTCCATCATCTATCCTCTTAGATAATGTTGACCTCTCCTGGTTAGTATCGCGTAATACGTCATGATTCTCGTTGATTTATCGCCAACAAAGAAATCTTTGTCGGGGATGCCTGACCTTCGTTGACTTGTGAACCAACGGCTGAAACATCCTGTGGGATATGCTGTCAAGGTTGCTTGGCCTTTGCTGATGTGTGAATCAATGGCTGAAACTCTGTGAGGAGATCGTCAAGGTTGCTTGACATTTGCTGACGTGTAGATCAACGGAGCATTGCATTGTGACCCCCGCCGGGGATCCGCTGGGGAATATGAGCATCTGGGTATGAGAACCTCCAACAGATCTATAGCTCTGACAGGTTTAAACGCTTATCTACGGTGAAATGATGTCAAGGTTGCTTAACCTTCGTTGAAACGCGTGTCAATCTACGGTGAGCATCGTTGTTACTCCTTAGGAGATATACGTTGTAATTTCCGTCGGGGACCTATTAGGGACGATAATACGCACGCAACTCACCAATGGTTCTCAACGCTTTGATGGGTTTACCTGCCATCGGCTGAAATAATGTCAAGGCTGCTTGACCTTCGTTGATAGAATTGTCAACGGATGAACGTGTTGTAACCCCCACCGGGGATCTACGTTGTAACCCCCGTTGGGGACTCACATTGTAACCCCCGTCGGGGATTCACATTGTAACCCCCGTCGGGGATTCACGTTGTAACCCCCGTCGGGGATCCATGTAGGCTAACGACCTGGAGTCGGCGACATCGGACCTATATAAGGTATTGCCGAATGTGATTTGCGACAACTGAGGTCATTGGCAGAGTATACCTTTGTGTTCAGGCGACTACCAATGAGTGATGTGCAGATTCAAAGTCTCATCTGAGAAGACCAGGATTGTATGCTGTTTTGCTCAATCGCATGGCATTTTTATTCCCGATTTGACCTTTCTAGCCCGTAAAAACTCCGTTTCAACTCAAATTGGACTGAGCCGAAGGGGTGGGACCCACATAGAGGAGCCACGGTGCACGCCTGCTCAAGTAGCAGTGGGCTGCTGACAAAGCGTGGATGATGAAAATCCCCGGTGAAGCTTCACTTCACAAGTCACTTTCAACTTGTTTCACTTTAGAAAAACCGCAAGCCGGTTCATTTCTTTGAGTTCGGCCGCTTCGCAATTTCGCCACCGTACAAGTGTTCTACACTATTCTGGTAACGCATGCATGTATTTTTTCCAGTTTCTGTCCGTTAGATTGTGAGATATTGCACGAAATGCATCTAAACACATAGTAATGATTATGAATGCACAAATGACTTAATAAAAAATATTCAACATAGTAATGTTAGTATTAAACCATGCTGAACATAATGATGTGAAAAAATTTAACTTCTGAGACAGTCAAATTGGCACCTTTTTCGGCTATTTTTTGTCCTATTTGAGGTCCAATGAGCAAAAGGTAGAAAGGCATGATACTCCTAGCATTGAGGTTGGCCTTATGCATGATGAGTTTTATTTTTAATGCATATATTATGTATATGACTTTGGGGCAGGTGTGCTACTAAATGGCCACCTAGACATGCCTGTACGCATGTGGATAGTCCTATTTTCAAAGGGGACTATGGCAAAATTTTTCCAAATGTAGGCATTGGGTAGTCATGCATTCTAACTCTATTATATATTAAAGTAAATGCATGCATGCATATAGTCATATAATGCATTTTAGAAAGCTCCAGGTAAGGCAATACCACACCCTTTCTGAGGTGATTTGGAGACTTGTTGTCCAGATATTATGGATCCGGATCAGCCGAGCAGTTCTTACAGGACCGCCTCTGGCGTACGACGGAGGGCTTCTGAAGTGCCTCATCCCCGTTCTATCAGACAACCTCATCGGTTGGTGGAGGTTGTGATTCGTCCCGTCCAGGTAGAGGTTCTAGACATTGAGGACGAGGAGGTGGATATTGAGGATCCCGCTCCTGCTGTACATATCCCTCGTAGGGAGCTTCCGAGCATCCAGATGGTGAACCCAGAGTTGATAGGTGATTTGGGTAGACACCCATCGATGTACTTGCATGTTAACGAGGTATGACGTTAGACTTTATCTTCCTTCTTTCCTATTGATGAGGATTAAAAGGGTCCTGATGTTGATCTGTGCTTCATACAGTTTCGAGTTTTTATGACCTCTGGGGGGCTGGTTTAGCATCCACTCCATGTACCAACGGCGCTTCATCCCGATTATAGAAGCAAAGAGTGCATGAGTGGGGATTTGGGGCATTTTCTCTATCCTTCCCGTCGTTGTCCACTCGGGTTACCTCAGGGCATTGTCTGAGCGATGGTTTCATCAGACTCAGTCACTCCACCTGCTAGATTGCAAGGTGATGATGATGCCTATGGATTGGCGATTTATCACAGGTATGGAGTTTGGAGGGGAGCCAGTTCCTTGTATGGCGAATATCACCCCTACTGCCGTCCGGTCCTTGTTAGGAGTTCCGGCGGGTGCGATCAAAGGTAGGACTGTCCGTTCAGGTCCTTTGAGCGTAGATGTTATGAGCAGGCTATTGAGTGAGCCCATGCCTGATGATGTCAGGATCAGGGATCGCGTTTTGCGGCGATTGTTCCTGATAATCATTTGAGGCTGCTTCATAGCAGATAACTCTTCTACGGTATCTTTCGCTCTGGTCAGCGCCACACGCGATGTGGACCGTATAGGAGAGTACGATTGGGGCTCTTACACCTTTGCCTATTTCCTCCGGGGCATGCGTCTGCTGCGCTGCTGAGGGTTTGACCGAGGCTTGGCTAGGATTTTACCCGTTTCTGCTGGTGAGTATTTCTCTTGTCTTTTCCTTTCACAGGTTAAGAGTGTTTACTGATAGCAGATGTTTTGCCATTGTGTTGGCAGTTTTGGGCCTATGAGAGGCTTCCATGTTTGCGTCCTGTGAGTGTGTTAGGCTTAGATACCTATCCACGAGGACGACGATGGCATCATTCTATTTTGCAAGAGGTCCCTATATCTGAGGGCTTCACTCATTGCCGTATGCAGTTGGAGTTGCTAACAGCCGACGCCATCACATGGCTTCCATATTCAGGGGATCATTTGATCATCGGTTTTGAGGATGGACACCCTACTGGAGTAGATTATTTGATTTCCACCCAGAGATTTCCTCTTTTCACCGATGGAGGCTGGGAGCTCTATTTAGGAGAGGGTGCTATTAGGAGCACCACAAGGGAGATTCGTATACTGATCTTGCCTCCTGTTAAGTGTCATTGGCATGTATCACAGTCACCCGCCATTGATATTCCATTGTTGGGAGTTGACGGTTTTGATTTATCTGAGGGTCCATGTGCTCAGGAGATATTCCAGTGCTGGTGGCTCCCTCACACTATTGGTGCCCAGTCCCGTGCCACACAGTTTATGGGGGACATGGTTCCAGGATCTTTGATGATGATGGATTGGGTGGCTTGTATCCGAGCTCTGACTCATCTGACCCAGATTGATAGCTTGACCCGGCAGTTGGATCGGGCACATATATTTTTTTGACATTTGGGTAGAGATCCAGCAGAGGCGGAGACATTTGTTCCTTCCAGCTCAGGTGCTGGCCCCTCAGACGACCCATTTGGTTTTGCCGGTGCAGATCCTCCCCTTTATAGGCCTGACATCCCTGTTGATAGAGATCCAGTGACTCGGGAGGAATTACATCAGGTGGACAGGATTGAGGATGTGGACATCGAGACCATTGTCTTCTTCTGATGTGTATTCTCGCTATATCTTTTGATAGGCCTCTGTTAGATATTGGGTGGCTGTTCCCCATTCTTGCTATATCTTTAGATAGGCCTCTGTTAGTAGTAGGGCGTTTGTGCCCCATTTTCATGTACTGGTAGCTGTATAGAGCTGATGTATTAGATGATGATATATTTAGGAATGTATGCACCATTTTTTTTTCATTCCCTATATCATATTGCCATCCATTATCTGTTATGCATGTATCATGTTATGCATATGTATGTATGTCCAGAGATACTCGGTATTGACCCCTGGATGGTCTTATGACATGGCCCGCACAGATGTCTTCTTCGACAGTTAGCCGTATAGATCATACCCCACCGTCAATGGTGGTATGCGCTCGTGGTATGATAGCATGTCACCACCAGATAGGGTGACTGTAGATCTGTTATTGCAGCATACCATGACCCTTTTGGCATTTCAGGTTCCTGTAGGATTTGTAGATGGGATGCTAGAGCATTGGCTAGCTGATAGGCAGGTATTTCGCTTTGGCACCCATGAGTTGACTCCTACTCTAGAGGAGTATGCCTGGTTTGACGACGTCGCCCTAGACCGACCTTGCGTACACATGGCTTTGGGAGATATGAGTAGGCGATTCATAACTCTCACCGGATTGAGGCGCAGGTGAGTGCAGGATGAGTGACATCCGCCATGTGATCTCGGCATTTTCGTGTGATGATTTGGTGCGGAGGATAGCTACTCACGACATTTGTGGGATTTCAACGTGTTGGAGGATCATTAGCGTTTCTACCGAGTTGATGTCTCGATACTATGTGTCTTTGTCATACACGTGTACATGCCGCGATACATGGATGAGATAGATATAGGCGTTATCATGGCGGTGAGAGCTCTTAGGGAGGGTTGTACCATTGTACCTATGATCGTGGCAGAGACCTTGCGATCAGCGTCCTACTGCCGTACTTACCCATCAGGTGTGTTTACAGGGAGTTCGGCCATGCTGTATGTGTAGTTTATGTCACATTTGCGACCAGTTGGTACCTTTAGACGGCACGGGTATTGTTTCTCCCATGAGGTGGCTATGTCTTATTCCTTTCAGCCATCGAAGTGTGTAGATGCTCAGTCCTGGTCCGTATTTTTGGCAGATATCCGAGATCCATTTAGCATATTGTTGTGCTCGGGGCTTTGCTCACTATACAACTTCATTACTCATGCTTCGGGCATGGATTTCCTCCTTTGGTCGGCTTGAGGGCGTGACGACTTATCATCCATTGGCCATGATGTCGTTGATTTGACCCGATTCGAGATTTTCATCCTTTCGAGGGGCGGCGGTCGTTTCGACTTCTCGATACCTCTCAATGGAGGACCGATCTCGTGTATACGCTTCTTTGGGATCGGCGTGAGCTAGCCGCTTTTCCTACCGGTCATCCGGTTATTCCGCATGAGTACTCGCATGGATGGAGCGGAGGTTTTCGATTCTACAAGCGATATTTGCGATGACGGAGATTGAGTTAGGCGATGTAGAGCCTATAGAGGACATTGATACCTACATCGAGGAGGATATCTTTGTTGGTTTGCCAAACATTTCTTCCAGATTCTCCTAGTACCCGATTACTTTTGTGATCCAAAGACTCATGCGATGATTTAGAGCGAGTCTTCATCGATGACCTTTGAGAGAGACCAGATTCGATCTATGATGTATTTGCGCTTGATGTGAGGGACACCGCCCTACTATTAGAGAGAGATGAGGCATTAGCTCATCGAGATGATCTGCATTGTTGTTGCGGGATGAGGAGGCCAGTCGAGAGAGAGCGATGATAGTTGAGCGGGATAATGCTATATCTGCCCGGGATGTGGCTATCATAGATAGTACTGCAGCGAGGTCCCTTACCACTGGTATGATCGCAGAGATGAGTGCTTATATCGATGAGCATATGGTCATCATGAAGATGGCTACAGATCTGTTGGGTCGTGTGGATATTCTTATCCAGGAGACTACAACTTTACCTCCTTCATCTGAGAGGGATGCCATATTGATCTTGCTAGCTCGCATGTACCCTGATTCGTAGATGATCTTGTATTTACCTGCATAGACTAGCTTAGCCATTTTGTCATGTACAATTCACATTGTATATATATCAAACAACATTATATATGATAGGGAAATATATTTTTGGATCACTTCCCTTTTAGATATTCCTTCCTATTTGCTTGATATTTTGCCTGCTGCTTCAGGGCTTGTGATCTTGATGAATTCTGAATTCTTCCTTGGTGGATGGACATTGAGCTGTCTTTGAATAGTTCAGAATGGATCATCGATCTATGTATATCCCTACCATTTTTGGTGTCTTGGGACTTGTTTACGAATGGAAATGTGGAGAGGAATGTGGCTTTCTCTCTACGAGATTGACCCTTTCCTGGATGGTCGTGATACTTCTATTTAGGAGAAGCTAGTTAATTCCACCTCTTATGGTTTAGTATTGCTCTTGAGGTATGTGCTTGACTTAGATGGTCGTCGAATCTCCTATTTGGGAGGAGTTCGGGTAATTCCATCCCTTTGGTCTAAAGCCGAATGAAATGTAGTGGATTGAAAGAGAATCCCAATACCTGCTGACAATGGTTTGTATTTTGGTAGGGGGTGAGACCGCACCATGAATGGCTTCCTACGTACTCCTATTAAAGAGGAGATCAGGTCTGCGTAGTTCGAACCTGGTGTAAGAGGTTCAACGATGTATATGGCTGATATGATGTAGGAATGTTTTTGGTTGTTTTTGCTTTTGTAAGGAGAAGAGGGTAGAAATGTTTTTGTTGTTTTTTTTTATTGTGATCGGGCCATGTAACATGGTTGCCTACGTACTCCTATTGAAGAGGAGATCAGGTCGACGTAGTTCGCCCCTCAGGGTGAGAAGAAAAGCGTAATCCCATGTGCAGGTCAGAGTGCGGGGAGGAGAAAGTTTAATCCTAGGTTGAGGATAAACTGCAGGCAGGAGAAGTTTGATCCCATGTATGGGTAGCCAAACTACGAACGCAAGAGGTTCAATCCGCGGTGGGACCACCTAAATAGTATGAGCGCAAAGGAGAAAGCCAGGCTACTGGCTTGAAGAGTATGTTTCCTTGAGGGGCAAAGTGTAGCAAGTTGTAGGTGGTAAATGGTTAAAGAACCGGAATGACTGGTGACTGATGATGATGCACCGGGGTGTTCTTTGGTTACTTGGACATAATACCGCTTTTCACGTGTGCGAGTTGATGAGTTGTGGAAATTTATCGCCGTCCATTTCTTGTAATCCGAGGCGCCTCTGTCAATACTTCTTTGACAATAAGCGGGCCTTCCTAGTTAGGAGCGAATTTTCCTTCATCCGATCTTGATTGTCAAGAATCTTCTTGAACCAAGTCATGTTGTTTAAATTGCCGTAGCTGGACTTTTTTGTTGTAGGATCTGGCGATCCTTTGCTGGTATAGCTGACCATGGAAGATAGCCGCGGTTCGCCTTTCGTCTATAAGAGACAATTGGTGATACATGTCTTGTACCCATTAGTTTTCATCCAGCTGAGCGTCGATCAACACTCTGAGAGATTCCATCTCAACTTCTATGGGGAGCACTGCTTCCATCCTATAGGTTAAAGCGTAGGGGGTTGCCCCAGTTGAAGTACGCATTGTGGTTCTGTAGGCTAACAGAGTAAGAGGCAACATGTTAGGTCAATCTTTGTGGTTGGCTAACATCTTTTACATAATCTTCTTGATATTTTTGTTAGATGCTTCAACAACACCATTCATCTTCGGACGATAGATGACAGAGTTAAGATGTTTGATGTGTAATTTACTACATAACTCCTCCATCATTTTGTTGTTGAGGTTTTTGGCATTGTCTGACACAATCACCTCTGGTTGTCCATATCGACAAACGACATTGTTTCTGATGAAAGCAATGATGACTTCTTTAGTGAGCCTGGGGAAGGAGGCTGCTTCTACCCACTTGGTGAAGTAGTCGATCATGGCGAAGATATATCGGTGACCATTACTGGCTTTAGGCTCAATGGGCCCAATAACGTCCATTCCCCACATTGAGAAGGGCCAAGGCGAACTCATATTGTGGAGCTCCCGTGGAGGGTCGTGTATAGCATTCCCATGAATCTGGAACTGATAGCATCTTTTGACGTGGTCATGGCAATCAGCCTTGAGAGATAGCCAATAATGTCTCGTCCTGAGGACTTTCTTGACAAGGAGGGGGCCACTCATGTGGGGTCCACAGACTCCGCCATGGATTTCATCCATAAGCCTTTAGTCTTGATCTTTGTCTAGACACCTGAGGAGACCTAGTCCTGCATCTCTTTTATAGAGCGCATCTCCACTCAAGTAGAACTTCATATCAAGTCGATGGATCCGCCTTTTCTCAGTCAGGCTCGCCTCAGTGGGTGTAGATCCATCTCGCAGATTTTCCTTGATATGCTGATACCAAGGAGGTTGGATGGGAGGTAGCTCATCTGATACTTCTCCAACGTAATTCCCATAGGCTGGGGCCTTGTGCAGGGAAATTGTGACGCTTAACAAGTGTTCCTTGTCTGATATGCGAATCAAGGAGGCCAAAGTTGCTAATGCGTCCGCGAAATCATTCCTATTACGAGGAATGTGTAGAAAGGAGATTTCTTCGAACTCCAAAGCCATCTTCAAAACCTACCGAGTGGTAAGGCAAAGCAAATGTAGTTCCTTGGTTTGATAGACTCGGTGGATTGTGCGATTACCAACTCCGAATCTCCAAGGACAGTTAACAAGCTTGATGCCCATTGAGCGGGCAAGTTTTAGCCCCTTGAGGCGACCTTCATACTCGGTAGTATTGTTGGTGGCGATAAAGCGTAATTTGATGGCAACGGGATCTGCGCCCCGTATCAGATACTAGAATTGCTCCAGCTCCAGAACCTTCAATGTTAACAGCTCCATCAAAATACATCTTCCATGATTTGCGTGTATTGTACAGATGGTGTTGCTGCACTGTCATTACTTCTTCATCGGGGAAATATGTTTCCAAGGGTTTGAAATCCCCTGAAGGTGCGGCGGCCAGTTGATCTGCGATTCCTTGACCTATGATGGACTTTTGAGTCACATATACAATGTCAAATTATTGTAGGATCAACTGCCATCTGGACAGCCGGCAGTTCAACACGGGTTTGTTGAACACGTACTTGAGAGGATCCACGCGGGATATGAGATGGGTTTTGTGACCATAGAGGTAATGATGTAACCTCATGGAAGCCCATGCTAAAGCACAACATGTCTTCTCGATCAGAGTGTACTTGTGTTCACTGCTACTGAACCTTTTGCTAAGGTAATAGATAGCTCGTTCTTGGCCTCTATCGTCTTTCTCGTCAAATCTGACCCATGGCATTGTCACTTATGGACAGGTACATGAACAGGGGAACATCATCCCTGGGTGGTACCAAGATTGGAGCTTTGACTAGCTGTTTCTTGATTGTAAGGAAGGCATTCTGGCACTCATCATTCCATTTCATGGAGGAGTTATTCCTTAATAACTTGAAGATTGGCTCACAGGTTGCTGTGAGTTGGGAGATAAACCGGCTGATGAAGTTGATCCTTCCCAAAAATCCACGTATTTCCTTCTCTGTCTGAGGAATGGGCATTTCTGTGATGCCTTGGATTTTGGTAGGATCCAGCTCAATCCCTATGTGGCTGACTAGAAATCCTAGCAACTTGCCTGACTTGACGCCAAAGGCGCACTTAGCTGGATTCAACTTCAAGTTGTACTTACGCAACCTGTTGAACAACTTTCTAAGATGGTCTAGATGGTCATCCTCCTTTCGGGACTTGACAATGATGTCATCCACATAGACCTCAATCTCTTTATGCATTAAGTCATGGAAAAGAGCCATCATAGCTCGTTGATAGGTAGCTCTGGCATTGATGAGGCCGAATGACAACTGTCTATAGCAAAAAGTTCCCCAAGGAGTGATGAAAACAGTCTTCTCATGATCTTCCTCGGCAACCATGATCTGATGGTACCCCACAAAACAATCAGCAAAGGAGTACATGTCGTATTTAGCAGTATTGTCAATGAGAATGTGGATAAATGGCACGGGAAAGCTATCTTTTAAGAAAGCTTTGTTCAAGTCTCTGTAATCCACGCAAACTCGCACCTTCCCTCCAGGTTTAGGTACGGACACGGTGTTGGATATCCACTCAGGATATGTAGACACCATGATGATGCCGGCTTGAAATTATTTCACAATCTCTTCTTTCACCTTTAAACTCCTCTCAGGTTTCAATCGCCTGAGCTTTTACTTGATCGGCTTAAATCCCTCTTTAATGGGAAGGCGATGAAGAACAATGTCAGTGGATAAACCCACCATGTCTTCATGAGACCATGCAAACACATCCTGGAATTGTGTTAATAGCGTAACCATGTCATTCAGTTGGTTTGGGGTTAGGTCTGAACAAATCTGGATTAACCTAGGGCTTTCTAAGGTTAGAGATTGAAAGAAGTGGTTTGATCAAGGTTGGGTTTGGGTTTGTCTTTGACCCATTCTTGAATTTCTGGAGGCACCTCAATGTCATCCTGGGATCCATCAAGGCTAAATTCATCTCTACATCAAAGGTACAATCCTTGTGTAGGAGAGGCATCGTATCCGCAAATACAGGCACATCTAAATTGAGTCACTGAAACAAAATATGCTTTCGGTTAGTATATATGAAATGCATTGATCATACAGTGTTAGCATATCGCAAAATAAAGCGTATCTGTACAAAAAGTAAGCAGTTATTGTATCTACAGGGCAGAAAAGAATTTCTGCCCTCTTTACCCTTGTCGACCAAAGCAAGGAATGTTGTTCTAATTGGTTAGTGTAAAGTCCGGGTGGACCGCAGTGATGGAGGGATTGTCATCATCCTCCTTGTACCGAATGATGGCCATTACATCAGGGCAATCATCATCTGGGGTGTATCTGTTGGTATGTTCATCATGGACGATGATGCGCATGCCCGACATTATTCGGACAACGTTTTCCTTGATTCTCCGCTCTTTTTCTTCGATTGCGGGATCTGGAATAACGATTTTCTTTTCCTCCACCGGTTTTGGCTTAGGAAATAACATGGCCATGACATTGGCTGGCACCTTTACTGGAGGTTGTGCGAACTTGGAGTTTGAAGGCGAAGCCAAACGCCACATGGTTGAAGCCAAAGGAATCTGCTGATGCTTATGAGGATTCCTATGACTAGAGCTGGCAGAATAGCCTAGTCCAGCTATTCCAACTTGCTTGGTTAATCAAATGGGGTACTGGATACCCTAGCCATCTTTACCCAACCCTTGTCCTGGCTTATAACCCAACGACATCATTTCTTGAGTGGCTGACATCACCTCATCAGAAATGTGGGGTTCGAGCAATGGTGATCCAATAGCGTGGTATTGGGTGTTGCTTATTTCAAAGCATGAATGGCTGGATCGGTTCTACGTGCGCATTGGCATTGATGAATGGTATATCCCATCATTTGAGGAATCTCGGTTCGGCGTTGGACCGTGACCAAAGCTATTGTTGATAATGTACTTGAGTTATTGGTGAAGGGTGGAGGGATCCTTACGCCATGTGGATCCATGGTCGTCCCAAGAGCAAAGTTGTATCCCGAATCTATCTTGAGCACATGGAAGGATACTTGAGAATGTATGAGGGCCAATTTCGATTGGCATCTCAATTACTCTAACCGAGTTATGGTGGGCTCCATCAAAAGCTTTGATGATAGTATGGCTACTCCGAATTCGGTTGAGATTGATATTCATCTTCACCAAGGTGGCATATGGGCGAGATATTGAGAGAGGAACCTCCATCTATTAAGACTGACGACCACCATATATCCTGGAGGACAAGACCGCAATGTGCAACGTTTTTGCGATGACCCGGTCCCTTCAAGCGGTATGTCATCATCGATGAAGGATATCACATTAGTGTTGAAAATGTGATCAACCATGTGTTGAAATTTTTACGTATCCATCGATGCCGGAAGATAGGCTTCTTCCAAAACCTTTAACAAGACCTTCCGATGATTCTCGGAAGTTAGGACCAAGTCCAAAATTGATATTTGTGGTGGAGCTTCCTTGAGCTTAAAACCACCGAGGCTTCGTTATGACCCACAACGTGGAGGAATTTTCAATCTTCTCCATGGGTATTTTCCCTTTGATTTTGTGGTGGGGTTCATCACCCGATGGGGAAGATATCGGTGGATTTTTCTTCGACCTCGCAAGCGGCGGTGGTATGTGAGGTGGATCCTTCACCTTCTCCATAATTCCACGGAACCTTGCGCAAGCTAACAATAGGATATTGTGCTCTGCATGGCAAGTTGATTGGCTCGGGAGCGGCCACATTCAAAGGATTGCTTCCTCCTTTGAATTTGAATTATCGGTGTTGTGAGAACAGATTAATCCCTTCACCTTGGTGAGATATAGCTTTGCTACCACACTTTTCCACTTAGTAGGGCTCTGTATTCTCACTTGCTCGTAACACGTTGTCGTTATCCGCCAAGCGCAAAGACACCACCTTTGTCGATTAGATTTTGAATAAGGTGGTGAGTGCCCAACATTCTTCTCTCTTGTCTTGTGTGACATGAGATCGGGAGTGGTATTGACATACTCCATCGAGTTGTACCCCGAATCCCGACGGGGTTGATTGGAGGTAGAAGGGAACTGATCCTTCCTTCATTGATTAACATGTAAAGGATTTTCTTCATGGGTTGGCCCAAATTGGTGAATTCCTGTTTGTTGGCGAAATCCCGACGGGCTTTGGCATTTGCTCTCTTCGTGACTTTGTCTTCCAGCATTTCATTTTCTGAAAGGGACGAGGGAATATTCATGACGATTGGTAGGAGACTGGCATGCTCCTGGCTGATTAATTGCCGAGTCACTTGATGCTGATAAGTCACCAGTTCCGCAAATTGCTCAATTTGTTTGCAGAGAGCTTTCATCTTTCGTTCCATTGTGAACTGGTACTTGGCATAATCCCATCTGTCATCACCATCTTTGATGGTCTGGGAGGAGTCACAGCTGAAGTTGGAACTCTGTCCACTGCTCCAATTAATCATGTTGACCTCTTCTTCTTTGTGTTGAGGAAGAGGGTTGTCTTTCAGACGTGAGGTCGATCGGGTTTGGTGACTACGATCTCTCCATTATCTATTAGGTCTTGGATCTTGTGTTTCAAGGCCCAACAATCCTGAGTATCATGTCCAGGTGCCCCGGCATGATAAGCACATTTCCTATGACATTGAAACCCCGTCCATTAGAAATTTGGTGGTGGAAGAAGATGCATAATTTTCTTACGTGTTGTCGGAAGATTAAGAATGTTCTCGAGGGTATCCCTAAGGGTGTAAACACTCGATGGCGTTTGACTTCTCCACCTTTTTAATCTTTGGAGGGTTTGCGAGACTATCTTTGGAAAGGGAGTGTAGTTTCTCCTTTGAATGGGCATACTTTGATTGCCTTTTTGTCCCTATAGTATCGAGGAAACATCTTCCTCTTTCTTTTATGGACCCTCCGGGTTGTTCCCATAATTTCAGATTGGATGTGATCAATAATGACTTTGAGTGTGGCTAGGTCTTAAATCTTTCGACTTCAACCCCATTTCACCATCTCCCGTGTTTAACCATTTGAGAAAAGCGGTTTGCCGATGTTTGGCTAAAACTCTCTCATACAAGGGAGCTTCTTGTATGTCTATGAATGTCATGACCATTTCGATTCATCATGCATAGGGACTATCTTTGGGTGCAAGCGTCTCCACCTTTGGGCATACTCTCTGAAAGACTCATTAGACTGTTTTTTGATCTTGGTAATTTGATACCGATAGGGAGCCATCTGAGTTTAAAAACTATATTGAGTGAGGAAGGCATGTGCTAGCTCTTCCCAACTGCGAATTTTGGAGTTGTCTAATCTTGTGTACCACGAACGGGCTTCTCCAGTTAGACTCTTTTGGAATAATTGCATTCTGAGTTTTTCATCCTCTACATAGGATCCCAGTTCTCTAATAAAGACTTTTAAATGTGTATAAGGATCCCCTAACCCGTCATATTTTTCAAAGTCAGGAGTTTTAAATTTTTCTAGATAGTGAACACCAGGAAAAATACATAGATCAGCATATGAAACACTCCCGCGTGTTCCAATTCCTTTGATAGCGCGAAGGGTCTCTTCCATTTGGAGGACTTTCTTTTTGATGTCACCATTATCTGGATCTCCAGTGGAATGGGCAGCAACCTGTGTTTTGTTGGTCGTATCCAATTGTGGCTCTGGTATGGTAATGACCGGAATTCCTCCTTATGTGGAGGGCTCAGTATGTACGGGTATTTTCTGACCCTGTGTAGACTGGTGTAATTCTTTTAATAGAACAACCAAATCTATAATCTGTTTGCTTAATCCGTCGAACTCTTTGTGAGAAACTGGATTAAGTTCAGTCTAGTCGGATGATGACATGATTGACTGTAGGCCTGTTGCCTTTTTGGACTTTGACCGGGTAGTAGGTCCGATTGATTCCCTGCGAAAGACTGGCATAGTTTGTCCTTAGGGAAGGTGTATAATGACATGCTATGTGATGTGTCCATTTTAGGAATTTTATCCTGCAAAACGGGTGTCAGCTGTTCGTAGCATGTATGTGAACATATTGCTTCATATTTCTCATTACATGGAGATAGATATGGAATGAAATTACAAGTAATTGTGTTTACAAGTAATTTAAATGAGGGCATGAAAAGACTTTCATTCGTTTTGGGTTTATCAGAGGCTAACCTATCTTAGGTTACTCTCGAGGCTTTTTGGCATGAAGGTTCCCAAATCATCGCAATCTACTAGACGGGAAGTTAATCCGGTCTTTCAACTGGAGCGAATTTGGGTGGTGCCTTTTCCTGAGCCTCGGAGAATTAGTCTTCTCACGAGTCCAGTAATCAAACACCGACGGGATAGCCTCCTGGTGGAGGGACCACACAACATACATTCACATACATCGCGTCTCACCGTATGAAATGATGACATGTGCAAAGCACTAATATCATAAGCAGTTTATAGTGCGAAGCACTAACATTACACGCAGATATGATGCGAAGCACTAAGCTCAAACAAGACATGCATTCGTACACATTCATCCAATGTAAATGCAACATCCACACACAAGCAGATAACAGTTTTGAAAAGATTATAGTAGCGGCTTAAGTCCTCTTACTGGAGGTCCCCAGCGGAGTCGCCACTTGTCGACGTCGGGATTTTTGGATGTCCCTTTCCGTTACTTGTTCTTTGGTGTTCTCATTTTAGGTGAGATTTGTTTGAAAAAATAAGTGAAAAAGGTCCGACATGTATAATGTCGACGATGGGACTGTTAAGAGTTGCCAGTTGGTTTTTTAAATGGTTGTACCAATACAACCTAGAAAAGGTTTGCACATTGACCCAGTGATGTGACATTGATATACGGGTCGGCGAAACCGAGATTCATTTAGGGTCCGGGGACTTAGTTATGGGGGGGGGGGGGAAGGTGTTAGGCACCCCCCGACATCCGTGTTACCACGGTGACCGCCTATTTTCAAGAAACTATTATCTGAGTGTGTGGGTGTGGGTCAATGTACTGTTATATGAAAGTTGTGCGAGGCCTCTTTCGAACCTATATACACATGATTTGAATTTATGTAAAAATTCAGTTTTTAGCAAGATATGGCAATGATGTTTTATAAAAGAGGTTTTTCAAACCCTGCTGCTCAATAGGAATTAAGACCTTTTACACTCCCATTTTTATTAAGTGATCGGCTTGATTGATTTTATTTGACGAATGCGAAGCATCCGTACGAAAATAATATATAAAAAAAATAATGCCGACTTCCTCGTGGGTATGGAAACCATCTAAGGGAATACATACATCGCAGAATAATTTACAAGCTGCTTACAGCTGAAAATGTCCATCACGGGAACCGAATCTAGATCCAATGAGATGAATCTGTGATCACATGATTCCTAGGCGCACAGAATATTGCAATTTGTATAAAAGCAATAAGCAGGTATATATATAAAAGCGGTAAATATATATATACAGACAGGATCACCAACCACGAAGCACCTCCATGGGGGATCAGAAATATAAATAAAGTGTGAGATACGGCCAACCGCCACTTAAGAAGGAAACTCAAAGTGATGAATGTAAATAAAGTCAGAATAAATCAATCGCCACGTAAGTAAACTCAGTCGGACGAAATGTAAAGAAAATCAAAACTATCAACTGCCACGAAGGGAACTCCAGGCAGGACAAAACAAATATATATATATATATATATATAAGAATGCAATAAACGCACCGGATGTAAAATCCAGGCT
Organism: Panax ginseng; assembly: GCA_020205605.1. Lineage (NCBI taxonomy): Eukaryota > Viridiplantae > Streptophyta > Magnoliopsida > Apiales > Araliaceae > Panax > Panax ginseng. The sequence goes on along the minus strand of CM035150.1, from coordinate 37,709,541 downwards.
CATCGAACATAGTTCGACCACAGTTCATACATATAAGTATATATATATATATAAGCGATTAAACGCACCAGACCGAAGTCTAGGCTCATCGAACAAAGTCCGACACACAGTTGATATATAGAAGTATATGTATATATAAAAGCGAATAAACGCACCAGACCGAAGTCTAGGCTCATCGAACAAAGTCCTACAGACAATTAATATATATAAGTATATATATATATATATATATATATATATATATATATATATATTAAAGCGAAGAAACGCTCGCATCAAGTCTAGGCTCAATCGAGGCATAACTCGATAATGTTAGTCAATATATATATATATATATATATATACATACAGACTGGAAGGAAACCACGGACCGAAGTCCGGGCAAAAGCAAGCAACACGACTCTCAACGTGTAGAAGGGTGTGTGCAAAGATGAAGAGAAAGACTCTAAAGTGTGTGAGAAGGCTTACAGCTGACTGATAAAAAGGGCTTCTATATCTTTAGAGTGGGTAAACACTGGGCTTTTGTGGGTATAAAAGACGCTATATATGAGCTCACAGGTGTTTGAAAGTGGGAAAATACACTGTATGGCGAGTGCAGAGCAAATTGTGCAGGGTTTCTTCGTCTTTTTTCTCTTAAAAATCAGCACCCCAAGCCTCTTATTTATAGGCAAAAGGTGTCTCAGGTGTACCTGCGGCACAGCCGTAGGTGTACCAGAGGCGGGTCGGGTCGGCCCGGTTCTTTTGGTTCAGGTCGTCTCGAAGTACGTGCATTCAGGCACTGTAATGTCCACTCGGATTTTGAGAAGTGCAATCCGGGCATCCGTTTTGAGGTATTCAGGACCTATTTTGGACCGCCGTTGTCGAGAGTTGTACGAGAGTTGTCGAGAGTTGTATTCAGGTCTTCAAGCTTCAACTTTCATCCGTTACCCCACACAATAGTCATTTGGGATTGGTTAGCCTTGTGGGACATTGTTGCGTAGAGACGAGACGTGGCATCGTGTTGGACGAGATGGCGATGTTGCCCCTCACTAGTGTTATTCCCGGATTGGGCCGATAAGCAGACGTTGCTCAGACTTCACTGAGATTGGACTGCTGCATTTGTTGAAGATCCTTATTATCATCTTTGAGGTGTGCCTGTCTTCCCGATGTGATTGCCGTGTTGGCACGGTACATTTCGTTGTGAGTGCCGAGATTGAAGCTGATGGCATTTGAAACAAGCATTTCTGGGGTTATCTCTGAAACTGAATTCCTTGGGGTTATCACCAAGGTTGGTGGCTATTCCCATGGTTGGGACTGAGACTGGATACCTCGGGGTTATCTCCGAGATTAATCGGTCTTCTCCGGTGTGTGTTCTGGTATTGTATCTGCAGGTCTCGGGGTTAAATCCGAGTTTGAAACCGTTACTCCCAAATTGCTATCTGGGGTTAATGCTGAACTTTCGGTAGTATTCGGTGTGGATTTGGATTGTCTTTCATGGTTCTCTCTTAAAGATTTAATCATCCTCCCGTAATGTTAATGTGATGAGTATGAGAAAATTTTGAGTGTCTACAATAACGATATATCATGATTAAAAGAATCTGAATAATAAGTTGGTTATAATTCAACAATATAATTGTGAACTAGCAGGAACAAATTTATGACTGAACAAATATTATACATGAACAAATATATCTGAACCAACTGGTAATGAAGGTGATCAGCCTTTCATACCTGACGTATACATGCAATATGTACAGAGTACAATTAATGGCAACCAGCAATGATTAACCCTAAGCTTATCCGAATGAAACAACTCTTAGCAGAGCTAAGTAAAAATAAACTTGCATGAACCGTTGATTACCGCAACACAATTTATAACACTTTATCCGAAGACCTAATATTTGTAATATAGATCTCCAATATTAGAATAATATTATCACAATATAATACTATTATATATATATATATATACATAGAATAACCTACACATAACACATAATCCTATCGGTCTATAACACATATAAGACTAAATTATCAAGTCAAACTATTGTGAAATCCGAGTTGAACTTGACAAAATTCTAACATCCCGACGATTACAGTTTGGACAATTGATTGAGTTTAAGTTCACTTAAACTTTGCATAACACTTAAAAATTATCTTAGATAATGTATTAATGCATACAAAAATAATTTTCATAAGCTCGTAATAATTTTTAAATAATTATTATCATTTATCATGTATTTTCAATCATTAAAATTATATTTATATAATATAAATACCACTTAATTCTTTTTTATCATTAATATTTATTTATTTATCAAATATTAATGAAATACATCACATAATATTATAATTTATTTATAATATATCAAATTATTTTAATACTTTAAAATCATATTTATTTGATTTTTAAACACTTAAATCCATTATCCGATAATTGCTTTTAATATTAAAATATTAATGTTTTCATGACAAAATATCAAAAGTTATATTTTATAACTTAAAATATTTTTATAACACTTAAATCATTTTTATATGATTTAAAAATCACTAATTCTATTTTTCTATAATTTATTTAATATATTTATTAAATAAATTAACTATCATTAATATTGATTAATTAATGAAATTCATCACAAAATATTAAAAGTCACTAAATATAACTTAAAATATTTTCTTATACCATAAAATTATTTTCATGTTTTTAAATCATTTTTAAATAATTTATTTAATATTATAATTAAATAAATTAAATACCATTTAAATTCTAAAAATATTAAATATTTATGAAATATACTCTAAATAATTAAAACTATTTTTCATATTTAAAAAAAAATCAGAATTTATTATGTATTTTTAATAATTAAAAACCATTTTATTTGATTTATTTAATTAAAACTATTAATTTTAATAATTATCTGTCGCTAAAGGGCCCTATAGTGACAGACCCGTCGCTATAGGTGTTCTTGAGGTTGTTCTTGAGCTGCCCAGAACTTCAAACCTAGTTCGCAAGGGCCTAGTTTGACCCGTTTAATTTTCATGTTCTCGATGTTATCTGGGAAATCTAGGGCATCATAGTTGTAGTATGTATTTAATACTACACTAACAAACTAAGTTCAGATCCATACGACACGAAATCAGAGAGATCAAGGCCTCCAAATATTCTTACAACACAGTTCTTGAGTTTCTAGGTTGCCCAGAAACTCAAGTAGTGTTAAGGGTCCTTCTAAGCAGCCTTAAATCATAGCTTTATGGATTTCTTTTGTGTGATATTAAAGTTCAATCGTGTAGTGAACATGTCAGGGCACGATAATATATCATCATATCAATATAACAACAACAATAAAGTAAGATTGGAGCCGGTCAAAGTAGACTGGAAAGACTGTTCTTGAGCGAATTCTGGGTTTCCCAGAATTCTTCAAAGCTGGTGGTCAACGCATATACTAATTTTCTGTCTAGGTTCTAATTTTGAACCTTAAATAAATTAATAAAAATTTTAAAAATATACAAAATTCTCGGGTTGTCACAATCAGCCTATTGTACTCTATATTGATCAACACTCTTACGTTAAACGTATTTACGCTTAACATTTGGCAACCTCGCGTGCCCATCGAATAATCGATGAAAATACTTTTTGTTTGTACATAGACAAACTTACCTTTTCATCCGTACCAAATACTTGGCATAAGATAGCGTTAACAGTTCTATATCGAAAGAATTATAAACAAATCAATCAATTCTGCAATACTTGTCTATCCAAGTTAAAACAGGCATCGACTCTTTCTTTGAAACCATTCATACATTGTATAACATGCATCACGTAAAACTTGGCTAACACGAAGGTTAGACAAGCGTTAAGAAAGACTTGCCTTCAAGCGTCTTCGAATAAACAATTCAACAATTCTCAGTCTTTACAGGATCTACATGACATATATTCACATAGCACACTGTAATTAGTTATCAAACAAACTTACTTTATTATCTATAACCAACTTCTTTCTCTTCTATGTCTTATTTGAATTAACTTCGTTATTAAAGTCGATTTGACTTTCTCTACTTAATTACAGTTCGTTAACGTTTTTACGTTACAAACCGACATTCGATCATTATTGGTTAAGTACCAACGTTGAACGTCATTTACAGTTTACTTATTACGTTCTCGCGTTCTTCATTTAATTTCTATTTAAACCTTCCTAAATCTTCTTACATTATCACCTTATAAGTGATTTAATTTCAGTTTTATTATGTACATTAAGTACCTTCAATGTCTTACCTTAAGTTTACATTCAAATGGAACAAAACTTAACTTGGTTAACATTTTTCTACTGCTGGCTCGACATCCTTTGTATTCTAGTGGCGTTATGCGCGGCGATTTTTAGGTGGTACTCGGTACGAAGTCCGCATCATGTGAGCGACCACTTTGTAATTGTTTTTGGCGTTGCGGTACGAAGAATGCAATACGCAGATTGGCCAAAATAGTCCACTTTTCTAACAAAACTCTCGGCTTCCTAATTTGTTCGTTTTACATCCGAATTGACCCATTCGAAAGCCTACAACTCACAAATTACATCCTTTACGTGTTCATATTAGAATTTCACATTTTTCGAATCTGTTAACTCGGAATTCACCTTTGAGTTCATTTTTAAGCGTTCGTTTAACGTTTTCGACCGTTCAATACTCGTTTTCTTCGTTATAAGTCGGAATGCGACGATTCTTTTGCCAACGACTCTTAATTACTTTATCTCATGTGTTGACATTGGAAACCAGAGTTTTCAAGTCACACGACAACTTTTGACCTCTTATCCGGGCTTTTTACATTTTCGACGTTTAACGTCTATTTTCGCAAAATTCGCCATAACTTCGTCACTCGTGTTCTATAAGCCAAATCAAATGGAAAACTTCATTGATTCATCATAGTCATCCTAACCAAACAATAGGCACATTCCTTAGCTATAACGGTTTTCAAAACGTTCATTCATAACTAAGTTAACGTTCAAGACTTTCTACGATTTTAACTCACGTAAACACTTATAATTTCTATTTGGTTATGGCCTTTTAACGATTTGGCCGTTAATAGATATCCTTATATCTCCTCAATAAACATGCTCCACCAAACTACGATTCTTCTACGAGAAAGAAATCGAAAAAGATGAAGATTTTTGTTTATGAGAATTTACCTTTGAAGTAATTAACGTTCTTGATAAACGTCTATTGGTTTGCTTTGAAGTAGAATGATTAAGAATTTCTAGCTTTTCTCTCTCTCAATATAGGTTGAACAATGTTTACAAAACATCAAAATCTCAACCTTAGCTTTGTATTTATAGAAAACCAAATGAGGGGCAAAATGGTCCATATGGCACCTCCTTACTATTGCACCTCCTTTGCAACTTAGCCACCAAGCAAAATACTTGGTGAGCAAGTTTGTCACTTTACTTGACCACCAAGTGGCCAGCCCACTCCCTTGTGGATCATCCCATGGGTTGCCCCATGGGTTTTACCCATCCCATGACCCACCGGTTCGACCCGCGGTTTACTTTTTGGATTGGGCTTGACATAATTAGTATTTGGCCTTGACTTGGGCTTGCTATTGGTTTAAGTCCAATTAAATTATACCTAAATTCTTTACTCAAACTCCATTAATACTTCTCGTATTTTACGCATATAACTCCCATATTCTCTTCGTCTAATACTCAACAATAATCGTATTATACGTTGTACTATTCTTCATACCATACTCGTATTCATACTAATATAATACTCGTATTTCATACGTATAATATCCGAAACGACTATACTCATTTCATTTCCCTTTCGGAAATGTGACAACCCTAGAATTTAGACAATTTATTAAAATCTTAAATGATTGATTTAATGTCAAATAATAGACCTAGACAGAAAATAAGTGTATGCATTTGATGTTATTAGGATGAAATTTTGAGGATTTCAAAATTTCGTGAAGGCTTATAGGTGAATTATTCAGGATTAAGGATTTTTGTGATTAAGTTCTGTGTATATGGTTAATGATGTGTTCAGAATGTGGTTAATGGTCAAGGGTTGACCAGATAAATTATATCTGTAACAAACCCTAAGAATATATTAAGAACAACAATGTTCAGTTAGAAAACCCTAACGTCTGATAAGAAACCCTAGAAACTGGTTCTGGAAACCCTAGTTTCAGTTCCGGGCATCCGAAACCCTAATTCGGTGCATGAAACCCTAAATCGGGAACTTAATGGCATAAGTGTAAATAATTATAGGATTAATTAGGGTTAATCTTAACAAATTGATTACAAAACCCTAATTCCAAATTTGAAGCTCTAATTACGGATTTGAAACCCTAATTTGTAAATGGGGAAAATGAAAGTGTTAATTTAATATTTTAATATTAATTAGGATATATTAATCCTAATCTTTAAAGTTAAGTAATTAGAAAACCCTAATCTAATTACGAGATTTAATTTCTAAATTAGAAAATTTATTTTCTATTAGAAACCCTAATTAGTGGGTTATAAACCCTAAGGGTTAAAAAGTTGTGTAAGGAATATGAACATTATGTGATGGTTTATATTTATTTATTATATAAACAAACAAAAGAAATTAGTGTAAACCTAATTATATATTAGGAATGAAGGATTTAATAACTTAAGGGTTATGGAAAAAGAGAATTGTGGTATTTAGAATACTTACTAATTCTAGGAGATTTATTTTATATATCTCAAATGATTAATTTTATAACCTAATTATAGCAAGTCTAATTGGGTTAAGGAAATAAGTGTGCATGAGCAAGGATTTGGGTTATAATGAAGGAAGAGAAAACCCTAATTAAATTATTTGGGTCGAATAAGAATTTAAGGTATTGGATTATGTATATTTTATAGCCCAAGTATTGGACTATGACAATTTCTTATGGCATAAGAAGTTAATTTATTAGAAAGCTCAAAATTTGATCCAATTAAGGAGGGGCATTTTATTCATTGGAGATACTAGATAATTGATTAATAAAATAATTGGCCCAAGTTATGACCCAATTTGTATGGATCTTCTAGATGGTTATTAAACAAACAAATCAACAAATAAAATTGGCCAAGTTAGTGGAGAGGTCCGGCCATTTAAGGGGCAAATGAGCACATGATTCATTTCATTTACCCATCATTTTAGTTAGTCAAAAGTGGGTTACCAAACCACCTAATTTTAGCCCACTAGCCTTTTTAGGGTAATTAATATTTTCATCCATGGAAAAGCAAGATATTGGATGATTAATAGCTATATACAAGTTATATCTATATATATATATTAATTAAATATCCCCCCAAGTTTTTATAAGGAAACTTTTCACTTCATCTAGCAAAAAGCAAAGCAAAAAGGGAGAGAGAAGAGAGGCATGTTCGGCAGCCACATGGTGAAGAGGGAGGGGAGATTTTGACTCTCATGAAACCAAGATCCATCCATGAAAGGAAGGAAGAAGGAGGAGGAGAAATCAAGCTAAGGTATAATAAAAATTTCTACTTGTGTAGGCTAAATTTCCTTGGTGTTTTGATTTGTTTTGACAACTTGAAGTTGTGATCTTGAGGTTTAAAACCTTAGATCTATGTATATATAAGTGTTTCATGTTTAGATATAACATTTTTGAAGATTAAAAGTTAGACCTAAAATATGAAATGGAGGTTAGGTTTTTCAAAAGATAGAAAACCTAAATTTTTCTTAGCTTTGATTGTGTTTGATGCTTGCTTAATGAAATAAGAAATTTTGTTTCAAAACTCAAGAACCATGTATATACATGTTGATGAGTGTATCATGTTAAGATCTAACAATATTGGGTGTTGATTTTGGTTGGAATCAAAGGTATAAAATTTCCTAAACTCAAAACTCTAGTTAGTTTATGTGTTTTGTGATGGTTGTTTTAGACCAAGTGTTGAACTTATGATCCATATGAGGGAAGATCTACATGATATATGATATTTTATGGTTAGATCTTTCCATTTTTAGGGTTGATAAGCTTGAACAAAGAAGATGAACCAAAACAGTTTTTTTGTTTTAAATGAATTAGTGGACTGCTGCCCTAAACAGAAACTTTCGGATTTATTAGGGTGCTCTAAAAATTCTGGACTTGTGATATGTTATAGTACACTCAATAAGCTTTCCATAGACTCCGAAACGGACTAAATCCGACATCGGAGGAGCAAGTTATGGGATTTCTACCAAACTACACAAAGTCAAGAAAAAACTGTTAGAAGGACAGTTTTTACCAGCCACTTCCGGGCTAAATTACGGGAGCTTAACATGTCCAAATATGGATTGTGATACATGAAAACTGTAGTTCGGAAAGATAGGAATCCAACAAAATTGACGGATCATTAATCGGAGTTATAGATTTCATTTTATTTACGTTTTGGTAAAGGACTCCAAATCTGCCAAATGACAAAAAGTTTCTGCCCATATTTTTCCGGGGACTGTTTTGGACATTTATTTAATGAGAAAAATTCCAGGCTTTTGGGAAATGAAAATATATGGTATTATGTAGCTCGTGTCCAAAAATAAGCTGATTCCGAGTTAAAACGACCAAGTTATGACCATTACAATTTTTGTGATTTTCCGACGGAAATCGCTATAAACGGAGTTCTACAACTCCGATTGCCACGAAATTTAAAATGGAGTATCACGTTAACATATATAAGGTTATGCCAAGAGATGGGCATTACTGGAGTTAAGCACGAGGTAGCTAATTTCTTAAGCTACGCACTAAAATTAATTAAGAAAAAAAAATATAGAATTGATGATTTAAAAATCATATAAAAATGATTTAAGTATTATAAAAATATTTTAAGTTATAAAATATAACTTTTGATATTTTGGCATGAAAATATTAATATTTTAATATTAATATTAATTATCGGATAATGGATTTAAGTGTTTAAAAATCAAATAATTATGATTTTAAGGTATTAAAAATATTTTGAAATATTATAATTACATTATAATATTATGTAATGATTTTCATTAATATTTTATATTAAATGAATATTATTGATTAAGGAATTATGTGGTATTTAATTTATTTAAATACGGTTTTAATGATTGAAAAATGATATTAATTATCTGAAAATTATTATAAGTCTTTAAAAATTGTTTTGACTGATAAGAAATTATCTGTGATAATTGTTAAATGTTTAGGAAGAGTTTAATTGAACTTAAACTTGAGTATTGTCCGACTAGACCGTCGGGATGATAGAATGGTGTCAGTTTTAAGTCAGACTGAAATAGTTTGACCTGATATTAAGTCTTATGTGCTGTATAGACTGATAGGGTTATGTGTTATGTGTTTAGGTTATTCTGTGTATATAAATATAACAATATTATACTGTGATGATATTATTCTAATATTGGAGATCTATATTATTAATATTAGGTCTTTGGGTAAAGCGTTATAAATTGCGTTGCGAAGAATCAACAGTTGAGCAAGTTTGTTCTTACTTAACTCTAATAAGAGTGTTTTATTCAAGCTTATGGTTAAATCATTGCTGATTGCCATGAAAATTGTACTCTGTACATCTTGCATGTATAAAGTCGGTATGAAAGGCTGATCACCTTCATTACCAGTTGGTTCAGAAATGTTTGTTCATGTTTAAAACTTGTTCAGTCAAAAGTTTGTTCCTGCTAGTTCTCAATTATATTGATGAATTATAGCCAGCTTATTATTCATACTCTTCAATCATGATATATCCTTATATTGTTGTATTTAAACTTCTTTGAAACTTTCATGCTCACCCTTGCTATATCATGATAAAACATTGCAGATAAGGCAAATGCGTTCGGATACAGGAAAAGGTTAATGCCAAGTGCAGCTTGGGATAAATTGTGCGGCTATTTTGTAATAGTATAGTTTGATAAATGTTAGATCATTTATGATTGTGTATAAGTAAAGGTTACTCGATTTTGGGAAAAAGTGTGTAAGTTTAATGTATAAACAATTTATGTTTATATCTTCCGCAAACAGTAATAGAAATAGCGAACCGAATCCGCGGCGATTTGGAGCCCGGGTTCGGGGATGCTACAGGAAACCTCTTTCACAAACCCTTAGGTTTTACATCCGCAAGCGAAAACTTCGTTTTCCATAACAGAATTATTATTGGATATTCTATACTATCTTCGTATTATATCATCACGCGTTTCTCGAAATCTCAAACCCTAACTCCAAACGAAATTGGATTAATAGTGTTTTTATGCAAACATTCTCGGAAAACCTTCGTTTTCGTATTGCTAATTCACAACCATTAATACTAGCACAAAGCCAGAATACTAACCACATCCGTATATTCTAGGTCATAGAACGACCTTCGAACATCTTACTCGCATAATAAATCAATTAAATTCATTTAATTCACATAATCAAATAAAAATTTAATTCATTCAAAATTCAAAATTCTTGGGCGTTACATTCTTCCCTCCTTATAAGGATTCTGTCCCCAGAATCTCTCTATTCTTACATAAACAAATGAGGAAACTTTTCCTTCATTTTACTTTTGAGCTCCCACGTTGCTTCTTCAACATCGTGGTTACTCCAAATTACCTTTACTGAAGGTATTACTTTATTTCTCAAGACTTGCTCCTTCCTATCAATAATCTGAATCAGATGTTCTTCATACATTAAGTCTATTTCTACTTGAATAGACTCATATTCTATTACGTGCTTGTAGTATGGTTTATAAGGATGCAACATAGACATGTGAAACACATTGTGTATTCTTTCCATTTATGGAGGTAAGGCTACTTCATAAGCTACCTCTCCTACCCTTCTTAAAATCTCAAAAGGTCCTACAAACCTTGGACTTAACTTCCCTTTCTTCCCAAAACGTATTTTCCCTTTCCAAGGCGATACTTTTAGAAAGACATATGAACCTACTTCAAACTCCCTCTTCTCTCCATGAGGATCTGCATAATTCCGTTGTCTATCTTGAGCCGCTACTAATCGAGCTCTTATCAGCTTCACCATGTCTGCCGTTTGTTGTACCATCTCAGGTCCCAACATTCGACATTCACCTACTTCATCCCAACAAAGTGGTGTTCTGCACTTCCTTCCATACAACGCTTCGTAAGGCGACATGCCTATAGTAGCTTGAAAACTATTGTTGTAAGCGAATTCTACCAAAGGTAGATGTTCGTCCCAACTTCCCTTGAAATCCATAACACAAGATCTTAACATATCTTCTAGCGTTTGAATCGTTCGTTCACTTTGTCCATCCGTCTGTGGATGATACGCCGTACTCAATCTCAAGTGTGTTCCTATTTACTCTTGCAAACTCCTCCAAAAGTTCGACGTGAATCGTGTATCACGATCAGACACAATCGAAACAGGTACTCCATGTCTAGAAATGATTTCTTTGACATAAAGCTTAGCTAACTGCTCTAGGTTATACCTAACTCCTATTGGTAGAAAATGAGCCGATTTAGTTAACCGATCCACTATTACCCAAATAACGTCGTATCCCTTTCTTATTGTTGGAAGTCCCACCACAAAGTCCATAGTGATATACTCCCATTTCCACTCTGGAATCTCCAGTGTCTGTATCAATCCACTCAGTCTTTGGTGTTCAGCCTTAACTTTCTGACAAGTTAAGTACTTACTAACGTATTCTGCAATCTCTCTCTTCATGTTCGGCCACCAAAAGTTCTGACGAAGGTCTTGATACATCTTAGTACTACCAGGATGTATCAAGTACCTCGAACTATAGGCCTCACACATAATCTCTTCTTTCAACTCAGAATTCTTTGGAACCAAAATTCTTCTTTCAAAATGAAGTAAACCTTCTTTATCAAGGTTATACTTAGTCTTCATGTCATCCTTCATTATCTTCCTCACACGTTCACATTCTTCAGTACTTATCTGTACTTCCTTAACCCGTTCCACTATCGTTGGTCGAGTCTCTATTGAGAATAACATCTCCCCCGTTTCACTTGGTAACTTAACTTCTAATGCCATCTTTGCCATCTCTGTTATTAACTCATTCTAAGTTGTTAACATTGATAGCTTTTCTCTACCCTTCCGACTTGACGCGTCGGCTACTACATTCGCTTTCCCAGGATGATATAAGATATCACAGTCATAATCTTTTATCAACTCTAACCACCTTCTCTGCCTCATATTCAACTCCTTCTGCGTGAAGATATATTTCAGACTTTTATGGTTCATGTATATCTCACATTCTTCCCCGTATAAATAATGTCTCCATATTTGTAAAGCAAACACTACAGCTGTTAATTCTAGGTCATGAGTAGGATAAACCTTCTCATAATCCTTTAACTGACGTGACTCATACGCAATGACCTTGCCATGCTGCATGAGCACGCAATCTAGTCCCCTATGCGAATCATCGCTATAAACTACAAAATTCCCCGTATCATCTGGTAAAGATAATACAGGTGCCTCACTCAACCTCCTTTTTAGTTCTTGAAAACTATGCTCACACTTTTCTGTCCATACATACTTCACTGACTTCCTTGTCAGACTCATCAACGGAGTAGCTAATTAAGAAAAGTCCTGAATGAACCTTCTATAGTATCCCGCTAACCCTAGAAAACTCCTAACCTCGGTTGTCGTTTTTGGTTGCTCCCACTCATTTACTGCTTCCACCTTCGCTGGATCTACGGATATGCCATCTTTGTCTATAACATGGCCTAGAAACTGCACTCGTTTGAGCCAAAATTCACACTTAGTGAATTTCGCATACAACTTCTCCCTCCGTAGTGTTTCCAACACTATTCTTAGACGTTCGACATGATCTTCTGGCGTCTTAGAATAGACTAGAATATCATCAATGAACACTACAACGAACTTGTCCAAATATTGTTTGAACACTCTGTTCATCATATCCATGAATCACGGTCATGATTTGTTAACCCAAACGACATAACCAAAAACTCGTAATGCCCATAACGAGTTCTGAACGTCGTCTTAGGTACATCCTCCTTCCTTACTTTCAGTTGATGATACCCCGTGCGCAAATCTATCTTAGAAAAATACTTTGCCCCTTTCAACTGATCAAATAAATCATCGATCCTGGGCAACAGGTATTTATTCTTAATCGTTAACTTGTTCAACTCTCGATAGTCGATACAAAGTCGTAACGATCCGTCCTTTTTCTTTACAAATAATACCGGTACTCCCCACGGAGACACACTCGATTGAATGTACTTTCTATCTAATAGTTCCTGTAACTTAACCATTAACTCTTTCATCTCAACTGGAGCCATCCTATATGGTGCCTTTGAAACTGGTGTCGTACCTGGCAACAAATCAATCACGAATTCTACATCCATATATGGCGGAATACCGGGTAACTCCTCCGAAAACACATCCGTGAATTCTTGAACTACTGCTATCTGTTCCAATGATGTTCCCACTCTTTGGGTATCCACCACATGACACAAATAACCCTTACACCCCTTCTTTAACATCTTCCTAGCTTGTGTCATGGTTAGACAACAAAAACGTCCCGGTGATTTATTTCCATAAAACACCACCTCAGGTTTCTTAGAAAGCCTTAGGTTTACACTCTTTTTCTATAACAGTCTATTATCGCTCTATGGTTAATTAACCAATCCATACCGAGAATCACATCGAATTCCCTTAACCTTATCGGTAAAAGATCTACCGATAATATGTTACCCCTGATATCTAGGAAACAATTCCTATGAATGTGATCAATGGGAATTATCTCCTTGCTTACTACCTTAACGTCTAAAGGTATTTCTAACCTTTCAGGATTTAATCACAATTGCTTAGCAAATCCACATGCTATAAAAGAACAAGTAGCACCCGAGTCAAATAATAAGTAAGCATTTATCTGGTTGACTGGAATGATACCTGCTACTACATCCGTTGATGAAACCGCATCTTGGACGGTCATGTTAAACGTTCGGGCTGAGGGTCTACCTAATTATGGTGTTAGTCCAGTAATGACCAAATTGCCACTACCAGAACCTTTACTACCCTCCGCCCCTTTCTTCGGGAAATTTCTTGCCATATGGTCCATTGACCCACAAACAAAATAGCCCCGGCTTTTCTTAGGATTAGGATAGTTGGGAGATATATGACCCTCCTGCCCACAGTTATAACAACCAGTCTTCCCCTTCAGACAGACTCCCAGATGAGTCTTACCGCATGTCTTGCATGCCTCCATCCTACGTTTAGGATCCCTTTTTTTTTCCCCAGTATTCCCAGGGTTAAAATTTTTCCTCTTAGGCACATTGCCACTACCGCTGGCAACCTCTGCTTTATTTCCTCCCTCTCCCTTACTCTTATTTTTTCTATCCTTATGGTATTGGGTCAACGCCTCACTACCACCCTCCGTTATTATCGCCTTTTCCAGAATGGTCCCGTAGGAAGCACTCTAAAAAACTGATATCCTACTATAGAGCCAGGGTTTTAGGCCCTACTCAAACCTATGAGCCTTCCTCTCCTCTGTGTCCACTTGGTATGGAGCGAACCTTGCCAATTCATTGAATTTGGTCGCGTATTGGGGAACAGTCTTGTCCCTTGTTTAAGTTCGAGGAACTTAATCTCCATTCTCCCTTGCATGCTAGTAGGGAAGTAGTTCTCGAAAAATACCTTCTTAAATTGTTCCAATGTAACAGCTTCCACTCCAGCCCCACCCTGGTGAGCCTCCCACCAGTAGTTGGCTTCCTCCTTCATCATATAGGTCGCAAAAGAAGTCTTTTGCGCCTCAGATACGTTTGTAATAATAAACGCCTTCTCTATTTCCTTGACTCATGTCTGGGCCTCAATTGGGTTTGTCGTTCCCTTAAATTCAGGTGGACCTACACTCTTAAATTATTTAAAGGTAGTCGTTCGGGCTACCCTAGGTCATGCGGGTGCTCTACCCCCAGCTTGGTTAAATGCAGCCGTTAATAAATTAATGAACTCTTGCATTGGGTTATTAGCACCCCCCTCGTTATCATTATGTGATTCCACCTCTTGGTTACGCTGTCTTCTTCTTGGCGGCATTTTTGATTAAATAAATAAAGTTTCGTTATTACTAATTTGCTTACTTCTTTATTAGTCGTCAAACAACTGAACAATAACTCATACACAACAAAGCAATTTAAAATAAAAACTTCCTTATATTAAAATGCTTCTTTATAGATCAAAACTATTTACAAGTTGACTTTCACAAAAATTGGGATTTACAAAAAGACTACCCTTTAATTATACAAAAGAGGGTTTTACGTCACTACACAAAAGTATGTACCATACTACTTCTAATACTGCCTAACAACATTCTCATGCTTCACGTTCGCCAGAATCGACACAATATCTTGACTTATAGTATGTCGAGTCTGTCCCGACTCAATAGAATAACAAGCTATCTTAAGCTTGAAATCTTCGTGCGCACTGTCATTTATATATGACATTCGTGCTATCTTCTGGTCTTTTTCAGCCAGTTTCTTACGAAGTTCTATGACCTCGTTCTTATAGTCTCTAGCCTTGTCAGTCATGAGCACTTTCTCATCATGCTCTATCTCATACTCTGACTCTGCAGACTCCTTTGCTCCATAGAGATCACTGATCTCTTCCTTCTAGTGCTGCACCATATTATGCAATTGCACGTTACGGTCAAGCACTAAGAGGTACATTGCCCTCATAGTCTCTATAGGTGTTGACTCTAGGGTAGGCATCACCGTATTAATTGATGTCACCTCCATGTCATCCTCCACATCAATCATCATATTCAAATATGATGTTATTCCCATGGTCTCCTCAGAATAGTCCTCCTCCGAGTAATATTCCTCGGGCTCTGACTCTTCTAGAATCAGTACAGGTATGTCTGCTATAGGCACAGGTACCGGCTCAACTCGGTTCACGGACTCCTCGCTAACCACATGTATGTCCCTATACATCAAGCTATCGACCGACATCTAAAATAACACATAACAAATTGATTAGTACATAATACACAATAATATAAGCACAAATCACATTTAATCCATTTAGGGTTACTTTCCATCTTTTAAATCTTTTGGTACTGAGTTTCCTTAATACCTTATTAACTCATTTGACTCGAGTTAACTTTCTTTGGACTCTTTCTTTCCTAACGAGGTTATTAGCCTAAGGTTCTTCCCCCCTTAAGTTTTATAACCTAATTCTTTGATACCAACCTGTGACGCCCCCAAATCCGGATATCTTCCAACCCGACAGATGGTGCTTCACGATACTACAATCCCTACAATCATTCAATTGAGATAACAACAAAATGAGTGTAATTACTATCTTTGTATTACATTTGTAATAAATCCTTTCTCAGGTTCAGAAACCGAATACATTCGTTGTTCTTCATAAGTATATTACATACAAATACACTAATCTATTATAGGACGATTAATTTTCCATCTTAACCTTGCCTTTATCTCTCTTAGAAATCTCAATTCGTTCGGCTTTAGCTGCAAACATATGGTTCAAGCAAGAATGAGTATAACTAGCTCAGCAAGTTTTAACAAAGAATCATATGAATTATTACCTTAACAATTACATGTTTTATTTCCATTTATGAGCAATTAACTACGAAGCACTATGAAACATTTGACTAGTACTTCTCATGTCATAATAATAATTCTAAAGTATATATAATAGCTTAGGAATGATGAACCGGTCAATAGACCATGAACATACTCTTTTCGTTTTCATACTTGAAAAGGATATCCGGCACTAAGGCCATCCACCCGTCTTTACTTACGAGCATTTCTAGGTGATCAGCCTATTGTACTCTATGTTGATCAACACTCTTACGTTAAACGTATTTACGCTTAACATTTGTCAACCTCGCGTGCCCATCGAATAATCGATGAAAATACTTTTGGTTTGTACATAGAAAAACTTACCTTTTCATCCCGTACCAAATACTTGGCATAGGATAGCGTTAACAGTTCTATATCGAAAGACTTGTAAACAAATCAATCAATTCTTCAATACTTGTCTAGCCAAATTAAAACAAGCATCGACTCTTTTTTTAAAACCATTCATGCATTGTATAACATGCATCACGTAAAACTTGGCTAACACAAAGGTTAGACAAGCATTAAGAAATACTTGCCTACAAGCGTGTTCGAATAAACAATTCAACAATTCTCAGTCTTTACAGGATCTACATGATATATATTCACATAGCACACTGTAATTAGTTATCAAACAAACTAACTTTATTGTCTATAACCAACTTCTTTCTCTTCTATGTCTTATTTGAATTAACTTCGTTATTAAAGTCGATTTGACTTTCTCTACTTCATTACGGTTCGTTAACGTATTAACGTTACTAACCGACATTCGATCATTATTGGTTAAGTACCAACGTTGAATGTCATTTACAGTTTACTTATTACGTTCTCGCGTTCTTCGTTTAATTTCTATTTAAACCTTCCTAAATCTTCTTACATTATCACCTTATAAGTGATTTAAGTTCAGTCTT
Source organism: Panax ginseng (assembly GCA_020205605.1). Lineage (NCBI taxonomy): Eukaryota > Viridiplantae > Streptophyta > Magnoliopsida > Apiales > Araliaceae > Panax > Panax ginseng. The sequence goes on along the minus strand of CM035150.1, from coordinate 37,692,106 downwards.
ATTATGTACATTAAGTATCTTCAATGTCTTACCTTAAGTCTACATTCAAATGGAACAAAACTTAACTTGGTCAACATTTTTATACTGTCGGCGTTGCGGCGCGACATCCTTTGTATTCTAGTGGCACTACTGGTAGCGAGTTAGGTGGTACTTTCAAGTCGAGTCCGAGTCATGTATTACAATAACCACTTTTCTTGGTTTTTGGCTTATGGCCATTTGAGTCTGTGCACCAGTTGGCCAAAACAGTCCACTTTTCTAACCAAACTCCCGGCTTCTTAATTTGTTCGTTTTACATCCAAATTGACCCATTCGAAAGCCTACAACTCACAAATTACATCCTTTACGTGTTCATATAAGAATTTCACATTTTCAAATTCGTTAACTCAGAATTCACCTTTGAGTTCATTTTTAAGCGTTCGTTTAACGTTTTCGACCGTTTAATACTCGTTTTCTTCGTTATAAGTCGGAATGCGACGATTCGTTCGCCAACGACTCTTAATTACCTTATCTAACGTGTTGACATTGGAAACCAGCATTTTCAAGTCATATGGCAACTTTTGACCTTTAATCTGGGCTTTTTACGTTTTCGACATTTAACGTCTATTTTCGCAAAATTCGCCATAACTTCGTCACTCGTGTTCTATAAGCCAAATCAAATGGAAAACTCCATTGATTCATCATAGTCATCCTAACCAAACAATAGGCACATTCTTTAGCTATAATGGTTTTCAAAACGTTCATTCATAACTAAGTTAACGTTCAAGACTTTCTACGGTTTTAACTCACGTAAACACTTACGATTTCTATTTGGTTATGACCTATCAATGATTTGGTCATTAATAGACATCCTTATATCTCCTCAATAAACATGCTCCACCAATCTACGATTCTTCTACGAGAAAGAAATCGAAAAAGATGAAGATTTTGGTTTATGAGAATTTACCTTTGAAGTAATTAACGTTCTTGATAAACGTCTATTGGTTTGCTTAGAAGTAGAATGATTAAGCATTTCTAGATTTTCTCTCTCTCAATATAGGTTGAAAAATGTTTACAAAACATCAAAAGCTCAACCTTGGCTTTGTATTTATAGAAAAACAAATGAGGGGCAAAACGGTCCATATGGCACCTCCTTACTATTGCACCTCATTTGCAACTTAGCCACCAACCAAAATACTTGGTGAGCAAGTTTGTCACTTTACATGACCACCAAGTGGCCAACCCACTCCCTTATGGATCTTCCCATGGGTTGCCCCATGGGTTTTACCCATCCCATGACCCACCGGTTCGACCCGCGGTTTACTTTTTGGATTGGGCTTGACATAATTAGTATTGGGCCTTGACTTGGGCTTGCTTATATAATTCATTGGGCTTGCTATTGGTTTAAGTCCAATTGAATTATACCTAAATTCTTTACTCAAACTCCATTAATACATCTCGTATTCTACGCGTATAATGTGACACCCCCAAAATTAGGTATACATCACCCATTCTGAGTCGCCAGATACATGGTACAAAATTCAAATACAACTTCATTTATACAACTGTTGAGCTGTCGTATAGAATACGACCATAGTTAACTATGAGTTTTAATACAAAGGTATGTAACTCTCATGGTACCTCGACCACAACCTTACAATGGTACTTTACATAAAAGTATAGTCAAAAACTGTTTTAGAAATTAAAATCTTTGGGAAATGCTCAAGGAAACCTTCGTACATGGGAGGCCATGCGTCTAGGTTATAATAGATATCATATGTCCATAGAATTATCCTTGGTTGACCCAATAGACCCCAAAGAAAAATGAGAAGATTACTATCATCTTCTTTCCAATGGTGAGTCTTCTCTTGACATATAACTATCTCCACTGTCTTCAAGTGAATATTATATTTCAAATAAACTCCAAGATCATATAGGTAGTGCCCGTAGATATACTCGGCAAGTAGATGCGCACAACCCTGTCTTATGATAACACGAGGTTGTATGTCATTAGACATCTTGTATAATAGTGGCAAAACACCCTTCCAAAGTTGGGTTCGCCTCACCCTATTTGATTCACCAAATATAACTACTAAATGATGTATAGAATACAACACACTTTTCTATACTGTTTATGGAGAACCTCCACATCTAGAGACCACCGTTATATTCCCCTGTTATCACCGCTCGACCCGGCAACACTCTTACGGCAACACTCTTATTACCTGAAAGGAATTGTGAAGCAGAAAGGGTGAGCACAACTAGCCCAGTAAAGAATATCATGACTAAAGATAATTAAATTATCAATAGCTTTCATCAATAATAAATCAGAGATTTAGAACATATGGTAGATGATAAAACTTTTCAACCATAGTTGCAGCGGAATGAGCAATCCATTAGAAGAGTCAAATAGACCATAAGGTCTATTATCTTCTCTATGTTAAAAGTCCACCAATAATATTTTATCCATGTAAAATAAATCAACAGTTCATGTCCACAATCATATGAATAACTTATAATCATAATTGTGGTTCTAAATTCCTCTTCGCAACCAGGACGGAGATAATTTTCATCACATATCTTCACCTGAAACAACAAAAATCATGGTTATACCAAATCAGAATTCCTGCTCATAATCATACTAATAAATTCATCTTTGACTACTACCAAAGATATTCATTAACAATTCATCTTTGCACTACATGCCAAAGACATACAACCGTGTATTTTAGAAGAGTCAAGTAGAGCATGATATCTACTATCTTCTACTGAATTAAAAGTGTATAATAAATATTTTATCACGAGACTCAAACTTTAATAAATAATCCACATCATCGAATCACCCCTGCACTATGGCCAAGGATATTCGTTAATATCACATCCAGGAATTAATATTTCATTGCTGAGACTCAGCTCGATAATCAATCCACATCATCGAATCATCCATGCACTACAGGCCAATGATATTTGTTAGTATCACGACCACGAATTATCCATGCACTACGGCTAAAGATAATCGTGTTTTTATCAACGGTCCTGATCATGCTATAAAACAATTCATCTTTGCACTACGGTCGAAGAGAATCCATAGCCATAATCATACCAAAAACTGTCCATCAATGCACTACGGGCCAATGAGGACTTTTTTCCACATCATTTGTAACATTACGGTCATGATTATATCGAATAATACCTGGTCATAATCATACCAAGTCTATCTATGAACTACGACCACAGATGACTTTCAACACAATATAAGCATGAGGATGATGACAATATTATAACCATTAGTCAAACTAAATTAAGGATAAATATTAAAGACTTTAAATTTATCCAAACATTATCAATCACTTAAAAAAATCATAATCTAATATTGTTAATATTATAACAATATTTTAATCACTTCTTAAACTTTAAAACAATTTAATTTAATTGTTTACACTTTTCCAAATAATGTATTTAATCATTCAAAATGTCATACTCATAAGATTTCATCACCAATAATCAAATTACTCAACAAAAATCTGCATATACCGTATATAGGATTCACAAGCCATAAAATCCTATTTTCCAATTTTGTTACTTCACATAACATATTTAACTCATTTACTCATAACTAGATTATTTTCATGAAAAATACCAAATCAATTCCAAAAATATTTCTTTTCTGGGATTTAGCAGAATATAGTCTCATATTGAACATATATTTTTCTCGGAATTTTTAAAATTCATTTACTATTTTTCAAAAATAAATTTCTAATTAATTCCTTAAGAAATTAGCTACCTCAAGGTTAACTCCAGAAATTCCCAAATCTTGGTAGGATCTTACACATGTTAATGTGAGCTTCTAGTTTAAATTTCATGGTCATCGGAGTTATAAAACTCCGGTTATAGCGTTTTTCGTCGAAAAAACCTAAATATTGAAATAGTCATAACTTGCTCATTTTAAGTCGGAATGAGCTGATTTTTTGACAGGACGTACTTTATACCATATATTTCCATGTCCGAAAAGGCCGGAATTTTTCTCATAATTTAAGTGGCCAAAAATGCCCTTTTAAATTTTCTAGCAGTAGCTTTTTGGCACTTTTCAGTTTTTGACTCCTTTGCTAAAATCAGTCCACACGAGAATCTACAACACCTTTTTCAGTGATTCCACTTGGGTAAGTTAGGAAACTCATAGATCTAACTCTAGAACTTGACCACACTCAAAAACTCGAAATATAATAAGAGATGTGGTCAATTGAATTTCATACTCCATTTTTACCAAAATCTGATTTTCAACCCTTTGTGATTTCTAAGAAACTTTCATGTTTTCACATAATAACCAACATAACTCATCATGACAATGACATAATAATTCAATAAAATAAGTTCAAGAATTAATTTATCCAGGAACCAATAACGTCCAAATTGTCAACATGATACTTCTTTGTAGAGTAAAATTCAAGAATGCTCAGAAGAATATTTCCATGAAAAGATATTGGATGAAACGCAAATATCAAGGATATTTGTAATGACCCCAAAATTTATACCATTTAAATCTCGACTTTGGTCGTTAACCATACATTAAATCTCTAATAAAACATCATTATTCGATATTAAAAACACTAAAATTGCGGAATAATTAAAACGTTTATACATTTCCTTCTTTCTTGCCCTGAATCGCAACCTTTACATTACATCTCTTTGATTCAATCTTATATCATGAATCGTTACAACAAAATGACTATACAAAGTCTTACATCATAACTAAATATCCATATACATTGGATAGCTCAACTTACAATTCAACAACATGTTACGTTCAAAATATGAAATACATTTCTCATAAAACATAGGTAATCTTCATGAATATAGATCTCTATAACTCACTTAGCAGATATCTTTACCTTAAAATCTTAACCTGCAAAAGTGGTTATTTGCAAGAGTGAGCTCGACAGCCCAACAAAGTCTAACAGTTTTCATGCATCACATAACACATAATAACATGCTCGATATACATCTCATTAAAGTAACATGGCATAGATGCTTTTAATTCACATAGCAAATATAAAGATTGATTTCCTTACTCAACCATCATTACTTAGCCAAAACAATGCAGTCATATAATGACTTTAACATTTCATGATTTCAACATGTATAACATATCATGCAATTTAAAACAGTTCATCAATTCCACGTAGAAAATAGGAACCGAAAGACTTGCCTTGATCGTTGTTTACCAATAACGGTTTAACAGCTTATAGTTATCTGCACTTCACGTGCCCTACACAATTATATAATCATATACATCAACTATTAGTCACATAACAACACATAGTAATTTTAATGTAGACTCTACTCCACATCCCATATTCTTTCCTATTAATTAGCACAAAATGTTCAATTAGATTGTGTTAACTTTCAACTTATATCTCACTGTATTTCATATTCGAAGTTCATTCAAGTGCTTAAGTCTTGGTAGGACTACTAATTGGTTTTATGTTAAACCCATTTCATATCCTATAAAATTCATTTCAATTGAATTGAAACACTTTTTTAGTTCGTTCACACTTGGCACGGCGTTTCGACGTTCATTCATGCCACGCCCGATTTGTCTCTCTTGTGTATGCTTACTATGCTTCTATAACTTATCTAATACATTATTTATTAATGTTAAGCATCATTATATTTACTAACATTCATGTTTTATAACTTAGGATGTCATCATTTATCGTCAGGAACACTACACATGCATATGTGCATGCCCGACGCCCACCGATTGCCCCCAAAAACACAATAGTCCTAAAGATGACCATTTTTACTACTGTTACAGGCCTCAAATTAATAATCTTAAAGCATGAAAGTTGTATTTCTACTCGTCCTAGTTCCGGATCATCTTGAATCAACTCAATCGGAGTTCGTATGAGAAAGTTATGGCCATTTTACTACAGGTGGCCAAAATTGTCCGACTCAGACTTTTGTCCCTGTGCATGTGAGAACTAAGTCATCTGATGGCGTCGCATGAGGAGTGGTATTATTGAAGCCAATTTCAAGACAGGGCATGAACTTCAGTATTTGAGGCGAGAATTTTGGTATTTGGGGCTCCATTTTTTTATTTGGGGCACCAAAACTAATGAGCAGAAACACGAAGACCATTTTTGGTCTGTTTAAGAAATTCTATCAACTAATTACATACATATAATTGATGTAATTTACACATAAATGTTAACAATCGTCTATATACCAATTACCCACCACTAATCAATAATATCATAAACTAACTCTTTGAAAACACTATTTTTAAAACAAAAACTCCATTGTTGATATATTAAATTACAGTGAACGTAATTCCATACTTATAACCAATTTAATACCTTTGAAATACCAGTATACCAACATATAAACCAGTTAACATGTATAGTTCGATTCCTTAGTTATCATACAAAATTTTGATATTTCTATAAAACATATATTCGTATATCTATTTTTCACTATAAAACCAAGTTCTCTTTCTAAATCGTAATTTAGCATACAACATATATATATATATATATATATGCTAACTATAACAATTACAACTACTCATATTATCATAACAAATTGTAAAACACAGTTTACCAAAATTTTGTAAAACTTTATATATACAGTGAAATAGAAGAATACACAGACTTTAGGCATCATTTAACTATAACATATATATATATATATATATATATATATATATATATATACATCTTTTTAAGTTTAGAGGAACATACCTCTTGTTTGATTAGACAATCTTTGTTAATCACTGATAACTTTCTTTTGCTACTTCTCTCTCTCAAGTTTTCTCTCAAATTCTTTGAAACCTCCTCTTTGAAAACCTTTTTTCTCTGAACTTCTTCTTAGGCTTAGGCTTATGCCATATACAATATACGTAAAAGTAAAAACTAAACTGATAACAAAGCGTACATAAAAGAAACGCATATAGTCATAATAAACCTAATAAGTATTATCAGTTATGAGCATATAACGTATACTTATAAATATATAAATTATTTATTTAGTTAATAATTTAAATTCAAAAGAAATCCAAAAGCCTCGGGGCTTTGTTTGGCAAACTAATTTAAAATTAAGACTTAATATATTTAAGCCTTGTTTGGCAAAATAAATTAAAACTACTTTAATTTATTTTAATAACCACTTATAATATAGTTATTTGTCCCACTTCTAAATAATTAAGTTTTCATACTTAATTTAATTAATTCTAATAACAATTCATTGCATAATATAATAATTTATTTAATCATTATAAACTCTTTAACTTAATTATTAAATTAAATTAGATTACTATTTAAAAATAATTACTTTCTTTTAACTCATTAATTATTTATTAAACAAATAAATAATCAAGTAACATAAAATCAATTAAACAAATACTTATTCAACAATAAACACATCCATTAAATATTTATATAATTCAATAAATATTTAAATATTTAATTAAAAATACGGATTGTTACATCATTCCCTCTCTTTACGGATTACGTCCTCGAATCACAACTCAAACCACTCATTCGTTACAATCTTCCCTACTTATAAAGATTCTGTCCCCAGAATTGAAGACAGAAATTAAACAAATAACACAAAGTAATCTTTCATCATTTTATCTAAATATAAGTTTTATATTTCCTACTATATTCATTACTTTAACAAATTGTAGGTTTCATTTCATAATTTTCACTTCAACTTAATATATTGTGAGTATTATATTCTTAACCCATTCATTTCCTTTTTCTAAGAATCGCTATCATAAACACTCGGGATATTACATTCACCATTTCTTCTAAGAATTTCGTCCTCAAAATTTTTATTCATTCAATCTAACAAAATAGATTTTTATGTCACTACTATATTCATTCCTTGGGTTTTATAACCACTTCTTTCCACAAAGATCTTTCTACAATTATTAACTTTTCTATTAAATGTTTTACATTATTCTTTGATAACTCATATCCTTCTCACTTCAAAATCTCTTTTCTCACTTATTCAACATATTCATCATTCAGTGTCGCATTCTACAACTCACTTCTTTCTAAGGAATAACATCCTTACCACATTCACCTTTTAGAATATCAAGAATCTTCCACAATTGCTCAATAATTGGGAAGCGATATGAATAACAGGAATTTAAAAGATTCAAATAATCTTTGAGGGTCATAAGACCACGAACTATGTCCTGATTGCAAGTAATCTTTCAACTTCAACTTTAACGGTCATAAGACTATAAGAACCCCCGTACTTAGGGTGTTAAGCCCTTCGTACGATGTATTGTGCACAAACATTTAAACGCTATGCGTATGTCCATAGTTATAAGTAATATTTCCACTTAAACTTTAACAGTCATAAGACTATAGGGACTCCTCGTACTTAGGGTGATCAGCCCTTCGTACAATGTATTGTGCACAAACTTCTCAACGCCTCCGCGTAATCCCCTATAAAAGGGTTGTTCATCTCAGCTTTTTAATATTTGAATCCGCACCAAAACAATTTGGTTTGGCATAACTTCTCAAGAAACGCATGCATTTCATGAACATCTTTCAATATTCATCTAGCTGAATCAAATAGCATAGACTTCTACAACAATTCGGACATCAATCGAAATATACATATATATATATATATATATATATATATATTCTCATATCTTAAAGAAATCTCAAAAATCTTTTTATGATGTCATGATACTGACCTACTGTATTTACGATCAGTTGAGGATTCAAATCATTTGGTGATTTTATCATACTACATTATACCATAGTGAAATTTGACGATCCTTAGATCACATCCAACACTAGGTAATCTTGCATTGATGACTCCATCATTTTATCATCTTTTGCACCGAGTTACATGATGCATTAATGATATAAAATACATTTTGAATAATTGCAAATCATTTTTGTCTAGCCGAAGCAATTAGCATAGACATACGAATAACAGTATTGTTGTTAAAACTCATTGGTTCCATCATTTGATCCAATGTTTTTCAAGAAAATAAAAGTGTAAACATCAGCACAAAGTCAATAAATTTCGAAAGTCTAGCATAACTAGTAATTTAGAATACCTATGCTTCCACCATCAACTCCACTTTCTATAATGATCCATTGCTTAATAGGTCTATCTATTCCTATCATCCTCAATACTCCATTCACACTTATCTATACCCAGTTCGTCAAACTTACCACACGTTATGAGTTGAGGGAACTTGCCACAATCATATGAGTTTAAGAACTTATCCTAGTCGACCATAGGCGTCCATTATTTGAGGGGTTCAAAAACATACCATATAATTATGAGTCACGAACCTACCATAAGTATGAGTTTTAAGAACTACGCACTTAACCTTATAATATTCTCTAACTATACTCTACCTATCTCATTATACACATGAGAAAAGAATCACCTTCTCAGCGGGCGCATATAACAAATAATACGACACAAACATTCAATGATTATCAATGTGATAAAAGCGAGTGCAAGCACAAAACCCTCGCCCATACAAAGATTTTTACAACTCGGCCATCCGGTGAGTCCTCAATTGAAATCCTCCTAACTCTATCTTACTTTTAACTTACTCTTTGCTCGATACGAATTCCTCGTATCACATCATCTATAAGTCCTCATGAGTTATCTCGTACTATTTCATAGTACAACATCTTCATAGCATTAAGCTATAATCATTCAAACATTACAAACCATCTTCCTTTTATAACTTAAACAGACCACGTCGTGATCTTATTCTATAATCATCTCCCTTAAAATTCTTTTGTTAACTCGTGATCATTTTGTTTTACGATCCTCTTTCTTTCCCTTTTTCATCATTTACGACATTATTCATTATCTTGGCTTTTGGAGTTAGGAAACTCCCATTTCTTATCTTTATATCTTTTAGATTCTTCTTTGAATCTTCTTGTTTATATAACAATTCTTCCTTTAAGAATTTCTTACTTCAGTTACATCGCTCAAAATTTCATTCAAGTTCTACACTTTTATCATACGTATCCATTTCTACACTTGGTACACATCGAGTCTCTAACAGTTTTAATATGGTACGCTGAGTGGTTTCCCACAAACAACCAACAAACTAGGTTCCGAGTTACTAGTTCGTATATACCTCCGCTCTATGAAGGAATCGTTTAGCCCAGATACAATACATCAACTACTAAAGAGTACAATTGCACCATACTCTCTATTCTTAACTTATTTATCATTCTTTTCTTATAGACATTGTCTATTTATTATCACCTTACATCCTTATTATTGGAGTTTGGTAACCCCATATTCATATTCCTTATAACTCTGCGAGATTCTTCTTTGAATCCTTTCACGCAAGTTTTAATCCCTTATTGTTCAAACTCTATTTGAGCTTATTCGTTCATTATCTTCACATCTCATCTCAAAGGTTATAGCCTAAGGTACTTTTACCTAAGGTTTCTAACCTACAACTTTGATACCATCTGTAACGACCCCAAAATTCATACCATTTAAATCTCGACTTCGGTCGTTAACCATACATTAAATCTCTAATAAAACATCATTATTAGATATTAAAAACACTAAAATTGCAGAATAATTAAAACGTTTATACATTTCCTTCTTTCTTGCCCTGAATCGCAACCTTTACATTACATCTCTTTGATTCAATCTTATATCATGAATCGTTACAACAAAATGACTATACAAAGTCTTACATCATAACTAAATATCCATATACATTGGATAGCTCATCTTACAATTCAACAACATGTTACGTTCAAAATATGAAATACATTTCTCATAAAACATAAGTAATCTTCATGAATATAGATCTCTATAACTCACTTAGCACATATCTTTACCTTAAAATCTTAACCTGCAAAAGTGGTTATTTGCAAGAGTGAGCTCGACAGCCCAACAAAGTCTAACAGTTTTCATGCACCACATAGCACATAATAACATGCTCGATATACATCTCATTAAAGTAACATGGCATACATGCTTTTAATTCACATAACAAATATAAAGATTGAGTTCCCTACTCAACCATCATTACTTAGCCAAAACAATGTAGTCATATATTGACTTTAACCTTTCATGATTTCAACATGTATAACATATCAAGCAATTTAAAATAGTTCATCAATTCCACGTAGAAAATAGGAACCGAAAGACTTGACTTGATCGTTGTTTACCAATAACGGTTTAACAACTTACAGTTATCTGCACTTCACGTGCCCTACACAATTATATAATCATATACATCAACAATTAGTCACATAACAACACATAGTAATTTTAATGTAGACTCTACTCCACATCCCATAATCTTTCCTATTAATTAGCATAAAATGTTCAATTATATTGTGTTAACTTTCAACTTATATCTCACTGTATTTCATATTCGAAGTTCATTAAAGTGCTTAAATCTTGCTAAGACTACTTATTGGTTTTATGTTAAACCCATTTCATATCCTATAATATTCATTTCAATTGAATTGAAACACTTTTTAAGTTCGTTAACACTTGGCACGGCGTTTCGACGTTCATTAAATCCTACCTTGGATTTGCCTCTCTTCCGTATGCTTATTATGCTTCAATAACTTATCTAATACATCATTTATTAATGTTGAGCATCATTATATTTACTAACATTCATGTTTTATAACTTAGGACATCATCGTTTATCGTCAGGAGCACTACACATGCATATGTGCATGCCCGACGCCCTCCGATTGCCCCTAAAAACACAACAGTCCTAAAGATGACCATTTTGACTACTGTTACAGACCTAAAATTAAAATTCTTAAAGCATGAAAGTTGTAGGTATACTCATCCTCGTTCCGGATCATCTTGAATCAACTCAATCGGAGTTCGTATGAGAATGTTATGGTCATTTTACTACAGGAGGCCAAAATTGTCTGACTCAGACTTTTGTCCCCGCGCCGCGGCGCGAGAACTAAGTCATACAGTGGAGCCGCATCGCGAGGTTGGAGCTGGGGTGAGAATTTCAATATTTGGGGCATGAATTTTTATTTGGGGCTACATTTTTTGGTGTTAGGCGCCAAAAAACTAATGAAACAAAGCACGAAGACCATTTTTGGTGTGTTTAAGAAATTCTATCAATTAATTACATACATATAATTGATGTAATTTACACATAAATGTTAACAATCATCTATATACCAATTACCCACCAGTAATCAATAATATCATAAACTAATTCTTTGAAAACACTGTTTTTTAAAACAAAAACTCCATTGTTGATATATTAAATTACAGTGAACGTAATTCCTTGCTTATAACCAATTTAATACCTTTGAAATACCAGTATACAACATATAAACTAGTTAACATGTATAGTTCGATTCCTTAGTTAGCATACAAAATTTTGATATTTCTACAAAACATATATTCGTATATCTATTATTCACTGTAAAACCAAGTTCTCTTTCTAAATCGTAATTTAGCATACAACACACACACACACACACACATATATATATATATATATATATATATGAAATAGAACAATTACAACTACACATACTATCATAACCAATTGTAAGACACAGTTTACCAAAATTTTGTAAAACTTTATATATATATAGTGAAATAGAAGAATACACAGACTTTAGGCATCACGAACTATAACATATATATATATATATATATATATACGTACATCTTTTTAAGTTTAGAGGAACATACCTCTTGTTTGATTAGACAATCTTTGTTAATCACTGATAACTTTCTTTTGCTACGTCTCTCTCTCAGGTTTTCTCTCAAATTCTTTGAAACCTCCTCTTTGAAAACCCTTTTTCTCTAAACTTCTTCTTGGGCTTAGGCTTTGGCCATATACAATATACGTAAAAGTAAAAATTAAACTGATAACAAAGCGTACATAAAAGAAACGCATATAGTCATAATAGACCTAATAATTATCAGTTATCAGCATATAACGTATACTTATAAATATATAAATTATTTATTTAGTTAATAATTTAAATTCAAAAGAAATCCAAAAGCCTCAGGGCTTTGTTTGGCAAACTAATTTAAAATTAAGACATAATATATTTAAGCCTTGTTTGGCAAAATAAATTAAAACTACTTTAATTTATTTTAATAACCACTTATAATATAGTTATTTGTCCCACTTCTAATTAATTAAGTTTTCATACTTAATTTAATTAATTCTAATAAAAATTCATTGCATAATATAATAATTTATTTAATCATTATAAACTCTCTAACTTAATTATTAAATTAAATTAGATTACTATTTAAAAATAATTACTTTCCTTAACTCATTAATTATTTATTAAACAAATAAATACTCAAGTCAAATAAAATCAATTAAACAAATACTTATTCAATGATAAACACATCCATTAAATATTTATATAATTCAATAAATATTTAAATATTTAATTAAAAATCTGGATTGTTACAATATTTCACTAATTTCATGGAGTATAGAAGTCAAAACTTTAACCAACTGCGTATAATAAAGAATGGAATAACAAAAGAAATCACTACGCATGCGATAGATCGCACAAACAGGTTATTCCAACAAAATAATAAATAACAGAACCAGGTCATGCATAAAGCACAGATAGGATGCTCCAATAGAATGATAAAGAACGGAACCAGGTCATGCGTAAACGCACAGACAAGATATTCCAACAGAATAATAAATAATGGAACCAAGTCAGACGTAAAACGCACAGACAGGATATTCTAACAGAATAATAAAGACTGGAACCAGGTCCGGTGTAAAACGCACAGACAGGATATTCCAACAGAATAATAAAGAATGGAATAACAGAAGAATTTCACCAAGTATAGGGTAGCCCGCGTATACAGGTTATTTCAACAGAATAATAAATAATGAAATACTAGAAGTTCTCTTCATGAATACGAAAGAAATAATAACCCTTACCGTAAAAGAAACTGAATATAAGAGTAGGGAAGTATCAGAATACTTTTCTATAGTTTCTCTATAATTTCTCTCTCTAGAGTTTCAGTGAATTCCTAAGAAATAATGAAGGAATGAGCTTCTATTTATAGAAGAATGGACTGCATATAACTAATTCATGAATGGTCCAGATTAATTTACTTTTAATCGGACGGTCCAGATTGGTTTACAATAAAATATAATATATTATATTTATAATCTAATAAAACAAATAACTTCAGAAAAGTTTTCGGTTTTATATAAAAAGATTTTACTATGCAAACACTATGCAGGCACTATGCAACATTATGCATAAGAAAATATAATATATTCTAATTATTGTCTAATAAAACAAATAACTTTATAAAAGTATTCTGTTTTATATAAAAAGATTTTACTATGCAAACACTATGCAAACACTATGCATAATAAAATATAATATATTCTAATTATTGTCTAATAAAACAAATAACTTTATAAAAATATTCTGTTTTATATAAAAAGATTTTCTATTTTACTACATTAATAATACTAATAAAACAAAACTGAGTGACTTTTCACGTAAGCATCAATAATCAATACCGTGTGCTACTATGCATCCACGCGTATTACTGTACTTTTAACACCGGGTGTTTCAACAGTTAACGGTAAAACTTCCGCCATTATTTTCATAAAAATATTTTTCTCGTTTTCTCAATCCAACAATAATTTCGTTGTGGGGTCCACCAATGATTGTACCGTCGTACGGATATTCCCCGACAAAAAGAATATTCCCCGACTAATCGAATATTCCCCGACACAACGAATATTTTATATCAACTTGCTTACTTTGCAAAAAATAAATTTCACATATTACCCTTAACTTTAAACTTTTATCAATTTAACCATTTACCAAAATAGAAAAATTGAATACTTTTATTTCATAAAATTCGGGGTCTCACATATAACTCCCGTATTCTCTTCGTCTAATACTTATTCAATAATCGTATTATACGTCGTACTATTCTTCATACCATACTCGTATTCATACTAATATAATACTCGTATTTCATACGTATAATATCCGAAACGATTATACACATTTCATTTCCCTTTCGGAAACCTCTTTCACAAACCCTTAGGTTTTACGTCCGCAAGCGAAAACTTCGTTTGCCATAACGGAATTATTATTGGATATTCCATACTATCTTCGTATTCTATCATCACGCGTGTCTCGAAATTTCAAACCCTAACTCCGAATTAAATCGGATGAATAGTATTTTTATGCAAACATTCTCGGAAAACCTTCGTTTTCGTCTTGATAATTCACAACCATTAATACTAGCACAAAGCCAGAATACTAACCACATCCGTATATTCTAGGTCATAAAACGACCTTCGAACATCTTACTCATATAATAAATCAATTAAATTCATTTAATTCATTTAAAATCCGAAATTCTCAGGCGTTACACTTACAGCTAAAAATATCCATCACGGGGACCGAATCTAGATCCATTAGACTGAATCTTTGATCACATGATTCCTAGGCTCACATGATACCGCAATTAATATGAAAGTAGTAGCGATATATATATATATATATATATATATATATATATATATATATATATATATATATAGACATGATCAACCACCACGAAGCACCTCTATGAGGGATCGAAAATATAAATATATAAAAGTAAATATATATATATATATATATATATATATATATATATATATATAGAAATAATCAACCACCACGAAGCACCTCCATGGGGATCGAAATGTAAATAAAGTCGTAAAAGCAATCAACCATACACGAAGTAAACCTGTGTGGGACGAAAAAAAAAAAAATATATATATATATATATATATATATATATATATATATATATATATATATAAAAGCGATAAATGCAGGATGTAAAATCCAGGCTCATCGAACAAAGTTCGACAACAGTTGATATATGTGTGTGTGTATATATATATATATATATATATATATATGTATATTAAAGCAGTAAACGCTCGGATATAAAATTCAGGCTCATCGAACAGAGTTCGACACACAGTTCATATATATAAGTATCTATCTAATAAAATACAAATGATTTTAAATTTCTCGCTCACTCAATAAATCATCTAGGCCGTCCAAAGTTTGGGATAAATTCCACCATCCATCTATCTAATAAAATACAAATTATTTTGAATTTCCTGCGCACTCAATAAATTATCTGGGCCGTCCAAAGTTTGAAATAAATCCCACCGTTCATACAGTGTCGGAGGCACGGGACACGTCTAGTATATATATATATATAAGAAAGAAAATAAATGATGTGACGCCCCCAAAATTAGGTATACATCACCCATCTTGGGTCGTCAGATACATGGTATAAAACTCAAATACAACTTACTAATACAACTGTCGTGTACAATACGACAAAACATAACTGTGAGTTTGAATACAATTATTGTCTACTAGAGATTATACAAACTCAAAAGGAGTCCTCATTACAATTATTAACACACTATTTCACAGAATAATGACGACTACTAATGCTATCCTCCGGACCGTCACTCCGCTTTCCCCCGACTAGTCCTCGCTATGTTCTCATTTCACGAAGAGAACGGTGAAAGAAAAGGTGAGCTCAACTAGCCCAAGAAGAAATATTATGACTAAGATAATGCGAGAATAAATTATCGTTAGCCTTCAACAAAGATGTTAAAGCGATAAAATATAACAACATCAAGTTTAAGCTGCAATGTGAACAAGCAATCCATTAAAAGAGTCAAGTAGAGAATAAAATCTACTATCTTTTATGATTTAAAAGGTTTTTCATGACTTTTATCATTGGGACTCGACAATAAATAATCCACATCATCGAATCACCCATGCACTACGGCCGAGGATATTCTTTAGTATCACGACCACAATTTATCCATGCACTACTGACCAAGGACATTCGTGTATTCATTAATGGTCATGATCATGCCAACAAGCATCCATCAATGCACTACAGGCCAATGATAACTTTTACCACATCATTTATAACATTACGGTCATGATTACAAGAATAATCCACGGTCATAATCATACCAAGTCCATCTATGCACTACAGTCCACAGATGACTTTCAACATAATATAAACATGAGGATGATGACAATGATATAAGAATTCAATAAAACAAGTTCAAGAATTAATTTATCCAGGAACTAATAATGTCCAAATTGTCAACATGATCTTTGCTTTGTAGAGTAAACTTCAAGAATGATCGGAAGAATATTTCCATGAAAAGATCTTTGGATGAAGCGCAAATATCAAGGATATTCTACTAATTTCATGGAGTATAGAAATCAAAACTTTAACCAACCGAGTATAATAAAGAATGGAATAACAAAAGAAATCACCATGCATGCGATTGCCGCGCATGACGAGTTATTCAACAGAATAAAAATAACGGAACCAGTCGAGGCAAAATTTTGCAAACATGATGTTCCAACAGAATAATAAAAGCGGAACCGGTCGGTGTAAAACACACATACAGGATGTTCCAACAGAATAATAATAAAGATGGAACCAGGTCCGGTGTAAAACACACAGACAGGATATTCCAACATAATAATAATAAAGACGGAACTAGGTCCGGTGTAAAACACACAGACAGGATGTTCCAACAGAATAATAGAAGAATGTCACCAAGTATTGGGTAAACCACGTATACAGGTTATTCCAATAGAATAATAAGCAATGGAATAACAACAATTCTCTTCACGAATAAGAAAGAATAACACCCCTTACATTAGTAGTAGATTGAATAATGCAGTAGTGTAGTAACAGAATACTTTTCTTCTTTCTATCTTATTCTCTCTATACTTTCTCTCTCTATAGCTTGAATGAATTCCTGAAAAATAATGAAGCATTAGGCCTCTATTTATAGAGATTTCTAGCTTAGCACTTGAAATGTGAAAAGGCAAGTGGCTTAACGACTGGTGATGTGAAAAGAAAAGTGGTTTGATACCTGTAATGTGAAACGACAATTGGTTCGACGCTTGTAATATGAAATGGCAAGTGGTTCGATGCCTGTAATATGAAATGGCAAGTGGTTTGACGTCTGGTAAAGCTAGTTACTATTGACGAAGGTAATTACTATTGACGAAGGTAATTACTATTGACGAAGAGACTCTTAGATGATGACATATGGGCCCCCCATAAAATAACCAAACTTACCACAAACGTCTCATAATAGACTCTTTATATACATCAAGGATTGAATAAATATTACCACAAATCATTTTATTTTTAATCAACACATATTTAATCTTTCAACAATTATTAATCATTTATAACTTGTCGTCTTAATTATTGATTTAATAATATAACATATTATATAGATGATCTTTGTGACAATAATTGAATCAATAATATAAGAGATATGATGACGACAATTCTGATAGCAATAATTGAGTATAGGTGAGTGACTTCTCACGTAAGCATCAATAATCAATACTGAGTGTGCTCTTATGTAACCACAGCGATACATCGTATTACTTTTACTACTAGGGTAGTTCAGCGGTTTTCTTGATAACACCTCCGCCGTTATTTTCATAAAGTATTTTTGTCGTTTTCTCAATCCGACAATAATTTCGTTGTGGGGTCCACCAATGATTGTGCCGTCATACGAATATTTCCCGACAAAAAGAATATTCACCGACCAAACGAATATTTTATAACAACTTGCTTACTTTGCAAAATTTATAAATATTACCCACAACTATAACATTATATCAAATTTACTCCATAATATTCAAAAATAATATTTATAGAAAATTCATCTTTATTTATAAAAGTTGGGGTCTTACAACCTCCCCTTCTTATGAAATTTCGCCCTCGAAATTAGGGTACGTACCTGGTATGTCGAAGAGGTAAGGATACCTTGATTTCATTTCAAATTCTAACTCCCAAGTCATTTCCTCAACATCGTGGTTTCTCCACAAAACTTTTACTTGAGGTATAACCTTGGAGCGTAGAATATGTTCCTTCTTATCCAAGATTTGAACAGGAACCTCTTCATACGTCAAATCTTCCGCTATTTCGTCCGGTTCTAACTCAATAATGTGGTTCGGGTCTTTCACATATTTACGTAACATGGATATGTGAAAAACGTTATGAACACGAGACATACTTGGCGGTAAAGCGAGTCTATAGGCCACAGTTCCTACTCGATCGAGGATTAAAAATGGGCTGATGAATCGAGAATTGAGTTTTCCTCTCTTTCCAAATCTCGTAACTCCTTTCCATGGAGCAACACGCAACAACACATGATCTCCTATATCGAATTCCACGTCCTTTCGATGAAGATCAGTATAACTCTTTTGTCGATCTTATGAGGTTTTTATACGTTATCGGATCGTTTGAATCTTTTCCGTAGTCATACGTACCAACTCCGGTCCCAACAACGTTGCTTCACCCACCTCATCCCAGAAAACTAGAAAACGACACTTTCTTACATACAACGCTTCGAATGGAGCCATTCGATATGGGGCTTTGGAAATGGGTTTTGTACCGGGTTCAAGGTCGATACAAAATTCAATTTCACGCTCAGGGGGTAGGCCAGGAAGTTCTTTGGGGAAAACGTCAGGAAATTTATTAACAATAGAAATATCGTTCAAAACAGACATATTTTTGTTTAAATCTGTGATATGAGCTAAGAACGCTTGACATCCGTTTTTCAATAAACGAATAGCTTTATGGCTTGAGATGACCGTGATTGATTTTAATGGTGTGTTCACTTGAATTCTCATAATAGGTTGATTAGGAATATGAAAGATAACAACCTTACGGAAATAATCAATTTTTGCATGATGAGTAGTTAACCAATCAATCCCTAGAATCACGTCAAATGCCAGTATTTTCAATGAAATAAGATCTACAGGTAATGTGAGGGTACCGATTTGAACCAAACAAGACTTATAAATAGTGGATGTAATGAAGGTTTCTTCCAACGGAGTTTCCACAGATAAGTCAAAGTCTAATTTCTTCAGAGTCAAATTTAATCGATGAACGCAAGTAGGAGAAATAAAAGAATGGGTAGAACCGGTATCAAATAAAGTATAGATTTCGTTAGAGTTTATGATAAGCTTACCGGATGACCTCATTCGGGTTCCTTGCTTTCACGGAGGTCACAACAAACGCTCTCCCTGCACTACTGGTTTTACTTTTACCGGGATGACCTTTGATGCCTCCATCCTAGTGAATTTGTCTTCGGTGAACGATAAAATTGGGCTAACTGACCTTCTCTTTCATAATTATAACATGCTTTGGATAGCATCGCGCAGTTTGGAATGATGTGCCCCTCCCCTTCGCATTTGAAACATATGATAGGTGGTCGTTCTCCTTCCTTAACGACAGTCTTTGGTCTTGACGTCTTTCCATCATTGTTGAATCTCCTCTTCTTGAAATGTCCATTCTTATTGTTTTGGCCATGATTACCACCGAAGTGGTTAC
Source organism: Panax ginseng (assembly GCA_020205605.1). Lineage (NCBI taxonomy): Eukaryota > Viridiplantae > Streptophyta > Magnoliopsida > Apiales > Araliaceae > Panax > Panax ginseng. The sequence goes on along the minus strand of CM035150.1, from coordinate 37,671,685 downwards.
CATTTCTGGCCTGTTGATTCCCTCCACACTTGTTGTCACCGCTGCGATGACTGCTCTCGCTGGTATTATCATTTTGCCGGCTGCTCTCTTTTAGTTGTGTTGACTCATTATCGCGCTCCACTAACTGAGCCCTATTTACAACATCTGAATATAAACACCGTTTATGAGAAATAAGATGTTGACGTATCTCCGGCTTCAAACCTCTTAAAAACATCTGTGTCATTCTCTCTTCATTATCCACTAAGTGGGACACAAACCGGGATAACTCTGCAAATTTAGTCTCGTATTGCGACACGGTTATATTGTTTTGTTCCAACTTGATAAACTCCACCTCCTTTATGTGACGAATACTTTCGGGAAAGTATTTGTCGTTGAATATCTCATGGAACTTCTCCCAAGACATCTTCAGTACGACAGGTTGAGTACATTTTACCGATTCCCACCAGTAATCTGCCTCTCCGCGCAACATAAAGGCGGAAAAGGGAACCTTTTGCTCCTCGGAGCATCCCAAGACATCAAATATCTTGGTGATATGCTTTATCCATGCTTCCGCCATAAGTGGTTTTGGGCTCTCCTTAAACTCCGGTGGTCCCGGCTCCTTGAAGCTGTTTTAGCGTTGTGACTGGCCGAGAATAATAAGCAATGGAATAACAACAGTTCTCTTCATGAATAAGAAAAGAATAACACCCCTTACATTAGTAGTAGATTGAATCTCGCAGTAGTGTAGTAATGTGAATACTTTTCTTCGTTCTCTCTTATTCTCTCTATACTTTTCTCTCTATAGCTTGAATGAATTCGTGAAAATAATGAAGCACTAGGCCTCTATTTATAGAAGATTTCTAGCTTAGCACTTGAAATGTGAAAAGGCAAGTGGCGGCATATTTGGTGATGTGAAAAGAAAAGTGGTTTGGCCTTTGTAATGTGAAACGACAATTGGTTCGACGCATGTAATATGAAACAGCAAGTGGTTCGACGTTTGTAATATGAAACGGCAAGTGGTTTGACGTCTGGTAAAGGTAGTTACTATTAACGAAGGTAATTACTATTGATGAAGGTAATTACTATTGACGAAGGTAATTACTATTGATGAAGGTAATTACTATTGACGAAGGTAATTACAATTGACGAAGAGACTCTTAGATGATGACATATGGGCCCCCTGTAAGACCCCAAATAATTAATTAATGAAATTTATTTTCCTCTATTTATTATTTTGAAATAGTAAGGGTTGATTTGATTAATGTGGATAGTTATGGGTAAATACATAAATATTTCAAAATAAGCAAGTGGTTATAAAATATTCATCATTTGTGGGAATATTCATTTGGTCGAGGAATATTAAATCTTGTCGGGGAATATTTGTATGACGGTAGCATGACCATGTGTGGGCCCCATAACTGAAAGCGATTGGAGGAAGAAAAGCGACAAATATAAGTTGTTTAAAAATAACGGCATAGTTATTGTTAGATTTATAATTGTTGGAATACTTGGTGGTTAAAACACGATGAATGTCGCGTTGTTGTTAAAGAGTAGCTTTGCAGTATTGCACCAATTATTGACTCTTACGTAAGAAGGCACTACTCAATAATGGTTACAGTAATTACTGTTCAGTATTTTATTTTATTGGTTCAATAATTGTTGTGTTGATATTTTATATTGTTGTTGTTTCAATAATTGTCATTACACAGTATTTTTCATTATCGAAGAAATAATTCATATTATCTGAATAATATTATTAGATAACATTATTGGCAATGTCTAGAAAGTTACATCTAAGGAGAGGTTTGGTCACCTAATTGCGGCCATGAGAAGGAAAAATTCTTATTGGAAAGCCCCTCTCTTTCACAGGAAGGCGCTGGTTGTCAATATTGTGATTACGTAATATTATTTGTGAATAATTAATTATTGATTCATATGATGAGGAAAATATTAATTTTATGTGGATATAGATGGAGAAAATTTTTAATGTGACAATTGTTGAAAATTGAAATTTTATCTTTTACGATAAAATAATTCATTTAAATATATATATTATTATATTTTAATAATATAATAATGGTGATATTTTTACAACGAATGTGGGATATATGAGTATCGAGAAGGAAGAGTATTTTTGTTGCAATAAATGTTTAAAACATGTTAAAACATGTCGGTGGACCACATTTATCAATTGAAATTTGATTATAACTGTAAAATTGCCCGTTTGTGGATTTCGGTCAATTTCATTTGGAATTTGAAAACCTTTCTTCTTACGTAAAGTTGTAGAGAATTGAATTTCCTATAAAAACTCATGAGATTAGAAATTTTCTGACAAAAGGACTATTTATTGTGAATTATTGAAGTTAGGAGTTAGAAATAATTGATTTTTGGAAGTTTTAATTGTTTAAAATAACAAAAACGTTTTTAAAAGTTTTGTGTGGTGGGCTACTTGTGTTGAATCTTTGAATTCAGGTGATAAAAAAGTGTATGTAAGAATTTAATAATTATATATTAATATTTTATTAAATTTTACGCTTTGGTGTTCTAAGCAATTTCTATAAATAGGTGCTTAGGTTAGAATTGAAAATCACACGTAAAGCTGAAGTTTTCTCTCTATATTATCGGCGTATTCTTTTGAGTATTTTGAGTATACTTTGAGTATTACTATACGGTGAAAGTTCAAGTTATAGCCTATATCCGATTATTCCAGTTAAATCTTTGTCTTTCGAGGTAAGGGATATTATTTTTTTCGTAATGATATTATTTCTTCAATATCATTATCTTTGAAATATTGATCTGAAGTTTTTATCAAATTTGGAACTTTTGGTTGGAGTTTACTATTTAAATGGTGGCGGCCTTTATTCACGTATATAGTACTTATTCACGAATACGACCTTTATTCATGAAAAATGAAAATTTTCCTTTTCGTCCAAAATATCTATTGTAGATACTAGTTTTGATTGTATCCATGTTTTGATCATTCTTGAATTTTACACCACTATGATTATTTTTTTGAGGTATTTTTGGACGTGGATAAAACAAAGTACGAATCCTTAATCCTTAATCATTGTCATTTTGTTTCTTTGGATTCGTTTCTTTAAAAAAAATATTTTTATCATCCTCGGTCTTAAATGATGATATTATTGAATATCTTTGGCTTTTGTAGTGCAAAGATGATTGATTTCGATGAATATCTTTATTTTTGTAGTGCAAAGATGAATGATTTCGATGAATATCTTTGGCCGTAGTAGTAAAAGATGAGCAGTGTTTAGATGAACATGACCCAGTGGTGAATGTCTTTGGCACTTTAGTAGTGCAAGGATAAATATATGATTCCGGATATATATTGATTGATGTTACGAGGATAAAAATATTGATGATGGATTATTAAATTCATAGATATTAGTAGATTTCATCCTCTACGTAACTCTTACATGAATTAATATTTTTTAATCACAGTATTGATTTAAAACTTGTTGTCTATTGTATTCTATTAAATTTTTCCTTGTTGAAGACTAACGATAATTTGTTGTATATTATCTTAGTCAAAATATTCTTTACTGGGCTAGTTGAGCTCACCCTTTTCCTTTTTGTTCCATTTTTCTTCTCAAGAGGCGAGAATGTAGCGAGTACGAGTCGGGGTATGGAATGATGGTTTTAGAGAGTTGTTTAGTAGTCCTCACCATTTTTGTAAAATAATGTATCAATAATTATGATGAGTATTTATTTGTATGTGGATATTGTTTAGATGGCAATATCTCGTATTTAAACTCAGCAGCTTTTCTTGTTGTAATAATAAAGTTGTAGTTGTTTACATCTTAGTGAATTGACAACTCGGAATGGGTGATGTATACCTATTTTGGGGGTGTCACGGTTGGTATCGAGCTTAGGGATATGATCTCTGGCGGAGATCGGGGAATAGAACTAGAGGGAGAGCGAGTAAATCCTTCGCTAGTGTGTCCTACCTAAGCTTATTTGATAGTTGGTCGATTATATAGGGATATTATGTGATATATTGATTTCCTTAATTAACCCTTGTTTTATGACAAGATTTGAGAATGTCGATTGAGAATATTAACAATGGAAATGAGACCGTGGAGAGCGCTCAGTACTCACCAACGAGGAGAACGTACAGCAGTGGCAATGTTCCTACGTGAACAACACCACCGAAAGCGAGATGATGAGCGAGAGGACGTTTAGAAGCTTTTTTACATTCATGCAAAATCGCACGAGAGACGGTGTTCAAAATCTGAGGAGGAAATGATAGAAATTTACCGGGTTGTCACAAACCCAAATAGTTCAAAGAGTTGGGACCACGAATTTAAGGAAAGCCAGATCCGATCATGGCGAAACATGAGTCAAGCAAATTACCAAGATATTCGATGTCTTGGGATGCACAGAGGAACAGAAGGTTCCATTCGCCACCTTTATGTTCCGTGGCGAGGCAGACTACTGGTGGGAGTCTGTGAAGCGTACCCATCCGGCCCTTTTCGGCATGTCTTGGGAGACATTTGAAACTATTTAATGACAAATACTTTCCGAAAGTGTTCGTCATATATGAAGGAAGTGGAGTTTATTAGATGGAGCGAGAACAACATGGCGGTGTCTCAAAGATGAGGCGAAGTTTGCGAGTTATCGAGGTTTGCACCTCATTTGGTGGAGAATGAGGAGCGTATGGCGCGGATGTTTACGAGAGGTTTGAAACCAAGCATACGTCAATTATCTCATCTCTCATAAATTTTCTCTTTATTCAGATGTTGTTAATAGGGCTCGATTGTTATAGCGAGATAACGATACGGTCAACCGAGGTACCACAATCGAGGATCATACTGGGAGATAGCGATCAACAAAACAACAATAACCGGTTGGAGAAAGAAAAGAGCGGACAAAAATGGTAACCACTCTGGTGGTAATCATGGCCATGAAAATAGAAGAAGCGAGTTAGGAGGAGATTTTAAAAGAGGAGATTCAACAACGACCATATGTGAAGACGATAAAGTGCAAAGAAAGAATCGGTTCAAGGGAGGAGAAGCGACCACCGGTCATATGCTATAAATGCGGAAAGAGGGACATATCACCAAACTTCCCCAACAGCAGTTCGGTATGCTATAATTGTGGAAAGGAAGGACATATCGCTCGAGATTGCGGTAGCAAAATCTAGTTCAATGAGACGGTGACTCAAAAACATCCCGAGAAAAGTCAAAGTCAGCAGATTCACGGAAGAGCGTTTGTTGTGATTGGACAAAATCGAGGAGAACGAACGAGGTGATCACGGGTAAGCTATTTATAAATTCTTGTGAAGTTTATACTTTACTAGATACCGGTGCTACCCATTCATTTATCTCTCCTGCTTGTGCTCAACGTTTAAACTTGACTCCGGAGAAATTAGACTTTGACCTATCTGTGGAAACTCCGTTAGGAGAAACTTTCATCACATCCACTGTTTATAAATCTTGTTTGATTCAAGTTGGCACCATCACCTTACCTATTGACCTTATCTCTTTAAAGATACTTGCTTTTGATGTGATTTTAGGGATTGATTGGTTAACTACTCATCATGCCAAAATTGATTGTTTTCGTAAGGTTGTTAGCTTTCATATTCCTAAATAACCTGTTGTACAAATTCAAGCAACTAAACCATTAAAATCAATCACTGTCATATCTAATCATAAAGCTATTCATTTATTAAAAAATGGATGTCAAGCTTTCTTAGCCCATGTTATGGATTTGAATAAAGACACGTCAAATTTGAATAATATTACTGTTGTTATTGACTTTCCTGACGTATTTCCTGAAGAACTTCCTGGTCTACCCCCAGAACGTGAAGTTGAATTCTTTATTGACCTTGATCCTGGTACAAAGCCCATTTCTGAAACCCCATATCGAATGGCTCCTATTGAACTTTAGGAGTTAAAGGTCCAACTAAAGGAATTGTTGGACATCGGTTTCATTCGTCCTAGTACATCTCCTTGGGGTGCTCCTGTTTTATTCGTAAAGAAGAAAGACGGGAGTATGCGACTTTGTATTGACTATCGGGAATTGAACCATGTCACTATCAAGAATAGGTATCCTCTACCTCGTATTGATGACTTGTTTGACCGATTGCAAGGAGCACAATTCTTTTCAAAAATCGATCTTAGATTCGGATATCATCGGTGAAGATTAGGCGAGGATATTCCAAAGACTACCTTTAGAACTCGGTACAGGCATTATGAATTTCTAGTCATGTCTTTTGGATTGACTAATGCCCCTGCGGCTTTCATGGATATGATGAACCGAGTATTCAAGGAATATTTGGATCAGTTCGTTGTTGTCTTTATTGATGACATCCTCATATATTCCAAAAAGTAGTAAAGATCATGAGCACCATTTGAAGCTAGTACTCCAAAGGCTTCGTGAAAACAAGTTATATGCTAAGTTGAAGAAATGCGAGTTCTGGCTTGAGGAAGTAGCATTCCTTGGGCACGTGGTGTCAAAACATGGAGTATCTCATTGACGTGAAGATTAAAGCAATACAAAGTTGGGAGCAACCAGAAGAAGGTGCTTGAAGTCGTAGCTTTCTGGGTCTAGCTGGTTATTATCGGAGATTCGTGGAAGGGTTTTCTTGAATCGCTACGCCGATAACTCGATTGACTCGGAAGGATACAAAATTCGTTTGGAGTGAAGAATGCGAGAAGAGTTTCCAAGAGCTTAAGAGGAGACTTATTTTACGCACTGTTCTAACAAATACCATCTGGTTCGGATGGATTTTTTATCTCTGATGATGCTTGGGCAAAGGGTTAGGATGTGTTCTCATGCAATATGGGAAAGTCATAGCCTATGCCTCATGACAACTTAAAGAATATGAGAGGAATTATCCTACTCATGATCTAGAGTTGGCGTGATCGTTTCAGCGCTAAAGATCTGGAGGCACTATCTTTATGGGGAGAAAGTGGAGATATATTCAGACCATAAAAGCCTTAAATATTTCTTCACTCAAAAAGAACTCAACATGCGGTAGCGACATTGGCTCGAGCTATTGAAAGACTACGACCACACTATTCACTACCATCCTGGAAAAGCGAACGTGGTAACTGACACGTTAAGTAGAAGATCATATGTAGGAATGAGTGCGATGATGTCAAGTATACGCATAGAGCCAACTTTAATAGAAAAAGTTAAGGTTGCTCAAGCCACCGACCCGGAGCTGATGCATATGAAGAAGAAAGTACAAGAAGGTGCTATTCCGGAAGCGAGAATTGATGAAGAAGGAATACTTCGAGTCCACTCCAGACTTTGTGTTCCTAACGATTCTGATTTGAAGTACAAGATCACGATGGAGGCACACAATACACCATTTGCAATCCATCCTGAAAGTACTAAAATGTATCGTGATCTTCGACATACATTTTGGTGGAACAATATGAAGAGAGAGATTGCAAAGTTTATCTCAATATGTTTAACTTGTCAACGTGTAAAGGCGGAGCATCAAGTGCCTAAGGGACCATTGCAACCACTTGAGATTCCAAAATGGAAGTGGGAACACATTACCATGGATTTCGTTACGGGTCTTCCCACGGTTTCTCAAGGCATAAATGCTATTTGGGTTATTATTGATAGATTAACCAAGTCTGCTCATTTCTTGCCGATACGGGAGACTTATTCTCTTGAACGTCTTGCAAGTATGTATGTAAATGAGATTGTGAGGTTGCATGGCATGCCAGTATCTATAGTTTCGGATCGTGACCCAAGATTCACTTCAATATTTTGGGTTAGCTTGCAAAAAGCTATGGGTAGTGGATTTACGATTGATTCGACATACCATCCTCAAAGCAGACGGACAATCGAGAGAGGACTATTTAAACTCTTGAAGATTTATTAAGACTCTGTGTCCTAGTTTTCAAGGGCAGTTGGGATAAGTATTTACCATTGGTGGAATTCTCCTACAACAACAGTTATCAGGCAAGTATAGGTGTGGATCCATATGAAGCATTATATGGACGAAAGTGTCGCTTTCCAGTATGTTGGGACGAGGTGGGTGAAGCAACATTGTTGGGACCCGAGTTGGTACGTATGACCACAAAAAAGATCCAAATAATTAGACAACGCATACAAACGGCACAGGATCGACAAAAGAGTTATACGGATTTTCATCGAAAGGACGTGGAATTTAGTATAGGGGATCATCTATTGTTGCGAGTTGCTCCATGGAAGGGAGTTACAAGATTTGGGAAGAGAGGAAAGCTCAATCCACGATTTATTGGTCCATTTCAAATTCTTTACCGAGTAGGAAATGTAGCCTATAGACTCGCGTTACCTCCAAGTATGTCTCGTGTTCATAATGTGTTTCACATATCTGTACTTCGTAAATATGTGAAAGAACCGAACCACGTTATTGAGTTAGAACCGGACGAGATAGCCGAAGACTTAACGTATGAGGAGGTACCTGTCAAGATCTTGGATAGGAAGGAGCATGTCCCTACATACGAAGGTCATACCACAAGTTAAAGTTTTGTGGAGGAACCATGCTATAGAAGAAATGACCTGGGAATTGGAAACGGAAATGAAAGCGAGGTATCCTCACCTTTTCGAAACACCAGGTACGTACATCAATTTCGAGGACGAAATTTCATAAGGAGGGGAGGTTGTAAGACCCCAAATAATTAATTAATAAAATTTATTTTCCTCTATTTATTATTTTGAAATAGTAAGGGATGATTTGATTAATGTGGATAGTTATGGGTAAAATACGCAAATATTTCAAAATAAGCAAGTGGTTATAAAATATTCATTGTTGTCGGGGAATATTCATTTGGTCGAGGAATATTCAATCTTTGTCGGGGAATATTTGTAATGACGTATGACCATGTGTGGGCCCCATAACGAAAGCGATTGGAGGAAGAAAGCGACAAATATAAGTTGTTTAAAAATAACGGCATAGTTATTACTGCTTTACCTTTGTTGGAATACTTGGTGGTTAAAACACAAGAATACGCGTTGTTGCACAAGAAGTATTTGCAGTATTGCACCAATTATTGACTCTTACGTAAGAAGGCACTACTCAATAATGGTTCTGATAATTCTTTATTCGGTATTTTATTTTATTGGTTCAATAATTGTTGTGTTGATATTTTATATTGTTGTTGTTTCAATAATTGTCATTACACAGTATTTTTCATTATCGAAGAAATAATTCATATTATCTGAATAATATTATTAGATAACATTATTGGCAATGTCTAGAAAGTTACATCTAAGGAGAGGTTTGGTCACCTAATTATGGCTTGAGAAGGAAAAATTCTTATTGGAAGCCCCTCTTTCCACGGGAACCGCTGGTTGTCAATATTGTGATTACGTAATATTATTTGTGAATAATTAATTATTGATTCATATGATGAGGAAAATATTAATTTTATGTGGATATAGATGGAGAAAATTTTAATGTGACAATTGTTGAAAATTGAAATTTTATCTTTTTCTGATAAAATAATTCATTTAAATATATATATTATTATATTTTAATAATATAATAATGGTGATATTTTTACAACGAATGTGGGATATATGAGTATACGAGAAGGAAGAGTATTTTTGTTGCAATAAATGTTTAAAACATGTTAAACATGTCGGTGGACCACATTTATTGACTGAAATTTGATTATAGCCTGTAAAATTGCCCGTTTGTGGATTTCGGTCAATTTCTGTTTGGAATTTGAAAAACCTTTCTTCTGTAAAGTTGTAGAGAATTGAATTTCCTATAAAAACTCGCGAGATTAGAATTTTCTGACAAAAGGACTATTTATTGTGAATTATTGAAGTTCCGGAGTTCCGAAATAATTGATTTTTGGAAGTTTTAATTGTTTAAAATAACAAAAACGTTTTTTAAAAGTTTTGTGTGGTGGGCTACTTGTGTTGAATGCTGAATTCAGCTGATAAAAAGTGTATGTAAGAATTTAATAATTATATATTAATATTTTATTAAATTTTCTGCTTTGGTGTTCTAAGCAATTTCCTATAAATAGGTGCTTAGGTTAGAATTGAAAATCACACCAGAAACTGAAGTTTTCTCTCTCTATATTATCGAGCGTATTCTTTTGAGTATTTTGAGTATACTTTGAGTATTACTATACGGTGAAAGTTCAAGTTATAGCCTATATCCAGTATTCCAGTTAGAAGTACTGTCTTTCCGAGGTAAGGGATATTATTTTTTTCGTAATGATATTATTTCTTCAATATCATTATGCTGAAATATTGATCTGAAGTTTTTATCAAATTTGGAACTTTTGGTGTCGGAGTTACTATTTACGTATACGGCACTATTCACGTATACGGTACTATTCACGAATACGACACTATTCATCGAAAAATGAAAATTTTCCCTTTTCGTCCAAAATATCTATTGTGGATACTAGTTTTGATTGTATCCATGTTTTGATCATTCTTGAATTTTACACCACTATGATTATTTTTGAGGTATTTTTGGACGTGGATAAAACAAAGTACGAATCCTTAATCCTTAATCATTGTCATTTTGTTTCTTTGGATTCGTTTCTTTAAAAAAAAAATATTTTTATCATCCTCGGTCTTAAATGATGATATTATTGAATATCTTTATTTTTGTAGTGCAAAAGATGATTGATTTCGATGAATATCTTTGGCTGTAGTGCAAAAGATGAATGATTTCGATGAGAAAATATTGATTTTATGTGGATATAGATGGAGAAAATTTTTAATGTGACAATTGTTGAAAATTGAAATTTTATCTTTTTCTCGATAAAATAATTCATTTAAATATATATATTATTATATTTTAATAATATAATAATGGTGATATTTTTACAACGAATGTGGGATATATGAGTATACGAGAAGGAAGAGTATTTTTGTTGCAATAAATGTTTAAAACATGTTAAACATGTTCGGTGGACCCCATTTATTCTTTGAAATTTGATTGCTTTGTAAAATTGTCCGTTTGTGGATTTTGGTCAATTTCTGCTTGGAATTTGAAAAAACTTTCTTACGCAAAGTTGTAGAGAATTGAATTTCCTATATAAAACTCACGAGATTGAATTTTCCGACAAAAGGGCTATTTATTGTGAATTATTGAAGTTCCGAGTTCAAATAATTGATTTTTGGAAGTTTTAATTGTTTAAAATAACAAAACGTTTTTCAAAAGTTTTGTGAGGTGGGCTACTTGTGTTGAATGTTGAATTCAGGTGATAAAAGTGTGCATAAGAATTTAATAATTATATATTAATATTTTATTAAATTTTACGCTTTTGTGTTCTAAGCAATTTCCTATAAATAGGTGCTTAGGTTAGAATTGAAAATCACACCGTTGGCTGAAGTTTTCTCTCTATATTATCGGCGTATTCTTGTGAGTATTTTGAGTATTGCTATACGGTGAAAGTTCAAGTTATAGCCTATATCCGATATTCGATTAAATCTTGTCTTTTCCGAGGTAAGGGATATTATTTTTTTTCCGTAATGATATTATTTCTTCAATATCATTATGCTGAAATATTGATCTGAAGTTTTTATCAAATTTAGAACTTTTGGTGTCGGAGTTACTATTTACGTATACGACACTATTCACGTATACGGTACTATTCACGAATACGGCACTATTCATCGAAAAATAAAAATTTTCCTTTTCGTCCAAAATATCTATTGTAGACACTAGTTTTGATTGTATCCATGTTTTGATCATTCTTGAATTTTACACCACTATGATTATTTTTGAGGTATTTTTGGACGTGGATAAAACAAAGTACGAATCCTTAATCCTTAATCCTTGTTATTTTGTTTCACTAGATTCGTTTCTTTAAAAAAAAAAAAATTCATCATCCTCAGTCTTAAATGATGATATTATTGAATATCTTTGGCCTGTAGTGCAAAGATGAATGATTTCTGATGAATATCTTTGGCCCGTAGTGCAAAGATGAACAGGTGTTTAGATGAACATGACCAACTGGTGAATGTCCTTGGCCTGTAGTGCAAGGATAAATATATGATTCCAGATATATATTGATTGATGTTACAGGGATAAAAATATTGATGATGGACTGTTAAATTCATAGATATTAGTAGATTTCATCCTCTACGTAACTCTTCTATGAATTAATATTTTCATTGCAGTATTGATTTAAAACTTGTTGTCTATTGTATTCTATTATATTTTTCCTGTTGAAGACTAACGATAATTTGTTGTATATTATCTTAGTCATAATATTCTTTTATCGGGCTAGTTGAGCTCACCCTTTTCCTTTTTGTTCCATTTTTCTTCTCGAGAGTCGAGAATGTAGCGAGTGCGTGTTCGGGTATGGAATGATGGTTTTAGAGAGTTGTTTAGTAGTCCTCACCATTTTGTAAAATAATGTATCAATAATTATGATGAGGATTTATTTGTATGTGGATATTGTTTAGATGACAATATCTCGTATTTAAACTCACAGTTTTCTTGTTGTAATAATAAAGTTGTAGTTGTTTTGCATCAGGTGTATTGACAACTCAGAATGGGTGATGTATACCTATTTTGGGGTGTCACACCCCCATAAAATAACCAAACTTACCACAAACGTCTCATAATAGACTCTTTATATACATCAAGGATTGAATAAATATTACCACAAATCATTTTATTTTTAATCAACACATATTTAATCTTTCAACAATTATTAATCATTTATAACTTGTCGTCTCAATTATTGATTTAATAATATAACATATTATCTGAGATGATAATTGTGACAATAATTGAATCAATAATATAATAGATATGATGCGCAAAGAATTATCGTAGAGTGACTTCTCACGTAAGCATCAATAATCAATACCATGTGCTACTATGCAACCACGCCAGACATTGTATTTTTTTACTAACGGGTAGTTCAAGCGGTTTTAACAGTAACACCTCTGTCGTTATTTTCATAAAGTATTTTTGTCGTTTTCTCAATCCGACAATAATTCCGTTGTGGGGTCAACTAATGATTGTGCCGTCGTACGAATATTTCCCGACAAAAAGAATATTCCCCGACCAAACGAATATTTTATAACAACTTGCTTAGTTTGCAAAATTTATAAATATTACCCACAACTATAACATTATATCAAATTTACTTCATAATATTCAAAAATAATATTTATAGAAAATTCATCTTTATTTATAAAAGTTGGGGTCTTACAAATGATCCAGACATAAGTCTAGGCTCATCGAACAGAGTTCAACACACATAGCATATATATATATATATATATATATATATACGAAAGAAAATAAACGCTCCATACGTAAGTCTAGGTTCAATCGAGGCATAACTCTATAATGTTAGTCCATATAAATATATATATATATATATATATATATATATATAAGTATATACAAACTGAAATGAAACCACGGATCGAATTTCGGGCATACACACGCAACATGACTCTCAACGTGAAGAATTGTGTGTGTAAATATGAAGAAAAAGGCTTTAACGGATGTAAGAAGGCTTACAATGGACTGCCAAAGAAGACTTCTATAACTTTAAGTGGATGAACACTCGGCTCCCGCCGGTAAAAATATGACAGAATATAAGCTCAAAAGTGTTTGAAATAAGAAAGCACTTAGTTTATAGTGTGCACAAAGCAAATTGGACAGGGTTTCCTCGCTATTTTTGTAAGAACCTGAATTTTTAGAAAATATTAAAATAAGAATTTACTAAATAAATTTCTTAAAGAATGAGCTAGGTTCGAATAAGAATATATAAATGTGCTACGAGGTATGTGGTATTGTGTTACATAGGGTAATATGAGCTATGTAATAAGTGATGTTGTGTTTAATAAATATATATCGCTATTATATATTTATTATACATTGTAGAGATGAATTAGTAAGAAGATGGATAAGATTTATCTATCAATATTAAATAATTTATGTGAAATTATTTTATCATAGTAGTTGGTGACATTAAATATATTTGATAATCACCAATTTCTTGAGTGTATGTACGTGTACGTATCAAGTCTAAGGTAGTGCAACCGTACTCTTTAATGATGGATGTATACGAGATGGGCTAAACGATTCCTTTAGAGAGTGGAGGTATATATGAATTAGTAACCGATCTAACACACTGTGAAAACAGTGTAGACGAGACGAAAACTAATTTGTTGGTTGTTTGTGGAAAACCACTCAGTGTACTATATTGAATACTATTAAAGACTCGATGTGTGTTAGGTTTAGACTTGTATATATATACGTTGTTGACAAGAGAATAGTTAAACTTGATGTTTAATTTCTAAATTATTGAAGAATGTAGTCATTGGAGATTCATGTTGGTTAGTATAATGAGATAGCATTTATGGAGCATGTTAAAGGATTTGCGAGTTAAGTTTTTATTTTTGTTGAAGCAGAACATGTCTGCGTCCTAACTTGAGGTGGCGCGGCCGCGCCACTCTCAAGCATAAGACCAGAGCGGCTGCGCCGAATTGTAGACTGTTCATGATGAATTTGTAATCTGAACTTTAGAATTTGTGTATTAGTAACTAATATGTTATAATAAGGACCATAATTGGAGTTCCAACCGTTCATGAATGGATTGAGATAACGAATCATGAATTGAATGAGAAGTTATTTATGGAAATTAATATTGGTTAATTAAGTTATATTATGTAATATTATAATATAATTTGAGTATTAAGCCTTGTGCGGCACAGTGATGGGAATATTAATAATGATATTAATCGATGAAGGAATTATTAAATGAACAATTAATTAATATTAATTTTAATTGTTATTGTATAATATTAATTAATTATTAATGTTGATTAATTAATGATATGTGATTATTATTGTTAGAGATATAATAATAATAATAATAATAAGCAACGTGTTTATAAATATAATAAGATTTATATTTATTTACTATAACGTAATAGATAATTAATCGTTATAGAGATCAATAATTATATTAATCAATGAGGAATGGATTAAATAATATTAGTGTTAATTAATCAATAAGATGAATAATTTATTTATTTGACATAAAACAAATAAGTATGTTATTAATATAATAAGATTATATTAGTGTGTTTTAAAAAAAATAAGTATGCTTCCTATATTTGGGTAGGTACATATATATGTGCCCATAGCTTAATGTAGTGTAGTAATGTTAAATCATTATAATTGATTTAATAAGTCAAAAGAAATAAACTTTATTAGAATGAGACCCACTTCATAGATAAATTAGAAGTAATAAGCATCGTCACAATTTCTGTGTCTTAAAAACTCTTCAGACGCATAAATAGGCCATTGGCCTATCCTATTTCATTTCCACTGTTGCTAGAGCTGATTATGGTTGGGAGAATAGAGGGGAGGGAGCAGGTAACTGCTTTTCACCAAATCTTCTTTGTCCAACATCTTCTTCTTCTTCCCCTTGGATTAATTCCTTGTGCAAAACTATTAACTGAGTATTAGATTTGATACAAATAGAACCTTCTCCTTCTCAATTCCCGTTGTTTTAAAATGTCTGAGTTTTACTATTGGAAGTTAGTGAAAATGGAGAGTCAGTAGAATTGAAAGATTGGGAGAGCTATAGATAGCAAATTGGAGCAATTAAGAGGTAATGATGCTACTTAGATGATTTTGATTTCCTAAGTTTTCAATTACTAGAAATGTCATGAAAAAGTCACTTTTGAGTCAAAAAAATTATGCTAAGTGTTGATGTAATCCATGAATTGTTGTTAGATGTTGTTAATATAGTTTAATACGAAAACAACGGAAGTTAAACGAACCAAATTGGTTGAGAAACGAATTCGTGGCGAATGAATTTGCTAAACTTTTCAAAAACATGAAAATTTAATATGAATGTGAGACCCCAAATTTTATGAATAAAGATATAATTTTCTGGAAATATTTTTTTGAATATTATGGTGTGGATTTGAGATAATGTTATAGTTGTGGGTAATATTAATAAATTTTGAAAAGTAAGCAAGTGGTTATAAAATATTCGATTGGTCGAGGAATATTCTTTTTGTCGGGGAATATTCGTACGACGGCACAATCATTGGTGGACCCCACAACGGAATTATGTCGGAATGAGAAAACGACAAGTTTGAGTTTTTATAAATAACGACGTAATTGTTATCGTTAACTTAATCGTTGGATTACGGTGGTTAAAAAATAAGAATATGTCTGGTCGCACAAAGATAGCATTGCAGTATTACACAGTATTTTTGAGTTATTGATTCTTACGTATGAAGGCACTACTCAATAATTGTTACAGTAATTACTGTTCAATATTTTATTTTATTAGTTCAATAATTGTTACATTGATATCTTATATTATTGTTGTTTCAATAATTGTCACGACACAGTATTTCCCATTATCATATCAATAATTTATATTATTTGAATAATATTATTAGATATCATTATTGGCAATGTCTAGAAAGTTCGGTTAAGGAGAGGTTTGGTCACCTAATTGCGCGCCAGTAAGGAGAAATCCTTCTTAGAAAGCCCCCTCTTTCTTGGGAACGACTTGGTTGTCATTATTGTGATTCTGTAATATTATTTGTGAATAATTATTTATTGATTTATATGATAAGAAAATATTTATTTTTATGTGGATATAAATGAAGAAATTTGTGTTGAGGTGTTTTATCAGTATTTTGTCGGAATGGAGGCATTAAAAATTAAATCACTATTCGTAAAGCTCTATTGCGTGAGTGATAATTTTGATCCGACCGTTGGATCATTGTAATTTTTGGATATGTTATACATATATAAGTTGAGTATATGTCCACAAATTTTGAACCGTTAAAAATTAACGCATGATTTGTTATGAATTTTAAAAGGTGTTAAAAATCATCCGTTTATGGATTTCGGATATTTTATGTTTGGAATTTGGAAAAACTTAAAGCTACAAAGTTGTAGAGAATTTGATTTCGTGTGGAATGGACATAAAATTCTTATTTTTCTGATAAAAGGGCTATTTTATATGAATTACTGAAGTTTCGGAAAATAAAATGATTTTTATTAAAATTGGGTGGGACCCACTTTTGTTTTTAACATGTGGGCTGCCAAAAAATTTCAGAACTGGCTGCCCAACAAGTCAACAAAGCATGCGTAGAAATTTTGTATAAATAAAATTATTTTTTTATTATTTAGTCTCCTTTAGAATTGAATATCACACCGAAAATAAGTTTTCTTTCTCTCTATATTATCGAGCGTATTTTTGTGAGTATTTAGATACTTTGAGAGTTGTTATTCAGTGCATGTTTCCTTCGGCTTTACATCCGATATTTTGATCAGAACTACTGTTATTTTGAGGTAAGGGATGTTATTTTTGTTCAATATTCGCTTGAAATAATATTTTCTTCCATACTCTGTAGTATGTAAGTAATATTATTTCGTTTTAGATTTTGAATTCTATACTCGTTTGGTTAAAGTTTTGGCTTCTAAACTCCATGAAATTAGTAGAATATCATTGATATTTGCGCTTCATTTAGTATATTTTCATAGAAATATTATTATGAGCATTCTTGATAAGTTTTAACTTTTTCATGCCGGAGTACTATTCACAGCGTACTATTCACTTGAGTACTATTCACCCGGGGTACTATTCATGATAAAAATTGATTCATTTTCGGTCCAAATTATTTTTGGTACAATATTATTCTTGAATTTTACTCCACAAAGCAGTATCATGTTGACAATTTGGACGTTATTGATTTCTGGGAAAATTAAATTATAAATCTTTAAAAATTTATCCTTGAACTTGTTTTATTGAATTCTTATATCATTGTCATCATCCTCATGTTTATATTATGTTGAAAGTCATTTGTGGCCTGTAGTGCATAGATGGACTTGGTATGATTATGACCAGGGATTATTCGGTATAATCATGACCGTAATGTTACAAATGATATGGTAAAAGTCTTCATTGGCCCGTAGTGCATTGATGCACAGTTGTTGGCATGATCATGACCATTGATGAATACACGAATATCCTTGGCTCGTAGTGCATGGATAATTTATGGTCGTGATACTAAAGAATATCCTTAGTCGTAGTGCAGGGGTGATTCGATGATGTGGATTATTTATTAAGTTGAGTCTCAGTTATAAAAGTGATGAAAAATCTTTTAAATCATAAAAGATAGTAGATTTTATGCTCTACTTGACTCTTCTAATGTATTGCTTGTTCCGCTGCAGTTAAACTTGATGTTTGTTATATTTTATCAGTTTAACACTGTTGAAGGCTAACGATAAATATTCTGCATTATCTTAGTCATAATATGTCTTACTGGACTAGTTGAGCTCACCCTTTTGCTTTCATTGTCCTCTTCAGGAAATGAGAACGTAGTCGGGACTAGTCGGGGAACGGAGTGACGGTCCAGATGATAGCATTAGTAGTCCTCACTATTCTATAAAATAGTGTGATAATAAATGTATTAAGGACTCCATTTGAGTTGAATACTGTCTAGAAGACAATATTCGTATTAAAACTCTCAGTTTATGTTTTGTCATATTTTACACGACAGTTGTATTATTAAGTTGTATTTGAATTTTGTACCATGTATTTGGCGACTCAAGATGGGTGATGTATACCTATTTTGGGGGTGTCACAGTTGGTATCAAAGCTTAGGGATATGATCCCTGGCTAAGATGTGAGGCTAGAACTAGGAGGGGAGAGACGGGTAATTCCTTCGCTAGTATGACCTACCTAAGTTTATTTGTTATTTAATTGGTCGGTCAGAGTATATGGATAATATGTGGCATGTCAATTAACCTTTGTTTTGTGACAGTGTTTGAAAATGGCAGCTGAAAATGTTAACAATGGAGTGAATGAGACTTCTGAGACACCTTTAATCACCAACCAGGTTAATGTGATATCTGTGACAATTTGATTGTTTGAATTGTGATTCAGAGGACAGAATCCTTTTAAGGAGGGAGTGATGTAACATTCTAGAATTTTAAATGTAATATTAAATATTTATTAATTTATATAAATATTTAATGGATGTATTTTTCGTTGAATAAATATTTGTTTGATGAAGTTAATTTTATTTGGTTAATTATTTGTTTGTTAAATAAATAATTTGTGAATTAAGGAAATTATTATTATATTGATATTTTAATTTAAATAATTAATTATTTGTATTGTGTTATATGATTAAAGGATTTATTTAATTAATTGTGATTTAAATTAATTAAAATAAAAAGGAAGGCTTGATTAAATATAGTGTGACAAATAATTATATTATAAGGAGTTATTAAAATAAATTAAAGTAGTTTAATTTAATTTTAACAAACAAGGCTTAATATATTAATTATTTAATATTTAAAGGGTTTTGCCAAACAAGCCTTATGGCTTTTGAGATTTCTAGTTTATTTAAATAAAATAAAATAAAATAAATAAATTAAAATAATAAATATAATATATTTATGTTATATACGTTTATCCTAATAACTGATATTACTTATGATGAGTATTAAGCCTATGTCAGTTTTTCTTTATATCTTTACGCATACTAGTTGGTCAGTTGGATATTGGCTTAGTCTGAGTTCAGAGAGAGTGATAGAGAGCTTGAGAGATTTGAGAGGAAACTAGTAAATCTTCACAACAATTCCAGTGATCGTAGCAAGAATTACACGCTAATTGAAGGTATGTTCACAACCTTTGAGTTATATATGTGTATGTACATGTATATGTGTTTCACGGTAGAAATTCCATGTTCTGTAATTTCATCTCATTCAAATTGTTGTTAGATAATTGGGTACTTGTGATTATATGAGTATATGGTGATTAGAGATTATGTTTAAACAACAATTGTATGCTAAATTCGTTTGACAGTGGAAGAAAAAGTTTTGATAGTGTATGTTTATATATATTTTCATGTGTTCATGAAAAGTACCATTTTAGATGGTCAATTCTTATGTGAAACTGTAAATTGAGGCTTGTATATGTTATTTCAATGAGATATGAGTATAACGTAATTTGAATGAGGTAAATTGGACAAGAATTGAAATCACAGTGTTCAATTTTGTGAAGGAACTCGAAAATGGAGTTTTTATTTGAAAACTTGAATTTGGAGAAATTAAAATAGTTTTAGTTAGTTTTAAATTGTGTTAATTGGTTGTAAATGTGAGCAATCATGTTTGTGATAGTTGTATATTTATCATACGTGTTAATATTACTGTCTATTAGTTGAAATTTGTGTTTGTTGGGCTAAAGTCGGCTACTGTTCATAGCCTTCTCTGCGTCTGTCTGAACATCGGCGAAGCAGCTGCGCCGGTTAATGCCAAGGAAAAAAATGGCTCAATCCCAAGCCTTTGTATGGCGCAGCTGCGCCATACCCTGGTTTGAGATTCTGACTTCTGCTATTACAGCAGACTTGGGGGAAACATCCTAGCATGGTCTGAAATTATGTTAGCATGTTAAATGAGTGATGTTAAGGCTAACATAACATAGTGAGTTGTGGTTAGTATGATCAAAGTTGCAAAAATGATTAGTAAATCGAAAAACGCGTTATGTGGTAATTTAGTATACATAACGAAAGTTAGACAAGTGTTGTGAAGTAAAACACTTAGAGTTTCTGAAATGTGAATGGTAATGAACATGTTATGTATGGTAGCATGTCTAATGGGTATTGTGGTTCTAAAATTATGTGTAGGTGATCGTGAGTTTAATTTTATAGCTTACGCTCAAGGCAAGTTTTCTAACTCTACACTTTCGTTGAGCTAGTTCGTTTATTACATTGTGCAAGTTTTCTAACTCTACACTTTTGTTGAGTTAGTTCTATTATTATATTGTGTAACTTCATTCTTTTGATTGAGCAAGCTTTGTATCTTAACTGTTACTGAATAAGTCAATTATTCCTAAAATTCATTCAAGCAAACTCTAGCTCTAATGTTATTGGAAATTCTTATTTGATTGATTCATTTTAACTTGTTTACAGTTAAGCAAGTTTCTTAAAGTTCAGGAATTTTATTTCTAATGTTATAAGACTCGAACCTTAGCTTATTTTACTGTTCAAGCAAAGGTTAACCATCTTATTGAATGCTTATGCTCTATAGTTATTTCAAGCATAAGTTTGATATGTAGAATCAGTTTATTTATGATTCTCAAATGTTCTAAGTTATGTTGTTATTAAACAACTATTGTGTTATCAAGCATTGTTGATTCAACTAGTTCCCTAGTTGATGATCATTAAAATTCAATTACCCTTGAAAGCTTATCCAAACCAAACTTTCTTTGTTGCAGACTTGTACTCTAAATACTGAGATGAACAACCCTATGTTTAGGGGTTTACGCTTAGCGTTGAAATGGTTGTGCACAATACATTGTACGAAGGATTGATCCCCCTAAGTACGTGGAATCCTTATGGTCATATGACTGTTAAAGTTAAAGTTGAAAGATTACTTATAACTGTGGACATGGTTCATGGTCATTTGACCCTCAGTAGTTTATTTAAAATGTTACTAAAACAAATTATTCAGTTCTATTGAGCCTATGAGTTGGCAAATGTTGAAATGTTAATAGAAATATCATTTAGTTCTATTGAGCCTATTATTTGGCAAATGTTGTAATGTTAATAGAACATATTATTCGGTTTTGTTGAGCCTATTATTTGGCAAATGTTGTAAAGATATTTATCCTTATCTCAAGTGAGCTTTGTTTGCTCACTCTTGCATATTTATACACTTATTGCAGCTATGGTTGAGAAGGTAGATAAACCTACAACTAGCAAAGGAAAGGGAAAAATGTACAAGTGATGAAGACTTGTAATTTTGCTTTATCGTTATGATGATAGACTTTTAATAATGATGTGATGTACTAATTTTATTTCCGCATTTGAATGATTGTATTAAAGGTTTAAGAACCTGGGAGATAATGTTTTTTTATTAAAGTAATCCTGTATGGGCAGGTGTTTATTATTCAATTTGTTATGATTGGGTAGTTAGATATGAATGTTTTGATTACGTGAACACCGAATCTTGAGGTAATGAAGTACCAGGATTTGGGGGTGTCACAATATCAGACGAAGAAGAAATTAGAGATATCTACGTGGTGAATAAAGAACTAATAGTTGCATCCGAGCTAGTCGCAGAGATAGCATCTGAGAGTGAGGAAGAAGAGGAACCTGAGGAGAATTTATTAGAAGAATTTTATGATCAAAATTTAGAATTACAAAATCGTATTCATGAGTTAGAAGAGCAGGCTGAAGAACGGCAGGCGGTCATGGAGCAAAGAGATGTAACAATTCAAAATTGTGATACCCGGTGTGCGATACTTGAACAGAAACACTCTTTGTCATAGTATAAGATATTAGAACTGGAATCTAATAATGCTTTGATCAAAGTTCTGATGAAAGAATAAATAACGGATCGAATGAGAATGGAGGATGCATGGGTAAAAGCCGCACGACGCGTTGATATTGTAGAAAAAGATGTCCGATCCAATAAGGCCAAAATAGATGAAATGAATTTCTCTTTTTGGACAGCAATTGGTAGAATCCAACATCGAGTTCGGAATTACCCTGTGCAGAGCGGTCAACCCCAATTCGATATGGATCGGAGAGTAGTGATTCAAATCATGGATCAAGAATGCGACGAAGCAATTAAGGGTGGAATGTCCTTTATAGCAAAGTCAAGTCCAGTTGGGATGGTGACGCCAAAAGATGTCCCAAACAAGTCAAAGCCGGTAGTTTAAGTGAGAGCATTTGTCGAGGAACCCAAACGAAGTTGTCACGGATAAGTTAATCATAAACTCTTGTGTGTCTATACCTTATTCGATACCAGTTCTACCCACTATTTTATTTCACCTTGTTGTGTTCAACGTTTGAACTTGACTCTTGAGAAATTAGACTTTGACTTATCTGTTGAAATTCCGTTGGGAGAAACCTTCATTACATCCACTGTTTAAAAATCTTGTTGATTCAAATCATCACCCTCACGTTACCTGTCGATCTTATCTCTTTGAAAATACTTGCGTTTGATATGATTTTAGGAATTGACTGGTTAACTATTCTTCATGCTAAAATTGATTGTTTTCGTAAGGTTGTTAGATTTCATATTCCTAACCAACCTGTTATGCGAATTCAAGAAACCAAACTACTAAAGTCAATCTCTGTTATTTCAAGCCATAAATAAAGATCCCCGAGCCTTTCGTTGTTGACTTCCTTGTGTGGAATGCACCAAAGCCAGACTTTCTGTAGGGGAAGTCGTGGATAACGGAGACAAGTTGATAGGTATCAATGTGACGTGTTATCCAAGTCTTGGGATGAGAGTCACATTTTTGAATGATATTTCTATTGTTAATAAATTTCCTGACGTATTCCTGAAGACTTCCTAGCCTACCCTAGAGTGTGAAATCGAATTTTGTATTGACCCCAGTACAAAACCCATTTCTAAAACCCTCAAATATTTCTTCACCCAAAACGAACGTAACATACGCTGAAGACGTTGGCTCGAGCTGTTGAAGATTACGATTATACCATTCAATACCATCGTGGGATAAGCGAACGTGGTAGCCGACGTGTTGAGTAGAAGATCGTATGCGGGTACGAGTGCGAATATATGAACCTACGTGAAGATAGTGAATATACAATTAGAACCGATGTTAATCGATAAAGTTAAAGTTGCTCAAGATTCACACCCGGAGCTGATGAATACGAAAAAAGAAGGTTCAAGAGGGCGTTATTCTAGAAGCAAGAGTCGATGAAGAGAGGAAATCTCAACCCTCAATTTAAATGGCCCATTTGAAATCCTCGATCGAGTAGGAACTGTATCCTATAGACTCGCCTTAACACCAAGTATGTCGTGTGTTTTTCACGCATCGATGTTACGTAAATATGTGGACGACCCGAACTACATTATTGATTTAGAACCGGACGAGATAGCGGAAGATTAAACGTATGAAGAAGTACCTGTTAAAATATCTTGGATAAGAACGAATATATTCTACGCTCAAATGTTATACCTCAAGAGTTAGAATCTGACGAAGTGTCCTCATCTGTTCGGCATACCAGGTACGTACATAAATTTTGAGGGCGAAATTTCATAAGGAGAGGAGATTGTGAGACCCCAAATTTTATGAATAAAAAATTAATTTTCTCGAAATATTTTTTGAATATTATGGTGTGGATTTGAGATAATGTTATAGTTGTGGGTAATATTTATAAATTTTGAAAAGTAAGCAAGTGGTTATAAAATATTAGATTGGTTGGGGAATATTCTTTTTGTCGGAGAATATCCGTACGATGGCACAATCTTTCGTGGACCCCACAACAGAATTATTGTCGAAATGAGAAAATGACAAGTTTGAGTTTTTATAAATAATGACGTAATTGTTACCGTTAACACTGTTAGATTACACGGTGGTTAAAATACGATGAATCTGGCGTGGTTGCACAAAGAAGACACCAGTATTGCATAAATATTTTTGAATTATTGATTCTTACGTATGAAGGCACTACTCAATAAGTGTTACAGTAATTACTGTTTAATATTTTATTTTATTGGTTCAATAATTGTTGCGTTGATATTTTATATTATTGTTGTTTCAATAATTATCACGGCATAGTATTTCCCATTATCATATCAATAATTTATATTATTTGAATAATATTATTAGATAGCATTATTGGCTATGTCTAGAAAGTTCTGTCAAGGAGAGGTTTGATCACCTAATTGCGCGCTAGTAAGGAGAAATCCTTATCGGAAAGCCCCCTCTTTCCTAGGAACGGCTCGGTTGTCATTATTGTGATTCTGTAATATTATTTGTGAATAATTATTTATTGATTTATATGATAAGGAAATATTTATTTTTATGTCGAGATAAATGAAGAAATTTGTGTTGAGGTGTTTTATCAGTATTTTGTCGAAATGGAGGCATTAAAAATTAAATTAGCATTCTTAAAGCTCTATTGCGTGAGTGATAATTTTGATCCGATCGTTGGATCGTTGTGATTTTTGGATATGTTATATATATATAAGTTGAGTATATGTCCACAAATTTTGAATCGTAAAAATTAACGCATGATTTGTTATGAATTTTAAAAGGTGTTAAAAATCATCCGTTTATGGATTTCGGATATTTTATGTCTGGAATTTGGAAAAACTTAACGCTACAAAGTTGTAGAGAATTCGATTTCGTGTGGAATGGACATAAAATTCTTATTTTTCTGATAAAAGGGCTATTTTATATGAATTACTGAAGTTTCGGAAAATAAAATAATTTTTATTAAAATTGGGTGGGACCCACTTTTGTTTTTAACATGTAAGAACCAGAATTTTTAGAAAATATTAAAATAAGAATTTAGTAAATAAAATTCTTAAAGCATGAGCTAGGTTCGAATAAGAATATATAAATGTGCTACGAGGTATGTGGTATTGTGTAACATAGGGTAATATGAGCTATGTAATAAGTGATGTTGTGTTTAATAAATATATATCGCTATTATATATTTATTATACATTGTAGAGATGAATTAGTAAGAAGATGGATAAGATTTATCTATCAATATTAAATAATTTATGTGAAATTATTTTATCATAGTAGTTGGTGACATTAAATATATTTGATAATCACCAATTTCTTGAGTGTATGTACGTGTACGTATCAAGTCTAAGGTAGTGCAACCGTACTCTTTAATGGTGGATGTATACGAGCTGGGCTAAACAATTCCTTCAGAGAGCGGAGGTATATACGAATTAGTAACCGATCTAACTCACTATGAAAACAATGTAGACGAGACAGAAACTAATTTGTTGGTTGTTTGTGGGAAACCACTCAGTGTACTATATTGAATACTATTAAAGAGTCGATGTGTGCTAGGTTTAGACTTGTATATATATACGTTGTTGACGAGAGAAGAGTTGAACTTGAAGTTTAATTTCTAAATTACTAAAGAATATAGTCATTGGAGATTCATGTGGGATAGTATAATGAGATAGCATGTATAGAGCATGTTAAAGGATTTGCGAGTTAAGTTTCTATTTCTGTTGAAGCAGAACATGTATGCGTCCTAACTTGAGGCGGCTAGATTCTTCTTTGAATCTTCTTGTTTATAAAAAAAATTCTTCCTTTAAGAATTTCTAACTTCATTTACATCGCTCAAAATTTCATTTGAGTTCTACACTTTCATCATACGTATCTATTTCTACACTTGGAACACATCGAGTTTCTAACAGTTTCAATATGGTACGCTGAGTGGTTTCCCACAAACAACCAACAAACTAGGTTCCGAGTTACTAGTTCGTATATACCTCCGCTCTATGAAGGAATCGTTTAGCCCAGATACCATACCTCAAATACTAAAGAGTACAACTGTACCATACTTAACTATAACTTTTCATTCTTAACTTCGTTACCAATCTCTTCTTATAGACATTGTCTATTTGTTATCACCTTACATTCTTATTATTGGAGTTGGGTAACTCCATAACTTTGCGTTATTCTTCTTTGAATCTTCTCACGCATGTTTTCATCCCTTCTTTATAAATTTCTTAAATTACTTCTTATTGTTCAAACTCTATTTGAGCGTATTCGTTCATTATCTTCACCTCTCTTCTCTAAGGTTATAGCCTAAGGTACTCCTACCTAAGGTTTATAACCTCTGACTTTGATACCAATCAGTAACATCCCTGATTTGGGTCCCAAATCACCACACGAATCCGGTGTACTATTTCTATAACTATTGCGGAAGATATAAACATAAATTGTTTATACATTAAACATTACACACTATCCCCAAGGTCGAGAACCTTCACATAATACCTAAATCAATATCCTATCAGACATACAAAGCTATTATCATACATTACTGTTACAACTTTAGCTGCACATATAATCCAAAGCTTACTTGTCTTGGACTTTTCTTGTAACTGATGTATTCGTCATAATCTGCAATGTTTATCATGATATAGCAAGGGTGAGCAACAATTTTGCCCAACAAGTATAAGTTCAATTAAGGATATATCATTATCGAAAGAATTGAACAATAAGTTGGTTAACTTTCTACAATATATACATTGCGAAAGAGCATGAATAAATTTTCATAGTTGAATGAATAATGAACATGAATAAATCAACTGGACCAAATGTTAATGAAGGTGATCAGCCTTTCATACCTGATAAATACATGAAATGTGCACAAAGTGAGAATCAATAATTCATAGACATGGTATAATCAGTAATGATTAACCCCAAGCATATTTCAAAAATATCAATTCGAGATCGAGTTAGAGAACTTGCCTGTACCATTGATTACCGTTACGCAACCTATATCGCTTTTTCTGAAGACCTAATATAGATAATACCGATCTCCAAATATTAGAATATCATCACAGTATAGTACTGTTAAATACAGTTATAATATAACCTAACAAATTACCACATAATCCTATCAGTCTATAAAATACCTAAAATTCGGTATCAAGTCAAACTATTTGACCGAGTTCAATTCAGTATAATTTCGACATCCCAAAAAGTCTAGTCCAGATAATTCATGAGTCTAATTTCCATAAGACTTTGCCTAAATGCTTTACATTTACCTTAGATAATTTCATTTTCAGTCAAAATATTTTTCAATGAGTTATAATAATTTTAGATAATTATTATCATTTATCATGATTTTTCAATCATTAATATTATATTAATATGAATTAAATACTAGTTAATTCCATTATCATTAATATTAATTTATTAATGAAATTCATTACAAAATATTAAAATTCATAAAAAATAACTTAAAATATTTCCTTACACTTTAATATAATTTCAAATAATTTTTAAAGTATTAAAATCATTTTATGTAATTTATTTAATATAATAATTAAATAAATTAACTATCATTAATATTTAAAAATATTAAAATATCGTGAAATATATTCCAAATTATTAAAACCCATTTTAGGCTTTAAAATAATTTTTACAAATTTATTATGAATTTCTAATATTTATTTTCTATTTATTCTATAATTTTCGTTTAAAGTTGGGGTCCTCCACAGAAACACTTGTAGAGGGTGATCTACAAGTCCGATTTGGGCCCAATTGATATTGTTAGAACTGCGACTTCCCGAGCTACGTTTTAGGCTCAAGAAACGATCCATTTGGCATAGTATAGTACCCTGAAAATAGACCACTACCGACTGACCATTACATGCCTTGTAAACATTTTCAGTTTTGGAGTCTTTTACAGAAACGCTTGTATTACGAGATCCACAACTCCGATTGAGGCCCAATAAAACTCGTTGGATCCGTATCTTCTTGAACTACAGTTTTCAGTTATCAAATATCAAATTCCAATCTGTCTATGTCCCTGAAATCAGGTCCAAAGTGACTGGTCCGCAAGGTTTTCTTCAACAGTTGGTTCATTTTCCAAATTTGGGGTCCTTAACGGAAACGCTTATAAAACGAAATCTACAAATCGGATTTAGGTCCAATAGGTATCGTTGGATTTGTAATTTCCAAAACTACAGTTTCTATGTATCAAACATCTATTTTGGTTCTGTTTTGGTCCCGGAAAAATGGATGAAGTAGTGATCGATAGTTTGTGTTCAACTTGAGTTAAGGTAGTTTGGGATTTAATTCATAACTTGCTCATTTCTTAACATATTTGAGTGATTCCAAAGGAGTTTTGACCTTAACTCGTGTATCTAGCATGCTAACATGTTTTAAACCATTAATCACATGAACCCAAAGAATCTAACATAAAAAAATATATATAGCATACAAAGGAAAGCTTTTTCTTAAACCTTTTGGTACAAAACTTGATTTCCTCACTTTGGATCTAACTTTTGATTTCAAAAATACTTTGATACACATATAAAATACCAATACTCATATAAATCATGAGTTTTAATGATCCAAAACAAAAGTTTCTTGGTTCATAAAGATCTAACAAAAGAGCACAAAAGTGAAAACTTTCATTTTCTTACCTTTTCTTCTTTCAAGCCTTCTTGATCCTTCAAAGTAGCTTATGATTTTAAGTTGTATGAAGATCCAAGACCCCTTCTAGACTCCCTATAACTACCGAAATATGCAGCCTCTTTTCTCTCTCTATTGTTCTTAGTTTAGACTTTGGTTTAAAAATTAACATAACTTAGTGTATATACAATATACATATAACACATATAATTATAGAATATGTAACTCCCAATATAATTACATATACTTATTATCAATTTAATATATAAGTTACAAAAATTAGAATTTTTAATGCCCTAAGGCTTGTTTGGCAAAACCATATTAAAATAATGACTTAATCATTCCTTAAGCCTTTTTGGAAAAACAAGATTAAAATAAGAATTTCAAAAGCTCTAAGGTTTTGTTTGGTAAAATCAAATTAAAACTCTTTTAATAAATATAGTTTATTGTCCCACATTGTTTACATGGATTTTCATATCCAATCTTAATTAAATAAACTAATTATCACATACTAAATAAATTTCCCACTTAACCAAATATCACAAAATTATAATCTCATTATAATTTTATTTAACAATTAATATATCACTTTAATTATTAAATTACGACATCAATATAGCAACTCATGTAATCTTTAACAACTCTCTAACTGTTAAATTAAATTAGAGTATTATTTAATTCACAAATATATACTAACAACAATCACATAAATAAAATATTTATTTAATTTAATAAATATTTTAAATTACAAATAAAATTTTGGATTGTTACAGTAACACCGGTGAGGGGCAACATCGCCATCTCGTCCAACACGATGCCACGTCTCGTCTCTACGTAACAATGTTCCACAAGGCTAACTAATCCCGAGTGCTTATTGTGCGGGGTAACAGATGAAAGTTGAAGCTTGAAGACCGGAGGGCATCGTCCCATCTTCAAAGACTTCGTACAAACTCTAATCCCATGCCATCATACAACTCTCGACAACGGCAAATTCAAATAGGTCCTGAATACCTCAAAATGGATGCCCAGATTGCACTTCTCAAAATCCGAGTGGACATTACAAAGGTTCGAGTGCACGTGCTTGAGAACGACTGACCTAACTGATGTAATCGGGCCGACCCGACCCGCCTCTGGTACACCTACGGCTACCTGCAGCACCTTTTACCTATAAATAAGAGGCTTGGGGTGCTGATTTCTAAGAGAAAAAAGACGGGGAAACCCTGCACAATTTTCTCTGCACTCGCCATACAGTGTATTTTCCCACATTCAAACACCTATGAGCTCATATATAGCCTCTTTTGTACCCACAAAAGCCCATTGTTTACCCACTCTAAAGATATAGAAGCCCTTTTTATCAGTCAGATGTAAGCCTTCTCACACACTTTAGAGTCTTTCTCTTCATCTTTGTACACACCCTTCTACACGTTGAGAGTCGGTTGCTTGCTTTGCTTTGGGACTTCTATCAAGTGGTTTCATTCCATCTGTATATATATATATATATATATATATATATATATATATATATATATATATATATATATATATATATATATATATATATATATATTGACTAACATTATCGAGTTATGCCTCGATTGAGCTGAACTTGATCCGGAGGTTATCGCTTTTTTATATATATATATATATATATATATATATATATATATCAACCGTGTGTCGACTTTGTTCGATGAGCCTAGACTTGATCTGGTGCATTTATTCGCTTTTATATATATATATATATATATATATATATATATATATATATATACTTATATATATCAAATGTGTGTAGGACTTTTGTTCGATGAGCCTGAACTTGATGCAGTGTGTTTATTCGTTTTTATATATATATATATATATACTTATATATATCAACTATGTGTCGGACTTTGTTCGATGAGCCTAGACTTTGGTCTGGTGCGTTTACTCGCTTTTATATATATATACTTATATATATGAACTATGGTCGAACTATGTTCGATGAGCCCTGGATTTTACATCCTATATGCTTTATTAATTATATATATATATATATATATATATATATATATATATATATATATATATTTATTTATTTTGTCCTTCCCGGAGTTCCTTCGTGTGGCGATTGATCGCTTTTATGACTTTCTTTACATTTCATCCTCGCTCGAGTTTACTTCATGGCGATTAACCGCATTTACAACTTTATTTACATTCATCCACTGGAGTTTCCTTCGTGGCGGTTGATCATATCTACTGACTTTATTTACATTTTTGATCCCCCATGGAGGTGCTTCGTGGTTGGTGATCCTGTCTGTATATATATATTTACCGCTTTTATATATATACCTGCTTATTGCTTTTATACAAATTGCAATATTCTCAGGCTTTAGGAATCATGTGATCACTGATTCATCTCATTTGATCTAGATTCGGTTCCCGTGATCGACATTTTCAGCTGTAAGCAGCTTGTAAATTATTCTGCGATGTCTGTATTTCCTCAGATGGTTTCCATACCCACGAGGAAGTCGACATTATTTTTGGATGTATTATTTTTCATACGGATGTCTCGCATCCGTCAAATAAAATCAATTCAGCCGCTCACTTAATAAAAATGGGAGTGTAAAAGGTCTTAATTCCTATTGAGCATCAGAGTTTGAAAAACCTCTTTTATAAAACATCATTGTCATATCTTGCTAAAAACTGAATTTTTACATAAATTCAAACCCTGTGTATATAGGTTCGAACGAGGCCTTGCACAACTTTCATATAACAGCACATTGACCCACACACACACACACACAAACACACTCAGATAATAGTTTCTTGAAAAGAGGCGGTCACCGTGATAACACGGATGTCGAGGGGTGCCTAACACCTTCCCCTCACATAACCAAGTCCCCGGACCCTAAATGAATCTCGGTTTCACCGACCCGTATATCAGTGTCACATCACTAGGTCAATGTGCAAACCTTTTCTCGATTGTGTTGGTACAACCATTTAAAAAACCAACTGGCGACTCTTAACAGTCCCATCGTCGACATTATACATGTCAGACCTTTTTCACTTGTTTTTTCAAACAAATCTCACCTAAAATGAGAACACCAAAGATCAAGTAACGGAAAGGGACACCCAAAAATCCCGACGTCGACAGGTGGTGACTCTGCTGGGGAGTCCAGTAAGAGGACTTAAGCCGCTACTACACTCTTTTCAAAAACTGATAATATGCTTGTGTGTGGATGTTGCATTTATATTGGATGAATGTGTACGAGTGCATGTCTTGTTTGAGCTTAGTGCTTCGCATCATATCTGTGTGTGATGTTAGTGTTTCACACTATAAACTGCTTATGATATTAGTGCTTCGCACATGTCATCATTTCATACAGTGAGACGCGATTTATGTGAATGTATGTTGTGTGGTCCCTCCACTAGGAGACTATCCGTCGCTTGTTTGATTCTTGGACTCGTGAGAAGACTAATTCTCCGAGGCTAAAGGAAAGGCACCACCCAAATTCGCTCCAGTTGAAAGACCGGATTAACTTCCCGTCTAGTAGATTGCGATGATTTGGGAAAATTAATGCCAAAAAGTCGCGAGAGTAACCTAAGATAGGTCATCCTCTGATAAACCCAAAATGAAGGTGTGACGAATGAATTATTTGAGTTGTGATTCTGGGGACATAATCCTTGTAAGAAGGGAATGATGTAACAATCTAAAATTTTATTTGTAATTTAAAATATTTATTAAATTAAATAAATATTTTATTTATGTGATTGTTGTTAGTATATATTTGTGAATTAAATAATACTCTAATTTAATTTAACAGTTAGAGAGTTGTTAAAGATTACATGAGTTGCTATATTGATGTCGTAATTTAATAATTAAAGTGATATATTAATTGTTAAATAAAATTATAATGAGATTATAATTTTGTGATATTTGGTTAAGTGGGAAATTTATTTAGTATGCGGTAATTAGTTTATTTAATTAAGATTGGATATGGAAATCCAAGTAAACAATGTGGGACAATAAACTATATTTATTAAAAGAGTTTTAATTTGATTTTACCAAACAAAACCTTAGAGCTTTTGAAATTCTTATTTTAATCTTGTTTTTCAAAAAAGGCTTAAGGAATGATTAAGTCATTATTTTAATATGGTTTTGCCAAACAAGCCTTTAGGCATTAAAATTCTAATTTTTGTAACTTATATATTAAATTGATAATAAGTATATGTAATTATATTGGGAGTTACATATTCTATAATTATATGTGTTATATGTATATTGTATATACACTAAGTTATGTTAATTTTTAAACCAAAGTCTAAACTAAGAACAATAGAGAGAGAAAGGATAATTTCGTATATTTCGGTGAGTTATAGGAGTCTAGAAGGGTCTTAGATCTTCATTCAACTTAAAATCATAAGCTACTTTGAAGGATCAAGAAGGCTTGAAAGAAGAAAAAGGTAAGAAAATGAAAGTTTTCACTTTTTGTTAGATCTTTATGAACCAAGCAACTTTTGTTTTGGATCATTAAAAACTCGTGATTTACATTAGTATTGGTATTTTTTATATGTATCAAAGTATTTTTGAAATCAAAAGTTAGATATAAAGTGAGGAAATCAAGTTTTGTACCAAAAGGTTTAAGAAAAAGCTTTCCTTTGTATGCTATATATATATTTTTTATGTTAGATTCTTTGGGTTCATGTGATTTATGGTTTAAAACATGTTAGCATGCTAGATACATGAGTTAAGGGCAAAACTCCTTTGGAATCACTAAAATATGTTAAGAAATGAGCAAGTTATGAATTAAATCCCAAACTACCTTAACTGTTGAACACAAGATACTGATCAGTCACTTCTGTCCATTTTTCTGGGACCAAAACAGAACCAAAATAGATGTTTGATACATGGAAACTGTAGTTCAAGAAATTATGAATCCAACGATACCTATTGGACCTAAATCCGATTTGTAGATTTCGTTTTATAAGCGTTTCCGTTAAGGACCCCAAATCTGGAAAATGAACCAAGTTAGTCCTGCCATGACAGAATCAGAAATGGTCATGACATTCATAGACATACAAGAAGCTCCCTTCTATAAGAGAGTTTTAGCCGGCATCGACAAACCGTTTTCTGAAATGGTTAAACATGGGGAGATGGCTGAAATGGGATTGAAGTCAGGAAAGATTCAAGACCTAGCCGCACTCAAAGTCGTCATTTGATCACATCCAACTGAAATTATGTTTCCACGATACTACTGAGGATAAAAAGGCAATCAAAGTATGCCCATTCAAAGGAGAAACTACACTCCCTTTCCAAAGACAAACGCAAACCCTCCAAGACTAAAAGGTGGAGAAGTCAAATGCCATCGAGTGTTTACACCCTTAGGGGATACCCTCGAGAACATTCTTAATCTTCTGACAACACAGAAGAAAATTACGCATCTTCTTCCACCAGCCAGCCCTAATGGACGGGGTTTCAATGCTACTAGGAAATGTGCTTATCATGTCGGGGCACCTGGACATGATACTCAGGATTGTTGGGCCTTGAAACACAAGATCTAGGACCTAATAGATAATGGAGAGATCATAGTCACCAAACCCGATCAGCCTCACGTACAAGACAACCCTCTTCCTCAACACAAAGAAGAAGAGGTCAACATGATTAATTGGAGTAGTGGACAGAGTTCCAACTTCAGGTTGTGATTCCCCAGGACCATCAAAGACGGTGATGACAGATGGGATTATGCTAAGTTCCAGTTCACAATGGAACGAAAGATGAAAGCTCTCTGCAAACAAATTGAGCAATTGGATGAACTGGTGACTTATCAGCATCAAGTGACTCGACAATTAATCAGCCAGGAGCATGCCAGTCTCCTACCAATCGTCATGAATATTCCCTCGTCACTTTCAGAAAATGAAATGCTGGAAGGTAATGTGACGAAGAGAGCAAATGCCAAAACCCGTCGGGATTTCGCCAACAAACGGGAATTCACCTATTTGGGCCAACCCATGGAGGAAATCCTTCACATGTTAATCAATGAAGGAAGGATCAGTTCCCTTATACCTCTAATCAACCCCCGTTCGGGATGGTACAACTCTGATGGAGTATGTCAATACCACTCCCAATCTCGCGGTCACAGCACAGAAGAATGCTGGGCACTCCGCCACCTTATTCAAAATCTAATCGACAGTGGTGTACTGCGCTTGGCAGATAACGACACTGTGTTTACGTGCAAGTGAGAATGCAGGCCCTTCTAAGTGGAAAAGTGTGGTAGCAGTTATATCTACTGAAGTTGAAGGGATTAATACTGTTCTCACAACACCGATAATCAAGCTCAAAGGAGGAAGTAATCCTTTGAAAGTGGCTGCTCCCGAGCCAATAAACTTGCCATGCAGAGCACAATATCCTATTGTTAGCTTGCGCAAGGTTTCGTGGAATTATGGAGAAGGTGAAGGATCCACCTCACATACCACTGCTGCAGTGTCGAAGGAAAATCCATTATATCTTCCCCATCGGGTGATGAACCCCACCACCAAATCAAAGGGGAAGGGGAAAATACCCATGGAGAAGATTGAAAAATTCCTCCGCACTTTGGGTCATAATGAAGCCTCAGTAGTTTTAAGCTTGAAGGAAGCGCCACCACAAATATCAATTTTGGACTTGGTCCTAACCTTTGAGAACCACTGGAAGGTCTTGTTAAAGGTTCTAGAAGAAGCCTATCTCCCGACATCAGCGGATACGGAAAAGTTTCAACACATGGTTGATCACATTTTCAACAACAATGTGATATCCTTCTTCGATGATGACATACCATCCGGAAGGATTGGTCATCGTAAGTTTGTTACACATTGCGGTCTTGTCTTTCGGATATATGGTAGCAGGGGTCTTAATAGATGGAGGTTCCTCTCTGAATATCTGCCCATATGCCACCTTGGTGAAGATGAATATCAATCTCAACCGAATTCAGAGTAGCCACACTATCATCAAAGCTTTTGATAGAGCCCGCCGTAACTCGGTTGGAGTAATTGAGCTGCCAATCGAAATTGGCCCTCACACATTCTGCGTATCCTTCCATGTGCTCAAGATAGATTCGGGATATAACCTGCTCTTGGGACGACCATGGATCCATATGGCTGGGGCAGTCCCCTCCACTCTTCACCAACAATTGAAGTACATTATCAACAATAGCCTGGTCACGGTCAATGCTGAACCAGAGATTCCTCAGCACGGGGACATTCCATTCATCAATGCCAATGCAGACGTAGAACCAGTCAGTTTTCATGCTTTGGAAATAAGCAACACCCAATACCACGCTATTGGAGCACCACTGCCCTAACCCCACATTTTTGCTGAGGTGATGTAAGCCACTCAAGAAATGATGTCGTTGGGTCATAAGCCAGGACAAGGGTTGGGTAAAGATGGCCAGGTATTGAAGACCCATTCGATTAACAAGCAAGTTAGAACAATTTGGACTAGGCTATTACGCCGCTCTCTAGTCACAGAATCCTCATAAGCATCAACAGATTCCTTCAGCTTCAACCATGTGGCGTTCGGCTTCGCCTTCAAACTCCGAGTCCACACAACCTCCAGTAAAGGTGCCAGCTAATGTCATGGCCATGTTATTTCCTAAGCCGAAATTGGTGGAGGAAAAGAAAATCATTATTCCAGATCTCGCAATCGAAGAAGAGGAGCGGAGAATCAAGGAAAACGTTGTCCGAATAATGTCGGGCATGCACATCATCGTCCAT
This sequence comes from Panax ginseng, assembly GCA_020205605.1. Classification (NCBI taxonomy): domain Eukaryota; kingdom Viridiplantae; phylum Streptophyta; class Magnoliopsida; order Apiales; family Araliaceae; genus Panax; species Panax ginseng. Next base: position 37,635,080 of record CM035150.1, on the reverse strand, counting down.
GATGAACATACCAATAGATACACCCCAGATGATGATTTCCCGGACGTAATGGCCATCCTTCGGGACAAGGAGGATGATGACAATCCCTCCATCATTGCGGTCCACCCGGACTTTACCCTTACCAATTGGAACAATATTTCTTGCTTTGATCGACAGGTAAAGCAAGGTAAATTCTTTTTACGCCTGTCAAGATACAATAATAATCTTACTTTTCTGTATAGTATTAGCAGTTTATTTTGCCAGTATATGCTAACACTGTGTATGATCGATGCATTTCATATATACTAAGTGAAAGCATATTTTGTTTCAGGACTCTGAATTTAGATGTGCCTGAATTTGCGGATACGATGCCTCTCCTACACAAGGATTGTACCTTTGATGTAAAGATGAATTCAGCCTTGATGGATCTCTAGGATGACATTGAGGTGCCTCCAGAAATTCAAGAATGGGTCAAAGACAAACCCAAACCTAACCTTGATCAAACCACTTCTTTCAATCTCGGAACCTTAGAAAGCCCTAAGTTAATCCAGATTGGTTCAGACCTTACCCCAAACCAACGGAATGATATGGTTACGCTATTAACCCAATTCCAGGATGTGTTTGCATGGTCTCATGAAGACATGGTGGGTATATCCATTGACATTGTCCTTCATCGCCTTCCCATTAAAGAGGGATTTAAGCCAGTCAAGCAAAAGCTCAGGCGATTGAAACCTGAGTGGAGTTTAAAGGTGAAAGAAGAAATTGTGAAACAATTTCAAGCCGGCATCATCATGGTGTCTACATATCCTGAGTGGATATCCAACATTGTACCCGTGCCTAAACCTGGAGGGAAGGTGCAAGTTTGTGTGGATTACCGGGACTTGAACAAAGCTTGCTTAAAAGATAGCTTTCTCGTGCCATTTATCCACATTCTCATTGACAATAATGCACAATACGACATATACTCCTTTGTTGATTGCTTTACGGAGTACCATCAGATCATGGTTGCCGAGGAAGATCGTGAGAAGACTGCTTTCATTACTCCTTGGGGAACTTTTTGCTATAGACGGTTGTCATTCGGCCTCATCAATGCCGGAGCTACCTAGCAACGAGCTATGATGGCTCTTTTCCACGACTTAATGCATAAAGAGATTGAGATCTACGTGGATGACATCATTGTCAAGTCCCAGAAGGAGGATGACCATCTAGACCATCTCAGAAAGTTGTTCAACAGGTTGCGTAAGTACAACTTGAAGTTGAATCCAGCTAAGTGCGCCTTTGGCGTCAAGTCAGGCAAGTTGCTAGGATTTCTAGTCAGCCACAAAGGGATTGAGCTGGATCCTACCAAAATCCAAGCCATCACGGAAATGCCCATTCCTTAGATAGAAAAGGAAATATGGGGATTTTTGGGAAGGATCAACTTCATCAGCAGGTTTATCTCCCAACTCACAGCAACCTGTGAGCCAATCTTCAAGTTATTAAGGAAGAACTCCTCCATGAAATGGAATGATGAGCGCGAGAATGCCTTCCTTACAATCAAGAAGCAGCTAGTCAAAGCTCCTGTCTTGGTACCACCTAGGGATGATGTTCCCCTGTTCATATACCTGTCCATAAGTGACAATGCCATGGGAACATATCTTTGATGTCGAGAAAGATGATAGAGGCCAAGAGCAGCTATCTATTACCTCAAAGAAAAGGTTCAAAGCAGCAGTGAACACAAGTACACTCTGATCGAGAAGACGTGTTGTGCTTTAGCATGGGCTTCCATGTGGTTACATCATTACCTACATGGTCACACAACCCATCTCATATCCCGCGTGGATCCTCTCAAGTACGTGTTCAACAAACCCATGTTGAATTCTTTCAGTCATCCGGATGGTAGTTGATCCTACAACAATTTGACATCGTATATGTGACTCAAAAGTCCATCAAAGGTCAAGGAATCATGAGATCAATCGTACTTGCGACCTTCGGGGATTTCAAACCCTTGGAAACATATTTCCGACGAAGGAGTAATGATGAAGACAAAGAACACAATCAAGACAATATCGCCAATCATGGAGGATGTATTTTGATGGAGATGTTAACATGGAAGGTTCTGGAGCTGGAGCAATTCTAATATATGATACGGGGGATCAGTATCCCGTTGCCATCAAATTACAGTTTGTCAGCACCAACAATACGTGTAATAACCCGAGATTTTCTATATAAAATAAATAAGAAATTTTGCGTATAAATTTTTTTTTTATTTAATGCGAGACTAAGTGTCAAGTAAAGTGAACGATAAATGCGAATACATTTATTACTTGAAAAATTAGAAATAATTTTGGAATTATTAATTACCACAAATTATATGGTAATAAATTTCTGTAAGCCGAAATGTTTTTATTAATTATTTGCCATGAAAACATGATTGGAAATAATATATGATGTGATAATTAGATTTATATAATAAATATTTTATTATATGAATTGTTCAGAATATTTAAGTTAATTATTTTAACTTGATTATTGATGATGTGTACGAAGAATAAGTCAGACATGGGATCCAAACCCTGGATTGGGATTGTGATCAAGAGATGAGAATAATAATATTATATTATTTTACAGTACTATAATTATGTACTGGGTATGTTCGGACAGATAATATTGAGCAATGACGGTCAATTAGGTCATAGAATATTACCGTGCTGTGAAACCCTAATTATTAAACTCAGTTATGGGATATTTCTGAGTAGTGACTGTGTATATGAAGTTACTATGAATAAGAATATCGGTAATTAGAAGAAACCCTAATTACTGTTGTACGTCGATAATTAGGACAAACCCTAATTATTATAACCCTAACCGGTTGAAATTAGAAACCGTAACGACTGTGTTAGTAACATACACAGATAATTAAAGAACCACTAATAGTCAATTAGAAACCCTATTTGATGACGTTGAGAAACCCTAATTTTAATTCTAGGGTTTAATTTCGATATTATCAGTATAAGTGTTTTAATTTACCAAAGGATAGAAGTTAATTGGTAAATTATAAGAATTAAATCTAGTGATTAAATATTACATTTAATTTTCTTGTACAAGATTGCCCATACACTCTTAAACAAAGCCCAACCATCACCCATAACAAATCAGAAGCAAGAATAAAGAATTTTTGGCAAAAAGGGTATAAGAACACTAAACCTAGAAATCCTTTGATTCGATGTTATTTGATGCAATTGATTGTTTAAAGTTGTATAATAGAATGTTAATTGATGATATGGGTTGATAAATCAAAGACCCATAACATCAAAGTGCAATAAATTGAAGATTTAAGCAAGTTGGAAAAAGCTGAATTACATTATTTTTTTCACCAAATGTCAGAGGCCATAACTCTTTGCTCGATCATGAGTTTTGTTCTTCAAAAGTTGTTATGTGTAGCCTGATATGTGGTCTTTAATCTGCAAAAAGAATCAAGTCCATATCATGTATAGATTAGAAGTTATAGATGGTCAAATATGGTTGACCGATCATGATAAACTGTTTTTGGGCAGTCTGTAATGGGGGCATTCTCGTCCACTTTTTGTGTTTTAAAAGGTCTGGGCTTTTTATATGTTGTAGTGCACTGAGTTAGGAAGCCATAGGCTTTGGAATGACCTCATTCCGACCTCGGATGAGGGAATTACGGTGATTGGAAGGAAATTTGTCAAATTTCTCAAAACTAAAAGTCAGCAGCGGGATGTGCTATTCGGGACACTGTTTCGATTAGTTAATGTTTCCAAAACCTTCTGGGCTTTTGGTATGTTATAGTACACCGAATAAGCTTTCCATAGACTCCAAAACGGACTAAATCCGATAACGGAGGAGAGAGTTATGACATTTCAAAGTAGTAGTGTCAAAACTTTCCAACAAGTGCGGTGCAGTTCATTTGAACGGAATTTCTGGGCTGATGTGTTAGGAATTTGGAAATGGTCAAAGAATAAAAGTTGTAGCCCCAGAAGTTAGCTTCGCGTGGGCTCAAGAATCGCTCAAAAATGTTTTAAAATGAAAGAGTTATGACTGTTTTAGCGAAAGAGGTAAAGCTGAAACGAGATTTGAAAAGCTGTTATGAACGTCCACTTTTGACGACTTTGTTTGGGCTACCTAATGAACCCGAATTGGGTAATTCAGTATTTTTAAAAATAGTCTTACATACCATGTATAACATATCCAAAAATCAGATTAATCGGAGTTATGAGCAATGCGTTAGAAAATCGTAAAGTGAGCTATTGAAAATTAGTATAAATCAAGTCCCACATCGACTAAATTGAGAACTTCACCATTTTCTAAACCTATAAATAGAAGGGCTTGACCTTTGTTTCATTCACCAACAATAAGGCCTCCAATTTTCTGAGAAAGGCTTTGTTGTGGGAGAACTTTTTATAAAGATCTCCTTAGTTAAATTTTGGCGTGGAAGTGCGTATTGAATTGCATGGAATTCAGTATTTTAGGGTATGTTTCTTATTTAATTTTTGTAATGTTATTATTTTTAATTATTAGTTAAAGTTTGAATTTTTGAAGTTTAGTTAGTGTTGTTAATAAACTAGTTAGTTTACTATGTTTATTTTGGCTTGGAATTGATTATGTAAATGAGTTATTTGTGATGACTTTTAATATTTTGTGATGAATTTCATTAATTAATAATTATTAATGACATTAAAGTTATTTAATGATTATATTAAATAATTTAGTTTAAAAATGATTTTAATATTATAAAAATCATTTTAAATGAAAATAAGGTATTTAAAAATATTTTAAGTTATAAAATATAACTTTTAATATTTAAATGATAATTTCATTAATAATTAAATATTAATGATATTAAGATAATATTAATGATATTTAGTTTATTTAATGATTAATATTAAATAAATAGTTTAAAAATGGTTTTACTTATTTAAAACCATTTAAAGAGGATATTAAGGATTTAAAAATATTTTAAGTTATAATTAATGACTTTTAATATTTGGATAAATAGTACATTAATATTTAAATATTAATGGTAATTATTTGGGTAATATAAATGTTTTAAAAATAGTTTGAGTTATTATAAATAACTTTTATATTTTAGCAATGGTTTCATTAATAGTTTAGTATTAATTAAACTATTAATGATAATGGAATTGTTTAATGTTTAAATCATTTAATTATGATTCGATATTTGAAAGTTATAAATTACCAAACTAGTGACTTGAGAACCGATTATGAAGTTCGAATTTGAAGAAGAACACCTATAGTAAATAGATTATATCACTATAGGCCCTTTAGTGATGATTTGAATTATTTTAAATTTTTCAATTTATGGAAATTGCGAAAATGATTAAAAATAAGATGTCTGATATTTAGAGATGTTGAGGTATAGAATAAGAGTCTTAGACTCGGTATTTACCCATAAAGTCATCGATCGCAAACAAATGTCAGACCTTATAAAAGAAAGAAAAGACTACTATAAGAGCATGGATGAGATATTTGAAAAATGTATAAAAATATTTCAAGTATAGAATAGGAACTAAAAGTATGATCACTGTGATTATGTGATTAGACTATGTGCTGACTGTAATAGACAGTACTATGTGTTAAGATATATTGTTCTAATCGAACGAATGATCTGATTATTGATAGGTTGTGATAAAGAGAACCTAAGTTGAGATTTGTAATCAGCGAATCAGGCAAGTATCCTACCTTTGCATTTTCTTTATGCAATGGACATGAGTAAGAAGTTTCAGAATTATTCTATTCCTGTACAGATTATGTACGCTTTGATTATCAACATGTTAGCTCAGATATATATTCTGTTAAGTTGATTTCTAAATGGTTATACAAGTGTCCCCACTTGGATAATCATGGCATTTATTCACATGTTGATATACCTTTGTCAATTACCCGTATACATATATGTTGAATTACATATTATTGTTGAGCAAGATTAAAAACCTTCGGGTTTGGAACCAGGCATGTATGAACATCCCTATATGGGAAGATTTTTGCGCAAGGCGGATAGAGTGAGCGATGAATTTTGTTTAAGTTATGTAGTATTGATCAATACAAGGTACAACGGGGCTGATCACCCTCCGTGCCCGTAAGTTATGATGGTTTGCGGATGGATTTCTGCTAAACCTTTTCAAAAATGAAAAGAATGTTCATAGTATGTTTCTTAAACCCTATTCAAGGGTAGAGCCAGAGCCAAATTTAAAGAATTTGAAAGAGAGTTGTTATGTGAATTTTTTCAAGATCTGATTACTTCACAACTTTCAATTCGTTGTAGAAGTGTTATGTAAAGAGAATACTTATATTCTTTCAAACTTATATATAATTGCTATTACTTTGTTGGGCACTTAAATGCTCATCCTTGCTTAAATTAAATGTTTTCAGGTTATGTATGAGCAACTCAAGGCTCGAGCACAAGCAAAGGAAAAGGAAAGTCGATCGAATAAGTGTGTATTATGAGTTAATGGTTATAGTTGTATTGGTATCTATTCAAGTATTGTAAGGAATGTATTTGAAGGTCACATGCACAGGGAAGTAAACTTTGATGTATGTAAATTAAGTTCGAATGTATTATTATTTAGTATTATTCAACTTAAAGAAATGGTATCGTGGAGAACCGAAGTTCGGGTTTCAAGTACTGGATTTGGGGTAAATCACGAGGTTGGTATCAAAGTCATTAGTTATGAAGCTTAGGTAGGAATACCCGAGACTAATAACCGCAATGATTAGGATAAGTATTAACTCATATAGAGTTAGTTGGTCGATAAGATTCAAAGATGAATCTCGTGAGTGTAAAGACACGAGTTCCCTAACTCGATTATAAAGTTAAACGATGAGTGGGGAATAGATTGAGTCTAAAAAAGACCTGAAAGTGCGATTATGAGAGATCGTAAAATAAAACGATCAAGATATAGAACTAAATCGTAATATATACGATGAGATCACCCGTGATGATCGATAAGGCTATAATGACGGAAGGACTCAATCGATGATTGGAAAGTTTACTGACAAGATTGCGTGTATGAATTGTACTATCAATTGAGTACAGATCCGGAAGAGAATTATAAATCTGAATTAAATTGTATGGAGAATGGGGTTAGTGTTAGATGGGGATTCAATTGAGGACTCATGTCGGCAATTTGAGTTGTATGATTCTTCGTATGGGAGTGAATTGTACTTGGTGTAAAAATCACTTAGTTTCCATGGCGATAATCATTGAAATGTACGTGTGCGCTCTTTGTTATATGCACATTAAGAGGATGACTCCATTCTCGGTGTATAAGCTGGTAGATAGGTCATAGATAGAGAATATAAGATTAAGTTCGAGTTCTTAAAACTCATACCTATGAGACATTCTTGACTCATAATTATATGAAATGTTTATGAACCCCTCGGTGAATGGACTTGAAAAAGGTCCGACTAGGATAAGTTCTTAAACTCATATGATTGTGGCAATTTATGAACTCATAAGTGTGGTTTGATGAGCTGGGTATAGTTTTGTGTGAATGGAGTGTTATGGATATGTGAGGAGCAGATAGATTGTTAAGTAAATGATTTCTAGTGAAGGTGTTAGGTTTTCCTAAACTCCTAGCTATGCTAAACTTCAAAATTTTTGACATCAAGCTAAATACGCACTATGTGCTTTTGAAAACAAAAAATGTAGACTCGTAATCATTTTTGAAAGCGGTTTAAAGTACTGATCTATGCTACTTATTTCGGCGGATTTAAATGATTTGAAATATCAAAATTGTTTTTAATTATCACTCATGTACCATGCAACCACAGTGCGAGATGATAAAAAAAATGATGGAGTCATCAATGCAAAGTATTACTTAGTGTTGGATGTGATCTCGGGATCGTCAACCCACTATGGTATGATGTAGTATGATAAAATCACCAAAATGACGGAATCCTCAACTGATGTAAATACAAATGCGGCATCATGACGTCATTCTCGAAAAAATGTTTTCAAAATTTTAATTTGCAACGAGGTTTGGCTATACTTAAATAATTCGATTGAATTGAATTATTGATATGAGTCTATGCTATTTGAATCACTAGACTAATGTTTATGAAAACTCTAAGTGTTCATTGAAGAAATTTCCCGAACCAAATTGTTTTGGTGCGGAATCCTATGATAAGACCCCGAGGTGAACGATGTTATTTGGATAAAATAATCCAATCTAATAGCGTAAATATTCCCTAGGCATGATTAATAACGTTATGCATGACGTAGGGGTACAATAGGCTAATCACCTAAAGTACTATTAATGGTAGTTTACCTTCTTTGTGATTGTAAACATACTAGGTAATGTTTTTGCAGTATGAATATAGTTAAAACTATGTGTTCATGGTCTATATGACCCCTCAAAGACAATTTGAAAACTTTTACTCTTTTGAGAGGTGTATTGGGTAGCATGTGATGATATGTGTGAATGTTGTAAGAAGCACAGATAGAGTTAATGAAGTTATGAGGGAGGTTGGAGCAGAGGGAGATATTCAGATAAGGCGGTTGAAGGTTGAAATAGAAGCCAAAGACACCAGATATATACCTTAGACCAGGCTTTAGTCATCACCTTCATGCGATTCTATGCAGAGTGGATGGAGCTGCCTTTCGGCAGAGATAGGCGTTGATGAAAATTGAATAAATTTATCGTCAATCAAAATAAGAGACAACGTATATAGAACTCTTGATTGCTGTGTATATATACTATATGTTAATCAGGGTAACTTATGTATGTAGATGTCTGGTGAGAAAGATATGTGGAATAAGAAGGATCATATTCACACCCCGAGCTAATATCGAGGCCAACAGATGAAATAGAAGCTCACTAGGAACCCAAATCGGACGAGGTGGCTATCGTGGAAAAACATAGCATCAGATCCAGAAATGTTGGATTTGACAGATAGTGATTCAGACACTAAAGTTGAAGCTACTCAAGCATCAACGGAGATACAGGATCTGGAGAACAAGGTTTCTACGCTGGAAAGGCTGTGGGAGATTGAGACGTTGCTTAATATCCAGTGCGTCAAGCATTGCTAGCAACAATGGAAGAAGCGGGATAAGCTCAAAATCCGAATTGACGGATGGGAGCCTCAAGCAACACCTCGTGTGCAACTCCGAGAGGTAAGGGAAAAAGAAAGGTAGAAGATCCTGACTTAGGAAAACATGATAAGAAGAAAGGGAAAAAGATATGTTATATTTGTGGCCGTGAGGGACATACCTCTCCCCGTTGCCCCAACTATAAGCAAGGTGGATGTTTTAATTGTGGAATGGAAGGACATCGAGCGAATGAATGTCCGAGAAAAAGGTTTGGTAAATAAGTAGTATGGGTTATGTTGTGTTTATATAATGTGTGTGATAAGTAATGAACTATTTTCAACTTTTATGTTGGTCAAGATTTTAAATCCCGATTTTCGTAGTCACAAAGGGATAGTTGTTGATTAAAGCGAGGATGTCTTTGTGTAAATATTCGATAAATGAATATGAATCTAAGTTTGAGAAATGAAACGAAGTTTAATACATTAATCTTATGCAATAAGGTTTAAAATGTAAGGGTATAATTTATGGTTTTATTTAACGAGATAATGCCACCAAGACGTCAAACTCGAAACCAAAGGGTAGAAGAATCTACTAATCTTTGGAGAATGACAAAATGAATCGATGCAAAATTTTGCAAACATGCTAACTCAGGCTATGCATCAGGGAATACCAGCTGCAGGGAACCAGCCAGACAATCGCTTGGCAAAATTCAAAGACTTCAAAGCCGTAGGACCACCAGAATTCAGAGGATCAGCTGACCCTATAGAAGCCCAGACTTGGGTGAACGAGATAGAGAAGGCGTTCGTAATCGCTAAAGTAGATGAGGGGCAAAAGACCGCTTTTGCCACTTATATGATGAAAGGGGAAGCTAACTTTTGGTGGGAGGCAAATAAGACTCGGGCAGGAGAAGAAGAAATTACTTGGGATAGGTTTAAGGATTTATTTTTGAAAACTATCTCTCTGTTAGTATGCGATCTAGAATGGAGGTGAGATTCACAGAGTTAAAAGCGGAAAACATGGCTGATGCTAAGTGAGTATGCCGCAAAATTTAATGAGTTGGCTAGGTTTGCTCCACATCAAGTGGATCTGAGAGGCTAGGAAGGCAAGGAGATTTGAGTGGGCTTAAAACCCCGGCTCTACAATAAGGTGTCGATCTTCGCAAATCAATATTTTGGCAAAGACTCATGGAGAAGGCTATCATTCTCGAAGCAGGAAGTGAGGCCTTAAGCCTCTACCATAAGGAGAAGAAGAACAAAAGCAAGTCGGGAGGAACAGAAAGATAGAAAGTAGTAGTGGGAATAGGGGTGAGAAAAGAATGAGGAATTTTTCCGAGAAAATGCAAGTAAAGCGGGAAGGTATAAAGAAGCGGGGTAGTGCGGTGCAAGAATCTGGAAGAATCACTCGACGAGTGTCGAAGGGCAAGTTTGTATGCTACAAGCAAGGGCAAGAGGGTCATATCTCTCCCAACCGCCCCTAACTCAAGGATGATCGGTGGATGCTTCATATATGTGGATCGACCGAGCATAAGGTGAGGAGCTGCTCACGAGAGGGAATGGAGGCAGGAACGTAACTACACGGGGGAGAAGCGATGGGACGTTAGCAATTTCAAGACCAAACTCAATCAAGAACTCCAACGAAAGCAACTCGAGGGTTTACAACATGACGGTCCAGATACGGTGGTATTGGAAATGAGAACTCCGTGTGCTATTTGAATAACTTATATATCTTATATTTCTGCTTAATCGGATAGACAAGTGTTATGATGAATAATTAAAGATCAGTTCGATCAAGTATGATCGAGATCTACGTATAATGATTATATGCTATGTACCCTTCTGCATATGAGTTTTTAAAGCGGTGATTCCGGGGACGGAATCCTTATAAGGGAGGGTGAATGTAATAACCCGAGATTAAAAATGTCATGCGATTGAGCAAAATAGCATACAATCCTGGTCTTCTCAGATGAGACTTTGAATCTGTACATCACTCATTGGTAGTCACTTGAACACAAGGTATACTCTGCCGATGACCTCAGTTGTCATAAATCACATACGGCAATACCTTATATAGGTCGATGCACGACTCCGTGTCGTTACCCTACGTGAGTCTCCTCGACGGGTTACAACGTGAGTCCCCGATGGGGGTTACAACGTGAGTCCCCGACGGGGGTTACAACGTATATCTCCAGTAGGAGTAGCAACGCATGCTCAGCCGTTGACACACATATCAACGAAGGTCAAGAAACCTTGACATCATTTCAGCCGATAGCGTTTAAACATGTCAGAGCTATAGAGCTGTTCGAGGTTCTCATACCCAATTGCTTCATATTTCCCAAATGGATCCCCATTGAGAAGGGTCACATGATAATACTGTTGATCTACATGTCAGCGAAGGTCAAACAACCTTGACGATCTCCTCACAGAGTTTCAGCCGTTGATTCACACGTCAACGAAGGTCAAGCAACCTTGACAGTATATCCCACAGGATGCTTCAGCCTTTGATTCACACGTCAACGAAGGTCAGGCATCCCCGACAGCATTTGCTGTTGGCAGTAAATCCAACAGAATCGTGACATATTCTGGCGATACTAACCAGGAGAGGTCAACATTATCAAAGAGGATAGATGATGGAATATGTTATACACATCCTCAAATAGATCAAGCTTTATCCCCACAGATCTCTTACACATAAGAGATACCCCTTCAGTATCAAGTCGTTATCAAGAACACAGGAATTTGGTGATAACTCCAACACCAATATCTTGACAGATTCGGCTTGCACATCAGATCTGGTCAGTATTTCCAATCCCTAGTTGAAGCAACAGGGAACCAGCAATCATCCCCAACATGTTGGGCCACAACCCCGTACACATGCATCATACATTTGCATCATGTTACTATTCATAGTACCATGTTTATCTTGTTGCGTTTCAAGTGTCTAGGATTCTTTATCCTACCCATGCATCGCCATGTATGAGTATGATAAAGAGGGGCATCTGTAGACACTCGAAATTTTCTGTATTACTATTACTAATATTGCAGGAGGACAGATTCGTCTTTTAAGAGAGAACCCTGGAAGACAATCCAAATCCATACCGGATACTACAGGGAGTTCAAAGATCAACCGGATCATAATCAGAGTAACGGTTTCAACCGCGGATTTAACCCGAGAGACTGCAGATACAATACCGAACACACACCAGGAGAAGACCGATTAATCTCGGAGATAACCCCGAGTTATCCAGTCTCAGTCCCAACCATGGGAATAGCCACCAACCTTGGTGATAACCCCAAGGAATGCGGCCGGAGATAACCCGGAAATGATTGTTTCAAATGCCATCGCCTTCAATCTCAAAGACTCACAATAAAATACACTGTGCTAACCCGACAATAACATCGGGAAGACAGGCACACCTCAAAGATGACAATGAGGACCTTCAACAAATGCAGCAGTCTAATCTCAGCGATGTCTGAGCAACGTCTGCTTATCGGCCCAATCCAGCAGTAACACCGGTGAGGGGCAACATCGCCATCTCGTCCAACACGATGCCACGTCTCGTCTCTACGCAACAATGTCCCACAAGTCTAACCAATCCCGAGTGACTATTGTGCAGGGTAACGGATGAAAGTTGAAGCTTGAAGACCGGAGGGCATCGTCCCATCTTCAAAGACTTCGTACAAACTCTAATCCCATGCCATCGTACAACTCTTGACAACGGCGGTCTAAAATAAGTCCTGAATACCTCAAAACGGATGCCCGAATTGCACTTCTCAAAATCCGAGTGGACATTACAGTGCTTGAGTGCACGTACTTCGAGACAACCCGACCCGACAGAACCGGGCCGACCCGACCCGCCTCTGGTACACCTGCGGCACCTTTTGCCTATAAATAAGAGGCTTGGGATGCTGATTTCTAAGAGAAAAAAGACGGGGAAACCCTGCACAATTTGCTCTGCACTCGCCACACAGTGTATTTTCCCACTTTCAAACACCTGTGAGCTCATATATAGCTTCTTTTTTACCCACAAAAGCCCAGTGTTTACCCACTCTAAAGATATAGAAGCCCTTTTTATCAGTCAGCTGTAAGCCTTCTCACACACTTTAGAGTCTTTCTCTTCATCTTTGCACACACCCTTCTACACGTTGAGAGTCGTGTTGCTTGCTTTTGCCCGGACTTGATCAAGTGGTTTCATTCGATCGATATATATATATATATATATATATATATATATATATATATATATATATATATATATTTATATATTGACTAACATTATCGAGTTATGCCTCGATTGCCTGAACTTGATGCAGGCGTTCTTTGCTTCGCTATAATATATATATATATATATATATATATATATATATATATATATATATATATATATCAAGCTGTGTCGGACTTTGTTCGATGAGCCTAGACTTGATGCTGGTGCATTTATTCGCTTTTATATATATATATATATATATATATATATATATATATATATATATATATATATATATATATATATATATCAAATGTGTGTCTGACTTTGTTCGATGAGCCTGAACTTGATTCAATGTGTGTTTATTCGTTATATATATATATATATATATATATATATATATATATATATATATATATATACACATATATATATATCAACTGTGTGTGTCGGACTTTGTTCGATGAGCCTAGACTTGATGCAGTGCGTTTACTCGCTTTTATATATATATACTTATATATATGAAGCGTGGTCTAACTATATTCGATGAGCACAGATTTTACATCCTATATGCGTTTATTATTATATATATATATATATATATATATATATATATATATTGTCCTACACAGAGTTCCCTTCGTGGCGCTTGATAGCTTTTACGATTTTCTTTTATATTTAAATCCGCACGAGTTTACTTCGTGGCGATTGACTACATTTCTGACTTTATTTACATTCGTCATCACTTTGGAGTTTCCTTCGTGGCGGTTGGACCGTATCTCTGACTTTTATTTACATTTTTGATCCCCCATAGAGGTGCTTCGTGGTTGGTGATCCTGTCTGTATATATATATTTACCGCTTTTATATATATACCAGCTTATTGCTTTTATACAAATTGCAATATTCTGTGCTCCTAGGAATCATGTGATTACAGATTCATCTCATTGGAACTAGATTCGGTTCCCGTGATGGACATTTTCAGCTGTAAATAGCTTGTAAATTATTCTGCGATGTTTGTATTTCCTCATATGGTTTCCATACCCACGAGGAAGTCGGCATTATTTTTAGATGTATTATTTTTCATACGGATGCCTCGCATCCATCAAATAAAATCAATTCAGCCGCTCACTTAATAAAAATGGGAGTGTAAAAGGTCTCAATTCCTATTGAGCATCAGGGTTTAAAAAACCTCTTTTATAAAACATCATTGCCATATCTTGCTAAAAACTGAATTTTTACATAAATTCAAACCTTGTGTATATAGGTTCGAACGAGGCCTCGCACAACTTTCATATAACAGCACATTGACCCACACACACACACACACTCAGATAATAGTTTCTTTAAAAGAGGCGGTCATCGTGGTAACACGGATGTCGGGGGGTGCCTAACACCTACCCCCGTATAACCAAGTCCCAGGACCCTAAATGAATCTCGGTTTCGCCGACCCGTATATCAGTGTCACATCACTGGGTCAATGTGTAAACCTTTTCTCAGTTGTGTTGGTACAACCATTTAAAAAACCAATTGGCGACTCTTAACAGTCCCATCGTCGACATTATACATGTCAGACCTTTTTCACTTGTTTTTTCAAACAAATCTCACCTAAAATGAGAACACCAAAGAACAAGTAACGGAAAGGGACACCCAAAAATCTTAACGTCGACAAGAATCAAGCATGTTGGACTTTGTGGTTTCAGAACCTTAAATGGCCTTAATTTGTTGAGATGTCCAACCTAGATTAAACTTGAAAGATGCAAAAGGACCCTTAACATGTTAATATATGTTATGTATATAAGGATGGGCAAGTTAGGCCAAGCAACTGTTTGCTTAGCCCTGGTTTGAACAGGGAGTCGCGCGGCCGCGCGTCTCCTTAGTATAAATCAGGCGCGGCCACGCCATCTTGCAGTTATGAATAAGTTCTGTTTTTAAATCTGAAGTTCAAGGCATGCTTAAATGATTACTTTAGTTTGCAATATATGACCAATATACTATGTAATATGTAGGAAGCATGCTAGGTGATAGAGATGAATGGTAATTAGGACATTCAATTGTTAAAGTCCAAAGAATGTTTTCAAGATATAAAGCAATGATACGTTGTTTGAATTCGTGATCTGATTTGTGCTATGAAAATATAGGATAGGTGATGTGGTATGGAATTACTACTAAGTTAAACGTTTATGTGTACATTTGAACTGACCTATATAAGTTTTAAAGGTGTTGAACACCTAGTGAGTCAAGTGTGTGGTAGCTATATATGAATGTTGATGTCATATACGAGTGGTTAAGGTATACCTAGACATGCCTAGCTATTCTAAGAGTATGATGAGAAAATGAAATGTAGGTTTTACAAACCTAGTTAGGAAAGAATATAACATTGTTCTTTATATTAAAAGTGCATGAAATGTATGACTGATGGGTATAAACCCATGATTATATAACTGTGTAGGAATACACGCAGTGCAAATAAACTTTAAATAGTTAAGTCAAAGTTGAAAAACAACGAATCGGTAAAGTCTTTCAGTTCCTATTTGTTATACGAATTCGATAACTATTAATTGAGCTATATTATGCCATGAGAATGTTGATGTATATATATGAAATGCATATGAGATATATATATGAAATGTGGAAGTTGATTTGATGATATGCTTCTGAAGTAAATCTCTATGCCTGTTATGTGTGAAGTAACATGCGTAGTAAATATCAATTGATTATGAATGCATGAACTGAATATGTTATTCTATGCTATGTGATGCATGAAAAATGTTAGAATTGCTGGGTTGTCGAGCTCACCCTCGCAAATAACCACTTTTGCAGGCTAAGGACTCACGGTAAAGATTACATGCTACTTGATTGATAAAGTTCAATAGTATCGATGGAGATTGATTGATTTATTTAAATATATGCTTTTGAACCATGTTTAGGTTCTAGTAGATATACTTGATAGTAGTTTACGATGTGTAATACATGTTAGTTTGTAAAGTTATACTAGGCGGTACATAGAGAAATTTGAATTGAGATGTAAATATTTATACAGTAATTCGAATAGACTGAATCATAACATAATTTGATTCAGGAATATGTAATTGATTCAAGTTAAGAAATCAATAAAAGATTTATTTTTCAAAGGAGATTGAAAAAGTTTAAATTATTCCGCATATTTTTATAACATAGAATGTGATGTAAAACTTGAATAGTAATTGACCAAGTTGTGAAACTTAGAAAAGTTTGGGGTCATTGTACAGATCCTAGAAATGGAAAGAATTTATATTCTAAAGGCTTAAATATAATTTATTACCCTAAACTATAGGTCATATTCCACTTCGGTTATCCACCTTTCAATTTTGTCAATTAGATTATTGAAATATCATTTTTTCCACTTTGGTTCAATTAAGTCTGCCACGTCATAAATTGATGATGCGGCTCGATGACTAGACAAATTTATACTGATGTGTACTAAAAAAAATTAAGTTTTCAAAATTTTTTATTATATTAGAGGGCAAAAATGTAAATAAACAAAAAATCATTAACAAAAAAATTATTTGTTTTAAACTGTAAAAATTAAATGTAAATTAAATTTTAAAATAATTTAAATGGGCAATATAAAATTAAATATTAATTATTTACAAAATATTTTAAAATTATTAAAATATTTACAAAATATTTTACAATAATTTTAATAATTTTAAATATTTTGTAAATAATTAATAATTTTAAAATATTTTAATAATTTTAATATTTTAAAATAATTTTAAAATATTTTGTAAATAATTAATAATTTTAATGTTTTAAAATAATTTTAAATATTTTGTAAATATTAAACAATTAATGCTTTTAAAATATTTAAAAATATTTACAAAATATTTAACAATAATTTTAAAATATTTTGTAAATACTTAATAATTTTAAAATATTTTGTAAATAATTAATAATTAATAATTTTAAAATATTTTAATAATTATTAAAATTATTGTAAAATATTTTGTAAATAATTTTAATAATTTTAAAATATTTTGTAAATAATTAATAATTAATTTTATATTGCCCATTTAAAATATTTTAAAATTTAATTTAACTTTTAATTTTACAATTTAAAATAAATAATATTTTTGTTAATGATTTTTGTTTATTTATATTTTGCCCTCTAATATAATAAAAAAAATGAAAACTTAATTTGTTTTAGTACACATCAAGATAAATTTGTTGAAAGTCAATGAGCTAACGTCATCAATTTATGACGCAAGTGTGATTTAATTGAACCAAAGTGAAAAAATTGATAGTTCAATCATCTAACCGATAAAATTGAAAGGTGGATAACCGAAGTGGAATATGGCCTATAGTTTAGGATAGTAAATTATATTTAAGCCTATTCTAAATTGTAATAAGTACAATTATATTCATTAAGTTATGAATGAAAAATATAAATAGTTTGACGATGTGATTTAACGAGATTTTATAATTTAATTTAATATTTATTGAAGTAAATAAATATTTTTGATGATTTAATTATTAGATTAAATAATTAATTGATGAAATTGTGGTAGATTAATTTAATTATATGTGTTACATTTATCAAATTGATGTGGAGAATTTTATTATTCGATGTATGTAATTATGTGAGCTTATTATATTAAAAGAAATATTTAATAAGCCTAATGTTATTTTAATTAATTTAATAATTAATTAGAGATTTAATAATTTTATATAATTAATTATATGACTATATGAATTTATGAGAAATTATTATATTTTATTTATATTAAATTAAATAAAATATTGATGATATTGATTTATTTTATGAAGGAGTGTGACATTAATTAAACTATATGATAAAGTTTTATTAAAATAAAGGGTTTTGAAATATGGTATGCTAGCCAAACATGACACTAAGGGAGCTTGGGAGGAAGCATTACCCATGATAGGTATGGCCACCTCCACAACGCCACGTCGATTCCTTTTCTATTTATTTCATACGTCTTCTTCTTCTTCATTTTTCTAAGTCTGGCATAACATCACAGAGAGAGTTGAGAAATTGTTAAGTGAGAGTGTGAGTTGTGTGATTGAAGAGTTTGAGAAGAGTTTCAATTTTTCATCCTTATTCACACTACGCTTGGGTAATTCTCTCCAACCCAATTCTTATTTTACGTCTTTTAAAGTTTTCATGAATATGGCTTAAAGTCTCTGTAATTGGGAAATTGTGTTGTTATATGGATATATGTAATAATACGAGTAGCATAGCATGTTTTATATATATTGTATATGATTCCATATCATAAGTTTCATAATACTATGACTTGTTATTTCAAAAAAATTACAGAGTATGGGTTAAATATATGGCCCTTTATCGTAACTTTAATACGTCAACCATAAATTTTTCTACAAATTTTTCACTTGTATATGATTAGGCATGCTAAAACGAACAAAACGAAACTTGAATAGTTGGATTTGGCCTTATAACGAATCTGTGGCGTTGAATTTTAGGAATTTATGTTCAACACTTCAAGAACATCAAGAACAGTGAAATTTACATATTTTAATTCTGTAATTATGTGTTTTAATTGGTTAAAATCACTCTATAAAGGTTGGGTAATGATCATATATGAATTATAGTATTTGGGTATGCTTAAATTAATATATAGACAAGGAAATTGGAAGTTGTGGCCATGTTCTCTGTATTCTTCACAAGAACATATGGGTGAACTTCGGAGATTTTTGTTGGCCCAACCTTGTTACGTGTGAACTGCAGAAATTGCAGTAAATCGTGCAGGTAACTCGCTTGGGGTGTTACTAAACTAAATTACTTACCATAAATGAAAAAAAATAAATAAATAACTAAAATAATAATAATAATAATAATAATTAAAATATTTCCTAAATAAAATAAATATTTTAATTGAGATATTTATGGAGTAAAATAAATATTCGATGAAAATTTTTATTAAAATATTTATAAAATAAAATAAATATTTTAATTGAGATATTTATGGAGTAAAATAAATATTCAATGAAAATTATTATTAAAATATTTATAAAATAAAATAAATATTTTAATTGAGATATTTATGGAGTAAAATAAATATTCGATGAAAATTATTATTTAAATATTCATAAAATAAAATAAATATTTTAATTGAGATATTTATGGAGTAAAATAAATATTCGATGAAAATTATTATTAAAATATTTATAAAATAAATAAATATTTTAGTTGAAATATTTATGGAATAAAATAAATATTTGATGGAAATTATTATGAAATAATTTATTCGAGTGTAATAATAGTAAGGGAATTAAAATATTCTAAGGGTAATGATTTGTTAAATAAAGAGGAGTTTATATTAAATAATTAAGTGAAAATGTAACTAATTAATCTCGTGAATACATATGGTATGTGTGTAGGATTTGTGATGAACGGAAGTAGTAATCGTTTAGCCTACGCACGAGGCAAGTTTCCTAACCCTACTTGTTATCGTTATATATAAGTTGATTAATTCACCTTTCTACATTGAGCAAGTTCTCATTATTATTGATCAAGTCTGTCTTGTAGATTAAAGTTATAAATCTTTCAAGCATGATGCTGTTATTCAATACTTATTCTATTGTATACCTTTTGAGATTCTATTCAAGTTAAGTTATCAATTATTGTTAAACCTGGTTAAACTAACAAACCCTTTATGATTCGACTAGTCCATAGTTGATGAGCGTTCTAAATTTCAGAACCATTGATGAATTATCCAAACCAAACTTCCTTTGGTGCGGGCTCGAATGTCAAACTGAGATGAACAATCCTGTATAGGGGATTACTTATGCGTTAGCGTTAAGATATTGTGCTGAAGATGGTACTGAAAGGGTCGATCCCCTAAGTACAAGTAGAAAGGTCCATAGTCTTATGACTGTTAAAGGTTTCAAGTATAACCCTTGATAACCTAGGACATAGTTCAAGGTCTTATGACCCTCAGAAATCTTTTGATTCTTGTTATTCATTCTTGATTCAAAAGTTGAGCTTTTATTTCAGAAGTCTTTGATTCCCTCGCATGTTATTATACATTGTTATTTCATTATTTTATTTGTGGGCAATCATGCTCACTCTTGCGTAATAATAACATTGTAGTTAAGAACGAAAGAGCAGACGAACCTTCCACTAGTAAAGGCAAGGGCAAGCTTAGCAAGTAATGAAGACTGATTATTTATGTGATGTAATTAGAATTGATGTTACTTAAGACTTATTTGTTTATGTTTCTGCACAGATGATTTAAGGTTAGAGTAACCTGGAATTTATTTATTATGTAGTTGATGTAACCCCATAAGGGGAGATTTATTATTATTTCTATCTATTGCATGGTTTGCATTTATTTATGGGTACATAGATGGATGATGTTTGTACAGTGAACACCAAATCCTGTGGAAACGGAAGTACCGGATTTGGGGGTGTCACAGACGATAGTAGTATCGTGGCGGACCGGATCCGTGGTTCGAAGGGACTCAGATTTGGGGGCGTCACAAATTCTCTTGCAAATAAGGCCACCCCAAGCCCTCTATATATAGAGGGGGTGTCGCAGGTCTACCTACGGCTTCCCGGGATGCCCAGGGGAATGTGGGTCCCATCGTGTCAAAGTACGTACACTCGGACAACGCGCTGTTCGTTCGAACTTTCATAACTTTCAATCCGGGAGTCCTATGGAAGCGTGCCATGCCATTCCGGAAAGCTCTTTCCGAGAGCTACACAATGACATAGGATTTGCCCTTTTTTGATTTTAGGAAGATGGGTCCATGACCAAAATAGCATTTCCGAGTTTCCGTCAGGTAATCCGGTGAGTTGTTTTGCGTAGTTTGCGCTTCGAAGTTAAGATATGGTTCTTGTGGGACTTCTTTTGAAGCCATTTGAGTTACAATGAGTGTATTTGATTTGAAGTGAAGTTGGGTTGGCAAAATAACCATTTTGCCCCTCCCGGGGTTATCTCCGGTGTTCGCGCAGTTGTAGTAGTCTTTTCTTAGGGTTATCTCTGAGGTTGTCATGCTGTTTACTCTGAATGTCCTCAGGGTTATCTCTGAAGTGGGCTTGACCTCCCGGGGTTAACTCCAGGCATTAGACTTGATCTCCCAGGGTTATCTCCGTGGTTGGGACCGACTCTCCCAGGGTTATCTTCGGTGTTAGAAATTGGATATCCCGGGGCTATCTCCGGGGTTGGAATTGATGTTGTGGTCCTCCAGGGTTATCTCTGAAGTGTGAAAAGGACGTTTTTTCCCTCCTACATAGTTAGTAACAGGAAAAGAAAATTTCGAGTGTCTACAGATGCCCCTCTTTATCATGTTCATGCAATGTAATGGAATGGACATAATAAAGATTAGTAGCCACTTGAAATATGATAAGGTATTTTTATTGACACATCGCATTTTGCACTTCGCACTTCGCTTTTCGCATTTGACCAATCGTACTTCGCAAATCGCACATCGTATTTCGCATATCGCAAATTGTAAATTACAATGTAATGAATGTTATGATGAATGTTAAAATGTTTTCGCAGATCACTTTACCTTTACCGATCATTGTTGATGCCTATACTGGTGTTGACTCCAACGGTTTAGCTTTTTGTCGGTGTCGCCGATGCTTGTTTGATGAAGAGAAATTGAGATGTTTTCTACATCTTTACTATGGATGACGTTCTAAAATCACCGGACCTTCCCGATGTATATGCTGGTAGTTTACAATGGTGCCTACCCTGATGTTATTTTGACAACGGATCCTACCCTGATGGTAGTTGAATACGCTGACATCGCCAAACTGTTTCGGTTCCCACTCGAACGGTGGTATACGAAGCTTTCATCGCTGAACTGTCTTGATGTTGCGCTGAATTGATGTTAATGGTTTTGAATACCGGATCTTCCGATACCTTCGCTGAAATACTATTTAAAGGTTTGCTTCACCAGACTATGCCTAGTGTTACGCTGGATTGATGAAAACCACCAGATGTCTACAACGAATTTTTGTTCTCTAATCTAGGCATTTAACTTGCACGCATATTTAAATCTACTTGAGATACATGTTAACCCTTAATAGAGATATACGTTGATGTAGCGCATTTGCATATGTGCAGATCATTCATGATGTGATGATCTAGATTTATCCTTAGGAGTCAATTGTCCTAGGTTGATGCATATTGTAAATTGTCTGGAGTAGAATTTTACCTCATCCTTTTTGAGGTGATTTGTAGTTTCCTTTCGCTGTTGGGTGCTTGTGCCCCATTTCCTTGAACATTTGATTTGCAACCAAATTGAACCGGATGACCAATGTCTGCCGACATCCTCGAGGGTGCGGCTCATTCTTTCACGCCTTGATTTGAACTTCGGTGTAGAGGTCTCGACTTATAAGAATTTGACGCTGGTTGGAACATTTGATGATGAGGATTTCATTCGCTAGACCATTTATCATTGGGGTTTTGCTTTTGAGTTAAGGACTTTTGTAGACACTCAAAATTTTCTGTACCACTGTTACTAACATTACAGGAGGACAAATTCGTCTTTTAAGAGAGAACCCTGAAAGACAATCCAAATCCACACCAGATACTACCGAAAGTTCAGCATTAACCCCGAATCGCAATCTGGGAGTAACAGTTTCAACCTCGAATTTAACCCCGAGACCTGTAGATACAATACCGGAACACACACCAGATAAGACCGATTAATCTCGGAGATAACCCCGAGGTATCCAGTCTCAGTCCCAACCATTGGAATAGCCACCAACCTTGGTGATAACCCTAAGGAATGCAGTTTCGGAGATAACCCCGGAAATGCTTGTTTCAAATGCCATTAGCTTCAATCTCGGCACTCACAATGAAATACTTTGTGCAACACACGGCAATCATATCGGAAGACAGGCACACCTCAAAGATGACAATGAGGATCTTCAACAAATGCAAAGTGATCAATCTCAAATGAAGTCGAGCAACGTCTCCCGCTTATCTACCAATCCCAAGCAAGAATACACCATGTGAGGGCAACATCGCCATCTCGTCCAACACGATGCCACATCTTGTCTCTACGCAACAATATCCCACAAGGCTAACCAATCCCGAGTGACTATTGTGCGGGGTAACGAATGAAAGTTGAAGCTTGAAGACCGGAGGGCATCGTCCCATCTTCAAAGACTTCGTACAAACTCTAATCCCATGCCATCGTACAACTCTCGACAACGGCGGTCCGAAATAGGTCCTGAATACCTCAAAACGGATGCCCAGATTTGTACTTCACAAAATTCGAGTGGACATTACAATTCCTGAGTGCATGTACTTCGAGACGACTCGACCGATGTAAGTAATCCGGGCCGGCCGACCCGCCCTCTCTGGTACACACATGGTGAGTCAGAGGTACACCTGCATGCACCTTTTGCCTATAAATAAGAGGCTTGGGGTGCTGATTTTAAGAGAAAAAAAGGGAAACCCCGCACAATTTGCTCTCTGACTTGCCATACAAATTGTATTTTCCCACTTTCAAACACACTGTGAGCTCATATATAGCCTCTTTTGTACCCACAAAAGCCCAGTGTTTACCCACTCTAAAGATATAGAAGCCCTTTTTATCACCGTTGTAAGCCTTCTCACACACTTTAGAGTCTTTCTCTTCATCTTTGCACACACCCTTCTACACGTTGAGAGTCGTGTTGCTTGCTTTTTCCCGAACTTCGGTCTCGTGGTTTCCTTCCAGTCTGAATATATATATATATATATATATATATATATTATATATATATATTGACTAACATTATCGAGTTATGCCTCGATTGAGCCTAGACTTCGGTCGGGAGCGTTTACTACTTTAATATATATATATACTTATATATATTAATTATCTGTCGGACTTTGTTCGATGAGCCTAGACTTTGGTCTGGTGCGTTTATTCGCTTTTATATATATATACTTATATATCAAATGTGTGTCAGACTTTGTTCGATGAGTCTAGACTTCGGTCTGGTGTGTTTACTCGCTTTTATATATATATACTTACATATATGAACTGTGGTCGAACTATGTTCGATGAGCCTGGATTTTACATCCGGTGCGTTTATTGCTTTCTTATATATATATATATATATATATATATTTGTATTTTCCTACCTGGAGTTCCCTTCATGGCAGTTGATAGTTTTTACAGCTTTCTTTACATTTCGTCACCTCGCCTGGAGTTTACTTCGTTCTTGATTGAACGATTTCTGACTTTATTTACATTATGTCCCTACTGGAGTTTCCTTCGTGGTGGTTGGATCAGTATCTCTGACTTTATTTATATTTCCGATCCCCCATGGAGGTGCTTCGTGGTTAGTGATCCCGTCTCGTATATATATATTTACCGCTTTTATATATATACCGCTTATTACTTTTATACAAATTGCAATATTCTCAGGCGCCTAGGAATCATGTGATCGCTGATTCATCTCATGGATCTAGATTCGGTTCCGTGATGGACATTTTCAATTTATGTAAGCGACTTTGTAAATTATTCTGCGATGTCATGTATTTCCTCGGATGGTTTCCATACCCACGAGGAAGTAGGCATTATTTTTTATATATTATTTTCGCACGGATGCTTCAGATTCGTCAAATAAAATCAATCAAGCTGATCACTTAATAAAAATGGGAGTGTAAAATGTCTTAATTCCTATTGAGCAGCAGGGTTTGAAAAACCTCTTTTATAAAACATCATTGCCATATCTTGCTAAAAACTAAATTTTTACATAAATTCAAATCCTGTGTATATAGGTTCGAAAGAGGCCTTGCACAACTTTCATATAATAGCACATTGACCCACACACACACACACACACACACACACACACACTCAGATAATAGTTTCTTGAAAAGAGGCAGTCACCGTGGTAACACGGATGTCGGGGGGTGCCTAAGACCTTCCCCCCGCATAACCAAGTCCCCGGACCCAAAATGAATCTCAGTTTTGCCGACCCGTATATCAGTGTCACATCACTGGGTCAATGTGCAAACCTTTTCTCGGTTGTGTTGGTACAACCATTTAAAAAACCAAATGGCGACTCTTAACAGTCCCATCGTCGACATTATACATGTCAGACCTTTTTCACTTGTTTTTTCAAACAAATCTCACCTAAAATGAGAACACCAAAGAACAAGTAACGGAAAGGGACATCCAAAAATCCCGACATCGACACGTGACGACTCTGCTGGGGACCTCCAGTAAGAGGACTTAAGCCGCTACTACAATCTTTTCAAAACTGTTATCTGCTTGTGTGTGGATGTTGCATTTACATTGGATAAATGTGTACGAATGCATGTCTTGTTTAAGCTTAGTGCTTCGCATCATATCTGCGTGTGATGTTAGTGCTTTGCACTATAAACTGCTTATGATATTAGTGCTTCGCACATGTCATCATTTCATACGGTGAGACGCGATGTATGTGAATCTATGTTGTGTGGTCCCTCCACCAGGAGGCTATCCCGTCGGTGTTTGATTACTGGACTCGTGAGAAGACTAATTCTCCGAGGTTCAGGAAAGGCACCACCCAAATTCTTTCCAGTTGAAAGACCGGATTAACTTCCCGTCTAGTAAATTGCGATGATTTGGGAACCTTCATGCCAAAAAATCGCGAGAGTAACCTAAGATAGGTCAGCCTCTGATAAACTCAAAACGAAGGAAAGTCTCTTCATGCCCTCATTTCAATTACTTGTAAACACAATTACTTGTAATTTCATTCCATATCTATCTCCATGTAATGAGAAATATGAAGCAATATGTCCACATACATGCTACGAACAGCTGACACCCGTTTTGCAGGATAAAATTCCTAAAATGGACACATCACATAGCATGTCATTATACACCTTCCCTAAGTCCAGAAAGGCAACAGGCCTACAGTCAATCATGTCTCCATCCGACCAGATGAACTTAATCCAGTTTTCTTAAAGAGTTCGATTTTGGATTAAGCAAGCGATTCTGATTTGGTCATTTCTATTAAAAGAATTACATCATCACACAGGTCGAAAATACCCAGACATACTTGAGCCCTCCACACAAGGAGGAATTTCGGTCATTACCATACCAGAGCCACAGTTGGATACGACCAACAAAACCTCAGGATGTTGCCCATTCCATTGGAGATCCGCATAATGGTGACATCAAAAAGAAAGTCCTCCAAATGGGAAGAGACCCTTCGCTTATCAAAGGAATTGGAACACACGGAGTGTTTCATATCTTTGGTCATGTATTTTTCCCGGTGTTCACTATCCGGAAAAATTTAAAACTCCTCGACTTTGAAAAATATGGACGGGTTAGGGGATCCTTATACACATTTAAAAGTCTTTATTGGAGAGGCGGGATCCTATATGAGAGGATGAAAAACTAAGAATGCAATTGTTCTAAAAGAGTCTAACGGAGAAGCCTCGTTCAGTGGTACACAAGATTAGACAACTCCAAAATTCACGATTGGGAAGAGCTAGCACATGCCTTCCTCACTCAATCTGATTTTCAAACTCAGATGGCTCCCGATCGGTATCAAATTACCAAGATCAAAAAATAGTCTAATGAGTCTTTCGAGAGTATGCCCAAAGGTGGAGACGCTCGTCGCCGCGTTACGTTAGTCCCTGCCATGAGAATCGAAATGGTCATGACATTCATAGACATACAAGAAGCTCCCTTCTATGAGAGAGTTTTAGCCAGCATCGGCAAACTATTTTCTAAAATGGTTAAACACAGGGAGATGGCTGAAATGGGGTTGAAGTCAGGAAAGATTCAAGACCTAGCCGCACTCAAAGCGTTTTGTCAGTGTAAGTACGACAAAGAAGCTTGTCAAAACAAATATACCGAAAATTCCGAATTCGGAAGATAAAATTTAAGCACGACGTGTCAAGCACTTCATTTTTCGGATTAAATTTTTTGACCTAATTTCTTCAGTAGAGTATATAATTACACAATACACATTTAGTGGAGAGATTTTATTTAGTAAACACATAACTTACATAACCGAGTCTTATTAGGGTTTTGGGATTTCACAGTCGAACTATATAAATGAAGGTAATATAGTTTGAATAAAAGAGTGGAAGATACCAATTTAAAATAAGACCTAATTTATTTTGTTAATTAATTAAATGAATATATGCTAAGATGTTGTTTTTTTCTTTTTCACATGTAGAATTTATAAATGTCACACTCACTATCATTGTGTAGCATACTTGATGCTAACAAATTGGCCGGACTGAATTACACGGACTGGTTAAGAAATATTAGAATTGTTCCCACTGCTGAAAAGTTTTCTTATGTCCTAAATTCGCCCGTCTCTACAACTATTGCAGAAACAGCCTCTTAGGAAGAGATTG
This sequence comes from Panax ginseng, assembly GCA_020205605.1. NCBI lineage: Eukaryota > Viridiplantae > Streptophyta > Magnoliopsida > Apiales > Araliaceae > Panax > Panax ginseng. The sequence continues at coordinate 37,607,504 of CM035150.1, read as the reverse complement.
CTACATTTAGAAAGTGACAAGATGATGTAACTATGGCTCAATGCATCATGCTCGCATCCATGAGTAACGAGCTTCAACGTCAGAATGAAACTATGAATGCTCCTACTATATTGTTGCACCTTAAAGAGTTGTATGGTGAGAAAAGTAAGACTACTAGATAACAGATATCTAAGGAGCTTTTCTGATCTCGTATGACTGAGGGCACTACTGTTGAAACTCATGTCCTAAAAGTGATTAATTTGATTGAATAGCTTGGACAGTTAGGTTTTGTCATGGATGGGGAGTTAAGTCAATATTTGATCTTGCAGTCACTCCCAGACACCTTTTGTAAGACCCCAATTTTTTATGAATAAAGATTTAATTTTCTCTAAATTTTATTTTGAATAATAAGGTGTGATTTGATATAATGCTATAGTTGTGGGTGATATGTGCAAATTTTGCAAGTAAGCAAGTTGTCTTAAAATATTCGTTTGGTCGGGGAATATTCTTACGACGACATAATCATTGGTGGACCTCACAACGAAATGAATATTTAATATAGAAAGCGACAGAAATAACCTTTTTATAAAAATAACGACAAAACTTTTACTGTTAAACTGTTGAAATACCCGGTGATAAAAGTACAGTAATACGCGTGGTTGCACTGTAGAACACGGTATTGTAAAATATATCTGATTATTGATGCTTACTTATGAAATCACTTAGTATTATTCAATTATTGTCACAGTAGTTGTTGCATAATATCTCATATTATTGATTCAATTATTGTCACAGTATCATCTGCACAATATTTTATATTATTAAATCAATAATTAAGACGACACAGTTATTCATATTATTATTTGTATTATTGAAAATGTCTAGAAAGTTCTATTGAGGAGAGAGGTTAGGTTATTTAATTGCGCACCAATAAGGAGAAGTCCTTATCGGAAAGCCACCTCTCTCTTGGGAATGATCTGGTTGTTAATATTGTGAGTTATAATATTAATGATGAATAAATGTTAAAAAATTAAAAATGTGTTTATTAAAGATAAATGATATTGATAAATATTTATTCAATTTCTCGATATAAATAGAGGGGTTTGTCATGAGGCGTTTGTTGTAAGTTGACTTATTATTCCATGGAGAGATGTACTAATTTACGGACCGTCAATTTGTGGTTTTAATAGTAAATCAATCTGGACCGTAAGTGGTGGTTTTAATTGTAAATCAATCTGGACCGTAGGTGTAACGATCCCAAAATCAGGACTATTTCTCTCCCCGATCTTGTGCGTTAATATTATCATGTTCTAGCTTTAAAACATTATTTTATGTTAAAATAGCTAAAAATACGGAATAATTTTTTTTTCATTCATTCCCTTAATCGAAACCTTTACAATTCTCCTGTATACTATAATCATATTTATTACATGATTTATTTAATCTGAATAGATATTAATATATGTACAATTCATTATTTCAAACATATTCCTAATTCAGAACAAATGATCTTCATCTATTGAATTATTCAAAGATTTACTTTCTCGTGGTTTTATATATAAATACCATCAAATGATTCAACACGATCTCAATTAAATCACTAGTCTTCTTTTCATGCGCCCTAATCACGATAGATCGCATCATAGCTTTAACCTGCAAATTAAGCAAGATTGAGCACGACGGCCCAACAAGTCTAACAGTATATCATGCATCACATAGCACATAGGTTTCACATTCAGTTCATGCATTTATATTCTTGGTGTTCAAGCATATTACAGATGCATTATCACATTTATATCCTGATGGTATCAACATAAATACCATAGCATACTACACATGTCATGTACATGTCATTCATTGCACATATATATTGAGTTCCCCGACTCAATTCAATAATTAGTCATAATTTGACATTCATCATTCACAAAGCAAATAATGTAGTTCATAGGTATTACATACTTATAAACATAAATCATGCTAACAGTTATCTATAGCAATTATAACTCCACATAAATAAACTTAGAAACTTGCCTCGTTTAATAACCATTGATACAAACTTTAGTTTAACTTCGCTTCATGAATCCTACACAGTTATGTTCGCATGTATACATACATTAGTCACATATTCATATCCCATAACCTGTATAGCTAACAATATTCACATAAACTATATCAATATATGATATTCTTATTTCCAAGAAACTTCCATATTCCTTTAGAATATTTTAGGTTTCGGCTTAATATAGCCTTACATTCTCAAAAAGTTCCAACACAACTTTTAAAATGTCAATTCATTACATTTACAGTTTATAACCCTTTTATAATGCATTTACAGACTTTACACGCATCTATGTGTAGTCTTATAGCCTTATAATGCATTTATGACATCCCTTGTGTAAGCTGAACTCTACTTTCGTGAGCAAACTTAAACTTCATTTTGCATGTATAATAAATTTCCACGCTTAACGTGTTTATATAACAGTAGTTTTTACTTTTAATGCATGCTCGAAGTATATATATGCTTTTGCATATATACATTAACCGTAATAAAAATTCATGCATCGCTTGCTTAGCCCATAGGTAAATATAAGCTATTTGTATATTTTATGTATATCCATAGCTTATATATATCAACAATGAGTTTTCAACCCTGTTTACATATATCTTGGTTTGCATTTCAAAAACTGTTTAGTTTCGAAGTATAATTTTGAAATAGTTTTTCACAATGTACATGTATTCTCAATATATGGATGTATTATCCATATATATGTAAACTTATGTTTACATATAGCTTTTATAGCTTCTAGTATACTCCGAATGGATATACACGTCATATGGTTGCTAGACTGCGTTTTATATCTGTCTTGGTGCATTGGAATATGGTTAACTTTCTTTCACGACTCTTAGTAATTATATTCACATATAAAAATATATCAATTACGCATCCATGTCATATAACTCGTATGTGGTTACATATCCATGTGACTATATTAGTCACATATTTGAACTTAGGGATATCCTTGATATATATATATATATATATATATATATATATATATATATATATATATATATATATATATATATATATATATTTACTAGCCAAAGGCCTTCCACCATTTCCTCATGCTATATAACTACTAGCAGCCCCACCTCCTAATTTAGTTCCTTTCACCAGTTTCTCCATGATTTCAATGGGTTTACTTTTAATAACAATTGTCTTAGTATTATTTACATAGAAATTTAGGCTCTCAGAACACAAATTTTCTCATAATCATGCTAAATAATAACAATGAAATAACAAACCTTCTCAGCCAACTAATAAAGTGATCTATTAACAAAACCCCAAAAACATAACGTATCATGGAATGATCATAAGGATTTTTTTTTTTATTTTTTTTTTAGCCCTTCTCGCTTAACCTTATGCTCAAAATAACCAAACATGTCAAAGATATCACAAGACTTCAAGTACAACCATGTCAACAACCATGTTAACTGCCATGTCAACTGGGTTAGTCATAAATTTCCAAAGACAAAGGCAATCTTCACGCCTTGATTATAAATCCAATTGTTTCACTAATTTGTTAGTTAATCCTTCTCACATCCCATTTGTTTGTTTTAAGCGAAACTTTAACATGTTATAAAAAAAACATACCACAATACTTGTAAAAGATATAACATAATGATTTCAGACATCTTAGATAGTTTTAGGCAAAGGCCAAATTGGCTCTTTATAACCATGATCCGCAATGTTAACGAGCATGTTCAAATTTAACCATACCGACCTCACCACTTTGCGAATTTCCCATGCTTAGCTCACTTATCGAAAAATTCCCAAATATCAGTATGTTTTTTGTAACATATTAGACTATTTTTAAAAAATATGAAACCCCCATTCTGGGTTCGTTAGGCAGCCAAAATAGAGCACCAAAAGTGTACGTTCATAATAGTTTCCAATTCATTTCCAGCTTTACCCTCTCTCGCTAAAACAGTCATAACTTTTTCGTTTCAAAATATTTTTGAGCGATTCTTGAGCCCACGCGAAGCTAACTTCCGGGACTACAACTTCTCTTCAGATCACAAATCCAAATTCCAAACCGAACAGAACAGAAATCTGCTCTAATTGGAAAGAATGTTCTGTTTTTTAGACTGCACGACCCTCCTTCCCTAAAATGGTCATAACTCTTTGCTCCGAAGTCGGAATTAGTCCGTTCCGAAGTCTATGGAAAGCTTATTCAGTGTACTATACATCCCCAAAAGCCCAAATTTTTCTGAAAACTCTAGCTAGCCCCGAATTTGTCCTTAGGGTCAGCCGTTCACAATTTTTTTCGATTTCTAACATGTTTATTTCGCGACCTTATTACTTCTAGCTCATATACCAAATTAGAACAAATTTTAAATATGTTATATATCGTATATGAGTCGTATTTAAAAGTTATAAACTTCCCATTTCAGAATCTTTAAGCTGCTCCAAAACAGTGGTCAATAATGGCTTAACACACTTATTTCCAACTTTTCGTTTTGGTTTAGAATAGCTTTTCGCTTTCATTTAATATGCCAAAACTCTTTGTTTATCATCATGTATGATATACATATCTAACCCAAGCTTTGATTTCGCTTAAAACTTGGTTTTTAACCAAAACAGTCCATATGGGACTTTTATCAAACAAGTGGTGTGCGTTCCCTTAAAGCTTAGATTTCTTAATTTTGGATTTCTGTTCTAGCCTCATTTTTTTCACCTTATTACTCCTCACAACCCAACCTATACTCCTTTGCTCTAACTCCAGTCCACAACAACCAATACTCAAAGAAAACCATACATGTATGTAGCTATTTCATAATTTAGTTTACTATCTTTCAAACATTGACCCAATTCCATTCCTTTAGTTTCTAAAACATGTTTTACATTATAAGTTCCATTTCCATAGCTTGATCGTTACATAAATGATCCTTAACCAACTGTTTTCATAGTTAATTTCAATCCCAACCAACTGATTTCACATTTAAATTACTAACTCGCTATGCTAAATACTCAAATCCATATTTGCAAACATATATATAGAATAAGTTGTATACCTTGTATGCTTGATTCTTGGATTATAATTGATCGATTGGGATTTGAATGTTGGAAGGAATAGCGCGGTTAAGACTTATTTCTGGGACAGGAGAGCTTGGCACAGGAAGAGGAGAAATATGGGAGAATTCGGCTAGTAGAGGAAAAAAAGAAGGCTAGGATGCTAAAATTTATAATCCTAATTTTCTTGTCCCCCAATCTTTCAACATTGTTTGGCTTAGATTTCTATTTTATTTACTCTCATTTAATTAATATAGCTTTCTTTAGGAATACATAGAATATATAATTGCTATTATATATATTATGTAATTACCCTCTACATAAAAAAAACATAATATTTATAAATATAATATGTTTTTATCTTGTATTCGCAAAAATGTATGCGTTACATATTATTCCCATATAAATGAAAATTTATTTCAATAAAAGATATTATATTTAATATAATATCTTTTGCTTTGTTAGAATAATTCCAAGCTAGAATTTATTTAATTACTTAACCCTTTCTTTAATAACTTAAGTTTAATTAGTAAGTTATTATTTAAACAACTTATCCTTCTTATTATTCTTTTCTTCTTGGCAATACATAAATTATATATCAATTATGTATTCCACCATAAAACATAATACAATTTTTATTAATATTACGATTCTACTTTGTTTACACAAAATAAATGTTTTACATAATTTCCCACATAAAAGAAATTATACATTTACTTTTTTATATTATATTAATTATAATATCCTTACCTCGTTAAAAATTATTTCTTGCAAGAATTTACTTTAATGCTCTTGGGTAAAGTATATATAAATATTATATGCTTAACCCGCCTCTTTTTGCCTCATTACGCAAATTGTTCCCATAATTTTATTTCCCTACGTAATATATATTTATTAACTCCCCATTACCTAATTTAATAACTTATTTAAATTATACAATCTATATTGTATAATTAAATTTAATTTCCTCCTTTCCATAAATTGTTTTCAAACAATTTATTTGTATATTAAATACATAATTTAATATATTTAATTTACCAACTAGTTGATGCCAATATACATATTTTATATATTGGATCTCATATCATATTTTTACTTTTAAATCATTTGGTATAATATTAAATATTATACCATTATCCATGTAACATAATATCATATATCCAATTATTTTCTTTCTTTCTATAAATTGCTTTCACAATTTATTTAAGCTGTAGTAAATATATTAATATATTCACTACATTAAATGCATGCATACATTACACTCAATAGTGTAATATATAATTTCTTCAATAAACTAGTGGTTATACATGAAGTATATTTAATGCAACTAATCTACCATATTAAAATAATTTAATATTATAAATTATTTTAATTCTACCCATCTCATTTTCTTTAATAAATTACCCTATAATTTATTTACATATAATAAATATATAATACCAATATATTAATTATACATAAACATCACATATTGCATAGTTCATACCCACTTATGCAATATAATATCATACAACATATTATCTAATAAGAATTTTATTTATTTAATTCTTATATTAACATTACCCAAAAAATTGGGATATCACATTATTTTCCCCTTATAAGAATTCCATCCCCGGAGTCACAATACCGAATCATTCTTAATCAGTTTAGATCTTATTCTTTCTCGTAACCTTATCGTTGAATCATTTCAACGTACCATTCCTTAGATTTTTCTTAAAAACCTTAAATAAATCATCTATTTTCACTCTAGGTTTTAAACTTTAACCTTGAATTTAATCATTCGAGATCTTCTAAATTTTTAGGTTGTCACATTCACCCCTTCTTCTAAGAATTTCGTCCACAAAATTACAGTATACTAATCTTTGCTTCTTCTATTCACCGAAAATAGGTTTTCAATTTAACCTTAACATTTTCCTCCTCTGAGGATTTCTCTTCTATCAACTCATTCAACCATTTCTACCCTTTTGAAGAAGTTTAAAACTTTTTATATTATGCTGAGGGGTCACATAGACCATGAACTCTCAGGTTTAACAGTATTCACCGCAACCAATTCTGTAAACATGTTGTACTAGGTCATCAGCCTAGTACAATTATGAGTACGTTAGGTGATCAGCCTATCGTACCCTACGTCGTGCACAACGTATCAATCTTGTTTAGCGACTATTTGCGCTACTAGATTGGATTATTCTATCCAATCAGGGTTGTTCACCTTAGACTTAGCATAAGATTTTGCACCAAAATAATTTGGTTCGGGATAAATTCTCAAAGAAATACTTAAATTTTCACAAACATTTGTTTAGCTGAATCAAATAGCTTAGACGCATATCAATAATTCGAACATCAATCGAAACATTTGTCTAACCACTATAATTGGCATCGACTTTTCTTTAACTAGTTTAAAATTCTAAAAATCAATTTATGACGTCATGATACCGCACTGTATTTACAGTCCGTTTGAGGATTCCGTCATTTGGTGATTTTATCATACTACATCATACCACCATAAATTTGACGATCCTTAGATCACATCCAACACTAAGTAATATTGCATTGATGACTCTATCATTTTTATCATCTCTGCACCAGGTTCCATGATGCATTGATGATATATAAAATACATTTTGATATATTTCAAATCATTTTTGTCTAGCCGAAGCAATTAGCATAGACTCTTCTTTAAATAGTTCAAAACCATTGAAAATCAAATTTAGTGTTATCATGTCATAACAGATAATGAGATGTTAGTGGTTCACAGTCCACATACACACCTTTTGTCATCGATATTCATCGATAACAAAATTCGTTATTAAAGGCACCATAGTGCGAATTTAGCTTGATGTCAAAAATTTTGAAGTCTAGCATAGCTAGAAGATTTGGAATACCTATACTTCTACCATCAACTTCAATTTCTCTAATGATCCATTGCTTAATAAGTCTATCTATTCCTATCATCCTCAATACTCCATTCACACTTAGTTATACCCCAGTTCATCAAACTTACCACACTTTGGAAATTCAGGAACTTACCACAATCATATGAGTTTAAGAACTTATCCTAGTCAGACCATAGGCGTCCATTCGTTGAGGGGTTCAAAACATACCATATGATTATGAGTCACAAACTTACCATATGCATTAGTTTTAGGAACTATACCTAATCTTAATATCATCTAACCTATTCTTATATTATCTACCTATCTGTTATACACATGAGAAAAGAATCACCTTCTCAACAGGTATATAGAAAATAGCGCGACACAAACATTTCAATGATTATCACTATCAGAAGCTAAGTTGTTGTTACACCAAGTACAATTCCCCGCCCATACCAAGAATCATACAACTTAGCTGCTGACATGAGTTCTCAATTGAAATCCCACATAATTCTAGCTTTCTCTTTACTAAATATGAATTTCATTTAATCCGTATCTAATCATCCACAACTCTTTTCTGAGTTTGCATAGTACCATTTCATAGTACATTCTCTTTATAGCGTCAGGCTATATCATTCCAATTATTTCATAGATTTTTTGTTATTCAATCTGATCACATCGTGATCTTATCTTATAATCGTGTTATATTACGATTCTCTTCTATCTTATGATCGTTTTGTTTTACGATCTCCTTTCCCTTTATACTTTTAGTCTCATAGACTCTATTCATTATTACTTTTTGTCTTTAACATCAGAGTTAGGTAACTCTGGATCTTTATAACTTTTCAAGATTCTTCTTTGAATCTTATTTACTTAATAATGAATTTCCCAAGTTCATCTCTTAACAAATTAAACTCTATTTGAGTTTATTCATTATCCTTGTCTCTACGGTTATAGCCTAAGGTACACCTACCTAAGGTTTATAACCTACAGCTTTGATACCAACTGTAACAACCCCAAAATCAGGACTATTTCTCTCCCCGATCTTGTGCGTTAATATTATTATGTTCTAGCTTTAAAACATTATTTAATGTTAAAATAGCTAAAAATACGGAATAATTTTTTTTCATTCATTCCCTTAATCGCAACCTTTATAATTCTTCTTTATACTAGAATCATATTTATTTCATGATTTATTTAATCTGAATAGATATGAATATATGTACAATTCATTATTTCAAACATATTCCTAATTCAGAACAAATGATCTTCATCTATGGAATTATTCAAAGATTTACTTCTCTGTGGTTTACACATATAAATACCATCAAATGATTCAACACAATCTCAATTAAATCACTAGTCTTCTTTTCATGCGCTCCTAATCATGATAGATCACATCATAGCTTTAACCTGCAAATTAAGCAAGATTGAGCACGACGGCCCAGCAAGTCTAACAATCTATCATACATCACATAACACATAGGTTTCATATTCAGTTCATGCATTTATATTCTTGGTGTTTAAGCATATTACAGATGCATTATCCCATTTATATCCTGCTGCTAGCAACATAATTACCATAGCATACTACACATGTCATGTACATGCCATTCATTGCACATATATATTGAGTTCCCCGACTCAATTCAATAATTAGTCATAATTTGGCATTCATCATTCACAAAGCAAATAATGTAGTTCATAGGTATTACATACTTATAAACATAAATTATGCTAACAGTTACCTATAGCAATTATAAGTTCACATAAATAAACTGAGAAACTTGCCTCGTTTAATAACCATTGATACAAACTTTAGTTTAACTTCGCTTCACGAATCGTACACAGTTATGTTCACATGTATACATACATTAGTCACATATTCATATCCCATAACCTGTATAGCTAACAATATTCACATAAACTATATCAATATATGATATTCTTATTTCCAAGAAACTTCCATATTCCTTTAGAATATTTTAGGTTTCGGCTTAATATAACCTTACATTCTCAAAAAGTTCCAACACGGCTTTTAAAATGTCAATTCATTACATTTACAGTTTATAACCTTTTTATAATGTATTTACAGACTTTACACGCATCTATGTGTAGTCTTATAGCCTTATAATGCATTTATGACATCCCTTGTGTATTTATAGCTGAACTCTACTTTCGTTAGCAAACTTAAACTTCATTTTGCATGTATAATAAATTTCCACGCTTAACGTGTTTATATAATAGTAGTTTTTACTTTTAATGCATGCTCGAAGTATATATATGCTTTTGCATATATACATTAACCGTAACACAAATTTATGCATCGCTTGCTTAGCCCATAGGTAAAAATATAAGCTATTTGTATATTTTATGTATATCCATAGCTTATATATATCAATAATGAGTTTTCAACCCTGTTTATGTATATCTTAGTTTGCATTTCAAAAACCGTTTAGTTTTGAAGTATAATTTTGAAATAGTTTTTCACAATGTATATGTATTCTCAATATATGGATGTATTATCCATATATATGTAAACTTATGTTTACATATTGCTTTTATAGCTTCTAGTATACTAGAATGGATATACACGTCATATGGTTGCTGCTAGCTGCTTTTATATCTCTGTCTTGGTGGATTGGAATATGGTTAACTTTCTTTCACTTAATCTTAGTAATTATATTCACATATAAAAATATATCAATTACGCATCCATGTCATATAACCTGTATGGTTACATATCCATGTGACTATATTAGTCACGTATTTGAACTTAGGGATATATATATATATAGGATTCCATTGACAAGAAGGTTGTTGTTGGGAAGCAACCCATTTGGCCAGTAGCTACAACTGTAGCGGCTTATAAAAAAAATTGTAACAAGCCGCTCACGAGGTTGTTGTAGCTTTGAACCAAAATGGGTTGCTCCTCAACAACCTATTGTTGTGGATGGAATCCTATATATATATATATATATATATATATATATATATATATATTTACTAGCCAAAGGCCTTCCACCATTTCTTCATGCTATATAACTACTAGCAGCCCCACCTCCTAATTTAGTTCCTTTCACCAGTTTCTCCATGATTTCAATGGGTTTACTTTTAATAACAATTGTCTTAGTATTATTTACATAGACATTTAGGCTCTCAGAACACAAACTTTCTCATATTCACGATAAAATTAGTTTCTTTTGTGTCTAAATTATTTTTGATACATGAATATCAGTTTTAAATTTTACTCTACAATTAATTATCATGTTGACAATTTGGACATTCTTAAACTCTAGATAAATTAAATTATAAATCTTCAATAATTATCCTTGATCTCACTTGATTGATTTCTTATATCATTGTCATCATTCTTATGCTTATATTGTGATGAAAGTCATATTTGGCCCGTAGTGCATAGATGGACTGTTGATGGGTATGATTATGACCAGGAATTGTGTATCGGTATAATCATAACCTGAAATATTACATACAAATGATGTGGAAAAAGTCATCTTTGGCCCGTAGTGTGACGCCCCCAAATCCGGGTACTTGAAACCCGAACTCGGTGCTTCACGATACCATTTCTATAAGCTGAATAATGCTAATAATAATAACAATAATAAAAAGTTAAAACTTAATTTACATATGCATCAAAGTTTACTCCCAGGTATAAGACCTTTAAACATTCATTACATCATAGATAATAAGTATCATTGTCTTAATAAACTATATCTATTACACAACATATTATAAATCTCATTCGTATAGCTTTCATTTCCCCTTGTTCTTGCCTAAGCCTTCAGGTTGATCATACTTAATTGAAAACATTTAAATTTAAAGCAAGAATGAGCATTGGATTGCCCAGCAAGTAATAACAACAATATATATTAGCTGAAAGAATTAAATGTTTTCTTTGAAAGACACTTCTACAACGAATCAACAGTTGTGAAGTAAGCTGAACCAATAATAACAACATATCACTTCCATATCAAATCTTTGAAACTACGTACAGACTATATCTGGAGATCAGTCAACATACTATGAACATTGTTTTCTATTTTCGAAAAGGTTAAACAAAACTTCATCATCAGAACCAGTCAAAACTTACGGGCACGGGGGGTGATCAGCCGTTTTTCCCTTTTATTGATCAATACTACATGCAAGAACGATATTATCGTTCACTCTATCCACCTTAGGTGCACAAAAGTTTTCCCATATTCGGGATGTTCATATTTAGTCAAGAATCCAAACCAAAACAATGCGGTTGGATACAATAACGTTCTATCTTGTTCAACAATATTTTTATGTCTAGCTGAATCAAATAGCTTAGACGACTTTTAAGTCAACGTATACATACTTGAAATCAATAAGTATGTATCAACATATGATTAAATACAATGGTTATCCAAGTGGGGACACTTGTCTAACCCTATATACGAATTAACAAACAAAATAAATATTTGAATTATACAATAATACAATGATCGGATAATGTAAGAACTCGTATGAATACAAAGATTGGATACATAGTCAATAATAATAGAGTTAATAATCTGGCACAATAATAATATAGTTCTGAAACTTTCTTACTCATGTCCATTGCATAAAGTAAATGCAATAGTAGGATACTTGCACAATGTAAATAATAGATCGGATACTTTGCTCAATAATAATTAGAGTAAGTTTATGAAACTTACATAACATGATATACTGTTTTGCGAAATAAAAGTAGTTCATAAGGTTTAGATACTTTTTTGATTGTCTTTACAATAACGCAACTTAGATTAATCTTTTATACAGCGACCTATCAGTAATAAGATCATTCGTTCGATTAGAATAATATTTATTAACACATAATACTGCTAATTGCAGTCAGCACATAACTTAATCACATTGTCACATATGTTTAACAGTCATTGGATCATAAACAGACACATATCTAGTCAATTTATCTAAGTCCAGATTAATTTCTGAAATATTTCTATATCTGAAAGCGGCTTTATCGGGTAATTATATAGTCTAAAACTCTAATCTATAGTTCAATATTCGTTTAGATATTTTAAATATCGGTCATATTATTTTTCATAACCATATAATAATTTTAAAATAATTATTATACTTTATCATGAATTTTCAAACTTTCGAAATCATTATTAAATGATTTAAATATTAACTAATTCTATTATCATTAATATTTAATTAATATTAAACTATTAATGAAACTATTGCCAAAATATTAAAGTTATTTATAATAACTCAAAATATTTTTAAAGTATTAATATTACCTTTAAATAATTTTTATATCAATAAAACCATTTTGAAAACTATTTATTTTATATAATTATTAAATAAACTTAATATCATTAATATTAAATTATTATTATGAATATTGATTTATTAAAGAAATTATCCTTTAAATATTAAAAGTTATGTTTTATAACTTAAAATATCTTTAAACACTTTATTTTGTGTTAAAATAATTTTCTAATATTAAAATCATTTTACATTACTTTATCTAATATAATTATTAAATGAATCTTATATCCTTAATATTAAAATATTAATATTTTTCATGACAAAATATCAAAAGTTATATTTTATAACTTAAAATATTTTTTATAATCTCTAAATCATTTTCATATAAATTTTAAATCATTAATTCTATTTTTCATCATTTATTTAACATCTTTATTAAATAACTTAATCATCATTAATATCTACTTAATAATGAAAATCATCACAAAATATTAAAAATTATAGAAAATAACTTAAAATATCTTTTATATCATAACCTATTTTTAAATGATTTTTCATGTATTAAAATCATTTTAAATAATTTATTTAATATTATACTTAAATAAATTAAATACTTTTTATATCCCAAAAATATTAAATATTCATGAAATATACTTAAACTAATTAAAAACAAATTTTAGGACTTTAGAATAATTTTTAGTAATTTATTTTGTATTTTTAATAATTAAAAACTATTTTTTTCTATTTATTTAATTAAATTAATTAATTTTCGAAAATTAAATATATACTGTCTGTCGCTAAAGCCCTTTGGCGACAGAAACCGTCGCCTTAGGTGTTCTTGAGCTGTTCTTGGCCAAACCTAGAAACCCATGTCAGTTGACGAGATAGCTAGTTTGACCAACAATAGTTTGTAAACGGTGATTATTCTAGGCATTATCTTTCTTAGAGCTTGTAGTACTCATGCAAGACTACACGATCCAGCCACCAACAGGTTCATAACATAACATAATTTCAAGATATAGGCTCATGAACAAGTTGTCAGAGCTGTTCTTCATTTCTGGGTTACCCAGAAATGAAGAACAGTTCGACTGTTCACTTTTGGTCTCCCATAACTTATGATCCCAGTATTGTTTCTGTGATTTAATCTTTGCAGTAGCTAACCAACATATACATGAAGAAATATATCACATATAATCACCATAACAACCATTAACGCATCAAATATTAATCGGTCAACCCATGTCAGAAATCACGATCATACGTTTTCTGGGTTACCCAGAAAACGGAAATCGTGATCATTTTACATGGTTTGACCGTACACTACATGAATCCTGTTATTCATTTAGATGTTCTATAAGCTTAAATATATAGAATAAACAACAAACAACAAACTTATTACAACAAAAGAAACCAAACAACTAACAACAGAAAGATCTGGGCCCATGAACTTGCTGTCAGAGCTTTCTGGGCAAGTTCATGGCTGCCCAGATTTCCACCAGTCAATGCCGGTCAACGTGGTTTGACCACGAATAACGTGCAATATAAAACTTATCTAGGCCTGCTTTTTGATACAGAGTACAGATCTCATATCAGACTACAACTATAAACTTTCAAAACACAAAAATCATTAAAGATCGCAGAGATACAGGGCCTGACATTCGTTGTCAGAAATCAAAACAAAAATTTTCTAGATTTTGTAAATCTTCAAATCCGAGCCTCTAGATGTTATGGATTCAACATCTAGCAACCCAGATCATCATTAGACACTACTAACAACACATTTAACATAAAAAAAACAACATCTAACACATCATCAAAGGTCAGAATTCAAGCTAGGGTTTATACCTTTACTTTGATCAATCTTGATCTTAGGCTACTGATTTGTTGTTGGATTTCGTAGGGCTTGATTATGTGACTGATCTAGCTTATATTTTCGTGGGTTTTGAGTTGAGAGAATATGACTATGCATTTGTGAACAATTTAGGCCATTAAGTGTACTTTCTCTCTCTTGAATCTATATGTATATTGATATGCAATGCTTTTGGTTGCTAGTAATGGCTGAGAATTGGAGTGCTATAGCTCCTAGCTAGATAATAGGGTGGCTGGCCAGATTTTGCAAGATTTGGCTAGCAATAATTCAACTAATGGGACAAAAGGGTATTTTGGTAATTATTTTTAATTTCAAGGGTATTCTTGTCCAATGTTATTAAGTCTAGGGTTTAATCACTAGATTTTACATCTTAAAGTTTCCCAAATAATTTCTAGGATTTGGACAATTGAAAATTAAAGTGTAATAAAATTTTAATTTTAAACACACTAATTAAATTAGGGTTTTTAATAGAAATTAGGGTTTTTAATAGAAATTAGGGTTCCTTAACATCATCAGGGTTCCCAAATTAACAATTAGGGTTTCCTAATTATCATTATAATTTACTAAAACAGTAATTAGGTTTTCTAATTTTAGCAAATTAGGGTTTTTAATTAATAATTAGGGTTTCTCCTAATTACAGAAATTATATAATACACAGTAAAATTCATATAACACAAGTACTACACCGTCTCGAACTCATAATTGAGTTTAGCAATTAGGGTTTAATAATACGGCATGAGAGTTATGACCTAATTTACCATATTTGGCCCACCATTATCAGTTTACACATTTACAGTACATATTTATAGCACTGAAAAATTAAAATATAATTAATGTTATATTATTATTCTCATCCTTGATAAAAATCCAAATTTAGGGTTTGGATTCCATATTTGATTTATACTTCATATACAACATCAGTAATTAAGCTAAAATAATTAACTTAAATATTACGAACAAATTCATATAATAAAATATTTATTATTATACTTCTAATAATCATTTTATATATTATTTAAATAATATAAAATTATGTTTTCATAGAAAATAATTAATAAAAACATTTCTGCTTACAAAAATTAATTACTATAGGAATATAATTTGTGGTGATTAAAAATTCTAAAATTATTTATAGGTAATAAATATATTTGCATTTATCATACATTACTTGACACATATTCTCATAATTAAAATAACAAAAAAATTTATATGCAAAATTTCTTATTTATTTACATAGAAAATATTGGGTTATTACATTCACCCTCCCTTATAAGGATTCCGTCCTCGGAATCACCGTTGTAAAAACTCATACGTACATACAGGGGTACATACATACACAATCATTGCAAGTAGATCTCGATCATATTTGATCGAACTGATCTTTAACTATTTATATAAAGCTTATCTTTCTGATTAAACGAAAATTTTATTTCTAAAAGAACTCAAATTCCTCCCTCAAAATTTTATTTATAAAATAATTTTCTATATAAAGGAAAATCAAATATATACACAAAAATAAAAGTTATTCGAATAATACCTGGAGTTCCATTCCCAACTGCTACAGTATCCTGGACCGTCATATTGAAGAGTCGTGCGATTGGTTTGTTGGTCGAAGTTGGTCCTGTGATTGCCATAATCCCGCTTCCTTTTCCCGTGGTTACACTCCCTGCCTCCATTTTCCTCTTTGGACAATCCCTCACCTTATGTTCAGTCGATCCATATAGAAAACACCCATTATTCATCCTTGGGTTGGGGTAGTTGGGAGAGATATGACCCTCCTGCCCGCACTTGTAACATACAATCCTACCCTTCAGACACTCACCAGAGTGATTCTTCCCACATTTCCCACACTGAACTATCTGCTTCTTCACACCTTCCTGTTTCACCTGAACATTCCCAAAATAATTCCCTTTCTTTTCTCACCCCTATTCCCACTATTAGTTTCCACCTTCATGACTCCTACTCTGACCTTGCCTTTGTTCCTCTTCTCCTTGTTATAGAGGCTTATGGCCTCACTCCCTCCTCAAACAATGATAGCCTTTTCCATGAGTGCTGCAAAAGTATTAATTTGCAACACTGCCACCTTGTTGTAGAGCCAGGGTTTTAATCTCAGCTCGAACCTTCTTGCCTTCTTAGCCTCCGTATCAACTTGATGCGGAGCGAACCTAGCCAACTCATTAAACTTTACGGCATAATCCGTAACAGTCATGTTCTCCTGCTTTAACTCCAGAAATTTTACCTCCATCCTAGCCTGCATGCTAGCTGAGAGGTATTTTTCGAAAAACAAAGTCTTAAACCTAGCCCAAGTAACTACTCCCTCTCCTGCCCTAGTTTGATTTGCTTCCCACCAAAAGTTCACCTCCCCTTTCAACATATAAGTGGCAAAAGAAGTCTTTTGCCCCTCATCTACCCTAGCAACTACGAACGCCTTTTCTATCTCGTTAACCCATGTCTGGGCTTCTATAGGGTCAGTTATTCCCCTGAATACTGGTGGTCTTACCGCCTTGAAGTCTTTGAAGTTTGCTGTCGACGTCGGGATTTTTGGATGTCCCTTTCCGTTACTTGTTCTTTGGTGTTCTCATTTTATGTGAGATTTGTTTGAAAAAAATAAGTAAAAAAGGTCCGACATGTATAATGTCGACGATGGGACTGTTAAGAGACGCCAGTTGGTTTTTTAAATGGTTGTACCAACACAACCGAGAAAAGGTTTGCACATTGACCAAGTGATGTGACACTGATATACGGGTCAGCGAAACCGAGATTCATTTAGGGTCCGGGGACTTGGTTATGCGGGGGGTAGGTGTTAGGCACCGCCCGACATCCGTGTTACCACGGTGACCGCCTCTTTTCAAGAAACTATTATCTGAGTGTGTGTGCGTGTATGTGTGTGTGGATCAATGTGCTGTTATATGGAAGTTGTGCGAGGCCTCTTTTGAACTTATATACACAGGATTTGAATTTAAGTAAAAATTCAGTTTTTAGCAAGATATGGCAATGATGTTTTATAAAAGAGGTTTTTCAAACCCTGCTGCTCAATAGGAATTAAGACCTTTTACACTCCCATTTTATTAAGTGATCGGCTTGATTGATTTTATTTGACGAATGCGAAGCATCCGTACGAAAATAATATATATAAAAATAATGCCGACTTCCTCGTGGGTATGGAAACCATCCGAGGAAATCTGAGACATCGCAGAATAATTTATAAGTCGCTTATGTTGAAAATGTCCATCACAGAACCGAATCTAGATCCAATGAGATGAATCGTGATCACATGATTCCTAAGTATACAGAATATTTCAATTTGTATAAAAGCAATAAGCAGGTATATATATAAAAGCGATAAATATATATATACAGACAGGATCACCAACCACGAAGCACCTCCACGGGGGATCAGAAATATAAATAAAGCTGTAGATACGGTCAACCGCCACGAAGGAAACTCTAGGCGGGACAGAATGTAAATAAAGATGTAAATGCGGTCAATTGCCACGAAGTAAACTCCAGGCAGGACGAAATGTAAAGAAAGCTATAAAAACTATCAACTGCCACGAAGGGAACTCTAGGCAGGACAAAACAAATATATATATGTATATATATATATATATAAATATATATAAGAAAGCAATAAACGCATAATTAGGATGTAAAATCCGGGCTCATCGAACATAGTTCTACCACAGTTCATATATATAAGTATATATATATATATATATATAAGCGAGTAAACGCACTGCATCAAGTTCAGGCTTATCGAACAAAGTCCCACACACGGTTGATATATATATATATATATATATATATATATATATATATATATATATATATATATATATATATATATATATATATATATATAAAAGTGAATAAATGCACCCAGGGCATCAAGTTCAGGCTCATCGAACAAAGTCCGACAGTGCAATTAATATATATATATATATATATATATATATATATATATATATATATATATATATATATATTAAAGCGAAGAACGCTCTGCATCAAGTTCAGGCTCAATCGAGGCATAACTCGATAATGTTAGTCAATATATATATAAATATATATATCTGATTGGAAGGAAACCACGGACCAAAGTAAAGGCAAAAAGCAAGCAACACGACTCTCAACGTGTAGAAGGGTGTGTGCAAAGATGAAGAGAAAGACTCTAAAGTGTGTGAGAAGGCTTACAGCTGACTGATAAAAAGGGCTTCTATATCTTTAGAGTGGGTAAACACTGGGCTTTTGTGGGTACAAAAGAGGCTATATATGAGCTCACAGGTGTTTGAAAGTGGGAAAATACACTGTATGGCGAGTGCAGAGCAAATTGTGCAGGGTTTCCCCGTCTTTTTTCTCTTAAAAATCAGCACCCCAAGTCTCTTATTTATAGGTAAAAGGTGCCGCCACAGGTGTACCAGAGGTGGTTCGGGTCGGCCCGGTTCTATCGGGTCGGGTCGTCTCGAAGTACGTGCACTCAAGCACTATAATGTCCACTCAGATTTTGAGACGTGCAATCCGGGCATCCGTTTTGAGGTATTCAGGACCTATTTCGGATCGCCGTTGTCAAGAGTTGTACGATGGCATGGGATTAGAGTTTGTACGAAGTCTTTGAAGATGGGATGATGCCCTCCGGTCTTCAAGCTTCAACTTTCATCCGTTACCCCGCACAATAGTCACTCGAGATTGGTTAGCCTTGTGGGACATTGTTGCGTAGAGACGAGATGTGGCATCGTGTTGGACGAGATGGCGATGTTGCCCCTCAAGAATTATTCTTTCTTTGGATTGGGCCGATAAGCAGACGTTGCTCAGACTTCGCTGAGATTGGACTGCTGCATTTGTTGAAGATCCTCATTGTCATCTTTGAGGTGTGCCTATCTTCCCTATGTGATTGCCGTGTTGGCACAGTGTATTTTGCTGTGAGTGTCGAGATTGAAGCTGATGGCATTTGAAACAAGCATTTTCGGGGTTATCTCCAAAACTGCATTCCTTAGGGTTATCACCAAGGTTGGTAGCTATTCCCATGGTTGGGACCTGAGGACCGGATACCTCGGGGTTATCTAAAGAGATTAATCGGTCTTCTCGGTGTGTGTTCGATATTGTATCTTCAAGTCTCGGGGTTAAATCCGAGGTTGAAACTTATTCCTCCCATTGCGATCCGGGGTTAATCTTTGAACTTCGGTGAGTATCCGGTGTGGATTTGGATTGACTTTCGGGGTTCTCTCTTAAAGATTTAATCATCCTCCCCGTAATGTTTAGTAAAATGAGTATGTAGAAAATTTCAAGTGTCTACAGATGCCCCTCTTTATCATACTCATGCATGGCGATGCATGGGTAGGATAAAGAATCCTAGACACTTGAAATGCAACAAGATAAAAATGGTGCTAAGGGTAGCAACATGATGCAAATGTATGATGCATTTGTACGGGGTTGTGGCCCAACATGCTGGGGATGATTGCTGGTTCCCTGTTGCCTCAACCCAGATTGGAAATATTGACCAGATGTGATGTGCAAGCCAAATCTGTTAGGATATTGGTGTTGGAGTTATCACCAAATTCCCGTGTTCTTGATAACGACTTGATGCTGAAGGGGTATCTCTAATGTGTAAGAGATCTGTGGGGATAAAGCTTGATCTATTTGAGGATGTGTATAACATATTCCATCATCTATCCTCTTGGATAATGTTGACCTCTCTCTGGTTAGTATCGCCGAGATACGTCATGATTCTCGTTGGATTTATCGCCAACAAAGAAATGTCGAGGATGCGACCTTCTTTGACTTGTGAACCAACGGCTGAAACATCCTGTGGGATATGCTGTCAAGGTTGCTTGGCCTTTGCTGATGTGTGAATCAATGGCTGAAACTCTGTGAGGAGATCGTCAAGGTTGCTTGACATTTGCTGACGTGTAGATCAACGGAGCATTGCATTGTGACCCCCGCCGGGGATCCGCTGGGGAATATGAGCATCTGGGTATGAGAACCTCCAACAGATCTATAGCTCTGACAGGTTTAAACGCTATCGGCTGAAATGATGTCAAGGTTGCTTGACCTTCGTTGAAACGTGTGTCAACGGCTGAGCATGCGTTGCTACTCCCGCCGGAGATATACGTTGTAACCCCGTCGGGGACCTATTAGGGACGCATAAGTACGTACGCAACTACCGAATGGTTCTCAACGCTTTGATGGGTTTACCTGCCATCGGCTGAAATAATGTCAAGGCTGCTTGACCTTCGTTGATAGAATTGTCAACGGATGAACGTGTTAAATTCCCCCCAGGGGATCTACGTTGTAACCCCCGTTGGGGACTCACATTGTAACCCCCGTCGGGGATTCACATTGTAACCCCCGTCGGGGATTCACGTTGTAACCCCCGTCGGGGATCCATGTAGGCTAACGACCTGGAGTCGGCGACATCGGACCTATATAAGGTATTGCCGAATGTGATTTGCGACAACTGAGGTCATTGGCAGAGTATACCTTTGTGTTCAGGCGACTACCAATGAGTGATGTGCAGATTCAAAGTCTCATCTGAGAAGACCAGGATTGTATGCTGTTTTGCTCAATCGCATGGCATTTTTATTCCCGATTTGACCTTTCTAGCCCGTAAAAACTCCATTTCAACTCGAATTGGACTGAGCCGAAGGGGTGGGACCCACATAGAGGAGCCACAGGTGCACCTGCCTGATACCGCAGTGGAGCTGCTGACAAAGCGTGGATGATAAATCCCAAAGAAGCTTCACTTCACAAGTCACTTTCAACTTGTTTCACTTTAGAAAAACCGCGAGCCACTTCCAGTTCTTTGAGTTCGGCCGCTTCGCAAATTTCATCCTTTGTACAAGTGTTCTACACTATTCAGTAACGCATGCATGTATTATTTCCAGTTCTGTCAGTTAGATTGTGAGATATTGCACCTAAATGCATCTAAACACATAGTAGTGATTATGTATGCATAAATGACTTAATAAAAATATTCAACATAGTAAATGTTAGTATTAAACCATCTTTGAACATAATGATGTGAAAAATTTGACTTTCGAGCAGTCAAATGGCACCTTTTTTTCGCTATTTTTGTCCTATTTAAGGTCCAATGAGCAAAAGGTAGAAAGGCAAGATACTCCTAGCATTGAGGTTGGCCTTATACATGATGAGTTTGATTTTTAATGCATATATTATGTATATGACTTTGGGGCAGGTCTGCTACTGAATGGCCACCTAGACATGCCTGTGCGCATGTGGATTCTCCTATTTTCAAAGGGGACTATGGCGAAATTTTTCCAAATGTAGGCATTGGGTAGTCATGCATTCTAACTCTATTATATATTAAAGTAAATGCATGCATGCATATAGTCATATAATGCATTTTAGAAAGCTCCAGGTAAGGCAATACCACACCCTTTCTAAGGTGATTTGGAGACTTATTGTCCAGATATTATGGATCTGGATCACCGAAAGCGATTCTTACTGAGACCGCCTCTGGCGTCTGATGGAGGGCTTCAAGTGCCTCGTCCTCGATTACTGTCGCATGACCGCGTCGGTTGGTGGAGGCGTGATTTATCCCGTCCAGGTAGAGGTTCCAGACGTTGAGGACGAGGAGGTGGATATTGAAGATCCCGCTCCTGCTGTACATATCCTTCGCAGGGAGCTTCTGAGAATCTAGGTGGTGAACCCAGAGTTGCTAGGTGATTTGGGTAGACACCCATCGATGTACTTGCATGCTAACGAGGTATGACGTTAGACTTTATCTTCCTTCTTTCCTATTGATGAGGATTAAAATGGTCCTGATGTTGATCTGTGCTTCATGCAGGTTCCAGATTTTGCATAGCCTCGGGGGAACTAGTTTAGCATCCACTCCATGTACCAGGCGCTTCATCCTGATTATAGAGTAGTAGTGCATGAGTGGGGATTTGGGGCATTTTTCTTTATCCTTCCCCGTCGTTGTCCCTAGGGTTACCTCAGGGCATTGTCTGAGTGATGGTTTCATCAGACTCAGTCACTCCACCTGCTGGATTGCGAGGTGATGATGACGCCTATGGATTGGCAATTTATCACAGGTATGGAGTTTGGAAGGGAGCCAGTTCCTTGCATGGGGAATATCACCCCTACTGCCGTTTGGTCCTTGTTAGGAGTTCCAGTGGGTGCTCTCAAAGGTAGGACTGTCCGTTTAGGTCCTTTGAGCGTAGATGTTATGAGCGGGCTATTGAGTGAGCCCATGCCTGATGATGTCAGGATCAGGAATCGCGTTCTGCGGCGATTGTTCCTAATAATCATTTGAGGCTGCTTCATAGCAGATAACTCTTCTACGGTATCTTTCGCTCTGGTCAGCGCCACACGCGATGTGGACCGTATAGGAGAGTACGATTGGGGCTCTTACACCTTTGCCTATTTCCTCCGTGGCATGCATCTGCTGCTCGCTGTGGTTTGACCGAGGCAGCTAGAGATTTTACCCGCTTCTCACGGTGAGTATTTCTCTTGTCTTTTC
The DNA here is from genome assembly GCA_020205605.1 of Panax ginseng. NCBI lineage: Eukaryota > Viridiplantae > Streptophyta > Magnoliopsida > Apiales > Araliaceae > Panax > Panax ginseng. The sequence continues at coordinate 37,583,970 of CM035150.1, read as the reverse complement.
CTTTCACGGGTTAAGAGTGTTTATCGATAGCGAGATGTTTTGCCATTGTGTTGGCGAGTTTGGGCCTATGAGAGGCTTCCATGTTTGCGCCCTGTGAGTGTGTTAGGCTTAGATACCTATCCACGAGGACGACGATGGCATCATTCTATTTTGCTAGTGGTCCCTGTATTTGAGGGCTTCCCTCATTGCCGTATGGAGATGGAGTTGTTGACAGCCGACGCCATCACAAGGGTTCCATATTCAGGGGATCATTTGATCATCGGTTTTGAGGATGGACACCCTACTGGAGTAGAGTATTTGATTTCCACCCGGAAATTTCCTCTTTTCACCGATGGAGGCTGGGAGCTCTATTTAGGAGAGCGTGCTATTATGAACACCACAGGGGAGATTCGTATACCGATCTTGCCTCCTGTTAGGCGTCATTGGCCTGTATCACAGTCACCCGCCATTGATATTCCATTGTTGGGAGTTGACGGTTTTGATTTATCTAAGGGTCCATGTACTCAGGAGATATTCCAGCGCTGGTGGCTCCCTCGCACTATTGGTGCCTAGTCCCGTGCCACACAATTTATGGGGGATATGGTTCTAGGATCTTTGATGATGACGGATTGGGTGGCTTGTGTCCGAGCTCCGACTCATCTGACCCAAATTGATAGCTTGACCTGGCAGTTGGATCGGGCACATATATTTATTCGGCATTTGAGCAGAGATCCAGCAGAGGCGGAGACATTTGTTCCTTCCAGCTCAGGTGCTGGCCCCACAGACGACCCATTTGGTTTTGCTAGCGCAGATCCTCCCCTTTATAGGCCTGACATCCCTGTTGATAGAGATCCAGTGACTCAGGAGGAATTACATCAGGTCGACAGGATTGAGGATGTGGACATCGAGACCATTGTCTTCTTCTGATGTGTATTCTCGCTATATCTTTTGATAGGCCTCTGTTAGATATTGGGTGGTTGTTCCCCATTCTTGCTATACTTTAGATAGGCCTTTGTTATCATATTGCCATCCATTATCTGTTATGTATGTATCATGTTATGCATATGTATGTATGTCTAGAGATACTCGGTATTGACCCCTGGATGGTCTTATGACACTACCACTTATGATGTCTTCTTCGACGATTAGTCAGATAGATCATACCCCACCGTCAATGGTGGTATTGGGTATGCGCTCGTGGTACGATAGCATGTCACCATCAGATAGGGTGACTATAGATCTGTTATTGCAGCATACCATGACCCTTTTGGCATTTCAGGTTCCTGCAGGATTTGTAGATGGGATGCTAGAGCATTGGCTAGCCGATAGGCGTGAATTTCTCTTTGGCACCCATGAGTTGACTCTACTCTAGAGGAGTATGCCCGTTTGACGACGTCACGCCCCTAGACCGAGCGTATGCATACACATGGGCTTTTGGGAGACATGAGTAGGCGATTCATGACTCTCACCGGATTGAGGCGCAGTGGTGCGCGAGATGAGTGACATCCGCCATGTTATCTCTCAAACATTTTTCGTGGTGATGATTTGGTGCGAAGGATAGCTACTCACGACATTAAGGGATTTCAACGTGTGCCGGAGGATCATTGGCGTTCGGCCAGAGTTGATGTACTGATACTATGTGTACTGTCATACATGTACATGTTGCGGTACATGGATGAGATAGATATAGGCGTTATCATGGCGGTGAGAGCTCTAAGGGAGGGTCGTACCATTGTACCTATGACCGGCGGTAGACCTTGCGATCGTCGGTCCTCTACTATCGTATTTTACCGTCAGTGTGTTTCTGGGGAGTTTTGGTCATGTCAGTATGTGTGGTTTATGTCACATTTGCGACCAGTTGGTACCTTTAGACGACATGGGTATTGTCTCTCCCATGAGGTGGCTATGTCTTATTCCTTTCAGCCATTGGAGTGTGAAGATGCTCAGTCCTGGTCCGTATTTTTGGCAGATATCCGAGATCCATTTAGCATATTGTTGTGCTCGGGGCTTTGCTCACCATACAGCTTCATTACTCATGCTCCGCATGGATTTCCTCCTTGGTAGGGGCTTATGGGCGTGATGACTTATCATCCATTGGCCGTGATGTCGCAGTTTGACCCGGTTCCAGATTTTCATCCTTTCGAGGGGGGCGGCGGTCGGCCGCTTAGCTTCTCGATACCTCTCTCAGCCGAGGACCGATCTCGTGTACGCTTCTTTGGGATCGGCGTGAGCTAGCTGCTTCCCTGCCTATCATCCGGTTATTCCGCAGAGTACTCGCATGGATGGAGACGGAGGCTTTATCGGCTACAGCAGTATTTGCAGTACCGGAGATTGATTTAGACGGTGTAGAGCCTATAGAGGGCATTGATACCTACATCGAGGAGGATACTGCTGTTGGGTTGTCAGCATTTCTTCCAGATTCTCCTAGTACCAGTACTTTTGTGATCCAGCCCTCGGCACAGTATTTAGAGCAGAGTCTTCATCTGATGACCTTTGAGAGAGACCAGATTCGATCTATGATATCGACTGCTCTTGATGTGAGGGACGCCGCCTATTAGAGAGAGAGCGAGGCATTAGCTCGTAGAGATGCCATTGTTGAGAGCGGGATGAGGCCGAGTTAGACATGAGATGCGTTGATAGTTGAGAGGATAGTGCTATATCTCGCCGGGATGTGGCCATCATGATTGTATCGCAACGAGATCCCTTACCAATGGTATGATCGCAGAGATGAGTGCTTATATCGATGAGCATATATGGTCATCATGCAGATGGCTACAGATCTGTTGGGTCGTGTGGATATTCTTATCCAGGAGACTACAGCTTTACCTCCTTCATCTGAGAGGGATGCCATGTTGGTCTTGCTAGCTCGCATGTACCTCGATTCAGTAGATGATCTTGTATTTACCGCATGACTAGCTTAGCCATTTTGTCATGTATACAGATTCACATTGTATATATATCAAACAACATTATATATGATAGGGAAATATATTTTTGGATCACTTCCCTTTTAGATATGCCTTGCTATTTGCTTGATATTTTGCCTGCTGCTTCAGGGCTTGTGATTTTGATGAATTTTGAATTCTTCCTTGGTGGATGGACATTGAGCTGTCTTTGGATAGTTCAGAATGGATCATCGATCTATGTATATCCCTACCATCTTTGGTGTCTTGGGACATGTTTCTGAATGGAAATGTGGAGAGGAATGTGGCTTTCTCTCGAGATTGACTGCGACTACGATGGTCACCAAGATTTCTATTTAGGAGAAGCCTAGTTAATTCCACCTCTTATGGTTTATTATTGCTCTTCGAGGTATGACCGCAGCTTAGATGGTCGCCGAATCTCCTATTTGGGAGGAGTTCAGGTAATTCCATCCCTTTGGTCTGAAGCCGAATGAAATGTAGTGGATTGAAAGAGAATCCCAATACCCCGACAATGGTTTGTATTTTGGTAGGGGTGAGACCGCACTCATGAATGGCTACCTCACGTACTCCTCTTGAAGAGGAGATCAGTCTGCATAGTTGAACTCCGTGTAAGAGGTTCAACGTCAGTATATATTTGATATGGTGTAGGAATGTTTTTGGTTGTTTTTGCTTTTGCAAGGAGAAGAGGGTAGAAATGTTTTTGTTTTATTGCGACCGGGCCATGTAACATGGTTGCCTACGTGCTCCTATTGAAGAGGAGATCAGGTCGACGTAGTTCGCCCCTCAGGGCGAGAAGAAAAGCGTAATCCCATGTGCAGGTCAGAGTACGTGGAGGAGAAAGTTTAATCCTAGGTTGACGATAAACTACAGGTAGGAGAAGTTTGATCCCATGTATGGGTAGACAAACTGCGAACGCAAGAGGTTCAATCCGCGGTGGGATGACCTAAGTTGTATGAGCGCAAAGGAGAAAGCCAGGCTGCTGGCTTAAAGAGTATGTTTCCTTGAGGGGCAAAGTGTAGCAAGTTGTAGGTGGTAAAGGGTTAAAGAACCAGAATGACTGGTGACCTGATGATGATGCACTGTGGTGTTTCTTTGGTTACTTCGGATATAATACCGCTTTCATGGTGTCTGAGTTGATGAGTTGTGGAAATTCATCGCCGTCCATTTCTTGTAATCTGAGAGCGCCTCCTGTCAATACTTCTTTGACAATAAACGGGCCTTCCCAGTTAGGAGCGAATTTTCCTTTGTCCTGATCTTGATTGTCAAGAATCTTCTTCAGAACCAAGTCATGTTGTTTAAATTGCCGTAGCCGGACTTTTTTGTTGTAGGATTTGGCAACCCTTTGCTGGTATAGCTGACCATGGAAGATAGCCGCGGTTCGCCTTTCGTCTATCAGAGACAATTGGTGATACCTGTCTTGTACCCATTGGTTTTCATCCAGCTGAGCGTCGATCAACACTCTAAGAGATTCCATCTCAACTTCTATGGAGAGCACTGCTTCCATCCCATAGGTTAAAGTGTAGGGGTTGCCCCGATTAAAAGTCACGCATTCTTGATTCAGAGGCTAACAAAGTAAGAGGCAACAGGTTAGGTCAATCTTTGTGGTTGGCTGACATCTTTTCCATAATCTTCTTGATATTTTTGTTAGCTGCTTCAACATCATCGTTCATCTTCGGACGATAGATGACAGAGTTAAGATGTTTGATGTGGAATTTACTGCATAACTCCTCCATCATTTTGTTGTTGAGGTTTTTGGTATTGTCTGACACAATCACCTCTAGTTGTCCATATCGACAAACGAAATTGTTTATGATGAAAGCAATGATGACTTCTTCTTGACGACCGGGAAGGAGGTCGCTTCTACCCACTTGGTGAAGTAGTCGATCATGGTGAAGATAAATCGGTGACCATTACTGGCTTTAGGCTCAATGGGCCCAATAACGTCCATTCCCCACATTAAGAAGGGCCAAGGCGAACTCATATTGTGGAGCTCCCGGGGAGGGGCGTGTATAGCATTCCCATGAATCTGGCACTGATAGCATCTTTTGACGTGGTCATGGCAATCAGCCTTGAGAGATAGCCAATAATGTCCCATCCTGAGGACTTTCTTGACAAGGAGGGGGCCACTCATGTGGGGGCCACAGACTCTGCCATGGATTTCATCCATAAGCCTTTGGGCTTGATCTTTGTCTAGACACCTGAGGAGACCTAGTCCTGCATCTCTTTTATAGAGTGCATCTCCACTCAAGTAGAACTTCATAGCAAGTCGATGGATCCGCCTTTTCTCAGTCAGGCTCGCCTCAGCGGGTGTAGATCCATCTAGCAGATATTCCTTGATATGCTGATACCAAGGAGGTTGGATGGGAGGTAGCTCATCCGATACTTCTCCAACGTAATTCCCATAGGTGGGCCCTTGTGTGGAAATTGTGATGCTTGGCAAGTGTTCCTTGTCGATATGCACGAATCAAGGAGGCCAAAGTTGCTAATGCGTCTTAAAATCATTCCTATTACGAGGAATGTGTAGAAAGGAGATTTCTTGAACTCCAAAGCCATCTTCAAACCTCGCCGATGGCTCTCACCGCAGTGTACCGTAGGTGGGTCGGGTCGACCTCTTGGTTCGATCTTGGTCGGGTCGTCTCAAAATACGTGCACTCAAGCACTGTAATGTCCACTCGGATTTTGAGAAGTGCAATCCGGGCATCCGTTTTGAGGTATTCAGGACCTATTTCGGACCGCCGTTGTCGAGAGTTGTACGATGGCATGGGATTAGAGTTTGTACAAAGTCTTTAAAGATGGGACGATGCTCTCTAGTCTTCAAGCTTCAACTTTCATTCGTTACCCCGCACAATAGTCACTCGGGATTGGTTAGCCTTGTGGGACATTGTTGCGTAGAGACGAGACGTGGCATCTTGTTGGACGAGATGGCGATGTTTCCCCTCACCGGTGTTACTGCCGGATTGGGCCGATAAGCAGACGTTGCTCGAGACTTCACCGAGATTGAAGCTATTTGCATTTTTGAAGATCCTCATTGTCATCTTTGAGGTGTGCCCTGTCTTCCGATGTGATTACCGTGTGTTGTACAAGTGTATTTCGTTGTGAGTGCCAAGATTGAAGGCGATGGCATTTGAAACAAGCATTTTTAAGGGTTATCTCGGCGCATTCCTTGGGGTTATCACCAAGGTTGGTGGCTATTCCCATGGTTGGGACTGAGACTGGATACCTCGGGATTATCTCCGAGATTAATCGGTCTTCTCCGATGTGTGTTCTCGTATTGTATCTGCAGGTCTCGGGGTTAAATCTGAGGTTGAAACCGTTACTTCCAGATTACGATCCGGGGTTAATGCTGAACTTCCGGTAGTATCCGATGTGGATGTGGATTGTCTTTCACGGTTCTCTCTTAAAAGACAAATCTGTCCTCCTGTAATGTTAGTAACATTACTACAGAAAATTTTGAGTGTCTACATTTGCCAAGCGATTCTCTGGTTGATTCCATGCGGCTGGTATTCCCTGCTGCATCGCAAAGTTTTGCATTGGGTCTTGCTGTTGTCCCTCAGCATTGTTGACAGATTCCTCTGCCCTTTGATTTCGAATTTGACGTCTTGGCGGCATTATCTGATTACATAAAATCATAAATTTAACTTACATTCTAAACCTTATTGTATAATTTTAATACGTAACACAAAGTTTTACACAAAACTTATTCCATTAATGAAACATTGATTCGTATTCATCAATTCAAAGTACTTTACATAACATAACACATACTGCTATCCCTTCGTGACCACAAAAGTCGGGAATTACTATAATAACTTATACAAAAGTTTGAGAATAATACATTACACCCTTACATTATCAAACACACATAATCAACTACTAATCCTACTAATTTCCTAAGTCACGGTCGTTCCTCTTTCTTTTTCCCTTCCTTGCTCGGAGCTGCACACGATTTGTTGCTTCCGGCTCCCATTTGATTAATTTTGGATTTTAAGCTTATCTTGTTCTTCCATAGTTTCTATTAACGCCTTTTCGCAATTGGTTATTTAGTAGCTTTTCTATTTTCCATGACTTTTCTAGAGAAGAAACCTTGTTTTCAGATTACGTACTTGATTGATGCTTGATCACTCCAACTTTAGTGTACGAATCACTATCTCGTTAGTTCCACCATTTAGGATCCGGTACTATGTTTTCCAATACCACCACCTCATTAAGGTTATTCGCACTATGAGCCTCTATTTCACTTTTTGGCTTTGATATCGGCTCCTTCTTTACGATCGAGAGAGTATCCTAATTCTTTCCACACGACATCTACACACAACTTATATTGATTAGTAAATAATATATACACACAGCAAACAATAGTTTTATAAGAGTTATCTTTTATTTTGTTCAACGATGAACTTATTCAATTCATCTCCTTTTAAACTCTGTATGAGTTATCTGTATTTTCAACGTTTCTCTCTGTTCTAAGGTTATAGCCTAAGGTCGATCCTACCTAAGGTTTCTAACCCTAAAGCTTTGATACCAACCTGTGACACCCCCAAATTCGGGTACTTGAAACCCGAACTCGGTGCTTCACGATACCATTTCTATAAGCTGAATAATGCTAATAATAATAACAATAATATAAAGTTTAAACTTAATTTACATATGCATCAAATTTTACTCCCAGGTACGAGACCTTTAAACATTCATTATATCATAGATAATAAGTATCATTGTCTTAATAAACTATATCTATTACACAACATATTATAAATCTCATTAAATATGACTTTGATTTCCCCTTGTTCTTGCTTGAGCCTTCAGGTTGATCATACTTAACTGAAAACATTTAAATTTAAAGCAAGAATGAGCATTGGATTGCCTTGAGAAGTAATAACAACAATATATATTAGTTTGAAAGGATTAAATGTTTTTTTGAAAGACACTTCTACAACGAATCAACAGGTTGTGAAGTAAAAGTTTGAACCAATAATAACAACATATCACTTCCATATCAAATCTTTGAAACTACATGGACTATATATCCGAGATCACCAACATACTATGAACATTGTTTTCTATTTTGAAAAGGTTAAACAAAACTTCATCTCGTAAAACCGTCAAAACTTACAGACGCACGGGGGTGATCAAATTTCATTATGCCCTGTATTGATCAATACTACATGCAAGAATGATATTATCGTTCACTCTATCCACCTTAGGTGCACAAAAGTTTTCCCATATTCGGGATGTTCATACTTAGTCGGGAATCCAAACCAAAACAATATGGTTGGATACAATAACGTTCTATCTTGTTCAACAATATTTTTATGTCTAGCTGAATCAAATAGCTTAGACGGCTTTTAAGTCAATGTATACATACTTGAAATCAATAAGTATGTATCAACATATGATCAAATACAATGGTTATCCAAGTGGGGACACTTGTCAACCCTATATACGAATTAACGAACAGAATAAATATCTAAATTATACAATAATACAATGATCGGATAATGTAAGAACTCGTATGAATACAAAGATTGGATACATAATCAATAATAATAGAGTTAATAATCTAGCACAATAATAATATAGTTCTGAAACTTTCTTACTCATGTCCATTGCATAAAGTAAATGCAATAGTAGGATACTTGCACAATGTAAATAATAGATCAGATACTTGCTCAATAATAATTAGAGTAAGTTTATGAAACTTGCATAACATGATATACCTGTTTGCACGAAATAAAAGTAGTGCATAAGGTTTAGATACTTTGCAATGAGTTCTTACTTACAATTATTATAACTTAGATTAATCTTTTATACAGCGACCTATCAGTAATAAGATCATTCGTTCGATTAGAATAATATATCGTAACACATAATACTGCTAATTGCAGTCAACATATAACCTAATCACATTGTCACATATATTTAACAGTCATTGGATCATAAACAGACACATATCTAGTCAATTTATCTAAGTCCAGATCAATTTACGAAATATTTCTATATATAAAGCGGCTTTATCGTAAATTATCGAGTCTAAAACTCTAATCTATAGTTCAATATTCGTTTAGATATTTTAAATATCATCATATTATTTTTCATAACCTTATAATAATTTTAAAATAATTATTATACTTTATCATGAATTTTCAAACTTTGAAATCATTATTAAATGATTTAAATATTAACTAATTCTATTATCATTAATATTTAATTAATATTAAACTATTAATAAAACTATTGCCAAACTATTAAAGATATTTATAATAACTCAAAATATTTTTAAAGTATTAATATTACCTTTAAATAATTTTTAAATCAATAAAACCATTTTAAAACTATTTATTTAATATAATTATTAAATAAACTTAATATCATTAATATTAAATTATTATCGAGTAATATTGATTTATTAATGAAATTATCCTTTAAATATTAAAAGTTATGTTTTATAACTTAAAATATCTTTAAACACTTTATTTTCCTTTAAAAATGATTTTTCTAATATTAAAATCATTTTACATTACTTTATCTAATATAATTATTATATGAATCTAATATCCTTAATATTAAAATATTAATATTTTTCATGATAAAATATCAAAAGTTATATTTTATAACTTAAAATATTTTTATAATCTCTAAATCATTTTTATATAAATTTTAAATCATTAATTCTATTTTTCATCATTTATTTAATATCTTTATTAAATAACTTAATCATCGTTAATATCTAATTAATAATGAAAATCATCACAAAATATTAAAAATTATAGAAAATAACTTAAAATATCTTTTTATATCATAACCTATTTTTAAATGATTTTTCATGTATTAAAAATCATTTTAAATAATGTATTTAATATTATACTTAGATAAATACTTTTTATATCCCAAAAATATTAAATATTCATGAAATATACTTAAAATAATTAAAAACTATTTTTAGGACTTTAGAATAATTTTTAGTAATTTATTTTGTATTTTTTAATAATTAAAAACTATTTTTTTCTATTTATTTAATTAAATTAATTAAATTTTCAGAAATTAAATATATACTGTCTGTCGCTAAAGCCCTTTGGCAACAGAAACCGTCGCCTTAGGTGTTCTTGAGTTGTTCTTGGCCAAACCCAGAAACCCATGTCAGCTGACGAGATAGCTAGTTTGACCAACAATAGTTTGTAAACGGTGATTATTCTGGGCATTATCTTTCTCAGAGCTTGTAGTACTCATGCAAGACTACACGATCCAGCCACCAACAGGTTCATAACATAACATAATTGCAAGATATAGGCTCATGAACAAGCTGTCAGAGCTGTTCTTCATTTCTGGGTTACCCAGAAATGAAGAACAATTCGACTGTTCACTTTTGGTCTCCCATAACTTATGATCCCATTATTGTTTCTGTGATTTAATCTTTGCAGTAGCTAACCAACATATACATGAAGAAATATATCACATATAATCACCATAACAACCATTAACGCGTCAAATATTAATCGGTCAACCAATGTCAGAAATCACGATCATACGTTTTCTGGGTTACCCAGAAAACGGAAATCGTGATCATCTTACATGGTTTGACCGTACACTACATGAATCCTGTTATTCATTTAGATGTTCTATAAGCTTAAATATATAGAATAAACAACAAACAACAAACTTATTACAACAAAAGAAACCAAACAACTAACAACAGAAAGATCTGGGCCCATGAACTTGCTGTCAGAGCTTTCTCGGCCAGTTCATGGCTGCCCAGATTTCCACCAGTCAATTCCGGTCAACGTGGTTTGACCACGAATAACGTGCAATATAAAACTTATCTAGGCCTGCTTTTTAAAACAGAGTACAGATCTCATATCAGACTACAACTATAAACTTTCAAAACACAAAAATCATTAAAGATCGCAGAGATACAGGGCCTGACATTCGTTGTCATAAATCAAAACAAAAATTTTCCAGATTTTGTAAATCTTCAAATTCGAGCCTCTAGATGTTATGGATTCAACATCTAGCAACCCAGATCATCATTAGACACTACTAACAACACATTTAACATAAAAAACAACAACATCTAACACATCATCAAAGGTCAGAATACAAGCTAGGGTTTATACCTTTACTTTGATCAATCTTGATATTAGGCTACTGATTTGTTGTTGGATTTCGTAGGGCTTGATTATGTGACTGATCTAGTTTATATTTTCGTGGGTTTTGAGTTTAGAGAATATGACTATGCATTTGTGAACAATTTAGGCCATTAAGTGTACTTTCTCTCTCTTGAATCTATATGTATATTGATATGCAATGCTTTTGGCTGCTAGTAATGGTCGAGAATTGGAGTGCTATAGCTCCTAGCTAGATAATATAGGTGGTCGCCGATTTTGCAAGATTTGGCTAGCAATAATTCAACTAATGGGACAAAAGGGTATTTTGGTAATTATTTTTAATTTCAAGGGTATTCTTGTCCAATGTTATTAAGTCTAGGGTTTAATCACTAGATTTTACATCTTAAAGTTTCCCAAATAATTTCTAGGATTTGGACAATTAAAAATTAAAGTGTAATAAATTTTAATTTTAAACACACTAATTAAATTAGGGTTTTTAATAGAAATTAGGGTTTTTAATAGAAAATTAGGGTTTAAATAATTAGGGTTCCTTAACATCATTAGGGTTTCCTAATTATCATTATAATTTACTAAAACAGTAATTAGGGTTTCAAATTTTAGCAAATTAGGGTTTTCAATTAATAATTAGGGTTTCTCCTGATTACAGAAATTATATAATACACAGTAAAATTCATATAACACAAGTACTACACCGTCTCGAACTCATAACCGAGTTTAGCAATTAGGGTTTAATAATACGGCATGAGGGTTATGACCTAATTTACCATATTTGGCCCACCATTATCAATCTACACATTTACAGTACATATTTATAGCACTGAAAAATTAAAATATAATTAATATTATATTATTATTCTCATCCCTTGATAAAAATCCAAATTTAGGGTTTGGATTCCATATCTGATTTATACTTCATATACAACATCAATAATTAAGCTAAAATAATTAACTTAAATATTCTGAACAAATTCATATAATAAAATATTTATTATTATACTTTAATAATCATTTCATATATTATTTAAATAATATAAAATCATGTTTTCATGGAAAATAATTAATAAAAACATTTCTGCTTACAAAAATTAATTACTATAGGAATATAATTTGTGGTGATTAAGAATTCTAAAATTAGTTATAGGTAATAAATATATTCATATCATACATTACTTGACACATATTCTCATCATTAAAATAACAAAAAAAATTTATATGCAAAATTTCTTATTTATTTAAATAGAAAATATCGGGTTATTACACGTAGTGCATAGATGGACAGTTGTTTGGCATGATCATGACCACTGGTGATACTAACGAATATCCTTGGCCCGTAATGCATGGATAATTCGGTGATGTGGATTATTTATTGAGTTGTGTTACAAAGATAAAATATTGATGATGAACTTTTAAATAATAGAAGATAGTAGACATCATGCTTTACTTGACTCTTCTAATGGATTGCATGTTCCGCTACAGTTGTTGATCTAAATTGTTGTCTATTGTATTCTATCAATTTTTACGTTGTTGAGGACTAAGGATAATTTATTATATATTATCTTAGTTATAATATTCTTTACTAGGCTAGTTGAGCTCACCCATTTCTCTCATTGTTCTCTTCAGGAAATGAGAATATAGCTGGGGCTTGTCGGGGAATGGAGTGATGGTCCAAGATGGTGGCTATAGCAATCCTCATTATTCTATAAAATAGTATGATAATAATTGTAATGAGGACTTTATTTGAGTTTGGATATTGTTTATGAGACAATATTTGTATTGAAACTCACAGTCTATATTTTGTCGTATTCTGCACGGTAGTTCAATAGTTGTATCAATGAAGTTTGTATTTAAATTTTATACCATGTATTTGGCGACTCAAAATGGGTTGTGTAGACCTATTTTGGGGGCATCACACCTTCTCACAATTTTTTGTGAATTTTTACATGAATAAGTTGGATGTCAGCTTACCTAAATTACTTAACATGTTGAAAACTGCTGAAGGTCACTTCCCATCTAAGAAGGAACAAGTTTTAATGGTGGATGATTCTTCCAAGAAAAGGAAGAGGCCCAAGGTATCTTCTAAAAAGAGGAAAACAAGAAGGCCAAGGGCAAGGTGGAAGCTAAGGATAATAACAAACCTGATCCAACTAGCAAAGGAATATGCTTCCATTGCAACAAGTCGGGTCATTGGAATAGAAAATGCGAGAAGTTTCTCCAGGAACAAAAGCGGAAGAAGCTTGGAGAAGCTTCAACTTTCGATTAAGGTTTGTTCATGATTAAAATTAATTTTTCTGAAAGTCAAACTTCTACTTGGGTATTTGATACCCGCTGTGGTTCTCAAATATGTAATAATATCTAGGGACTAGTAAGAAGTAAAAAGCTGAACAAAGATGAGGTCGTCCTACGAGTGAGAAATGGTGCAAGGGTTGTTGCATTAGCTGTAGTGACTTAGTTTTAGCACTACTTATGGGTAAGTCCATTAGTTTAAATAATTGTTATTTTGTTCCAACACTTCATAAAAAAATTATTTCAATTTTTTTATTGGATGTGGATGGTTTTAATATTATAATAAAGAACAATAGTTGTTCTATTTATAATAATAATGTTGTGTATGGTGTTGGTAAATTGCTAAATGAACTTTACATACTTAACTTACATGAAAATATACTACAAATTGAACAAACTAAGAAAAGGAAAAGAGATGATGTTAATTATACCTTTATGTGGCACTATAAACTTGGTCATATCAATGAAACAAGATTATCCAACTTGTAAATCTTAGAGCTATCTGATTATAAATCATATCCAACTTGTAAATCTTGTCTCATGGATAAAATGACTAAATCTCATTTTAGTGAAAAAGGAGAAAGAGTTATAGAGTTGTTAGCGTTGGTACACACAAAGGTATGTGAACCTATGACAACGAATGCACGAGGAGGGTATTCATTTTTTATTACTTTCACTTATGATCATTCAAAATTCGGATATGTGTATTTAATGAAATACAAATCTGAATCGTTAGAAAAGTTCAAAGAATTCAGAAGTGAAGTAGAGAAACAAACTGACAAGAGTATTAAAATTCTTCGATAGGATCGAAGAGGGGAATACTTAAACCATGAGTTTCCCAATTATCTCAAAGAAAATTGTATAATCTCATAATAGACTTCACTAGGAACGCCACAGTTAAATGGTGTATCTGAAAGGAGAAATAAAATATTGTTGGACATGGTTCGTTCCATGATGAGTTTTACCGACCTTCCAGAATCATTCTAGGGTTATGCCCTAGAAATGACTACATATCAACTTAACAAGGTGCCTACCAAATCCGTCCGAAAGACCCCATATGAGATATGGACAGGAGAGGAAACCAAATCTTAAGTATGTTAAGACTTGGGTTTGTCCAACTTATGTCAAAAAGTTTGAGAATGATAAGCTACAGACTAGATCTGATAAGTGTAGATTTGTGGGATACCCTAAAGATACTGTAGGGTACTATTTCTATCATCCTATTGATCAAAAGGTGTTTATTGTGAAACATGTTGCCTTCTTGGAAAAGGATTTTATTCTTAAAGGGGTCAGTGGGAGTATGATATATCTTGAAGAAATTTAAGAACCACAAAAAACTACAGATCAAAGTCAGGTACCTGACCAAGTGGAAGAATCTACTATAACACAACCTATTCGTAAATCTGGAAGAGTACCAAAGATACCTGAGAGATATGGATTCATCATAGAGGATGACGATGAGGTACACATCATTATTTATGACGATCCATTGAATTACGAACAGGCTATGAATAGTAAAGACTCGGAGAAATAGATAGAAGCCATGAAATCCGAGATGGACTCCATTTATGAAAACCAATTATGGACTTTGGTTTCATCACTTGAGGATATTAAGTCTATTAGGTGCAAATGGGTTTTTAAGAGAAAGATTGGAACGGATGGCAAGGTAGAGATCTATAACGCTAGACTGGTTGCAAAAGCTTTCAAACAATAAAATCAGTTGACTATGATGAAACCATCTCACCAGTAGTTATGCTCAAGTCCATTAGGATTTTGCTTGCGGTTGCAACTTATTATAACTACAAAATATGGCAGATGGACGTGAAAATGGCCTTCCTCAATGGGAAACTTGAATAGGATGTGTATATGACACAACCAGAGGGATTTGTTTCAATGGTTGGAACAAATCAAGTCTGTAAGCTCCAACGATCCATTTATGGATTGAAGCAAGCTTCTCATATTCTCATAGGTGGAACACCCGTTTTGATGAGACAATCAAAGAGTTTGATTTTATCAAAAATAAGGATGAACCATGTGCGTACAAGAAGGTTAGTGGGAACGTTGTTTCATTCCTAGTATTATATGTTGATAATATATTTCTGATAGGGAATGATATTCCTATGCTAAAGTCGATCAAAATTTGGTTATCTAAACACTTCTCCATGAAGGACTTGGGAGAAACATCCTATATTTTGGGGATAAAGATCTATAGAGATAGATTTAAAAGGATGCTTGGCTTGTCCAAAGGAACGTACATTAAATCGATGTTAATGAAGTTTAGTATGGAAGATTCCAAGAGAGGTCTTATGTCGATGATCCATAGAATACATCTCTCCATGAAACAGGCCCCAAAGACACCTGAGGAGAGAGACCGTATGAGTAAGATTCCTTATGCTTCAGCAATAGGATCTACCATGTACGATATGATATGTACTAGACCGACTGTCACTCATGCACTTAGTGGAACAAGAGGCTATCAATTAAATCCATGAGAAGAGCACTAGAAGGCAGTGAAAAATATCCTAAAGTACTTAAGAAGAACTAATGATATATTTCTTGTCTACGGTGGGTCTAAATTGAAAATAGAGGACTACACAGACTCAAGTTTTCAAACGGACCAAGATGACAGTAAATCCGTTTTAGGGTATGTATTTACCTTAAACGACGGCGTAGTGAATTTCAAGAGTTCCAAGCAGCAAACAGTTGTTGATTCAGTGACAGAGGTAGAGTACATAGTTGCAAGTGAAGCTGCAAATAAAGTTGTTTGGATGAAGAAGTTCACAACCAAACTTTGTGTGGTTCCTACCATTAGAGGAGCAATACCTTTATTTTGTGAACACCGGAGCTGTTGCACATGCCAAGGAACTCAAGTCTCATCAGAAATTCAAACACGTGTTCCAGTGGTTTTAATTGATTAGAGAGATCATTGAAAGAGGAGATGTTGTTAGAGTTTATGCCCTAGAGGCCAATTATTTGATATAATTGCTTAACGTTTTGATATTATATTTGATTAAATAAATGAATGATTTTATTATGATTTTATTTACTGCGTTATATAAATGTTAACATAATAAAATTCCATAGAATAGTGATACAATTTATATAGTTTCAAGTATGTGACTTGAACATGAGATTATATAATTACAATTAGTATCATTGCTCTTAAATGTCCCTAGTCGAGTACCATTGTTGATAGGACAACAATGATGCATTAAGACTAGTATGTGGATTGACTGATGACCAAATCTCATTGGTCATAAATATATGAGATATTAAGTCAATGCATAGGTATGTGTTAGAGAGAACGATAATCGGATGCATCCACCATGAGAATTCTATGTGGAGCATCGAAGTGACATTAGCAATTCTCATAGTGACAATGATGTAATGGTCCTCCGACCTCAAATCACTATATTTCTACACGGAATTTATGTACTTTGATATCATCAAATGTGACCTTTAATAGGGTGGACTATAAAGGTGATTATTGGGTACATCATGAATCGTGTGAGGAATATGAGTGATCTAGATGGAATTTAACCATCTTATATATTAGGGGTGATATCCATAGGCCTCTTGATTGAGTAGGACTATAAAATGCATGGCCATGCTAAAATAGTGATTTGTTTCATATAGTCTACACATTGATCAAGAAAACTCAGATTAAATTATGAAGAGTATAACATATTCCATGACTCGAGTTTAATCTAGGATGTCAAGGTTAAAAGGATTAAATTACATTGAAACATTGGTCACGAAAAGGTTGCATCGAATCATCGATCTTATTATTACTTGGGTAGCAGTGATGCATTACTAGATGTCGCTCACTGTTTATAATTTTATAATATAATTTTAAAATTATTTCCAACGTAATAATAACCTATAGGGTCACACACAAAGAACATAATTAAAAAGAAATTAATTTAAATTGTAAGGATTTAAATATGTCAATATGATTGATAGAATTTTAAATTACGAATTTAAATTAATAAGATAATTTATATATAGGTATATTAATTAAGTAAGACTTAATTAAGATATATATATATATATATATATATAAATTTTGGATTTTATTTTAATTGGATTAGGGTTTTGATTAATTCCTATTAACTACTATATATATGATATATAGCGACCATTTTAAGGAACGATCATAAATCGACAAACCCTAGCCATTTCTTAGAGAGAGACTAGAGAAAAGTTCAAAAATCTTGTTCCTTTGGTGGCTAGTATCACGCATCTCCTTTTATTACGTAATCGATGCGACGGTTGGCGATATGTTAAATGTGGATACCGTAAAGACGTATTACCATGAGGAATTGCGTTGGAGATTCAGAGCGCATCAATTTTATTTTCACAATCGGTATAATTTCTAACCACTGAGTTAATTGATTTTCGCATGGATCCTATTTTAGGGTTTCAGAAATTGCTTTAAAATTTTAATTTTCGCTGTGCGTTTCTATTCCGAAACCCAATAGATGTCACCCTGGAGCGTGTGGACTCTCAAGACAACATTGTAGATCTATTTACTAAAGCTTTAACACAACAACAATTTGATCGTTACTTATAGAAGATGGGTATAAGATACCATGGCGATTGCTTTTAGTGCAAATGGGAGATTAAAAGTAGTATGCACACAAGCTAATCATATTTGATATGATGAAGCATATACTTTGTAACAATCTTATTCATTTAGTAATATATAAAAGAACTATTTATTAAAGACTTTTAATTTTTCTACATAGTGTTGTTATATTAGATGTGATAAACTCATAGTTTTAAAAAATACTTTTAGAATCATGATGATGATTCTGATAATGAGATCTAAATTCTTATATATTTTAAAACTAAAATAGTTCTCAATCGTTGGATTACTAAAAAGGGGATTAGTGAATCTGGATAGATTGGTACATATGTTGCTTGCTCTTTGGAAGAGAATGATCGATCTCATAATCATTTGTGTGGAGACTTTAAAGTAAGTATGTAGGTGCTTATTGGAGAATAAGTACACTGAATGTGACCCGCTAAGGGATATCTAATGGAGTTTTACTTGTCTGCCAATAGGAATTCCTTTAGTGATAGAAGTATAAGTAATACTTAAACTTGAGATCATTATAGTATCATGTGTATGATGAGTTATACTTTGACATGTCCCTTAAAACCCTAAGGGTATATCAAAGGGTATGCTTGAGTATAATAATTTATACATGGAGATAATGAATGATCAACGAAAGAATTTACCGCTTCTAATAAAAGAAGAGAATGACAACTCAATAGTCCTTGACTAAGGCAGAATGAAATTAGAAAGTAGTTTCTAATTTGTATTATTTAGAGTTGTGCATTTAAGGATTGAAATACATATAATTAAATAAAATAGGATTGGATAGTAATTATTTATCTTATATTTAATTGGGACATTGTATGTTGGAAGGAATGAATTGTACGGTAACTATTTACTCAAAGATTCTTTTATTATTAATGTTGAAATCTATATTATCTAGAAAGTTGTTCAGCGCTAAGGGGGCTTACCCTTATTGCAGAATAAATGTTATTTATTTAAATGAATTAATAGGTTAATGTATTTATTTAAATAAGATTAGAATTGTTACAATTGATTTATTAACATTCAGTTTAATATGGAGAACCTAAAGGGTCACACCATGAAAGAAAAATATTTATTTAAGAAGAAAATGACATAATCGTAATAATAAGCTAAGTGTATTTAATTTAATCTATGGTGATAGAATAGATTAAATAGCTTAATATTTATTATTTAATCTTTTGAAAATATTAAATATAAATTAAAGAGAGGAGTCTTATTATTATTACTACTATTATTATTATTAGTTTAATTCCTGAAGGAGTTTGGAAATTAATTAACAAAATTACTCTCATAAATTCTTAATAAGATTAGGAGGCTAATTAATTAAAAGAGTTTAATTAATTATTCCTTATAAGATTAGGAAGCCTAATTAATTAAAAGAGTTTAATTAATTAAAATGAAACCCTAATCCTAAATTGTTTAGGAAGGTTACCTACATCTATTAATAAAAGGAGTCTTATTATAGTTAAGGTTACACAAGTTATAAACTTTATTCTAAGAGTTGGGAGAGTACACATAATTCTATAGAGATAGAATCTAGGGTTTTGCCAAACACCCATTTTCTTAAATATTTGTTCTTCCTTGGTGGATCAACTCTAGAGGCCAAACACTTGGGTGGCTAACGTTAATCAAAGGAACGAATCAAATCTGGTGGATTCAAGTTGAACGTGAAAAGAAATTGGAGGAAAAATTATATCTGAGCAAGCTAGTTTCTACAAGGGTATGAATCTAATCTCCATCTCCTTTCTATTGAATTGATAATTAAGCACAAAGTATGATCATGGTGATGGTTTGTATGAAAATTTTAAAAAATCATTTTATCGCGCTTCCACTTCTTTTATGTGATTTGATTGGATGATTACGCTATATACAAACCTAACACCGTTAGGATATATCAAAAGGTATGCTTGAGTATAATAAGTTGTGGATGGAGATAGGTGAATGATCAACAAAGAATCTACGGCTTCTAGTAAAAGGAGAGAATGCCCTATGTGATTCGACAAACAATAATTAAGTAGTCCTTAACCAAGGCAGAATTAAATTAAAAAGTAATTTCTAATTTTCATTATTTAGAATTTTGAATTTGAGAGTCGATGTACATATAAGTAAATAAAATAAGACTTGACATTAATTTTATATCTTATATTTAATTCAGACATTGTATGATAGAAGGATTGAATTGTATGGAAATTATTCATTGAAAGGTTAGGGGTAGTGGGGTCACACCATAAAAGCAGTGGCGAACCTAGGTTAGGGACATTGAGGTCAATTGACCCCACTAAAATTTTAAGGGTAACAGAAAGAATAAAATTTTAGGGTGTTTAATAAAAATTTTAAAGTTTAAATTGAAAAATACCATCTCCGTTTTAAAATTAAAGATACATTTTGACTTTTTAAAGTCAATTTGCGAAATCCTAAAATTCAAAATTAATATGAAGTTATTTAGTTTTAACGAATTTATATCAATTCTATTTAAGTATAAGGATTTTGCCAATTGACTTTAAAAAGTCAAAATGTATATCTAATTTTATATTGGAGGTAATATTAAATTCTTCAAAGTTCATATCTTAAACTACCTTGGTCAATACAATACTTTTTGTCGCTCTGTTTCTTGTCTAGCGGCTTGGTCTAATTCTTCTCACTAGTTCGACTTTAGAGAAAATTAGATATGTTGTATTTTTTGTAAAATTTCATAAATTTAGCAATTACTTTAAGTTTTTTTTAGTAATTACTTGCGGGGAATGGAGTGATAGTCCGAGATGGTGGCTATAGTAGTCCTCACTATTTTATAAAATAGTGTGATAATAATTATAATGAGGACTCCATTTGAGTTTGGATATTGTCTACGAGATAATATTCGTGTTAAAACTCTCAACTTATGTTTTGTCGTATTTTATACGACAGTTGTATAATTAAGTTTGTATTTAAATTTTGTGCCATGTATTTGGCGACTCAGAATGGGTAGTGTATACCTATTTTGGGGGCATCACAATGACTTACTTAAGTGACAAAGATTTGAAGATTATATCTACATACGTGCTTCTAAATATGCCCAAAGTATCATCATACATTAAGTATGGATTATTATTTGTAACATCAAATATAATTTATAAGCATAATCAACTATATATTAATCCATTTTATTGTTATTTCAGTTCATTCCAAAAGAGGAAGCATATACTTCTAACCCGACTTTAACTACAACACAGTTGGAAACATTAACTAATGCTAATTTCCAACAGTGGTTTAAGCGAAGGGTGGAAGAAGAGAACATTTCTGAGCGTTTTAGAGATGTCATCCGAGGTACTTATAAAATTGTTAGTTCTTTTCCCGGCTACATCAGGAATAGATAAAGATTTAAGGTCGATGGCTTGAATAAACTCACATCAGTCAATTATAAGGTTATTGTGTTGGGAAGTTGTTACCATGATTCCGATTCTAATTACTATGGACGTTTACAGGATGTGGTTGTGCTTAATTATCCCGGGCATAAAAAGGTCGATACATTTAAGTGTCGCTAGTTTTTATACTGAAAAGGGTGTTAAAGTTGATCGCAATAGAATCGTTATAGTAGATATTAATTCAAAGCTAAAATCTGGTGACATATTCGTCTTAGACAGTCAATCGACTCAAGTGTACTACGTTCTTAATGTCGTAAATAGCAGATGCCCCTGGTATACAGTTGTCACCATGAAAACATATGCATTTGATGATACTAATATGGTTGGAAATGATGAGGCATTTCAAGAAAGATGTTAGCAATCACATGTAGGTAGTGTTAAATGATGAAGATGTGATGACAAATGATGTGGTTGACGTACCTGACGATGAGAAGGTTGAGGACGACGAGGTCATGAATGAGTACTGATGAGTGGGTAATATACCCATGAATTAAGTATTTTTTAGACTTGATATATTCTTAGTTTTGAAGTATGTTAGGATATTTTTACTTTTTTAGTTGTTATTTTGCAGGTTATGGCAAAGCAAGGGCAAAACAGGACTTTTGGCATCATTAATGGAATAATCGTAATTTCCAACATATTACTAGTGCGAGGGCACTCTTAGAAAGTTCAAACCCAGTGCTAGGGCGCTGGGCAGAAGTAGCTGTTGGGGGGATTTTTGGAAAAGAAGGAAGGGAAAATGATTTTATACTTGGAATATAATTTTTCTCAACGAGATCTAGACACAATCAAAAGTTGTAAAAGGAAAAGGGTGGACTTCTATTCAAAAGAGGATTAGAAAAATAACTGACCTAAGGGAGACCTAAAGCTATAAATAGAGAGGAAGCTTTTGATGAAAAGGATATAAACAACACATAGAGTCTTGGAGACATAACTATAGCTTGGGATTGGAGATTGCAGGGAAAGCATCACAAGGAGTTCAGATTGAAGACACTTATTGAGTTTTTTCTTCCTTCTCTTTTCAATTTGTAATTTAATTGTGATAACTTATTTGGAATTTCTTGTATTAATTTCCAGCATGAACTAATTTTATAAATAAGTCTACAATGGAACCTTTTATGCTTATGAATTGATTATCCGTATTAATCTAATTATTTATTCAAATTGAGTTGTCTATCATATTTTGTACTTATTGATTAATTGTATAATAAACGATTACCATGTTACACTAGATGAATTCGGGTGATGAAATCTAGGGTTAGAACTGAATGTGATACCATGTATTCTTAGTTATTTGTATGAGACAAATAATTAGGGTTGTGAATTGAATATGGATATCTCTTTTCACTGTATGTAACTATTTGGAATTGGTGCTTAATGAATTTGATTCTTTTGTTTTGCATATGAATATAGTATAATTAATTGAATTGAATATTTTTATTTGATCACTTGAAAAAGGGCTTATAAATACCGTGAATTCTTGTTAACAACTCAGTTGGATTTAATGATGTGATAAAATAGGTAATTGATTTATATCGCATAATTGGGGATATTGTAGTCTTAAGCCTTTTTTATCTAGATTAAATTTCTTTGTTAAAATTAGTTTTAGTTAATTTAATTTTGTTTTAATTGAAAAATCACAAAATTCGGCTGTTTAAATAAAATTAAATTGATATAAAACTAGTAGTTGGGATTTGTTAAATAGGATTCCTCGTGGGTACGACACTCTTTCTTTTCACTTTAATACTTGTTGATCGTGTATACTTGCACGTAATTGTTGATTGTGAGATCAGATAACAATTATGTATCGATGATGATAACGACGATGAAACTAATATCGATGATGATGATGAGGAAGAGACAGAATCCGAGAATGGTATCGATGTTGAATCTGACAGGGGTGATGACGTACAAACTCTAAACTTATTTCAAATTAGTAAATAATGCAATATTAATACATTATATTTAATTAATTTAAGTTCAAATTCATATGAGTTATTTTGTTATTTCAGTAGTATATTTATGGCTAGACATAGTAGTGGAGGTCGCCGTGGCGGTGGCCGATCCGAATCAGAAGAGGGTAGCCCATTTGGAGGTTCGTCTTCAATAGCTAGTAAGTTATTTGAACTTACCCTTTCAATCTACATTAGCTATATTTGAATTAATTTTTTTTATAATTATAGATGTTCTTCGTCAAAGACACCTAGGGACTAACCTCGGTATCTTCGGTCGTACACCGACAATTCCACTTTTAGTCTAAGTGGATGTCAATATGATCCAATATTTTATTTTTACTGTAGTATAATAGACCCCGTCGCTAAGGCGACCGTACATACTATCTGCCTGACGCACCTCCCGACTGGGTGCATTCGCTTCAGCCAGTACGGGCATTATGATGCCTCTTTTATGGATATTGTTTTACGGAAGTTTCACGTAAGTTAATTTTATTAAATCCTAATAATTATACGTATATAGTCGCTGCCCAATAAATTAAATGTTCCTAACTTAAACCTTTTGTTATAGACTTGTTTTAGATATGAGGAGGGCATCTCTCAAGCAGCCGGTGACGATGTTATTATTGCATATATCGTTAAGAACTATGTCGGTTGGCTGTATGAGATGAGACAGAGGGCAGCCCAGACAATTGAGCTCTAGTACTGGACCACCATCAGAGAGCATTAGCCCCGTATAGTCTTCGATTCAACATAGGAGGCTATGTATGCGCACTGGGATGCTGATGAGTTTTAGAAGAAGTCTGAGCAAGCAAAGAAGAATCGTGGCCAGCTCTGAGTCGTACACACTATTGGCTAGCTCACAATCTTTCAAGGAGGTGAAGTCGGTAAGTGTCAAGTGTTTAGTTGTTTAGTTACCAAAATCTCACATATGAATACTTAATAATTGTTTAAGGAATATATTTATTAGGCCATGGGGAGGACCTTGTTATGTACTCCACGTCACGCTTGCGTGGTGTGATGCCCCCAAATTCGGGTTCCTTAACCTCGGGTTTGGTGCTCACGATCCATCATACATATCACATCTAACTACCCATTTATTATGAATTACATCATTCATTACATAACTTAATACATAAATATTACATTATCCTAGGTTAACTAACCTTAAATTACATGCCCAAAAATATAACATAATAATTATGATTACACAATTTATTCTACTCTATCGCCTTCACTTTGCCTTTATTCTTCTTAGATCCTTCGGTTACCTCAACTTTAGCTGAAATAATTTATTTAAAGCAAGGGTGAGCAACGAGTTTGCTCGGCAAGTTAAAGCATACAATAAAGGATATATATCATGAAAAGAAGAGTCTAACTTTTATAGAACTTCAACAATATTCAAAAGATTTTGAAGTAGCTAAATAATAAATCATTCTCAATAATAAGAATTTTCTTGAATTCCATGTTGGATAACATATCAAGGATGAAAGAGTAAAATTCTTTCAAAGATTTAATAATATTCAATTGATTAAAAAGAATTATCAATACTACAATAATATTCAACATAGTGGGATATTCCCAGAGTTCATGTTGAGTGATCACCAATGGATCATGAACTAATAGAGGAATCATTAGTTATTAAAACTAAATTACCTCAAGAATATAAGTTAGTTATAAAAACTAATTATACTCCTTTGCGAGTACTTTGAAGTGATCAGCTCTATTGTACCCTATATTATGCATAATACTCAAAAATAACGCAATAGTCGGATGTCTGAAAATAAAGTTCCCCTTTTTATTTGGGTTGTTCATCTCAGTCTTACATCATAAGTTCGTACCACAACAATATGGTTTGGATTATTTTTAAAGAAATACTATGATTTCAACATATAATATCCATATTGATCTAGCCGAAATAAATGACATAGATCTTCTAATAAAATAGAACGTTTCATGTTTTAAAAAATATTAGTCTCGCCAAAACAAATAGCCGAGGCATGGCTCGTAAACAGTTCAAATTAATCGAACATGAATCAATTGCACTATTTGTGAATAACAATAATCATTATGGATGTGAATAACTAGCAATAATTATCCACTAACATGCTTGAAAGATAATATCTCGAGTTTGAGTTAAGGAACTTACTTTGGTCGTTGACTACTGCTACACAATTTAATTTAACTTCGTCTGAAAGACATATCATTAATAATATTGATCTCTCAATTAGAATAATACATCATGGCACATAATACTACTATTTAAAGTCATTATACAACCAAAATACATTATCACGTATTCATAACAGTCATTAGAACATATAAAAACAATTATCAAGTCAAACTATTTCAGTCTGATTTGCTTTTGGTATTAATTCGACGTCCTAATTGCTTTATCGAATAAATATCGAGTTTAATTTTCAATAAAACTCTATTTAAAAGCTTCAATATTATTTTAAATAATTTAATTATCATTATAATATTTTTCGGAAGCTCATAATAATTTTTATCATTTATAATGATTTTTCAAACACTAATACCATTTTTAAATTATTTAATTACTAAATAATTTCATTATCATTAATATTTAAATAATTTAAAATATTAATGGAATCCATGTTAAAATATTAAAAGTTATTTATAATAATTGAAAATAATTTTAAAACTTTAATATCACCTTTAAATGATTTTTAAAACATTAAAATCACTTTTAAATAATTATCATTAATATTAAGATATTAATGAAATTTGTGTCAAAATATTAAAAGTCGTTATTATAACTTCAATTTTTTTTAAAAAACATTTATATCATTTTTAAAACATAATTTTTTTTAAAACAATTTATTTAATAAAATTATTAAATAAATTTATTCATTGATAATTAAATAAATTAAAATATTAATGAAATTTATGTCAAAATATTAAAAGTTAATTTTAAAACTTTAAATAATTTTAAAACTTAATTTTAAATTATTAATAATTATTTAATATTTATTTCTATTTATTAAAATTAATTTTATTTAAAACTGTCGTTGTAAGTCTACAACGATAGAAACCATCGCTATAATTATTCTTCATTGGTCAATGCTTTGAGGCTTGTTTTGACTAGCTGTAATTTCCATTTGATTTTGTTTCTGGGCATGAGGGTGTATCATTGTTGTAGTATTAATGTAATACAACAAGTATATAACAAGTTTGGGATCTAACTATATCATATCAGGAAGTTATTTGATGATCAAACTGCCTATCTAAGATGTTCTTCATTTCTAGAATTTCCAGAAATGAAGTCAGTGTTGGTCAACCCACTTTGAGCTTTAATAACTTTGATTCTATGTGTTATCTAAGTGATCCAGTGTCACACTCTTGTACTAGACATGTCAGGCTATAAAAGTGTAACACTGGCTTAGCCTAACAACATCACAAATGCAAGATCTAGCTTTGGTTAAGCGACTTTGTCGAGTCATTTTCCGCTTTTTGGAATTTTAAAAGCAGAATTTATGCTTGGTCAACCAATTTTGACCATTAATAACTTGGATCCTGTTTATGATTTAAGTGTTCTATTGTCAGGGTTTTGTAGTCCATATGTCATGGTATAAAAGTCATACACTTAGACAAGCTAACAACATAACATAAAGAAGATCAAAGCCATACAAAATCTTGTCAGACAGTTTATGGGTTTTCCAGAACCTATTTCCTATAACTGGTCAACTAGGTTTGACCATGAATAACTTGAAATCTAGAAATGATACAGACATGATTCCACTTCCAGTTTGCTCTCCTCATGTCATACTATAACAAGGTTACACTTAACAGATCTAACAATTAACAGGTTAGGATGTAGACGCTCTGACAATTGACTATCAGACCTCATTTTTAGACTTTTGGACAGTTTACTTGAAATTTCATTTTCATGCATTTAAATGATATGGATCCATAATTTAACAACCCAGATCACTAAATAACACAACATACAACATATGTAAACACAAAAACAAAAATTCTACCTAAGCATACAATATCTACCTTAGGGTTAGGGTTTATACCTTCTTGAGCAACTTTTTGATTTTCCCTTTTTGATATGATTTTAGATGGTTTATGGGGTGGATTTGGCTTAACGTATGACTGAGTTTCACTCTAAAATTCGTGGGCTTGGAGAATGGAAGGCTTGACTATAGATAAAAGGTAAAGTGGGGGTTTCTTTAAACTCTAATCCCTTTTTGACAACTAAGCTTTGATCCAATGGTTTGATTTGTTGTTAGGTGTCCTGTATGGTTGATTTACTTGTATTTTAAGCACATGGCATATCTCCCTTGATGACTCGCCAAGATTTGGTTTTATCACCTTACTAAAAATAAGTACAAGGGTATTTTAGTCATTTCACATCCAAAGGGGTAATTTGGTTATTTCACAAATAATTTTGAAGGGTAGTTTGTTCATTTCATATTCTTCCTTTAAATGGTTGCCAGAAATGGTTGCACCAACTCAACGGAAAAAT
The DNA here is from genome assembly GCA_020205605.1 of Panax ginseng. Classification (NCBI taxonomy): domain Eukaryota; kingdom Viridiplantae; phylum Streptophyta; class Magnoliopsida; order Apiales; family Araliaceae; genus Panax; species Panax ginseng. Next base: position 37,556,207 of record CM035150.1, on the reverse strand, counting down.
GGCTTGCACATAGACCTAGTGATGTGACACTGTTTAACTGGTCTTGTAAAACCGAAATTAGTTAGGGTCCGGGGGCTTGATTATGCTGAGGGAAGGTGTTAGGCACCCCCCCGACATCTGTGATAACACGGTTACCACCACTTTTTAATTTAAACTGTTATCTGAATGTGTGTGTGTAGGTCTATGTTCAGTTTTTTGAAAGTAGTATTATGCCTCGTTTGCACCTATATACAAAGGGTTTGAATTTTGTATAAAAGTTCAATTTTAACGAGATATGGCAATGATGTTTGTCAGGTTTTTGATCAAAACCTTATGCTCAATATTAATTGAGGCCTTCAATACTTTAATTTTTGTTAGTGTTCGGCTAGATTGCTTTTATTTTCGAGATGCGAAGCATCTTCGAGAAAATAAGATACATAGCAATGTCGAACTCCTTGTGGGCATGAGAGCCATCTAAGGAAATTTAGACACCGTGAATAATTTACAAGCTGGCTGCAGCTGAAAATGTCCATCACGACAATCGAATCTATATTCAGGAACTGAATCTGTGATCACATGATTCCTAGGCTCACATGATGATTCAATATGTACAAAATCTAGAAAATGAATTAGATTTGAATAATTCTAAGCATTCCAGCTTCAAGGATTCTAGTTTAGTCACCATGAACCGGTTAAAGTGAGAAATAGCCAGATTTAGGCAATTCTAGCATGCAGGCTGATAAACAGTTATATATATATATATATATATATATTGTTATCAAACTCTATTTTATTAAGCCTAGATTTACATCCGGTGCGTTTACCGCTTATATATATATGTATATATATATATAAGTAGTAAACGCTCCGGATATAAATCCAGGCTTAATCAAATAGAGTTTGATAAAAATATATATAGAAGTACTTATATATATATAAAAAACAGTAAACGCTTTGAATATTATATTCGGGCTCAATCGAAGCATAGTTTGATAATAATATATATAGGTATATATATATAAAAGCAATAAAAATCGCGGATCGACGATCCAAGCATACACACACAACACGACTCTCAACGTGAATAAGTATGTGTGGAGGAAAGAAGTGAGAAAAAGCTTAAAAATCTGAGGTGTCTTACAGTGGGCTGCCAAGAAGACTTTAGATAGCTTCTGATGAATGAATACTCGGTTTCCACCGGTGAAATTGCCATATGTTGTGAAAAACAAGCTTACAAATGTTTAAGAAAAGAAGCACTAAGTTTAGATCACTATAGAAGTGTGTACAAAGTGAAATGCACATGGCTTCCTCGCCTTTTTTCTCTTCAAAATGGCCACCCCAAGCCCTCTATTTATAGAGGGGGGGGAGACACAGGTCCACTTGCGGCTACTCGGGGTGCCCCGGGCTCTGTGGGTCATGCTATCTCAAAGTACGTACACACATGCAACGTGTTGTCCACTTTAACCTTCATAACTTTCAATCCGGGCATCCGATTAAGGCATATAATACCTTTCCAGAATGATATTGTCGAGAGCTAAAAAATGACATGGGATAAGAGGCTGTACGAAGTTGGGAAGATGGATCCATGACCAGATCTTCAGGTCTTCAAATTCTATTCGGTGTGTTGTCTTGTGTAGTAGTCACTCGAGATTTTGAGCTATGGTTCTTGTAGGACACTTCTGTATAGAATGTGGTATGACATGGTGTTGAGATGGAATGAGTGTAGCATCGAGGTGGCAAAATGATGATTTTGCCTCTCACCAAGGTTATCTATGGCTTTGGGCTGATTTAGCAGTAGTTGCTCAGGGTTATCTCTGAGATTGGGCTGATGTGAGTATTGAATGTCCTCAAGGTTGTCTCTGAGGTGTGCCTGAACTCCCGAGGTTATCTTTGGGGTTGGAATTGAGTGCCTCGGGGTTATCTCTGAGGTTGAAACTGACTTCTCCGGGGTTATCTCTGGAACTGGAACTGCATCCCTCGGGGTTATCTCCGAGTTAGAATTGATTCTCCCAGGGTTGTCTCTGGGATTTGAACTGAGTATCTCGGAGTTGTCTATGAAATGGAAAATTGAGTATCCCGGAGTTGTCTTCGAGATTAAGCTGATCTGACTTCTAGGGTTATCTCTAGAAGATGATTTTGCCCTCCTGCAAGGTTAGTAACAGGAATGCAAAATTTCGAGTGTCTACAGATGCCCCTCTTTCTCATATTCATGCAATGTAATGACATGCATATGATAAAGAATACTAGACACTAGAAATGTGATAGGATAATCATGATGCAATGTAATGCAGTATGATGCAAATGCATGCTGATTGTGGTTTGTTGGACCATTTTCCAATGGAATGTGATGACTGTCTGCTCCCACGACTTTTGTTCGGGACTGGAGTAATGATCCTGATGAAATGCTTGGATGTTTACTCCAAAGCTCACAGGAATCTTTGTGAACATTGGGGTTATCACCAAAGTCCTTAATCTTTGGTACAAACTTCCCACTGAGAATGTATCTCTCATGTACGAGAGACTCATGGGGAGTTATTCTCTGCCTGATGAAGATTTGTATAATAGATTCCATTATCGGTTCTCCCCGATGAGAATGGCCCGGTTTGTATCTCCAGGTATTTCCAATGCTCTGTGAGAGTTACTACCAAAAGTTTGTGTTATGAGGGTTGCCTAACCCTCATTGAAATGTACTTCAATGGATACCATCAACGGATCATCTCCGATGCTTCGCTGTGTTTAATTGCCAATGGCTGATAATGTCAAGGCTACTTGACCTTCGCTGAAATGTGCTTCAATAGCTGAGTTCATCGGATCACCTCTGATGTTTTGCTGGATTTAATTTCCAACGGCTGATAATGTCAAGGTTGCTTGACCTTCGTTGAAATGTACTTCAATGGCTGAACATCATCAGACCACCCCCGATTCTTCGCTGGATTTAATTACCAACGACCGATAATGTCAAGGTTTCTTGACCTTCGTTGAAATGTGTTTCAACGGTTGAAGTTGTATGAAGTCTTCGCTGGGGAAAGGTTTTTGATGAAAGGAATGACGATTGGAGTTACGACCCCAAACTGACGGGATTGGTCCTTTACAAGGTATTACAAGTGTAGTTTGCAATAGTTGTGATCATTGGTGTTGTGAACCATGTGTTTGGGCGAATACCAATGAGTGATGTGTAGACCCGCAGTTTGATCTCTGAAAATCAGGATTTCAGGCTTTTTCGCTCAATTGCGTAACGTCTTTTTCCTTGATTTGACTTTCAGCTTGTGGGACCTCCTTTGTAACTCAAATTGGATCAAGCCGGAGGGGTGGGACCCACCTAGGACAGCCACAGATGGACATGCGATAGCCGCAGATACACTTGCGATCATCCGTGGGTGGTATTTGATGGCTATTTCCCTTTCACAAGTTATTTTCAAGTCAAGCCACATAAAGAATCTGAGAGTTCTTCTTCAGATCTACTGAGTTTGGGCTGTTTTCTGCAAAATTTGTTACCGTACAAGTGTTCTACACTATCTTGATAACGTATGCATGTCATCTTTTCCAGTTTTTGTCTGTTGGAAAATGAGTTATCACATGAAATGCTTCTAAACACATAGTAGTGAATATGCATGCTCATATGACTTGATAAAAATTATTCAACATAGTAAATGTTAGTATTTAACCATGCTGAACATAATGATGTGAAAAAATTTGACTTTTGAAATAGTCAAATTGGCACCTTTTTCTGCTATTTGTTATCCTATTTGAGGACAAATGAGCAAAGGTTGTAAAGCAAAGTAACCCTAGAAATTAGACTACCCTTACGGATTATGACTTTGACATTTTTATACATATAGGATGTTTATCAGTGTGGATCGGTGCACTACTGAATGGCCACCTAGTCATGCCTACATGCATATGGATAGTCCTTTTTACAAAGGAGACTCTGGTGAAATTTTTCCATGAGCCTAGGCATTGAATAGACATGCATTTTTTACTTTACTATAGTCGTATGTTAAAGTAATACATGCATGCATATAGGAATAAAATGCATTTAAAAAAAGCTCTAGGTTAGAATTTACCACACCCTTTCTGAAGTGATTTGGAGACTTGTGTCCAGATTTACCACACCCTCTGGTTGTCCATATCGACAAATGACATTATTTCTGATGAAACCAATGATAACTTCTTTAGTAACCTTAGGGGACAAGGTTTCTTCTACCTACTTGGTGAATTAGTCGATCATGGTGAGATAACCCGATGCCCGTTACTGGCTTTGGACTCGATGGGCCTGATCACGTCCATTCCCCACATTGAGAAGGGCCAGGGCGAACTCATATTGTGGAGCTCCCTTGGAGGGGCGTGGATAGCATTCCCATGAATTTGGTATTGGTAACATATCTTGACGTGATCATCATAGTCAACCTTGAGAGAGAGCCAGTAATGCCCTGTTCTTAGGATTTTCTTGACAAGTAGAGGGCCGCTCATGTGTGGGCCACATACTCCACCATGGATTTCATCCATGAGCCTTTGAGCTTGGTCTTTTTCTAGACATCTGAGGAGACCTAATCTTGCATCTCTTTTGTAGAGTGCGTCTCTGCTCAGGTAGAACTTCATAGCTATTCGATGGTTCCACTTTCTTTCAGCATGACTCACCTCAACGTATATAGATCCATCTCGTAGATATTCCTTGGATGGAAGGCAGTTCATCCGATACTTCTCCAATGTAGTTTCCATAGGCTGGTGCCTTTTGCCGAAAAAATGTGATGCTTGTCATGTTTTCCTTGTCAAGTATGTTGATCAAGGATGCCAAAGTTGCCAGCGCATCCGCAATATCATTCATATTCCAAGGAATATGGAGGAAGGATATCTCTTCAAATGCCGAAGCCATCTGTATCATCTGCCGATGGTAAGGTAGAAAATGTAGCTCTTAAATGTGATATATCCCAGTGGTTTGTCTGATTACCAATTCAGAATCTCCAAAGACAGTTAACCGTTCGATGCCCATGGATTGGGCTAGTTTCAGTCCCATGATACAACCTTCATACTCAGCTGTGTTGTTGGTGCAGGCAAACTGCAATTTAATGGCAACATGATATTTCTCCCCCATAATGGATACTAGAACTTCTCCAGCTCAAGAACCTTCCATGTTTACAGCTCCATCAAAATACATCTTCCATAGTTGGCGTGTATCGTCCTGATAGTGTTGTTGAATTGTCAATATCCCTTCATCGGGGAAGTATATTTCCAAGGGTTTGAAGTCCCCTGAAGGTGCGACGGCCAGTTGATCCGCAATTCCTTGATCTTTGATGGATTTTTGAGTCATGTAGACGATGTCAAATTGTTGTAGGATCATCCACATAGATTTCTATCTCTTAGTGCATTAGATCATGGAAAAGAGCCATCATGGCTCACTGATAGGTAGCTCCGACATTGATGAGGCCAAATGACAACCATCTGTGGCAAAAGGTTCCCCAAGGAGTGATGAATGCAGTTTTCTCACGATCCTCTTCAGCAACCATGATTTGATGGTACCCCGCAAAGCAATCAACAGATGAGTACATGTCATATTGAGTTGTATTGTCAATGAGTACTGTGGTGATAACAGGATATTATGGCCTGAATGTAAATATAATTGTCTTTGGTGCAACCACTTTCAAAGGGTTTTCAACACCTTTGAGTTGAATTGGTTGAATTATAAGTGGTGTGGCAGCCAACTATCCCTCAATAGATATAACTGCTACAACTTCCTTCCATCTTGGAGGAAATGTGTTCCCACTCTCAGATGATACAATGTCGTTATCTGCCATTTACAGGTCACCACTATCAATCATGTTCTGAATAAGATGGCGGAGTGCCCAATATTCTTCAGTGTTGTGACCGCAAGAGTGGGAGTGGAATTGACACACTCAATTATCATCAAACATCTTTGAGTGTGGGTTGATTGGAGGTAGAAGTCCTGTGATTTTTCTTTCATTAATCATTATTTGTAATATTTCTTCCAGCGGTTGGCCTAAATAGGTGAATTCCCTTTTGCTGGCGAAGTCCCGATAGGCTTTAGCTTTTGCTCATTTTGCAATCTTATCCTCCAGTGTTTCATTTTCTGGAGTAAGTGGTAGAGGATTTGTAATGAGAGGAAGGAGGCTAGCATGCTTCTGACTGAACAATTGACGTGTGACTTTATGTTGATGAACCACCAGTTCTGCCAATTGATTGACTTGTTCACCAAGAGCTTCTATCTCCCGTTTCATCATGAACTGGAACTGTGAATAATCCCATCTGTCAGAATTATCCTTGCTAAATTGGGATGAACCACCCACATAGTTGGAGCTTTGTCCACTACTCCAGTTAATGATATTAACCTCCTCTTCCTTGTGTTGAGGGAGAGGGTTGTCTTGAACGTGAGGTTGGTCGGGTTTGGTCACCACAATCTCACTATTTTCAATTAAATCCTGGATTTTATGCTTAAGGGTCCAATAATCCAAAGTGTCATGGTCTGGAGCTCCAGCATGGTAAGCACACTTCTTGCTTGCATTATAACCTTTTCCACTCGGATTGGCTGGTGGAAGGAGATGGGTATTTTTCTTCGGAGCTATCAGAAGTTTGAGAATGTTTTCGAGTGAATCCCCTAAGGGTGTGAACACTCTTGTACGTCTAACTTCCTCACTTTTTGGCAATGGAGGGTTTGAAGACTGAGCTTGAAAAGGGGAATAGTTTCTCCTTTGAATAGGCATGTTTTGATTGCCTTTTTATCCTTGCAGTATCAAGGAGACACCCTCTTATTTATTCTTATGGACCCTCCGGGGGTTGTTTCCAAAACTACTAGACTGGATGTGTTCAGCTACAATTTTTAGAGCAGTAAGGTCTTGAATCTTCCCTGATTTCAATCCCATTTCTCCGTGTTTGATCATTTTAGAGAATGGTTTGCCTATGCCAACTAAGACCCACTCATAAAAGGGAGCTTCTTGAATGTCTATGAAGGTCATCACCATTTCAGACTCAATCATAGATGGAATAACTTGAGCAGCCAGATGCCTCCATCTTTGGACATACTCCCTGAATGATTCATTGACTTTTTTCTTGACCTTGGTAATTTGATACCGATCTGGAGCCATCTGAGTTTGAAAGCTATATTGACTGAGGAAAGCATGGGCTAACTCCTCCCAACTATGAATTTTTGACAGTGTCAAACAGTAAAGACTGTTAAAATTGAGTGAGTTTCACTATTACTTTCTTATGTGGTTCATGGACTGATATGATATAATTTTTAGCGAACTGGCGATATAGCTCTCTTGCTATTTTTGGTAGTTGAGTAGTCGCTTCACGATTTGCATGAAAGATGATAGTATTGAAGGCATATATGATACTTTGATGAAGCACGGGATGAGCGAACAACGATGTGAGCAAATACTACATATAGAGCATATATGATAGTTTAGTATATATTTTGTGGATGTAGTAATTTGAATTACACGAATGGTATTATTGGAATGTATTTTGAATGGTTGATACATTTTGGCTTTAAATTTAAATGAGAATTTAGACCTTTTAGCATTAGCATATTGCAGGTGCATTGGTAATGTAGGCAAACCAACTTTTTTTTTAATCTACAACATTTTAAAAAAGTTGTGTAATCATACATTTTACAACATTTTTATCCAAAAAACGTTGTGGAATTATACCTTCTACAACATTTTTAAGCATCTGCTAATTTTTGGAAAAGAAATTTACAACGTTTTTTTCCTAAAAAACGTTGAGTATTGTGCTTAACTACAACGTTTTAAAAATGTTGTGTAAGGGTGTCAAATAGACAACACCCTTAACCATGACAGTTTTCTGACTGAAACCACAACATTTTTTTCGCGTTGTCTATTTACTGTTTTGTAGTAGTGATAGCATACATACATATCAAGTTCCTTTCTAAAGTCCTAAATCAATTTTAAACTCTACTCCTTCGTTAATCATGTATGCTAATCTAAGCATGCTCTCATTAGGTTAACTATACTTATATTTACACATTACACATATTTTCATGCTAGTTTAAGTCATAATAATTGTGATGCCCCCAAATCCGGGTCTCTTCCAACCCGACAGATGGTGCTCCACGGTGCTACAGTTCACACAACCATTCAATTGAAATGCCTCAAAAGAACGAATATGTCTTATATATATTCCAAAACAATACTACCATTCCCTAGGTTCTTTATAACCGTTACATTTGTTCTTATCATAATATCAAATATTATCATTACAAACCTATACTATTACATAGGTAATCTACACGTTCGCTTTAGCCTTCACTTTAATCTTGACGAATCCTTTGGTCCATTCGGTCTAAGCTGTATTCATATGGTTCAAGCAAGAGTGAGCATAACAAGCTCAGCAAGTACAACAATTTCATTTTAAAAGCATGCTTGAAACATAGGAATCGTATATCTTCAATAATTGGATGATAGTTACGAAGTACTATCAATAACTTAAAATAGCGTTTCTTTTCCTTCAAAACATTTTACAATAACAATATTCATCAATTCTGGTTCAAGACGTGAACGTCTTATAGTTTCTTTGAAAAGGACAACCCGACACGATGTCCGTAAGTCCGGCATATCTTACGAGCACTTCTAGGTGATCAGCCTATAGTACCCTATGTTGATCAACACTTCATCTATTAAAATGTGTGTACGTTTAAGTTGTGGCAACCTCACGTGCCCATCGAATACTCGATGAAAATACATTTGTTTATTCATATTCAGGCTTACCTTGAATCCGTACCAATTGGTTGGCGTTGGATAACATTAGCAATTCTATATTGAAAAACTTATAAACAATTTAATCAATCTATCCAGATTAGGCTAGCCGAGCTAAAACTGGCATCGACTCTTTCTTCAAAACCATACATGCATCTCATAATTTGAATCATTTGAAAACCTGGCTAACACGAAGGTTAGACAAGCGTTTAAGAAAAACTTGCCTTTAGTGTCTGCTACAGTATAATTACTTTCCCTTTTGAATCTTTATAGTCTCTACAACACATTACCACATAAATACCAAATTAGGTCATGATTGAACATATATAGTTCCTAAAGAATCTTACCCTTCTTCTCAATCTAATCCCGTATTAGATTTGTTATTTATTGGTTCCGGCTTTCCGTCATTCTTTACATCATTCTTACCAACTTCGTTCTCTTAACTGAAATTATTTCATTAATACAACTCGGTTCAAGTTAATTATCCTTCCTCACGGCTTACTAACGTCCTTACGTTATTTAATCGAAACTCGATCGTCATTGATTAAGTACGCTTATTGCATACCGTTTGCTTTCATCTTCAATTGACTTACTTTAACTCTAAGTGATCACACTTGAGGTTTAGTTATGACTTAATAATATTTTATTAAGTCCTTTAGTTTATTGCTAAACAATTTCCCTTCATACTCTATTTGTAACCATTCTTGTCTCGCTTTATGTTTTTAAAATTTTGAAATGCGTAGCCGCTTAATGTTCCTTTGTTATGTCGTATTATGCATTTCGCCCATTAGGGCTTGAAGCCGGACTTAAAAGACCGCTGCATGACTCTTAGTGTTAATCGTCATACTGTGGCGTGAGACTCTAAATTTGAGGCTCACTATGGTATTTATTACATGACTTATTTTGCCTTATTTGGAGTCATGGCGCAAGATTACTCAAAGACACCTGAGAAAATTTTAACAGTTTTTCTTTTAGGTGAGATTCCCGGGCTCGTAACTTCTTCGTTATAAGTCCGAATTGGCTCGTTCAAGAGCCTACGGTTCACAACTTATATACTCTATGCGTTCATGCAAGAAATTTATCTATTCGACTTCATTTGCAAAAAATTCACCTATTAGTCCATTTTTAACGAAAACGATAAACGTTCGTGAACGTTCAACGCTCGTTTCTTAGTTCTAAGTCAGAATCTAGCCATTTCCGAGTTCGGAACTCTATAATGCCAAATAAGACTTGTCTCCATTGAAAACCAACGTTTCCAATCTCAATATCAAAATTCGACTTCCATTCCGAGAATTTCACGAATTCGACGATTATCGTCCAATCGTGTTAATTCCGGCAAAACTTCATTACTTGAGATTTTTAAACCATTTCAATTGGATTCAATCCATTATACTAATATCTTGACATACATGATTCATTAACTCATAACATGATAAGTTATTACTTATTCTTGATAAATTTGTAACTTATGAAAATATAAATTATTTATATTTTCATTACTCATGACTTATGTCTTCTTTTCATATGACTTATTAATGAGTTAAGTCCTTTAATCATTATTCTTACATCTTATTAATCATACTAATTTTATTAATGTAAACATGTTACAAGTTCTAACAAGTTCTTATACTTTCATTATAAGTTCATAACTTATTTACGAATGAATTTCTTATTCATGACTTATCTTGCTTTTTAAGACTTAAGCCCTTTGATTCATTATTCCAACCTCTTCTTATCATGCTTGTTCTACCAATTCCCCCTTCTCTAACTATAGAAGAGAAAGAGAATCATGACTTAGGATTACTTACTCTTTATGTTCTCTTGCTAATCCTTCTTTTTGCTCCTTGAACTATAAACTCTAGCTTTTCTAACTTTTGTAGCTTATTCTCTCAAGCAAATACGCACTTAAAATGTTGGATGAAATACAACAACTAACAAATGATTCCAAGATCTATCTATTTATAGGATTTCTAAGGTTAGGGTAATATAGTCATTAAGCCATTCCACCTCCTTAAATCACCTCCTTACTATTCCATACTTTGTCCCTAAGTAAACTTTCTCACCACATAAACTTGGCCATCACTCTTACTTAATCATTAAGCATACTTGTTAATCACACATAAGCACTTTGCCATTAAGCTATCTTGCTCCCCACACTTTTTGCTTAGCCATTAAGTTAGCTTTACTTGCTCATCACTTTGAATTATCCATGGTTTGCCCCATGGGTTTAAACCATCCCCTAATCCATTGGATATTTACTTTGGACTTTAGCTTAATTAGCTTAACTTAATCATTTGGGCTTCTAGCATAATTTTCTTAACTTATATATAGGGCTTTGTATTTAATTAACTTAACTAACTTAGCTTGTACATTGGGCTTGTAATTAAACAAACATTGGGCTTGCTTATTAATAAACACTTGGGCTAAACATTAATCTATCTTGGGCTTGCCCATAAAGTTTATGGACTTGCAGTTCATACACAATCCACAATTCTATTCATAAATAGCTTAAAGCCTTATAACGCATAATTTACGTATTAATCTCATATCCTAACTCATATACTTATTCAATACATACAACATACCATCATTCATACGTACTCGTATAATACCCCGTATCATACTCTTATTCATTACTTCGTATAATACCTACGTATTATACGATTATTGTTTAATTCATTAATCGCATTACATTTCCTTCCCGTAAATCATTTTCCTTAAACGTTAGGTTTTAAGTCCACATGCAAAATATTACGTTTTCCATAACTGAAATATTATTGGATATTCCATCTCACATCGATATTCTATCGTTACGTATTTCTCGGAAGTTCAAAAATAATTCCCGAGCAGAAATGCGTGAATAGTGTTATTCGGAAAGCTTTTATTTTCGTCTTGGAAATTCAAACACTTTAATTCTACCACTTAGCCAAAATCCTACGATGTTCTAACATGTCTAGGTCATATAACAATCTTCAATTAGCTTGCTCCATAAATAATCAATTAAATTCATTTAATCATTATAATTATATAAAATTTTAATTCTTCTAAAAATTCGATTTTTCTCGGGCGTTACAATAATCGATCACACTTAGTAGAATTTTTTAGCGTAAATCGAATCGAAAAGAGAGCGTTGCGCCTCGTTGTTATTATTACTTGTGCAATGCGCCATGCCCGGTTCGAGCCAGAGCGATCCGCTTCGACAAAACTTTAGCCCAAACACAAAAATTATTCACAATTTTGATTCTAAACAGCCATGTATCAGTTTCAACATGCTTATATAGTTATATAACAACCATACAACCATTACCCAATCTCATCATCATCAAATTCCTCACAATTAAGAAATTGAAATTCAAGAACTCAAGAATTCATTTTGGCAGAGAATGAAAATGGAAAGCAAAGGAATGGGGCATATACCTCTGCAAATGTGAAGTGAACTTGCTCCAAAATGAAATACTAGTATTCTCTCAATCTCACACTTAGCAAATCTCAACAATAGAAATTTGAGAAGGAGAGTCCATATTTATAGAAAAATAAAAACACAGACAATGCATATATTCATGTCCTCACTTCCCCCTTTGGCTATGATAGCAATACTCCCTCAACCCTACCCTTGTTCTTTTTCTCCTTATTGTAGAGGCTCATGGCCTCACTTCCCCCTTTGGCTATGATAGCCTTCTCCAAAAGTGCTGCAAAAGTATTTATCTACAATACTGCCACCTTATTATAGAGCCAGGGTTTTAAGCCAAGCTCAAACCTCCTTGCCTTCCTTGCCTCCGCATCAACTTGATGCGGAGCAAACCTAGCTAATTCATTGAACTTTGCGGCATACTCCGCAACTGTCATGTTCTCCTACTTCAACTCCAAAAACTTCACCTCTGTCCTAGCTTGCACACTAGACGAGAAATAGTTTTCAAAGAATAGCGTCTTAAACCTAGCCCATGCTATCACTCTTTCTCATGTCCTAACTTGATTTTCCTCCCACCAGAAATTCGCCTCTCCTTTCATTATATAGGTGGCAAAAGCTGTCTTTTGCCCCTCAGCTACCCTAGCGACTACAAATGATTTTTTTATTTCCTTAACCCAAGTTTGGTCTTCTATCGGGTCAATGGTACCTCTAAATTCCGGCGGTCCTACTGCCTTAAAATCTTTGAAGTTTGAGAATCGATTGTCTGGTTGATTTCTCGCGGTCGGCATTCCATTCTGAATGGCTTGAGCTATCATGTTTGCGAAATTCTGCATCAGGTCTGGTTGTTATCCTTCAGCATTGTTGACAGATTCTTCTTCCCTTTGGTTTCGAGTTTGACGTCTTGGCGGCATTCTCTGGTTAAATAAAACATAATCTATATTTTATTAACTTACATTCTAAACCTTATCGTATAAGTTTAATATTTTAAACTTGTTTCATTAACCAAAGATACCTTCATATTCATTCAACTATTTCATAGTACATAACATAGCACATACTGCTTTAAACATCAGCTATCCCTTTGTGACCATAAAATTTGGGATTTACAACCTTGATTAATACAAAAGTTGGGAACATTACATTACACAAACATACTTATCATATATATTACATTAAAAAAACCTACACAACAGAACCTATACTACCTATTTACTACGCCTTTTTCTTAAACAAACTTCCGCCTGATGACCTTCTAATCCACAGGTAAAACATGCACCTGGTTTATAGTGGGGACAATACAGAGTGGTATGTCCCTCATAACCGCAAATGTAACATATCTTTTTCCCTTTCTTCTTATCAGGTTTTCCTACGTCGTGGTCTTCTATCTTTATTTTCCCTTTATTGCTCGGAGCTGCACACGATGTGTTGTTTTTGCCTCCCATATGATCAATTTGGATCTTAAGCTTATCTTGTTCTTCCATAGTTTCGATTAATGCCTTTCGTAATTTTCTATTTAGTAGCTTTTCTATTTCCCACAACTTTTCTAGAGAAGAAACCTTGTTCCTCAGATTCTGCACTTCGGTTGATGCTTGATCAGCTCCAACTTCGGTGTCTGAATCACTATCTGTTAGTTCCACCATTTCTGGATCCGGTACTATATTTTCTAAAATGATCACCTCATCACGGTTATCATCAACTTGAGCCTCTATTTCAGCTATTGACTTTGATATTGGCTCGGTTATGGAGATTAACTCCTTCCTTACGATCTGAGGGTATCCTAATCTTATTTCTCCTGACATCTACACAAAATTTATCTAGATTAGTGTATAATATATACACACAGCATTTAATAGTCTTATATAAGTTATCTTTTATTTTTGTTTGACAATGAATTTTTTTTTTCCGATTCATCTCCTTTTAAACTCTATATGTGTTATTTGTACCTTCAACATTTTCCTTTGCTCTAAGGTTATAGCCTAAGGTCTACTCCGACCTACGGTTTCTAACCTTAAAGCTCTGACACCAACCTGTGACGCCCCCAAATTCAGGTGCTTGAAACCCGAATTCAGTGCTTCACGATACCATTTCTTTGAGCGAAATAATAATAATAATGTCATAAATATCAAAATTAATTTACATATCAGAGTTGTCTAAATCCCAGGTACGCGACCTTTAAAACATTTCATTACATGATAGATAATAATATCATCATCTTATTTAAGTCTAGCTATTACATAAGATAACACAACTTATTCTGATAGCTTTCCTTTCCCTTTATTCCTGGTAGAGCCCTCTGGTTGGTCATACTTAACTGAAAACATTTAATTTAAGCAAGGATGAGCATTTGAGTGCCCAACAAGTAATAACACTTATAAATATTTGTTGAAACGATTAAATGTGACGAACGAGATTTTTGTAATTTAATTCTTAATATTTATTGAATTAAATTAATATTTTCGATGATTTAATGATTAGATTAAATAATTAATTGATGCAATTGTGATAGATTAATTTAATGATATGTGTTACATTTATTAAATTAATGTAGAGAATTTTATTATTCAAAGTATGTAATTATGTGAGTTTATTAAATTAAAAGAAATATTTAATAAGCATAATATTATTTTATAATTAATGATAAAATTAATTATATGACTATGTGAATTAATGAGAAATTACTATACTTTATTCAAATTAAATTAAATAAGATATTTGATTTATTTTATAATTGAGCATGACATTATTGAACTATAGGATAAAAGACTTATTAAATTAAAGGGTTTTGAGCCAATTAAGGTTAACAAATAAAGCCTTATGGGGAGTTAATAGCAGTTAACCCATGAATGGCTTAACTGACCACTCAGTACGTCAGTTCCTTTCATATATACGTCTTCTTATTATTTCCTTATTTTCTAAGTCTAAGAACAAAGCAATCACAGAGAGAAATTGAGAAGTCTGAAGGAAATTGTGAGTGTGTAATCAAACAAATATTTGTGAAAGGATTATCATTGATCATCTCTTCTAATCTATACTCTGGGTAATTTCTCAAAACCAATTTCTAGTTTTACGTTGTTTAAAGTTTTTAAGAATATGGATGTTATGTTATGTAAAAGTTTTGTAGTGGGAAAAAGGGATAGCAATTATGTGTTGATTACGTGATAAATGTTATCATATCGTATTTGATTATATATATTATACAAACCATATCATCAGTTTCATAATTACAACGTACGTTATGACCTCAAAAATTTACAGAGTATGGAATATGGCCATATGGCCCTTATACGTGATTTTAATATGTCAAACATAAATTGTTTTGTAAAATTTCCACTTGTATATAATTATGCATGTTCAAATGAAGTAAACAAAACTTGAATGGATAGATTTGGTGTTATAACGAATCCGTGGCATTGAATTTTATGATTTATGTTCAAAACATTCAAGAACATCAAGAACAATGAAATTTACATATTTTAATTCTGTAATTATGTGTTTTAATGGGTTAAAATCATTCTATAGATGTTGGGTAATGATTATGTATGAATTCTAACATGTGAGTATGTTAAATTGGTGAAATTAATGATCATGTAGTGTTTATTTCGCTGAACTCTGTGTTCTTCGCGAATTGAGAATCAAAATCTGGAGTTTCATCAGCGACGCCCAACTCCAGGCCGTAAGAAGTCAAGGCCATGCATGTTGCCACACCCACTAGCGCAAGTGTCCGTCAGGCCATGCAGCTATCAAGCGCCATGTATAACAATACAACAGTGGCGCTTTAGCAGAATGGTCCAGAAATGAGTTTTTAAAAATGTTTAAGTCTAGCAATGTGTTATTAACTTAATCTAATGAACATAAAAACTTGTTAGACATATAATGAGGTGTCAAAATAAATTCTTAACACGTCCATAACACAATTACGTGTGAATTGAACGACTGAATGCATAGTTAGCTTATTATTCGTGAAGTCTTAATTTTGACAATAAGTGTAGTAATTGACTAAGAATAGTTATGAATTCGAGTTTAGACAAAAGAATGAACTTATGATGATTGATTATATTATAATTAACTAGGGTTGTGAATGGAAATGGTATGTAGGATTTATATCGAAGAATGTGTATAATTAACGTGTAATCTACGCACGAGGCAAGTTTTCTAACCCTACTTGTTATCATTATTCAAGTCATTCTCATTATTATTAATCAAGTTCAATTTTTATATTAAAGATTAATTATCTTTTCAAAGTATGATTATGTTATACAATAATTGTTCTATTGTATACATATTGAGATTATTATTCAATTTAATTACCATTTATTGTTGAACCTTGTTAGACTAGTGAACCCTTGTTTGATTCAACTAGTCCACAGTTGATGAACGTTCTAAATTTTAGAACCCTTATTGATTTATCCAAACCAAACTTCCTTTGGTACGGACTCTAATGTCAAACTGAGATGAACAACCCTGTATAGGGATTACTTATACGTTAGCGTTAAGATATTGTGCACAGTATGGTACTAAGGGCTGATCCCCCTAAGTACGAGTAGAAGAGTCCATAGTCTTATGATTGTTAAAGGTTTCAAGTATAACCCTTGATGACCTAGGACATAGTTCAAGGTCTTATGACCCTCAGAAATCTTTTGATTATTGTTATTCATTATTGATTCAAAAGTTGAGCTTTATTTCAGAAATCTTTGATTCTCGCATGTTATTATATTATTATTTCATTATTATACTTGTGGGCATTCATGCTCACTCTTGCGTAATAATAACATTGCAGTTAAGAACGAAAGGTACGATGAGCCTTCTACTAGCAAAGGCAAAGGCAAAGCTAATAAGTGATGAAGACTTATTATTTAATTTTTAGAATGTTATTGTACAGACTTGATATTGTTTAAGACTTATTTTTTTTATGTTTCCGCACAGATGTTTAAGGTTAGTTTGACCTGGGATTGTATTTATTATTCAGATGTTGTAACCCCATAAAGGGGATGATTTATTTTTATCTATTGCATGGTTTGCATATTTATGGGTAGATAGATAGATGATATTTGTACAGTGAACACCAAATCCCGTGGAATTTCAGTACTCGAATTTGGGGGTGTCACAGGTTGGTATCAAAGCTGTAGGTTATGAACCTTAAGTGGGGAAACAACCTTAGGTAGTAGCCTTATAGAAAGAACATAGTGATGGAAAACTCTTATCGAGTTCTAAGAAATGAATTTCTTTAATTCATTGAAGATAATAAAAGACTTTATGTGCTTATGTGTTAAATTATGTGCTCACTAGTACGACTTAGTAACTAAAAACTTGAAATTATGTTGTCAGGATGTCGGATGTTGGAGGAACTAGTCGAGCTGGGGAGGAGGAACCCCGAGTACCTACAATACCGACAGAGGAGGAGCCCCGAGACATTCATGTCGTTATGGAATAGTTGGTATAGAGGGAGTCATCTCCATTGATCCCTGTTGTTGGTCAGGAGCATGAACCTGAGACTAATCTTGAGGAGGATCTTGAGGAGGAATTTGAAGAGGAAGAAGAGGAGTTTCCACCGCACTCCATTGATGGTGAGACGTACGACGCGTTATACGACCGTAACGTAGAATTACGAGACGATGTCCAGGATCTGACTGAGCGGGCAATTATTCAGCAGATTACTCTCGAGCAGAAGGAGAGGGAGATCGAGACTCTTCACTCTCGACTAGGAAATGTAGAATGGGATTTGGTCCATGAGAAGGGTCAAACCGAGGAGATAGAGAAGTTGAAGAAGGAACCGAAGGAAAGCTCGGAAAGGCTGATTATAGCAGAGGAGGGCTGGGTAAGAGAGTCACATTGTGCTGATTTTGCAGAAGAGGATGGTCGTGCAAAAAAGGCTAAGCTTGGGGAGACGTACTCCACACTTAATAAGGCAATGGATGAGGCCCAAGATCAAGTTTTGAGGTACCCAATCCAGTTCGAAGGGCTACCATCGTAAATGCTGGATCGTACGACGATGTCTCGCATCATGGAAGAAGAACGTAGCAAAGCTATTCAGCATCTTAACCGACAGTAATAGGATTTGTTTAATTATGTGAAAGACTTAATTAGTTTATATGTAAATTCCGATGTGTTTATGAATGAAGGAATATTTTAATATTTAAATCCTATGGATTCTTTATCTCAGGATAGTTGATGTAAATAGCAGTGATGCTATCGTTTGATGTTAAAACTTTTGATTTAATTAAATATATCAAGTTGTTTGAGATAATGTGTTAAATAATTATGTTAAATTGTTGAGTAATGCCTTAACTAATTAGAGAAATAAACAAAGATCTAATAAGCATATATTTTAACAGAAATATGTCGCCAAGAAAAAGACAATAACATCAACCAGCTCAAGAAGGATCTACAATTAACAACAATAACACCAATGCTAATCCTGTTCATCAATTGGTTAACTTGCTAGCTGGAGCAATGAATAATCAACCTCAAGCTCCACCAAATACTACGTTTAAGGATTTCAAGGCGGTGGGACCGCCAGAGTTTAAAGGTTCCATGAACCCGATTGAGGCTCAAATGTGGGTTATGGAAATGGAAATGGTTTTCGATGTTGCTAGAGTTAGAGAAGGCCAAAAGACCGCTTTCGCAACGTTTATGCTGAAGTCAGAAGCCAGTTATCGGTGGCAAGCAAACAAGGTTCGTGGAGGTGAAGGCGTGATTACTTGGGAAAGATTCAAAGAGATGTTTTTCGAAATGTATTTCTCGACCATTTCATGAGAACCAAATGGAGGTTCGGTTGGAGTCAAGCAGGGAAATATGGTATGCATTATGCGGCTAGATTCAACGAGTTGGCAAGGTTTGCCCTGTATCAAGTACATACAGATGAGAGAAAAGCAAGAAGATTTGAACAAGGACTGAAGCCTTGGGTTTACAGTAAAGTAACAATGTTTCATTTAAAACTTTTCTTTGGAGTCTATGGAAAAGGCCATCCTCGCTGAAGGTGGAAGCGATGCGGTGACCAAGTACAATCAAGATCGGAAGAAGAAGAAGACTAAAAGTGAAGGAAATAACAAGGCTAGTGGAAGTGGCATAGGAGGTGGTAATTTTAATCAGAAGAAAAGGTGGAATGACAACTCATCATCGGGGAATCAACAAGGAGGTCAAAATAAGAGGATCGAAGCATGCCCGACCTGCGAGAAAGGTCATCTGGGGGTTTATATGAAGGGAAAGCGGGTGTGCTACAATTGTGGTCAGGAGGGCCACATAGCACCTAACTGTCCAAATCCAAAAAGGGTGCCTGCTTCACTTGTGGTTCAAAGGATCATCGGGCAAGAGACGGTCCTAAGAAGGGATCTGGAGGGGCAGGATCAGGAGGAAACAAGGGAAACCTCAGTGGAAACGCCTTGACTATCACAGGACCAACCGCAACTAACCGACCGACCGCCAGGACTTTCAACATGACGGTGCAGGATGAAGTTCAGTCTGGTGATGTGGTGTCAGGTATCATTCTGATCAATAAAATTAATTCTTATGTTTTATTTGATTCGGGTGCTACTTGTTCCTTTATATCCGATGACTTTGCTAAGAATTTAGATTTGCCTAAGGATGAGTTGGATTACCCCATGAACATAGAAATTGTAAATAGAGAAATAATCCATGTTAAGTATGTACATAAGAACTGTAGGGTGGATATTAAGGGTAATATCATGAACATAGAGCTTATCCCTATTCGACTTGGGGAATTTGACGTTATTTTGGGAATGGACTGGTTATTCAATTATAGGGCTGTAATTGATTGCCAAAAGAAGCATATTAACCTTATAACTCCGTCAAAGGTTGTGTTTTATGGTAGCAAGTCGCCTAGAAAAGCGAGTTGTCTGACGATGATGCAAGCCAGGAAGTTGTTAAAACAGGGTTGTGTAGGATATTTAACTTACATAGTCGACAGTCGTAAAGAGAATCCGAGAGTAGAGGAGATACCGGTAGTGAGAAACTTCGTCGATGTCTTTCCAAACGATTTTCCAGGACTTCCGCCAGATATAGAAGTTGATTTCGTGATCGATTTGGCGCCAGGAACCACTCCAATATCAAAGGCACCATACCGAATTGCACCAGTAGAGATGAAAGAATTAATGGTACAACTACAAGAATTACTGGACAAGAAGTACATTCAACCAAGAGTATCGCCGTGGGGAGCGTCGGTGTTGTTTGTGAAGAAGAAGGATGGAACGATGCGCCAATGCATTGATTACAAAGAACTGAATAAGGTCATGATTAAGAATAGATATCCATTACCGAGGATCGATGATCTGTTTGATCAATTGAAGGGAGCAAAATACTTTTCCAAGATAGATTTGAGAAATGGTTATCATCAACTGAAGGTGAGACCAGAGGATGTACCGAAGACAACGTTCAGAACACGATATGGTCACTATGAATTTTTGGTTATGTCTTTCGGTCTTACGAATGCTCCTGCTGCATTTATGGGACTAATGAATGGTGTGTTCAAGAAATTTTTGGACAAGTTCGTAGTGGTATTTATAGATGACATTTTGGTTTATTGGAAAACCAAGGAAGAACATGAAGAGCATTTGAGATTAACATTGGAAGTATTGAGAAGGGAAAAGTTGTATGCCAAGTTTTCGAAATGCGAATTTTGGATTGAGCGAGTGCAATTTCTTGGGCATGTGATCGATAAAAATGGAATTTCGGTAGATCCATCCAAAGTCAAAGCCGTGATTAACTGGGATCAGCCGAAGACGCTGTCGAAAGTACGAGTTTTTCTTGGATTAGCAGGATATTACAGAAGATTCATTCAAGACTTTTCCAAGATCGCAACTTCGCTAACGAATTTAACTCGAAAAGCTGTGAAATTTGTTTGGACGGAGAAGTGTGAGAAAAGCTTTCAAGAATTGAAGAAGAGGTTGAGTACAACACTTGTGTTGTCTCTTCCGAATGATACAGGAAATTTCGTTGTTTATAGTGATGCATCGCATAAAGGACTTGGCTGTGTACTGATGCAAAACGACAAAGTCATTGCGTATGCATCACGACAATTGAAGGATTACGAGAAGGGATATCCGACCCATGACTTAGAGTTAGCTGCAGTAGTTTTTGCCTTGAAAATTTGGAGGCACTATCTCTATGGGGAGAAATGTGAAATATACACAGACCACAAGAGTCTGAAATATATTTTTACACAGAAGGAATTGAATATGCGCCAAAGAAGATGGTTGGAATTAATTAAGGACTACGACTGTGAGATTTTATACCTTCCGGGTAAGGCAAATGTCGTTGCTGACACCTTATGTAGAAAGGGTCGGGAGAAGTTGATGATGTTGACCGCTCAGGAGGAGCTAATTTCTGAAATGGAGAAACTGAAGTTGGAAGTGAAGTATCCTATAGAAATTGATGAGAAGCTATTTCAGATGCAATTTGGTACAACCCTACTGGATAAAGTTAAGGAGGCTCAACTTCAGGACGATGAATGCAAAAAGGCTATAAGGAAAATATCTGAAGGAACCGAACCAAGATTTAAGATGGATAAGGAAGGAATACTGAGATTTGAGAGCAGAATTTGGGTACGGCCAGTACAAGAAATTAAGGAAGACATTTTGAGTGAGGCTCATAGCTCACGATATTCAATTCACCCTGGTAGTACCAAGATGTATCAAGATCTTTGACAACACTTCTGGTGGCAAAATTTGAAACGTGATGTTGCAGAATGTGTTGCCAAGTGTCTGACCTGTCAGAGAGTGAAAGCAGAACATAAAAGTCCAAGTGGGTTACTACAACCGTTGGAAATTCCATAATGGAAATGGGAACATATTACAATGGACTTCGTGGTTGGCCTTCCGACGACTCAGAAAGGCTACAACACAGTATGGGTTATCGTTGACCGACTGAAGAAATCCGCACACTTGCTTCCGATAAAAATCAGATTCAACTTAGATCAGTTGGCAAGATTATATGTAAAAGAG
Organism: Panax ginseng; assembly: GCA_020205605.1. Taxonomy (NCBI): domain Eukaryota; kingdom Viridiplantae; phylum Streptophyta; class Magnoliopsida; order Apiales; family Araliaceae; genus Panax; species Panax ginseng. Next base: position 37,534,134 of record CM035150.1, on the reverse strand, counting down.
ATTGTTTCGAGGCACGGAGTGCTAGTTTCAATTGTTTTTGATAGGGATCCGCGCTTTACATTGAACTTCTAGAAATGTCTACAGGAATGCATGGGTACGCAATTGCGAATGAGTACGACATATCACCCTCAGACAGATGGACAGAGCGAAAGAACGATTCAGACATTAGAAGATATGCTAAGAGCCTGTGTGATAGACTTTAAGGGAAATTGGGATGATCACCTACCACTCGTAGAGTTCGGCTACAACAACAGTTACCACGCTAGTATTGGCATGCCGCCTTATGAAGCGTTATACGGCAGAAAGTGCAGAACTCCTCTTTATTGGGATGAAGTTGGCGAAAGACAATTTCTAGGCCCAGAATTGGTACAACAGACAGCAAAAATAGTCAAAGTAATCCGAACACGACTGGTAGCAGCTCAAGATAGACAGAAGAAATACGCTGATCCACATCGTAAAAACGTCGAGTTTGAATCGGGTAGTTATGTATTCTTGAAGGTCTCTCTCTGGAAGGGAAAGATCAGGTTTGGAAAGAAAGGAAAATTAAGCCCAAGATTCATTGGACCATTTGAAGTACTAAGAAGAATCAAAGAAGTTGCGTATGAGGTAGCCCTACGTCCAGCACTCGAGAATGTCCACAATATATTCCATGTTTCTGTTTTACGACCATACAAACCCGATTACAAGCATGTAATTGAATACGAACCCCTACATTTTGAAAAAGACTTATCTTACGAAGAAATTCCTGTTCAAATTGTCGACAGAAAAGAACAAGTTCTCAGAAATAAAGTAATAACTTCTGTTAAGGTAATTTAGAGGAACCACAACGCTGAAGAAGCTACGTGGGAACTCGAAGAGAATATGATGAAGAATTATCCTCATTTATTTGCTTAAATTATGTGTAAGCGATTCTGGGATATAATCTTTGTAAGGGGGAAGAATGTAACGGGTCAAATTTATTGAGTCGTGATTCTGGGGACAGAATCCTTTTAAGGGGGGAAAGATGTGACGAACGAGATTTTTGTAATTTAATTCTTAATATTTATTGAATTAAATTAATATTTCTATTATTTAATGATTAGATTAAATAATTAATTGATACAATTGTGATAGATTAATTTAATGATATGTGTTACATTTATTAAATTAATGTAGATAATTTTATTATTCAAAGTATGTAATTATGTGGGTTTATTAAATTAAAAGAAATACTTAATAAGCCTAATATTATTTTATAATTAATGAGAAAATTAATTATATGACTATATGAATTAATGAGAAATTACTATATTTTATTCAAATTAAATTAAATAAGATATTTGATTTATTTTATAATTGAGCGTGACACTATTGAACTATATGATAAAAGACTTATTAAATTAAAGGGTTTTGAGCCAATTAAGGTTAACAAACAAAGCCTTATGGGGAGTTAATAACAGTTAACCCATGAATGGGTTAACTGACCACTCAGTACGTCAGTTCCTTTCATATATACGTCTTCTTATTATTTCCTTACTTTCTAAGTCTAAGAACAAAGCAATCACAGAGAGAAATTGAGAAGTCTGAAGGAAATTGTGAGTGTGTAATCAAACAAATATTTGTGAAAGGATTATCATTGATCATCTCTTCTAATCTATACTCTGGGTAATTTCTCCAAACCAATTTCTATTTTTATGTTGTTTAAAGTTTTTAAGAATATGGTTGTTATGTTCTTTAAAAGTTTTGTAGTGGGAAAAAGGGATAGTAATTATGTGGTTATTACATGATAAATGTTATCATATCGTATTTGATTATATATATTATACAAACCATATCATCAGTTTCATAATTACAACGTACGTTATGGCCTCAAAAATTACATAGTATGGAATATGGCCATATGGCCCTTATATGTGATTTTAATATGTCAAACATAAATTGTTTCGTAAATTCCACTTGTATATAAGTATGCATGTTAAAACGAAGTAAACAAAACTTGAATGGATAAATTTGGTGTTATAACGAATCCGTGGCATTAAATTTTATGATTTATGTTCAAAACCTTCAAGAACATCAATAACAATGAAATTTACATATTTTAATTATGTAATTATGTGTTTTAATGGGTTAAACTCATTTTATAGATGTTGTGTAATGATCATGTATGAATTCTAACATGTGGGTATGTTAAATTGGTGAAATTAATGATCATGTAGTGTTTATTTCGCTGAACTCTGTGTTCTTTCTTGAACCGAGAATCAAAATCAAATTTCGCCATGTGGTCCCAACTCCGTAATCTGAAGTCCCATGTCATGGCGCCACCTGCGCTATTACCTTGCCAAGTGTCCGCGCGCATCGCCGCATAATACATAAGTACAACCGAGTGGCCAGAAGCGCCACTTAGCAGAATGGTCCAGAAATGAGTTTTTAAAAATGTTTAAGTCTAGCAATGTGTTATTAACTTAGTCTAATGAACATAAAAACTTGTTAGACATATAATGAGGTGTTAAAATAAATTATTAACACGTCCATAACACAATTATGTGTGAACTGAATGATTAAATGCATATTTAGCTTATTATTCGTGAAGTCTTAATTTTGACAATAAGTGTAGTAATTGACTAAGTATAGTCATGAATTCGAGTTTAGACAAAAGAATGAACTTATGATGATTGATTATATTATAATTAACTAGAGTTGTGAATGGAAATGGTATGTACGATTTATATCGAAGAACGTGTATAATTAACGTGTAATCTACGCACGAGGCAAGTTTCCTAACCCTACTTGTTATCATTATTCAAGTCATTCTCATTATTATTAATCAAGTTCAATTGTTATATTAAAGATTAATTATCTTTTCAAAATATGATTATGTTATACAGTAATTGTTCTATTGTATACATATTGAGATTATTATTCACTTTAATTACCATTTATTGTTAAACCTTGTTAGACTAGTGAACCCTTGTTTGATTCAACTAGTCCACAGTTGATGAACGTTCTAAATTTCAGAACCCTTATTAATTTATCCAAACCAAACTTCCTTTGGTGCGGACTCTAATGTCAAACTGAGATGAACAACCCTGTATAGGGATTACTTATGCGTTCGCATTAAGATATTGTGCACAGTATGGTATTAAAGGCTGATCCCCCTAAGTACGAGTAGAAGAGTCCATAGTCTTATGAGTGTTAAAGGTTTCAAGTATAACCCTTGATAACCTAGGATATAGTTCAAGGTCTTATGACCCTCAGAAATCTTTTGATTCTTGTTATTCATTCTTGATTCAAAAGTTGAGCTTTATTTCAGAAATCTTTGATTCTCGCATGTTATTATATTGTTATTTCATTATTATACTTGTGGGCATTCATGCTCAATCTTGCGTAATAATAACATTGCAGTTAAGAACGAAAGGTACAATGAGCCTTCTACTAGCAAAGGCAAAGGCAACGCTAATAAGTGATGAAGACTTATTATTTAATTTTTAGAATGTTATTGTAAAGACTTGATAATGTTTAAGACTTATTTGTTTATGTTTGCGCACAGATGTTTAATGTTAATTTGACCTGGGATTGTATTTATTATTCAGATGTTGTAACCATATAAAGGGGAGGATTTATTTCTATCTGTTGCATGGTTTGCATTTTTATGGGTAGATAGATAGATGATATTTGTACAGTGAACACCAAATCCCGTGGAATTTCAGTACCCGAATTTGGGGGTGTCACATTAAATGTTTTCTTTGTACTACCCTTCTACAACAAATCAATGGTTGTGAAGTAATCTGAACCGATAATAATAACATAACAACTCTCTATCAAATTTTTGAAACTACGTACTGACTATAAATAGGGTTAAGGTGATATAATATGAACATTGTTCTCAATTTTTGAATAGGTTTAACAGAACTTCATCTGCAAACCGTCATAACTTACGGGCACGGTGGGTGATCAGCCCGTTATGCCCTATTTTGATCAATACTACATGCAAGAACGATATCATCGTTCAGTCTATCCTTCTTGGGCACATAAAAGTTTTCCCTTAATCGGGATGTTCATACTTAGTCTGGAATCCGAACCAAAACAATTTGATTGGATACAAAAAGGTTTTATCATATTCAACGATATTTCTAAATCTGTGTCTAGCTGATCAAATAGCTTAGACAACTTTTACTTAATGTATACATACTGGCAACCAATATATATATATATATATATATATATATATATATCAACATGTGATTAAATACAATGATTATCCAAGTGGGGACACTTGTATAACCATATTTAGAAATTAACGAATAAAATATATTTATATCATATAATATCACGTTGATAAACAATGATCGGATACATTATATATAACAATAGGGTTAGTAATCTAGCATAATAATAATAATATAATTCTGAAACTTTCTTACTCATGTACATTGCATAAAAGAAAATGAAAAGGTAGGATACTTGCCTTAAGCGTATTTTATCAACGTTAATAAATCAACACTTTCGAATCCTATTTATAGCGTATTATAAGTATAAGATGTTCATTAGCTAACACATTCGTTAATCAAGCTCGACATGATTTAAGTATGCACATATGGTACAAAATCAGCTTATATGTTTACCACGAAATCAATTATCTAGTTATTTCATAAGCAATTTAAGAACGCTCAAGGTTAAGTCCTTTTTTCCCATGAACTTTCCTTTTACAAGACAAACACCATACTATTACTTAATCCTCACATATATACATGTATCAGTAGGTTTTAAACCACTTCTAGCAATAAAGGCATTATATAAGTCAACTGTCAAAAATCAGATTACACTATCTCAGATTCCAGACTAGCGCATCTGCTCCAAGGCTAGGCCTAGGGCCGGCGCAGCTACGCAGCCCTCTGGCCAAGCCAAGACTTAGTTGTTGCCTTGTGGTTTCTGTCCGGCAAGAACACAACATATATACTATCATGACAACAATCATTTATTGGTTCTTAAGTCAATCTAGGTTTCCTACTTTCATAACATGGTTCTAAGTTTAATATTTCAACAAGTTAAGGCCATTCAAGGTCATGAAACCACTAAGTCTAACATGCTTGCGTTCTAAACATACAACATAGTCGTATAACTCATATTAGGCATGCTTGTGAGTATTCATAGCACATATGTGTAACTATTCTAGTTATTATTTTGAAAACATGTTTTATTTATTTCTAACTTGATTTCACACTCTTAACATCGTAGGCATATATGTATGATACATTAGCACGTCTAAAAGTACCAACAAACATGCTCATATAAGTCAGATTCTAACTTCCAAAGTAGTATGTTAACATTCTCATATTTTCCTTAGTAACCTTACTAGTAGGTTCTCCATGTTCAATGCATATGGATTATGTATAGGGATATTATAAACGTATCATGACCACTTAATCCTTTAGATTCTAAACATTCATGTGATGCAACTATATTTAGAAAACAAGTTTGCTTTTAAAACTATTTTAAACTTGAACAATGCAATTTAACACATACAAGACAACTTTAAGGCTCTAATCATATGTAGTCAAGTCATGTTATCATGCTCACAAGATCAGAATATAGAGTATGTAGTAGTCATGCATATTAGAGAAAGAGAATCATGACTTAGGATTACTTACTCTTGATGTTCTCTTGCTAATCCTTCTTCGTGCTCCTTGAACTATAATTTCTAGCTATTCTAACTTTTGTAGCTTATTCTCTCAAGCAAATAAGCACTTAAAATGTTGGATGAAATACAATAACCAACAAATGAATCCAAGCTCTCTCAATTTATAGGATTTCTAAGGTTAGGGTAATATAGTCATTAAGCCATTCCAACTCCTTAAATCACCTCCTTACTATTCCATACTTTGTCCCTAAGTAAACTTGCTCACCACATAAACTTGGCCATCACTCTTACTTAATCATTAAGCATACTTGTTAATCACACATAAGCACTTTGCCATTAAGCTATCTTGCTCCCCACACTTTTTGCTTAGCCATTAAGTTAGCTTTACTTGCTCATCACTTTGAATTATCCATGGTTTGCCCCATGGGTTTAAACCATCCCCTAATCCATTGGATATTTACTTTGGACTTTAGCTTAATTAGCTTAACTTAATCATTTGGGCTTCTAGCATAATTTGCTTAACTTATATATAGGGCTTTGCATTTAATTAACTTAACTAACTTAGCTTGTACATTGGGCTTGTAATTAAACAAACATTGGGCTTGCTTATTAATAAACACTTGGGCTAAACATTAATCTATCTTGGGCTTGCCCATAAAGTTTATGGACTTGCTTTTCATACACAATCCACAATTCTATTCATAAATAGCTTAAAGCCTTATAACGCATAATTTACGTATTAATCTCATATCCTAACTCATATACTTATTCAATACATACAACATACCATCATTCATACGCATCAGATAATACCCCGTATCATACTCGTATTCATTACTTCGTATAATAACTACGTATTATACGATTATTGTTTAATTCATTAATCGCATTACATTTCCTTCCCATAAATCATTTTCCTTAAACGTTAGGTTTTAAGTCCACATGCAAAATATTACGTTTTCCATAACTGAAATATTATTGGATATTCCATCTCACATCGATATTCTATCGTTACGTATTTCTCGGAAGTTGAAAAATAATTTCCGAGCAGAAATGCGTGAATAGTGTTATTCGGAAAGCTTTTATTTTCGTCTTGGAAATTCAAACACTTTAATTCTACCACGTAGCCAAAATCCTACGATGTTCTAACACTTAGTAGAATTTTTAGCGTAAATCGGTAAATCGAAAGCGAAGAGATGTTGCATCTCAAGTGTTATTATTCATACTTGCATGCGCCATGCCTGAATTCGAGAGCGAGAGCGACCGCTTCGACAGAACTTTAGCCCAAACACAAAAATTATTCACAATTTTGATTCTAAACAGCCATGTATCAGTTTCAACATGCTTATATAGTTATATAACAACCATACAACCATTACCTAATCTCATCATCATCAAATTCCACAAAATTAAGAAATTGAAATTCAAGAACTCAAGAATTCATTTTGGCAGAGAATGAAAATGGAAAGCAAGGAATGGGGCATATACCTCTGCAAATGTGAAGTGAACTTGCTCCAAAATGAAATACTAGTATTCTCTCAATCTCACACTTAGCAAATCTTAGCAATAGAAATTGGAGAAGGAGAGTCCATATTTATAGAAAAATAAAAACACAGACAATGCATATATTCATCAAATTAAACCAATGAGAAAGTTAGATTAAATGATTGTTAATAAGGAGTTGGTAATTGGTAGTTGGAATCCATTATCACCACCACTCCCCCATAATCATCAGCTAGGAAGAGCTTGGAAGAAAGAAAAGGAATAGGCTCTAGCCTTTTCCAAACACGTGAATGTGAAAATAAGGAGCAAATGGGGCACTAAATTTGGGACAACCCAAATACTCAGCAATTTTTGTAACAGTTATACAATTTCCTACTCTTATGTTTTATTGTATACACATATCAACCATACATTATAACTTAGTGCCACAATATGATTTACATATTTAATATTTCAAGGTAGTAGATGTAATATGGCAATGTAACATACATATAGTACATGTATAATTTATCACACCGATATACGTTATTAAAAATAATAGCTTACAATATGTTCATGGTATATATACCCACATACATTTTGTCATATATACCTTCATGATGTATTTATACCCTATAGTTTTAATAAAACTCACTATGTAATCACATATAAGTCACACTACACTATATAGTATAGTCATATAATATTGTTCACATGCACATAATAGTCAATAAAATCTTATTATATTAATAACTTATTCGTTTTATGTCAATTAAATAAATTATTCACTTCCTTGATTAGTTAACACCAAAATTAATTACTCCAATCATCATCGGTTAATGTATTTATGGATCTCCATAATCATTAATTATCTAAATAATTCTTATTATATTTATAGATATATTGCAAATAATAGTAATCACATATTATTAATTAATTACTAAGTAATCAATATTCTACCACAATTAATTAATATTAATTAATGGTTTACTTAATAATTCCTTCATCGAACATAACTCACTTTATTCCATGGCTTATTAATGTCACACATATCACCTAATTATTTCATTTAATTTCTAAAGTAAAATAATAATTTTCTCCAATACGACGACCCTTTGGCGTAGTTTGCTTTGATTTAGGTCATTGGACGACAAGAATCAACTTGCAGGTACCTGTCGATCTGCCAAGACTGGTTTAGCTTTGGCCCGTGTCAAACTTCATAGCTAATTCGCTTATACGACATGAATTAATGTCCACAAGAGTGATATTGCAAATCTAAGAGTTTATTCATTACTTATCATAACAATCCTAACAATTATATCCTATATACAATAGTCATATTTTTACGAAAAATAACTAATACTATTATTATTAATTTATTATTAGAATATAATCAATTATGATCAATAGTAATAAATAATTTTTTATTTATCACATATATACATATAGTTTACTTACACCTATTCCCACCTTTATATATATAAAAAAATAAAATAAATTTATTCGCAAAGATTTCTTATTGAAAATATTGGGTTATTACATCAACCCTCCCTTATAAGGATTCCGTCCCCGGAATCACCGCTTTAAAACTTATAGACACTAGGGCAAATACCATACATTGTGATTTCAAGTAGATCTCGATCAGATTCGATCGGACTGATCTTTAACTATTCAACATAAAGCTTGGCTTTCTAATTATACAGAAATTTGATTTCTAATAGAACTCAAATTTCTCCTTCAAAATTTCTTTATAACATGATTTACTATATTTAAGAAAAATCATATATACGAAAATAAAATTCATACGAATAATACATAAGGTTACATCCCCGGCTGCTGCGGTATCCTGAACCTTCATGTTTAAGACTCTTGCGGTTGATTTCATCGAAGTTGGTACCGTTATCACCATTATTCCACTGCCTTTCCCCGCATTAATGCTTCATATATCCATTCTCCTTTTCGGACAATCCTTTACCTTATGTTCTGTTGATCCACACAGAAAACACCCATTGTTCGTTCTAGGATTGGGGTAGTTCAGAGAGATATGTCGCTCCAACCCACACTTATAGCACACGAACTTACCACTAAGACACTCTCCTGAATGATTCTTCCCACAATTCTTACACTGCACAGCCTACTTCCTCACACCTTCCTGTTTGACTTGGACATTTCCAAAATTGTTCCACTTTCTTTTTCCATTCCCACTACCACTACCTACTTCTACCTTCCCAGCTCCGTCAACCCTACCCTTGTTCTTTTTTTCCTTATTGTAGAGGCTCATAGCCTCACTTCCCCCTTCGGCTATGATAACATTCTCCAAAAAAGCTGGAAAAGTATTTATCTGCAATACTGCCCTGTATTTACAGACATCAACTAAAAGAAAGAAAGAGAAATTATAGAAGAAAACTCTCCTAAGCTAAAACTATCTAATTATATGATATATGATGTCTGATATGAGATGTAGAGGCTTCAGTGTGTTATATACGCTTCTCTCCTTCAAGCTAGGTAAAACCAAGGCCTTCCCTGCCTTGGCACCGGAGGTGGTGCCGCGGACAATAAACTTATGGGTGGCGCTGTAGTGCCACATTAGTTTGGAAAAACTGGAGCTCATGCTGCAGCGCGAGTCCATATAGGGGTAGTGGCACTGCGGCACGACCAATAGACTTGGCATTGGCACCGTGACGCTAGTATGAGAAATATGACCGTTTTACCCCTAAATGCTAAAAAACACCTGATAATCCCTGCATTGCATCGATTAAGCATAATAACATAATAATCATATAAAACCATATAAAATCTGTGAGAACATGCAACTATTTAAGTGAGAAAGTATTTGATTCACGGGTAGAAATCCCACTCATCATATATAAGTAGTAAAAGGCGCGGATCGACGATCTGGGCATACAACGTGAATAAGTATGTGTAGAGGAAGGAAGTGAGAAAAAGCTTAAAAATATGTGGCGTCTTACAATGGGCTGCCATGAAGACTTCAGATAGCTTCTGATGAATGACTACTCAGTTCCATCGGTGAAATTGAAATATGTTGTGAAAACAAGCATACAAATGTTTAGGAAAAAGAAGCACTCAGTTTGGAGCACTATAGAAGTGTGTACGGAGTGAAATGGGCAAGGCTTACTCGCCTTTTTTCTCTTCAAAATGGCCACCTAAAGCGGCAGCCGTAGGTCCATCTGCGGCTACCCGGGGTGCCCCGACCTTTGTAGGTCCCGACGTCTCGAATTACCTGCACGCATGCAACGCGTTGTCCGCTTGAACCTTCATAACTTTTAATCCGAGCATCCGATTGAGGCGTATAATACCTTTCTGGAATGTTGTTGTCGAGAGCTACACAATGAAATGGTATAAGAGGTTGTACGAAGTCGGGAAGATGGGTCCATAAATAGATCTTCAGGTCTTCAAATTCTATCTGGTGTGTTGTCTTGTGTAGTAATCACTCAGGATTTTGAGCTATGGTTCTTGTGGGATACTTTTGTGTAGAATATGGTATGGCATGATGTTGAGACAGCGTGAATGTAGCATCGAGGTAGAAAAATGATGATTTTTCCCCTCACTAGGGTTATCTTTGGCTCTCTGTTAATTTAGCAGTCGTTGCTCAGGGTTATCTCTGAGATTGGGTTGTTGTGAGTATTGAATGTCCTCAGGGTTGTCTCTGAGGTGTGCCTGACCTCCCGTGGTTATCTCTAGGGTTCGAATTGAGTGCCTCAGGGTTATCTCCGAGGTTGAAACTGACTGCTCTAGGATTATCTTCGGAACATGAATTGCATCCCTCGGGGTTGTCTCCGAGGTTGGAACTGATTCTCCCAAGGTTGTCTTCGGGATTGGAACGAATTATCTCTGAGCTGTCATCGAGATGGAAAACTGAGTATCCTGGGGTTGTCTTTGAGATTGAGCTGATCTGACTTCCAGGGTTATCTCTAGAAGACCATTTTCCCTCTTTCAAGGTTAGTAACAGAAATGTAAAAATTTTGAGTGTCTACATCATCAATTCCTTCATTTCTATATATACGCAATACCAACCTGTGACTCAGAACCGTAAAGGAACAGCACCTCGTAGTGATATCTATGAAACAAAATGTACATAATTATATTACTAATTAGAATTTTACATGTCACTACTTCTTTTGCAACTACCGCATCCTGGACAGTCTGTTAAACGTGTGTGTCATTGGTCCTCCTGGCTGAGATGGTCCTTTGATCGCCAATGTCCCACTTTTATTTCCTCTATTATTGTTCCTTTCTCTGTATTATTCTTTGGACAGTTGTGAATTTGATGGTCTGGCGATCCATATGAAAAACAACCTTGTATCTTCTTTGGTTTGGGACAATTGGGAGAGATGTGTTCCTCTTGTCCACAGTTAAAACACACTCCCTTGCCCTTCAAATAGACTCCCTGATGACTCTTACAAAAATTGGTACACGGTTCCCCTCTCTTCATAATTTTTCCTGACTTGTTTCCCTATTGGGTGTTGTCGTTCCACTTACGCTTATTAGAGTTACTCCCTCCACTGTTACCTCCTTCATTCATCTTCTTCTTCTTCTCCCGATGATACCTTGATACTACTTCATTTCCTCCTTCGTCGATGATAGCTTTTTCTAGCAGAGTCGAAAATGTATTGATCTGCAACATAACTATTTTGTTAAATATCTTTGGCTTCTGCCCATTTTCAAACCTTCACGTCTTCATACAGTGCATGCTGCTATAATCATTTACTATCCCTTTGCGACAAAAGTCAGGATTCACTACTATAACTTTATTCAAAAAGTTGAGACTTACAAAAGTTATCTTGATATTCATATAAAAGCGAGGATTACATTCGTATAGATATATATTTAAATATACCTACTCATCGTCTATGGTACTATATTCCTAACATATTACCTTACTTTAAAGGTCCTACCTCTCATACTTGATCTTTCTTCAGTCCACTTCCTTCACTTGTCTTCATCTTAGGAGAATTTTTAAACATATGACCTGTTCCTACGCATGAAAAACATCCTCCTTTCTTTGGCTTAGGAAAATTTGGCGAAATATGTCATTATTAACAATTGTAACACACGTTTTTACCCTTCATACATTCCCCCAAATGGTTCTTTCCACACTTACCACATGATTATTTCTTCTTTGAATGTGAATTCCCAGAGCTATTGTCACTTTCGTTGTTTCTTTTCCTTTTATTATTTTTACCCTTTTTTTTCTTGCTTACATCTTCAAATGATCCACTGCACTCAACCCTCATTTTATTAACTAGTTCCTTCAGATCATTTCGTTCATCTTTCATCTCGCGTAATACCCTTTCCGTCTTCCACAATTCCTCCAAGAGAAACACATTATTCCTTAGTTCTTGAAATTTTACAAATTCTTGACCTTTTTCGATTACTACTCTACCTTTTTCTCCATCTTTAGCCTTTATTTCTGGCTCCACCTTAGTTTCTTTGGAATCTACTTCTTCTTTTACATTCAGCTCCATCTCGGGGTACTCATCATGATCTCTTCCTTGATTTACCATAGGTTCTTAAAACTTCCTCAATTGGCTCACTTTGAACTGGCACCTCGGCTAATGGCATTGGTGCAGCGGCTAACACCTCCATAACCATCTCATCATCTCCTGACATCCTACAATAAATTTTAAATAACTTAATTAGTACATCACCAGTAAACACAATCCATAAACACTAAGTGTCCACATATCTTACAGTTGATGTATTTTCTCAATCCACCACTTAGAACTCTAAATGAGTTTTTCCTGTCTTTCTTATGGTTATATTCCTAAGGCTTTTCCCCTAACTAAGATTTATATCCTACAGCTTTGAAACTGTGACGCCCCCAAATCCAGGTTCTCTAACCTCAGATTCAGTGCTCACGATCCTATCATCATCATAAGCATTATATAACTATTTCGAAATAATAAACATACATTGTTCATTATACAAAAGTCTCAAAATATGGTCCCAAGGTCTCTCTAACCTTAACTTTAAATACACCATTTATAATACAAATAGTTTACTCAAGAAATTCCATTAGATAATAACTAATTTAACATTCATTCTAAAATTACTCCCGGATCTTGCCCTTGCCCTTGTCCTTCGCATTAGATCCTTCGGGCTTAACTGAAAATAGAGGTCATGATATAGCAAGAGTAAGCAACTAATTTTCTTCACAAGTTTATAAAGACAAAGGAGATATATCATGACTTAGAAAGAAATATTGCTTTCAATGTTCAACAATAATATAAGATTGTGAAGGAACATGAATTAATAATCAACAATTGAATATTCGATAATTGAATAACATGAACTGAGTGGTTTTGAATAACCATGAACATTTGCCAAGGTGCTCGAGTGATTTAAAGCTGGACCTTTTAATAAATTTTGGTATTCAAGGGGATCGACCTTTTCATACCCCGTGATTTATACATAAACACTTAATAATCCGACATTGATATCATGCCTTAATCAAATTTGTTCATTTCTCAGTCAAGAGTCCTTACCATATCAATTAATAAGAACAGTTATTTAAAATCCATTTGATTTAACAAATTTAGACATGCTTGATCTAGGCGATACAATTAGCATAGATCTATCCCATAAACAGTTCATAAATGAAGAACTTTAATTTAATTCACGATTCAATGGCGGTAGAAGCGAATTCAATTGCACAAAGTGCTAATTTCAATAATCAATAAAGGCGTGAATAATCATCAATAATTATTCACTAATATGCTTTGAAAATAATAACTCAAGTTGAGTTAGGAAACTTGCCTCGATCGTAGGTTACGACTCTGAAATAAATTTCTATCCACTATGTAGTTAAATTATCTTCCTTTGAGAGACCTATAATTAGTCTTTCAATTAGTCAATGCATAACATCGATTATGTAATCACATAGATATCATACATTACAATAAGTTTTTATAAACATTATCATGCCTAGATAGTGTTATTATTAATTAACGACTACCTTTAATTCACATAATATTATTAACTTAGATAATATTAATTCACCTTCTAGTATTATTGGTTCACTAATAATACTTTAAATCATTACCAACATTTTATTCACTTACTAATATTATTAATCATTTAATAATATTTTATCCCTTTACTAATATTATTAATCATTTAATAATATTTTATCCCTTTACTAATATTATTAATCATTTAATAATATTTTATTCACTTACTAATATTATTAATCATTTAATAATATTTTATTTAATCTCGAATATTATTATTTAATAATAATACTCTAATCTAATATTTTTATTTACATAACAACATCATATTATAATATTATTAGTATTATAATAATATTCCAATGATTTATTAAATTAATAAACAATTTATTCTAATTGTTCATCCTTTAATAACCTCTTATTTAATATCCATAAAAGGTCATAAGTAATATTTATTATTATAAATTACCAAAATGCCCTAAGATAGTCATGATATAATATATTATGAGAATTCAAGCATAAAAATCATATTTTTCTCATTAAAGGCATCATTTAACTATTTATTTCCTTTTATTCATAACCTAATCATTTTTAGGAAAAATAGCAAACTGATTCCAAAAATTTTCATCTTCTGGATTTTAACAGAATATGAACCAACAATGATCCTCTAATTTTTCTAGAATTTTAGAAAATGATTTACTATTTTTAAAGTGCTCAAAACACTCAGATCTTGCTCTATTTTTCATAAATTAAGTTTTACTCAGAAAAATCTGAAATTTTCAGGGTATGCTCTCTTAACATATATGAAGCTACTGTAAAAATTTTGGAATTTTCCAGTGTATACACAGTGAGATATTCGTAGGATAATATTTATGGAGTCCTTTACGGAAATAGTCATTACGCACAATATATAACTCGAAACGTGTCCGTTCTTTTTCCTACGCGTAGATAACTTCATAAGGTACCTCTGTAATATTTTTCCAGATTTTTACAAGACAAGGAACTAGCTGAAACAGCCTCATGAAAAACAAGTCAGTAGCTGATTTTGGATTTCAAGGCTTTAGCATATAAAGTGGACTGTTTTGTAAAAAAAATCTCAAAGGTTTCAAAACATGCTATATTTGTGATCTACCACTTGGGTTTACTAGATAACTCATGTATCTAGCACCCCCCCTTCGACGGATCATAATTCCAAGTTGTAGAACTTGAGTTACACAAGATTTAGTGGAAGAAAAACAAGAGTTTTCACCCTTGGAGAACATATGCTCATTTTCTTCCTCTAAGTCTTTGATCTAACACTCAAGATACTTAGTTCCATGCATGATGGTATGTATAACTAGTGTATCTTGAGTAGTTGTACATAACCCCATCAAAACTCAAGCTATCAAAACAAGGTAAGAGAAGAAGATGAAGGTACATTATACCTTGACTTAGTGGCTACCTTCCTTGATTTTCCAAAGTAACTAATAAACTTAGGGGGTATAAACCACTAGACCTCCTATAATTCTTCTTCCTATGGCTGAAATTCTCTCTTTCGTTTCTCTCTTTGAAGTTGGCTAGCTTGGGAGCAAGAGGTAGAAGAAGAAGATGAAGAAGATGGAGAGAAAATGAAATGTTGGAAGAATGAGATGTTGGAAGAATGAGTTGTGTTTACAAAATGAAATGGCCAATTCATTAATAATTCTCCCACAATTATTTTGTTGCCCATTAGGTAAAAACTTTGTATTATTACTTACCTTAGGTTAAACATGATTAAATGTGCATAATGGAGTGGCAACCAATGGGAGCCTTACAACATTGTCCTTATGTTTATTCATGTCTACTAATGGACAAGCTAGATTAATTAATCCACTTAGGATCCTCATAATATCCACCATTTAGCTTTTATTTTAAATGCCCAATTTTGATTAATCAAATGTCTAGAATACCCCCAATCAAGTGGGCTAAGTATTGGATTACAATTTATTTTCCTTGGGCTTTTCTTTTAATTGATTTGGGCTAGATAAAAACATAGTCCAACAATTTTAATAATGTTACCCAATTTGATAATTTAGGGCATTCATCTCCAATCATATGAAGTTTAATTACTTATACATATGATTTTATCTCATAACCTAATTAGATTTACAAGAATTAGGTTTAAAATTATTAGTCACTTGAAATACTAAGTTTACCCACTTAAGTTAGTATACGTATAAAATACTAACTTTTTCGTGTTACCATAACCCTTAGGTTATTTAATATCCTTACCTAATGTATAATTAGGTCACAAGGCTTTCATTTTTTTAATGAAATCCATAAATGTATGTATCCATATATAATACAAAGTTTAAAAAAAATGTACATACATACATGGTGACTTAAGATTCACGGTTATTACAGAAACCAACCTGCGACGACCCCAAATCTGGGTTCCCTAACCTCAGGTTTGGTGCTCATAATCCATCATGCATATCACATCTAACTACCCAGTCATTATGAATTATATCATTTATTACATAACCTAATACATAAATATAACATTATCCCAAGTTTACTAACCTTAACATTACATGCCCTATAATACAAAAGGCTTAAACCAAAATATAACATAATAATTATGATTACACAATTTATTATACCTTATCGCCTTTGGTTTTCCTTTATTCTTCTGAGATCCTTCGGTTACCTCGAATTTAGCTGAAATTTTTTATTTAAAGCAAGGGTAAGCAAAGAGTTTACTTAGAAAGTTAAAGCGTACAATAAAGGATATATATCATAAACAGAAGAGTCTAACTTTTATAGAACTTCAACAATATTCAAAAGATTTCGAAGTAGCTGAATAATAAATCATTCTCAATAATAAGAATTTTCTTGGATTCCATGTTGGATAACATATCAAGGATGAAAGAGTGAAATTCTTTCAAAGATTAAATAATATTCAATTGATTAATAAGAATTATCAATACTACAATAATATTCAACAAAGTGGGATATTCCCAGAGTTCATGTTGAGTGATAACAAATGGATCATAAACTAATAGAGGAATCATTAGTTATTAAAACTAAATTACCTCAAGAATATAAGTTAGTAATAAAAATTAATTATACTCTTTTGTGAGTACTTTGAAGTGATCAGCTCCGTTGTACCCTATATTATGCATAATACTCAAAAATAGCGCAACAGTCGGATGTTCCACAATAAAGTTCCCTTTTTTATAAGGGTTGTTCATCTCAGTCTTACATCATGAGTCCTTACCATAACAATATGGTATGGATCGTATTTAAAGAAATACAATGATTTCAACATATAATTGAAAGTAGTATGCACACAAGCCAATCATGTATATATGATGATAAAACATTTACTTTGTAATCAATCTTATTTATTTATTAATAAAAAGTATTAATTTACTAAAGGCACATGATTATCAACATGATGTTGTTTTAATAATATGTGTGAAACTCATAGTTTTAAGCAATATTGTTAGAATCATGATGAGATCATGCTAATGTGATTTAAATTCTTAGATAACTTAAAAACTAAAATGTTCCCAATTAATGGATTACTAAAAAGGGGATTAGTGAATCCGAATAGATTGGTACATGTGTTGCTTGCTCATTGGATGAGGATGATTGATCTCATAATCATTTGTGTGGAGACACCAAAGCAAGTATGTAGGTGCTTATTAGAGAATAAGTTTACTAAATGTGACTCGCTAAGGAATACCTAATGGAGTTTTACTTACCTATTAATAGGAATTTCAGTAATGATAGTAGTACAAGTAATCCTTAGACTTGAGATCGTCATAATATCCTGTATATAATGATTTACACTTTGACTTATTCCTTAAGACCATTAGAGTATATCAAAGGGTATGCTTGGGTGTAATAAGTTATATATGAAGATAATGAATGATCAATAAAGAATCTACTGCTTCTAGTAAAAGAATAGATATGTCCTATGTGATTCGATAAAATGACAACCCAGTAATCATTGGCCAAGGTGGAATGAAATTAGAAAGTAGTTTCTAATTTACATTCATTAGGAGTTGTGCATTTACGAATCGAAATATATATAATTAAATAATATAAGACTTAACATTAATTCCATGTCTTATATTTAACTGGGATATTGTATGGTGGAAGGATTGAATTGTATGGTAACTATTTATTCAAAGGTTCTTTTATGATTAATTTTGAAATCTATATTATCTGGAAGTCGTTGATCGCTAGGGAGGCTTATCCCTATTATAGAATAAATGTTATTTATTTAAATAAATTAATAGTTTAATTTGTTAGTTCGATGAGGCACAATATAGATCTAGAAGGGGGGGGGGGTTGAATAGATCCTTTTTAATTTCAAATACTTAACTCGTTTATTTTGTATTGCTAATGATTTAGCATATGACAAACATAAGAATCTTTTCAAGCACAGTGGAATAAGAAAAAGATCCCATTCATTGATATAATCATAATCATACATAAATTGTTCTTAGAGTTTGTTCGGTTGTAAGAAGTTAAAGCATACATAGCAGTTATAGCATTTAATGTACATAATGTAAATGACATAAAGTTAAAGACACGAGGGATTTTAAGTGGTTCAGAGACTCAAGCTCCTAATCCACTCTTCGGCTTTCAACTAGCAGGATATCCACTAAGGAAGGGCAGAACCCTGAATCACTAAGATTCCTTCAAGGCCAGCAGCCTTGGAACTTCTCTAGTTCCCTAGGAACTCTTCAAGCCCAGCATGCTTGGAACTTCATTTAGTCCCTTTGGACAAGGACCCCTCAGGTCCTGGCTTCTTGTTGATGTTGTTTGTTTGTTGGAGGTGCTGCTAAGATGTTCTTTAAGCTCTTCATCTCTGAATGCTTAGCAGCTTGACGTGATCATCCTTGAGGTGTAGTTGAGTGTTGCATGATGCTCAGGTTCTTCAGTTACTCAACTACTTCTGATGATCCCTTGTTAAACTACAGTGAAGATCATTCTTCTTGATACTGGATGGCTGCACATGATGAGTTTCTAAGATGACTGTAAGTTCTTATGCTATGTACTTAGAAACTTTCTTATGCATAACACCATGATGGCTTTGGTGATCTTCTTTCTTGATACTTGATGCCTTCTCATGATGGACTTGCTAAGATGACTGTAAGCTCTTCTCTCTGGTACTTAGAGTCTTCCCATGATGGACATCAAGATGACATTGATGCTCTTCTTTCTCTTGGCAATTTAGAACACTCTTCTTGTAGTAGAACTCTCACTTCTACTTCTTTCTTTGTTTATCTCCAAGTGTTCTTGGTGGATCGTAGAGTGAGCCTTTAGACCATCATTGGCCACTCACTATTTTATGTTAGTTAGACCAGTCCACCATTTCTCCAAACTTAGCAACTCCATCAACCTTTGATCTTTGAAGCTCTTGCTGATTTATACTCCTTCCCAATCTTCTCGTTGGAAAGTAGTCGTTAAAAGCTTTTTGAATTGCTTTGCAGATCTCGAGTTGGTTGGTGCACACTGCAGATGTGATAAGACATAACTTTCTGACACTACGGTTTACTGTTTCACCTGCCCCGTCAGAGATGCCACTTTGATGTCTCGGGAAGGGAGTTAACTTTATTTCCCCCTTCTGATTTCTCTATCAGAGGTTGTCCTTTTGCATCGATGCACTCAATAAGCTCTATTCGAATATCAATCTTCAGATTGAATCGTTGATTGGATCTTCAATGTAGAACACCTCTTCCTTCTCTTGTGCAGTGCCTCAACACTTCTATTTGCCTCGACTGCTCTCAGATAGTGATGGCTTGATTCTTTGTTCTGGCCCCTTCTGAAAAGCAAGACACTTCAGATTTGTGGCGTGTCCAGTTCGCTTTCTCCTTGTGATCTCATGTTCACTTATCATCAATGGACTGACCCAATGCTTAATAACTTTATCCTTGTTCTTTAGAGGCTGACCAGTATCTTTGTGTACACTCCATTAGTTCCTTCTATGTTTGGCAAACACTACGATCCTGGTTGCTTTCAGGATCGTCGTCTTCAATTTACTTGATAGCTACTACACTTGCTGACTTTCTTTAGTCAGTTACTGAAGTCTTCTTCTGATTAACTTGCGAAAGACTTCATCTCGAATGGCTTCACAACTAAATCTGGATGTTGTTTGATTTGGTGCTTAGATCTTCTGTTAGCTTACATGCAATTCGTTGAGTGCTCTCTAGTTTACTTTAGGTGGGATGTATCTTTGAAGTACCAACCAGAGGCTTCGTTCCTTTGGATATTCTGGGAGTGCTCAATTGTTGAGAATCGTGTTTGCTCTACAATTTTGTCTTGGCATTGTGAGCACATCCATTTTAAGTCTTAGTTACACACACTGGTTTCAGCTTGGTGTGTGCAGACATACACGACTACGAGATCGATCTTGACACTCTACGATTTCTGTCGTTGTACTTGTTGTCTTCATCTGATCTTGCTTGACTACGATCTCTGCCTCTGATACAATTAGTAGACTCTATGACTTCGAGTGTAGTCTATGATTCTTGACTTGGCTTCGGTAGATGCTTGGTCGGTTCGTAGGCAGGCTATCTCTACGATTTTGTACATGACTTCCTCAGCAGGCTACAGCTCCAAGGAAGTGATACTCGACACACTACGATCCTTCCTCGTCTCTCATGGCAGTCTACGAACTCCGAGATCTACTATCTTGTAGACTACGATTCTGCCTTGACAGCTCTCGAGTTTTCCTTAACTCTCTTGGCAGACTACGATTTCTGGTGCAATGCTCGACAATCAGACAAACATATCTATTACATCATAAGATCAACCTAACATTCTTGATCTTTCTATATTTATAGTCCTTGTACATCATTTCTTTTTAAGGACTTTACAAAGTTTTTTTGCTTATGTAGGATTAACCTAACATATTTGATCAATTCATTCTAAGTCCTTGTACATATGTTTCTATTATCTATCAAAGGACTTTACAGCTTTTCTTAATGCAAGCATACTTGCATATTCATTCATATATATCATAATCAAATCATATGTAATAAGAATATCATTCACATGCTTATTTCTGACAATCTCCCCCTATTTGATTATGACAAGAATAATAAGTGCATATGCATGTTATGAATGAATCTTATATACAGTGAGAAACTGTATTTCTAAAATAGATAATCATGAATGTCATTTATAATAATATGGAATTTAATACACTATGACATTTTACATCTTGGATCCAGAACATACCTAACTAGTTAGAGATGTACCTCTTTGGCTCCATGTATGTTTTCAGGATGTCTGTTGATCAGCTATTCATTTCTTTAACCTTTTTTCTCCTGCTCCCCCTGGGATGTTGACTTCATTTCTTTTTCTGCTCCCCCTCAGATGTATGATCTTCTTCTTCTTCTTCTGGCTCCCCTGTAAAGCCCCCAAATCCGGGTACATAAAACCCAAACTCGGTGCTTCACGATACCATTTCTATGAGCGGAATAATACTACTACTACTAATAATAATAATATAAAGATCAACGTAATTTATATATCATCAGAGTCTAATCCCCAGGTACGAGACCTTTAAACATTCATTACAATACATAATAGATAATACATCGCATACTTGTCTTAATAATATCGAACTAATACATAA
The DNA here is from genome assembly GCA_020205605.1 of Panax ginseng. Classification (NCBI taxonomy): domain Eukaryota; kingdom Viridiplantae; phylum Streptophyta; class Magnoliopsida; order Apiales; family Araliaceae; genus Panax; species Panax ginseng. The sequence continues at coordinate 37,512,446 of CM035150.1, read as the reverse complement.
ACTACCACGAATCTTATTTGGTTAACTTTCCTTTTCCTTTGTTTCTGCATGAGCTTTCTGGTTCTTCACACTTAGCTGAAAAATATTTAAATTAAGCAAGGATGAGCATTTGAGTGCCCATCAAGTAATGGCAATTATAATTATATTTAGCTGAAAGGATTAAATGTTTTCTTTATACATCACTTCTACAACGATTCAATAGTTGTGAAGTAAACTGATCCGATAATAATAACATAACAATTCTATCTCAATTTTTTTGAAACTACGTATTGACTATAAAGGGGTTTTAAGTGACATGCTATGAACATTGATTTAAATTTTTGATAAGGTTTAGCAGAACTTCATCTGCAAACCGTCATAACTTACGGGCGCGAGGGTGATCATCCCAATGAGCTCTGTATTGATCAATACTGCATGCAAGAACAATATTATCGTTCACTCTGTCCACTTTAGGCGCATAAAAGTTTTCCCTTGATCGAGATGTTCATACTTAGTCTAGAATCTGAACCAAAACAATTTGATTGGATACAAAAAGGTTTTATCATATTCACCAAAATTTAAATTGTAATTTTAAATATTTATTGAATTATATAAATATTTAATTGGTGCATTTATTGCTAAATAAATATTTGTTTAATTTGAATTGATTAATTATTTATGTTGTAAATAAATAATTAATGAGTTAAGAAAATTATTATTATATTGATATTTCAAGTTGATGGTTAATTATTAATTATTGTAAAGTTATGTGATTAAATGAATTATTTAATTAATGGTTATTTGAATTAATTAAATTAAATATGAAAGCTTGATTAAATAAAGTGTGACAAATAACTATAGTATAAGGAGTTATTAAAATAAATTAAAGTAGTTTTAATCTAGTTTTACCCAAACAATGCTTAAGGATATAAATTTTTAAAATTTAAATGGTTTGCCAAACAAGCCTTATGGCTTTTGATATTTCTAATTTATAAAATAAATAAAATAAAATAAATAATAAATATAATGTATACGTTATTTTGGGTAATCGATGATGGCTATTAAGGCCATATCGCTTTTGTTTTTTTTTATATTACGATACTAGTTGTCGGGTTTTGAGAGAGTTTAGAGAATAGCAGAGAAATTGAGAAAGAGTTTGAGAGATTGAGGGAGATTGGTCTTCAACTAACAAAGATTGTATAAGCTAATCAAGGTATGTTCTACCACTTTGATATTATTTACTTAGTATTTCTATGAAGCTTTGTTATACTGTGAATTCTATTTTTCTATGCGCTCGTGAGTTCTAGTTTTTCTTCCTAATTGTTGTTATGTAACTAAGTTATGGGGGTTATACATGTTTATAGTGATTAGATATGGTGTTTAAACAATAATCGCATGCAAATTTCGTTCACAAGAGGGAAGAAAATTTGTCAAGATATGTATTCTTGGTATGTTTCCATATGTAATCATGTAAGTACCAATTTTAATGGCCAATTTGGTTGTGAAACTGTAAATTGAAGTTTGTTTATGGTATTTCATTGAGATACGAATGGAACGTAGTTTGAATAGAGTATTTTGGTCTACTAATGAATTCACAAAGTGTTTATCGTGGTTATCAACTATGGAGTTTTAGTTTTTTTTTTTTTAAACCGTGTTTTCAAAATTTAAGTTTTTAAAATCTTGGTTTAGTCGTTGTTAATTAGTATCCAATAATTGGTTATGATTATGGGTAAATTATGTTAGTTGTTCATGTAAATTTAGATGTTAGCAGATTATTTAGTACAAAATTTAGTTGTTATGTTCTTCGTCGTTGGGTTCTTCGAGTTTTTCGCCGCTTCAAATTTCAAATTTTAATCAACGCCAAAGTTCGCGCCTCAAAGGCCAAAAATGGGCCAAGAGCTCGCGCCCAAAGATCGAACTCGCTTACCAACACTGGTATCTACCTCTCACGACCGATCCGCGCTTTTTAAAAAGTTGTCTCGAGTTGGGCGTTTTGACCTCTCGTAGTAAAACGGCCATACTTTTTCATACGAACTCCGATTGAGTTGATTCAAGATGATCCGAACGAGGACTAATAGACCTACAACTTTCATGCTTTTAAGTGTTTTAATTTGAGGTCTGTAACTGTAGTCAAAATGGCCATCTTTAGGACTGTTGTGTATTTGGAGCCAATCGGAGAGGCGCTGGATGCACGTAATGCAAGTGCAAACCTTTGTGTATTAGTATAACTTAATGATAACATGTTGGACATGTAATAGGATGTTGTATCAAGTTGTTAATGTGCATGTGGTGCAAATGACATGATCACTTAAGTAGTTGTAATAAAGCTAAAAAGTAATGTTCATGAAAAGATGTGATGTTGTTTAAACTTAAACTTAGTTAAGAGCTATACTAAGAGTAATAAAGTAACTCATAAAGGTAATGTTAGTGTAACTAATGTGTATTGTCAATACATATGGTATGTGTAGGACTTGGGGTGAACGTGAATAGTAATTGTTTAACCCACGCATTTAGGCAAGTTCTCTAACTCTACTTTTATAATTGTGCAGCCTATCTTTAAGCAAGTTTTCTAATATATTATCTTGTTAATTCAAGTAATCTGCTTTTCAATTCGATTATAATATAATAATGTAAGTTATTCTCGAGCAAGTTATTTGTATTTGTATTTAACTTGTTGCATAGCAGCATGCATATATATATATATATATATATATATACTAATGTCTAACATTTCTATCGCTCAAGTTACTATGCATGCTTAGTATTCAATTCTAATTAACTCTTGGCTTAGTATTGTTCAAGCAAGGTATGCTATAGTTATTCAAATGGTATGCTATTAGATTATTCCTAAAGCATGACTTTAGTTTACTATGATTGATTCAATCACGATTATTCTATAGTATAGTTGTTATTGGTTTTATTCAACTACTCCTTAGTTGATGTTCGTTGAATTCCAAATTTCCTTGAAAGCTTATCCAAACCAAACTTACTTTGGTGCGGACTTGTATTCTAAATAATCGAGATGAACAACTCTTTTAATAGAGGTTTACGCTAGCGTTGAAATGGTTGTGCACAATACATTGTATTTAAGGGTTGATCCCCAAGACGTGGAGTCCTTATAGTCTTATGATTGTTAAAGTTAAAGTTGAAAGATTACTTATAATCGTGGACATGATTCGTGGTCATTAGACCCTCAAATGAATGTTATAATTTTCGTAAAGTTAATGTAATATATATTGTTCATTTCTATTGAGCCTAATATTGGCAATTGATGTAAAAGTTTAAAGATTTACTTATTGTTATTTCAAGTGGGCTTTGTTTGCTCACTCTTGCTCGTAAAATTTCTTGCCCTAAAGTTGAAAACGGTGGGTGATTTATCTAGTACCAAAGAAGGGAAAAGGAAAGATGAATAAATATCAAGACTTGTAATAGTTTTGATAGTTTACTTTCGTAATTTGATTTAAAGATTGTAATGAAGTTATTTAATTTTTCCAGATTTGAATGATTGTTGTTAAAGGTTAGATAACCTGGGAGATTTTTATTTAAGTTTAATCCTGTATGGACAGGTTTTCTTTTATTATTCAATTCTATTATGATTGGGTAGTTAGAAATGAATGTTTTGATTACGTGAACACCAAATCTTGAGGTAATGAAGTACCGGGATTTGGGGGTGTCACAAGTTGGTATCAAAGCTTTAGGTTATGAACCTTAGGTGGGGGAAAAGCCTTAGGAAGTAACCTTTGAAAAGATAGTGGAGATAACTCTTATCGAAGTTTTAAGAAAGAAGTAATAAAACACTTATGTGCTTATGTGTTTATATTATGTACTCGTGAGTGTCGAGTAGTAATGATTAATAATTAAAACTTTAAAACTTTGTTGTCGTGGATGACTAATGCTCTGAGAATCCAACAAGTTAGGGAGGAGGGACCTCAAATGCCTATAGAGGAGGAGCCTCGCGCCATTCAGAAGTTTGGGAACAACCATCGCCACGGAGTCACCTGCTGGGTCACAAAGAGTTGAGGATGAGGATGATGATGTGGAGATGTGACGAGGAGGATCCCGCTGAGTTACCACAGAGGATGAGGATGACGAGGACGAGGAGGAAAGGATTCCACTTAACTCGATAATGGGTCAGAGATATACGATGAGGTGCATGACCGTAACGTGGAACTTCAAGATACGCTTGAGGAGTTGCAGGAGATAGTAATGAACAATGATCGCAATGACACAAAAAGACGGGCGAGATCCGTGGATCGTGAGGAACTAATCGACAAATGCCGAGGAGAAACTAATATGCATCAAGGAGAGAAAGAACAATTGATCGAGATGGTTGCCGAATCAAGAGCAAGTCGAGAGAAGAAGTCGCTAAGAGGGCAAGAGTCAAGATGCTTACGAGGAAGCTTTTCAACGAACCAGATTAGCAGAAGAGACACGCAAGCAAAGAGGATGAAGATGGAAGAGATGGATAAAGTATTTAACACCGCAATTAATCGAGCTCAAGATCGGGTCATGGGATATCCGATTCGGGCCGAGACGCCGCCATCATTCGTGTTAGATCGCAGTAACAATGTTTCGAGTCATGGAGGAAGAACGTGATAGGCTAAGAAGTATCTTAATGTAACATCATCGAGATGTAGTACGATGAGTGAAATGTTAAATAAATTGTAAATCCCAAGTGTTATGCAACCTATGGGATATGACTATGATGTTGTCCAAAACTTTTGTAGTTCAGAAAGTAATGTAGATAGTAGTGATGCTATTGTTTTATGTTTTCCAAAAAGGTTTTGAATAAATAAAAGTTGTTACTTTATTCAAAGTGTTATATGTTATATGGCTATTTTTTTTATGGAGGCAAGTTAATTAGAAAATACTTAAAGAAGTCGAGTAATAGTCTAATAGATGTTTTGTTTTAATGTAAAATGCCTCCCTGACGTGAACCACCCCGACAGAGAAACAATGAGAGAACTACTAATAACGATAATGTTGATTGCAGAACCCCTGCTCAACAACTAGTGACACTATCGACAGAGCGCTGCAGTAATCAACCACAAAACCATGGTACAACGCTTAAGGATTTCAAGGCGGTTGGACCACCAATTCTGGTGGGTCTATGAATCCAAACAAGCACGCACTGGATTATGGAGATAGAAAAGGTGTTCGATGTCGCTAGGTAGGGGATGATCGTAAGATCGCTTTCGCAACATTCATGTTGAAAGAAGGTTAGTTAGTTATTGGTGGCGTGCCAATAAAACTCGTGAAGGGCCGTGGAGTGATGATGACCGATAGGTTCAAGGAGTTGTTCTTCGAGACTTATTTCCGGAAAGTTCAAGAGTCACTAGAAGTGCGCTTCGGAATTAAAGCAGGAACGATGATGGTATTCGAGTATGCCGCTAAATTCAACGAATTGGCGAGGTTTGCGCATATATCGTCGTCAAGATGCACGAAAGCGTAAAGTAAAAAAGATTTGAACAGGATCAAGCCCCCGGTCAGACAAAAGAGGGTATCCCTGTTCCAGCTTGAAGACGCTTATATGCGGTGATGGAGAAAGCAAGACTACCAAGGTGGAGGCGAGGCAAAGGACAAAGTTCAACCAGAACAAAAGAAGAAGAGGAATGAGAATGAGACTAAGAGAATGGGAGTGGAAGCGGTGGAAACAACAACAACAACAACAACAAACAAAGAACTGCATGAAGAGGAAGTGGAATGGAACGTGGGTGCCGGACACCAAACAGGTAACCAAAGAAACAAAAGTTTGAAGCATGTGCGACATGCGGAAATTTCACAAGGGTGCGGGTTTGATGGGGAAACGAAGTTTGCTACAATCAGGGTGGAGGGCCACATCGCCCAAATTGCACTCAACCGAAGAAGAATGCGTGTTTCACGTATGGATCCAAGGATCACTTTGCTCGTGAATGTCCTAAGAAGAGGGATGGAGTGACAACCGTAAGCAATGGAGGTAAATAATGGAGGTATATGGGCCATTGCAGACTCGCAAAGATCAAACAAACCCATACCCGTAACCTTCAACATGATCTGCAGCAGATGTCAGTGCAATCAAAAGATGTGGTGTCGTATTATCCCAATCAATGATATAAATGCTTATGTATTATTTGATTCGGGTGCTACTTGTTCGCTTATATCCGATGAATTTGCTAAGAGGTTAGAATTACCTAGAGAAGAACTCAATTTTCCTTTGAACATAGAAATTGTAATAAGGAAGTAATCCTCGTTAGATTCAGATACAAGAACCGTAGGGTGAACATTAAGGAGAATATCTTGTTGGTAGATTTGATTCCGATTAGAGACTTGGGAATTTGATGTAATTTTGGGAATGGATTGGTTGCTCAAAATACTTGAGCGTAATCGATCGCCAAAAGAAGTGTGTAAACCTTATGACCGCCAAAGGTAGTATTTTATGGTAAAGCAAGTCGCCTAGACAAATGAAATGTCCGACGACTATGCAAAGCCAAGAAATTGTTGAGTCAAGGTTGTGTGGGCTATTTAGCTTATATAGTCGATACTCGTAACAAGGGGTAAAACTAGAAGAAATACCAGTAGTGAGAGAATTCAAGACGTGTTTCAGAGGATTTGCCGTGACTTCTCACCGACAGAGAAATTGAATTGTGATCGATTTAGTGCCGGAACAAAGACCGATATCAAGGCCCCGCATGTAATGGCTCTAGAGAAATGAAGGAACCGATGGTACAATTGCAAGAGTCATTGGACAAGAAATATATTCAACCAAGCGACGCCGTGGGGAGCGCCATTTTATTTGTGAAGAAGAAGGACGGATCAACGCGCGCTTTGCATTGATTATGTGGAGTTAAACAAAGTCACTATTAAAAACAAATACCCGCTGCCAAGAATAGATGACTTGTTGACCAATCAAGGGTGCCAAATACTTTTCAAAATAGATTTGAGAAGTGGGTATCACCATTGAAAGTGAGGAAGGAGGGATATACCATTTAAACGGCATTCGTAACTCCCAGATGGACATTACGAAGTTTTTCGGTGATGTCTTTTGGTTTAACCAATGCACCGCCAAGGCTCATGGATCCGATGAACAGGTGTTTAAACCATTCTTAGACAAGTTTGTAGTGGTATTTATCGACGACATTCTAGTGTATTCCAAGACTCAAGAAGAACACGTGGAACACTTACGCTTGACATCGAGACACTAAGAAAGGAAAAGTCAGACGCGAAATTCTCTAAGTGCTAATTTTGGCTCGACTGACCGTACAATTTTTGGGTCATGTTATCGACAAGGATGGGATTTCAAAGGATCCATCAAAAGTGGAAGTCAGAATCAATTGGGGAACAACCAAGAACACCGCCGTAAGTGAGGAGTTTTTGGGACTGGCTGGTTATTATAGAAGATTCATTCAAGATTTTTCTAAGATAGCCACTCCGCTAACAAATTTGACAAGGAAAGCTATAAAATTCGTGTGGACGGAGAAATGTGAAGAAAGTTTTCAAGATTTGAAGAAGAAGCTAAGTGTGGCACCTGTGTTGACATTACCAGACAATACAGGAAATTTTGTGGTGTATAGTGATGCCTCACACAAAGGGTTGGGTTGTGTTCTTATGCAGAATGGGAAAGTCATCGCATATGCATCAAGACAATTGAAAGACTAAAAAAGGGTATCCGACTCATGATTTAGAGTCATGCAGGTTGTGTTTGCTCAAGATATGGAGACACTATCTCTACGGAGAGAAATGTGAGATTTACATGCACTATAAAAGTCTCAAGTATATTTTCACACGTATGACCCGAACACGCGCCAAAGAAGATGGATGGAACTGATAAAAGATTATGATTGTGAGATCTTTTATCATCCAGGCAAAGCAAACGTGGTTGCAGATGCCTTGAGTAGGAAAGGCAGGGAAAAGTTGATGTTGTTAACTGATAAGGAGGAGCTTATTACAGCAATGTCAAGGTTAGAGTTGGAAATCAAATTTCCAAAAGAATCTGATGAGAAATTGTACCAGATGGAAGCCAGTCAAACTTTGGTGGACAAAGTGAAGAATGCTCAACTGCAGGATGAGGAATGCAGAAAAATAAGAGAAGGTGTGGTCGGGGGAAAAGAAATAAAGTACAAAGTTGATACCGAGGGGATGCTGAGATTTGAAGGACGAATATGGGTTCCAAAGAAGATCAGATATTAAAGAAGACATATCGACCAAGCTCATAACTCGAGATATTCGATTCATCCAGAAGTACGTAAGATGTATCAAGATTTATGTATTTACATTTTGGTGGCCAAATATGAAAAGAGACGTTGCAAAATGCGCTGCAAAGTGCTTAACATGTCGTAGAGTCAAGGCTTTAACATCAAAGACCAAGCGGGTTACTTCAACCGTTGGAGATACCCGGAATGGAAATGGGAGCATATCACAATGGATTTTGTGGTAGGTCTTCCAACAACTCGTAAAGGATACGACGCGATTTGGGTGATAGTGGACAAAGTTGACAAAATCGCACACTTTTTGCCAATAAAGATTAGATTCAATCTTGATCACCGCAAAACTATATGTTAAAGAGATCGTTGCAAAGACATGGGGTTCCAAAGTGTCAATTGTGTTTATGTAGATCCGAGGTTCACATCAAACTTCCGGAAGAGACTACAAGAATGTATGGGAACGCAGCTATGAATGAGTACTATATATCATCCGCAAACAGATGGCCAAAGCGAACGAACGATTCGTACATCGAAGATATGCCGAGAGCACGCGCCATGGATTTCAAAGGAAGTCGGGATGAACAAATTCGCTGGTGGAATTTGCCTCACAATAATAAAGCTTACCACGCTTAGCATCAAGATGCCGCCACGAAGCATTATACTACAGAAGTGCGTAACTCCACCGTGGCCGGGACGAAGTCATGAACGCCAATCGTTAGGACCGTAACTAGTACAACAAATCGCCGAGGTTGTCCAACTCATCGTAACAAGATTGATAGTCGTCAAGATGATAAAAGAAATATGATCGATCAACATGCATAAGATCGCATTTGACATAGAAATTACGATTCCTAAAAGTTTCTCCTCGAAAGGGAAAATTTGATTTGTAAAAAAGGGGAAACTAAGTCCGAGGTTTATTGGACCCTTTCAAGTGCCGAGGAAAGTTGGAGAGGTAGCTTACGAGGTAGCTCTACTCTCCGTAATTGCAAAACATTCATAATGTTTTTCACGTTGTTTGCAGTTACACATCAGATAAATCGATTACAAGCACGAATTGAGTACGTAACCATTGCAATTTGAGAAAGACTTGTCCTATGAAGAGATTCCTATATCCAGATAGTCGATGTGAAAGAACAAGTGCTGTCAGAATAAAGTGATACCTTTCGTGAAGGTGATATGGAGGAACCACAATGTCAAGAGGCTACGGGAACTCAAGTCGATATGATGAAGAATTACCCTGAGTTATTTGTTTAAATTGTGTCTTCGATTCTGGGGGATAGAATCTTTGTAAGAAGGGAAGAATGTGACGATTTGTTTGTTTGAGTTGTGATTCTGGGGACAGAATCCTTGTAAGGAGGGAAGGATGTAACAATCCAAAAATTTAAATTGTAATTTTAAATATTTATCAATTATATAAATATTTAATTGGTGCATTTATTGCTAAATAAATATTTGTTTAATTTGAATTGATTAATTATTTATGTTGTAAATAAATAATTAATGAGTTAAGAAAATTATTATTATATTGATATTTCAAGTTGATGGTTAATTATTTGTATTGAAGTTATGTGATTAAATGAATTATTTAATTAATGGTTATTTGAATTAATTAAATTAAATATGAAAGCTTGATTAAATAAAGTGTGACAAATAACTATAGTATAAGGAGTTATTAAAAATAAATTAAAGTAGTTTTAATCTAGTTTTACCCAAACAATGCTTAAGGATATAAATTTTTAAAATTTAAATGGTTTGCCAAATTGTTTTATGGCTTTTGATATTTCTAATTTATAAAATAAATAAAATAAAATAAATAATAAATATAATGTATATCAACGTTATTTTTGGGTAAATCGATGATGGCTATTAAGGCCATATCGCTTTTGTTTTTTTTTATATTATTACGATACTAGTTGGTCGGGTTTTGAGAGAGTTCAGAGAATAAAAGCAGAGAGAATTGAGAAAAGAGTTTGAGAGATTGAGGGAGATTGGTCTTCAACTAACAAAGATTGTATAAGCTAATCAAGGTATGTTCTACCACTTTGATATTATTTACTTAGTATTTTTTGAAGCTTTTTATATACTGTGAATTCTATTTCTTCTATGCTCGTGAGTTCTAGTTTTTCTTCCAATTGTTGTTATGTAACTAAGTTATGGGGTTATACATGTTTATAGTGATTAGATATGGTGTTTAAACAATAATCGCATGCAAATTTCGCTCTCATAGAGGGAAGAAAATTTGTCAAGATATGTATTCTTGGTATGTTTCCATATGTAATCATGTAAGTACCAATTTTAATGGCCAATTTGGTTGTGAAACCGTAAATTGAAGTTTGTTTATGGTATTTCATCGAGATACGAACTTAACGTAGTTTGAATAGAGTATTTTGGTCTACTAATGAATTCACAAAGTGTTTATCGTGTTATCAACTATGGAGTTTTAGTTTTTTTTTTTTTAAACCGTGTTTTCAAAATTTAAGTTTTTAAAATCTTGGTTTAGTCGTTGTTAATTAGTATCCCAATAATTGGTTATGATTATGGGTAAATTATGTTAGTTGTTCATGTAAATTTAGATGTTAGCAGATTATTTAGTACAAAATTTAGTTGTTATGTTCTTCGTCGTTGGTTCTTCGAGTTTTTGCTACCAAACGCCAAATTTCAAAGCGCCAAAATCGCCAAAATGGGGGCCAAAGGCCAAAACTCGAACTCAGCTCACTCAAAACTGAACTTGCGCTGGACACCGGTACTGCTACCGCTTACACATCGATCCCGCGCTTGCCACGCTTTAAAAGTTGTCTCGAGTTGGGCGCTTTTGACCTCCCGTAGTAAAATGGCCATAATAACTTTCTCATATTAACTCCGATTGAGTTGATTCAAGATGATCCGAACGAGGACCTAATAGACCTACAACTTTCATGCTTTTAAGTGTTTTAATTTGAGGTCTGTAACTGTAGTCAAAATGGCCATCTTTAGGACTATTGTGTATTTGGAGCCAATCGAGGGCGCCGGATGCACGTAATGCAAGTGCAACCCTTTGTGTATTAGTATAACTTAATGATAACATGTTGGACATGTAATAGGATGTTGTATCAAGTTGTTAATGTGCATGTGGTGCAATGACATGATCACTTAAGTAGTTGTAATAAAGCTAAAAAGTAATGTTCATGAAAAGATGTGATGTTGTTTAAACTTAAACTTAGTTAGTAGCTATACTAAGAGTAATAAAGTAACTCATAAAGGTAATGTTAGTGTAACTAATGTGTATTGTCAATACATATGGTATGTGTAGGACTTGGGGTGAACGTGAATAGTAATTGTTTAACCTACGCACGAGGCAAGTTCTCTAACTCTACTTTTATAATTGTGCAGCTATCTTTAAGCAAGTTTTCTAATATATTATCTTGTTAATTCAAGTACTGTTTTCAATTCGATTATAATATAATAATGTAAGTTATTCTGGAGCAAGTTATTCTTGTATTTAACTTGTTGTTTAGCATGCACAACTATATATATATATACTAATGTCGAACATTTCTATCGTTCAAGTTACTATGCATGCTTAGTATTCAATTCTAATTAACCTTGGCTTAGTATTGTTCAAGCAAGGTATGCTATAGTTATTCAAATGGTATGCTATTAGATTATTCCTAAAGCATGACTTTAGTTTACTATGATTGATTCAATCACGATTATTCTATAGATATAGTGTTATTGGTTTTATTCAACTACTCCTTAGTTGATGTTCGCTGAATTCCAAATTTCTTGAAAGCTTATCCAAACCAAACTTACTTTGGTGCGGACTTGTATTCTAAATAACCGAGATGAACAACTCTTTTAATAGAGGTTTACGCTTAGCGTTGAAATGGTTGTGCACAATACATTGTATTTAAGGGTTGATCCCCAAGACGTGGGAGTCCTTATAGTCTTATGATGATTAAAGTTAAAGTTGAAAGATTACTTATAACTGTGGACATGATTCGTGGTCATTAGAACCTCAAATGAATGTTATAATTTTCGTAAAGTTAATAGAATATATTGTTCATTTCTATTGAGCCTAATATTGGCAATTGATGTAAAAGTTTAAAGATTTACTTATTGTTATTTCAAGTGGGCCTTGTTTGCTCACTCTTGCCTCAGAAAATTTCTTACAGCCTAAAGTTGAAAACGGGTGATTTACCTAGTACAAAGAAGGGAAAAGGAAAGATGAATAAATATCAAGACTTGTAATAGTTTTGATAGTTTACTTTCGTAATTTGATTTAAAGATTGTAATGAAGTTATTTAATTTTCCGTGATTTGAATGATTGTTGTTAAAGGTTAGATAACCGGGAGATTTTTATTTAAGTTTAACTCGATGGATGGATAGTGTTTTCTTTTATTATTCAATTCTATTATGATTGGGTAGTTAGAAATGAATGTTTTGATTACGTGAACACCAAATCTTGAGGTAATGAAGTACCGGATTTGGACTTGCATGCTAATATAACAAGTTTAGAGTTAAGAAAACTTGCATAATCATAATAACTATCTCAACGAAAGTGTGGAGATGGGAAACTTGTATCATCATGAATAATTGGATACAATGAAGTTGCTTAATGGAAATACTTTACTCAATAAAGTATAGCATATTAAATTTGCATAACGAAGCTTTAGAATTATAAAACTTGCTTAAACACAACAAACTAACTCAACGAGAGTATGGAGTTAGAGAACTTGCTTAATGTAAAAAGATAGGCTTAAAAACTTGCACAATTATAAAAGTAGAGATAGAGAACTTGCCTCGTGCGTAGGTTAAATAATTACTATTCACGTTCACCCCAAGTCCTACACATACCATATGTATTGACAATAAACATTAGTTATACTAACATTACCTTTATGAGTTACTTTATTACTCTTAGTATAGCTACTAACTAAGATTAAGTTTAAACAACATCACATCTTTTCATGAACATTACTTTTTAGATTTATTACAACTACTTAAGTGATCATGTTATTGCACCACATGCACATTAACAACTTGATACAACATCCTATTACATGTCCAACATGTTATTTTTAAGTTATACTAATACCCAAAGGGTTGCACTTGCATTCGTGCATCCCGACGCCCTCCGATTGGCTCCAAATACACAACAGTCCTAAAGATGGCCATTTTGACTACTGTTTTAGACCTCAAATTAAATGACTTAAAGCATGAAAGTTGTAGGTCAATTCGTCCTCGTTCCGGATCATCTTGAATCAACTCAATCAGAGTTCGTATGAGAAAGTTATGGTCGTTTTACTACAGGAGGTCAAAACTGTCCATCCCAGACCACTTTTCCAGCGCTGGGGCGCGAGACAATGGCGCCGGGAAGCGAATTCCAGCGCTGGGCCGTGAACTTCTGGCCTATTTTTGGTATTTGAGCCACAAAATTTGGTATTTGTAGCGAAATTTGGTATTTGGGCGTGAATTTTAATATTTGGGCGTCGAAACTCACAGAACTCAAAATGAAGAATGTGAGCCAAAGACTCTTGTCTTAAATTTGTAACAACAATTACCCCAAACAACATGTATAACTAATATAAACTACACATAATTGCTAACAATTATCCATATACCAATTTCCAACAATTGAATAACAAATTTAAAAGACTTAAATCACTAAAATAATATTTGGTTAAAACTCAAAACTCCATTGTTGATATCTAAAGTCACATGTTGAAGCGAAATTTTCAACGTTATCAACCAAATTTGATTCCTTTGAAATACAAGTATACCAACATATAACAAATTAACATGTATAGTTCAATTCCTCAGTTAGTATACATAACTTTTGATATTTCTACAAAACATATATTCATATATATATACTTCACTGAACAAATCAATTTCTTCCTTTAGCCTATAATTAGCATACAGTCATATATATATATACAGATACACATGCTAGTGATAACAAATGCAACTGTACACATACATGCTTCTCTAACCAATTATACAAACATAGTTTTACAGAGAGTTTTGTAAAAACCTTATACACCATAAAGTTGAAGAACACAGAGACATTAGGCATCATGAAACCACAAATATATATATGTACATAAATTAAGGTTAGAGAAACCCACCTTTTTGCTTGCTTACGAATCTTTGTTAACGGACTTGCTTTGAAAATCACGTTCTCTCTCAAACTCTGAACTTCTATCTTTTTCTCAAAACTCTCTCTAGCCCTTCTTTCTTTTCTCAGTAATAATTTAGACTACTAACCATGTAACTCAACTGATACCCAATACGCGTAACATAAAACGGACATGGCCATAATAAGCCTAATTAATAATAACATCAATTATAAAAATATATAATGTGCCATTTATAAATATATATATATATATATATATATATATATATATATTATTTAGTTTATTTTATAAACAATTTAAATTTCAAAAATCCAAAAGTCATAGGGCTTTGTTTGGCAAATCCCTTTAAAATAAAATAGTTTATATCCTTAAGCTATGTTTGGGTAAAAATAAATTAAAATTACTTTAATTTATTTTAATAACTCTTTATAACATAGTTATTTGTCACTCTTTATGAAATAACAATTTATTAAATAAATTACTTAATCACATAACTCAATCCACATTACACATTAACTATTTAACAAATAAATAATTAACTAATCACATTAATTATTTAGCAAATAAATAAATAACCTGAATCAACTCAATCAATTTAAACAATTACTTATTCAATAATAGACACATCCAATAAATATTTATATAAATCAATAAATATTTATAACTTACATTTAAAAAATCTGGAATGTTACATCATTCCCCTCTTATAAGGATTCTGTCCCCAGAATCACAACTTAAACAACACATTCATTACATTCATCCCTACTTATAAAGATTACATCCCCGAGAATCGAAGACCGCATTAAACAAATAACTCAGGTACTCTTTCATCATTTTCTCTTGAGTTCCCACGTTGCTTTTTCAAAGATTGTGGTTTCTCCATATCACCTTCAGGAAGGTATCACTTTATTCACGAGCACTTGTTCTTTCCTGTCGACTATCTGGATAGGAACATCTTCATAAGACAAATCTTTCTCAAAGCGCAGAAGCGGTTCGTATTTTCGATCATGTGATTGTAATCGGGTTTATATGGTAGTAACATCAAATATGAAAAACATTATGAATGTTTTCCAACTCACGGAGGTAGAGCTACCTCGTAGCTTACATCTCCAACTTTTCACAAAGACTTCAAAGGGTCCAATAAACCTCGGGCTTAGTTTCCTTCTTCAAAATGAATTTTCCCTTCCGAGGAGAAACTTTTAGGAATACATAGCTTCTTACGTCAAATGCACGATCTTGCTTGTGTTGATCGAAAGATACTTCTTACATCGGTCTTGAGTTGCTACCAATCTTATCCCGATGAGTTTGATAACCTCGGCGGTTTGTTGCACTAATTACGGTCCTAGTAGTTGGCGTTCACCAACTTCATCCCAAAGCCTGATGGAGTTACGCACTTTTCGCCAGTATAACGCAACCGTAAGGCGGCATGCCGATGCTCGCGTGATAACTATTATTGTTGGAGAATTCCACCAACGGTAATTGTTCTTCCCAGCTTCCTTTGAAATCCATAACGCATGCTCTCAGCATATCTTCCAATGTCTGGATCGTTCGTTCGCTTTGGCCATCTGTTTGTGGATGATAAGCCGTACTCATTCGCAATTGAGTTCCCATGCATTCTTGTAGTCTCTTCCAAAAATTTGAAGTGAATCGCAGGTCTTTATCGGATACAATTGACACTGGCACTCCATGTCTCGAAACGATCTCTTTGATGTACAATCTTGCCAACTGATCAAGATTGAACCTAATCTTTATTGGTAAAAAGTGCGCTAATTTCGTCAGTCTATCCACTATCACCCAAATTGCATCGCATCCTCTCTGAGTAGTTGGAAGACCCACCACAAAATCCATCGTGATGTGTTCCCACTTCCATTTCGGTATTTCCAACGGTTGAAGTAATCCGCTGGGTCTTTGATGTTCAGCTTTTACTCTTTGACATGTCAAACATTTAGCCACGCATTCTACAACATCCCTTTTTATATTCGGCCACCAAAAATGTCGGCGTAAATCTTGATACATCTTCGTGCTTCCTAGATGAATCGAATATCTTGAGCTATGAGCTTCGATCAAGATTTCGTCTTTCAGTTCTGGTGTTGCTGGAACCCAGATTCTTCTCTCGTACCGTAGTAATCCTTCGGTATCGACCTTGTATTTCGTATTGCTACCATCACCCATATTCTCTTTTATCTTTCCACATTCTTCATCTTGTAACTGAGCGTTCTTCACCTTGTCTAGTAAAGTTGGACCTGCTTCTAACTGAAATAGTCGTTCATCGAATTCCTATAGAAATTTGATTTCCAGTTCTAACTTTGTCATTGCTGAAATGAGCTCCTCCTGAGTTGTTATCAGCATCAATTTCTCCCGACCTTTCCTGCTTAAAGCATCCGCAACCACATTCGCTTTCCCTGGATGATAAAAGATCTCATAATCATAATCTTTTATCAGTTCCATCCACCTTTTCTGACGCATGTTCAGATCTTTCTGAGTGAAAATATACTTCGGACTTTTGTGTTCTGTGTAGATCTCACATTTCTCTCCATACAGATAGTGTCTCCATATCTTGAGAGCAAATATCACTACAGCCAATTCTAAATCATGAGTCGGATAACCTTTCTCATAATCCTTCAGTTGTCTTGATGCATAGGCAATAACTTTGCCGTTTTGCATAAGAACACAACTCAATCCTTTGTGTGAGGCATCACTATACACCATAAAATTTCCTGTATTATCCGGCAGGGTTAACACAAGTGCCATACTTAGCTTCTTCTTTAAATCTTGGAAGCTCTCTTCACACTTCTCCGTCCAAACGAATTTCACAGCTTTCCGTATCAAATTTGTTAACGGAGTGGCTATCTTGGAAAAATCTTGTATAAATCTTCTATAATAATCGGCCAGTCCCAAGAAACTCCTCACCTCTGAAGGTGTCCTTGGTTGTTCCCAATTGATTACAGCTTCCACTTTCGATGGATCTACTGAAACCCCATCTTTATCAATCACATGACCCAAAAATTGTACACGATCGAGCCAAAATTCACACTTAGAGAATTTCGCGTACAACTTTTCCTTTCTTAGTATCTCCAATGTCAGACGTAAATGTTCCATGTGTTCTTCTTGAGTTTTGGAATACACCAGAATGTCGTCGATAAACACAACTATGAACTTGTCTAAGAATTGTTTAAATACCCTTTTCATCAAATCCATGAACGCGGCAGGGACATTTGTTAAACCAAAAGACATCACCAGAAACTCGTAATGTCCGTACCGAGTTCTGAATGCTATTCTAGGTATATCCTCCTTTCTTACCTTCAATTGGTGATACCCACTTCTCAAATCTATTTTCGAGAAATATTTAGCACCCTTAAACTGATCAAACAAGTCATCTATTATAGGTAACGGATACCTATTCTTAATAGTGACCTTGTTTAACTCCCTATAATCAATGCAAAGATGCATTGATCCTTCCTTCTTCTTCACAAATAATATCGGCGCTCCCCACGGTGATACGCTTGGTTGAATATACTTCTTGTCCAAAGCAGTTCTTGCGGTTGCACCATCAGTTCCTTCATTTCTCTAGGAGCCATTACATGCACGGGGCCTTCGATATCAGTGCAGTTCCTGGCGCTAAGTCAATTACGAACTCAATCTCTCTATCAGGTAGAAGTCCTGGAAAATCTTCCGAAAATACATCTGTGAATTCTCTAACCACTGGTATCTCCTCAAGTTTTATACCCTTCTTCTGAGTATCGACTATGTAAGCTAAATAACCCACACAGCCTTGACTCAACAACTTCTTAGCCTGCATAATCGTCAGACATTTCATTTATCTAGGCGATTTGCTACCATGGAAAACTACCTTTGACGGAGTCATTAGGTTTACACACTTTTTGTGACAATCAATTACTGCTCCATATTTGAACAGCCAATCCATTCCCAAAATTACATCAAATTCCCCGAGTCTAATCAGAATTAAATCTACCATCATGATATTCCCTTTAATGTTCACTCTACAGTTCTTGTATACAAACCTAACAGGAATTACCTCCCTAATCGCAATTTCTATGTTTAAAGGGAAATTCAGTTCTTCTCTAGGAAATTCTAACCTCTTAGCAAATTCATCAGATATAAACGAACAAGTAGCACCCGAATCAAATAATACATAAGCATTAATATCGTTGATTGGGATAATACCTGACAACACATCTTTTGATTGCACATCATCTTGCACAGTCATGTTGAAAGTTTTGGTTATGGGTTTGTTTGATGTTGTAGGTCCAGCAATGGCCCAAGTACCTCCACTGCTGCCTCCCTTACTTCTTACTGTTTCTCCGATCTTCTTCTGAGGGCATTCACGAGCAAAATGATCCTTGGATCCACATGTTAAACAGACATTCTTCTTGGGTTGGATGCAATTTGAGGCGATGTGACCCTCCGGGCCACAGTTAAAACATGCACATTTCCCAATCAAGCACACACCCTTATGAAACCTCTCGCATGTAGCACATGCTTCAAACTTCCTAAATTGTTGGTTACTCTGCTGGTTTCCAGTACCCCCATTTCCATTCCACTTCCTCTTCAAAATGTTGTTGTTGCTACCATTTCCATTGCCTCCGCTACCATTCTTCACTTCCACCTCATTCCTCTTCTTCTTCTGCTCTTTATTGAATTTTGTCACTGCCTCGCCTCCACCTTCAGTGAGTACAGCCTTCTCCATCACTGCTGTAAACATCTTCAACTGGAATAGGGAAACCCTACTGTACAACCATGGCTTTAGTCCCTGTTCGAACCTCTTTGCCTTACGCTCATCTGTGCTGACTTGATATGGCGCAAACCTCACCAATTCTTTGAATTTCAGCATACTCAGACACCGTCATCGGTCCCTACTTCAATTCCAAAAACTGAACCTCTAACTGACTCTTCGAACTCTCTAAGAAGTAGGTCTCGAAGAATAACTCCTTAAACCTATCCCAAGTCATCACTCCTAGTCCTTACCGTGTTTTATTGGCTTGCCACCAATAACTAGCTTCTGCTTTCAACATAAATGTTGCAAAAGCAGTCTTCTGTTCATCCACTACCCTAGCGACTTCAAATATCTTCTCAATCTCCATAATCCAGGTCTGTGCCTCAACCGGATTCATTGACCCACAGAATTCAGGTGGTCCGACCGCCTTAAATTCCTTAAACGTTGTGCCTTGGTTTTGAGGTTGATTCTGCAACGCTCCTATTAGTAATGTCACTAGTTGTTGGACGGAATTATTCTCAACATCGTTATTGTTAGTTCTCGCATTGGTTCTCTAACAGGGTGGTTCACGTCTGGGAGGCATTTTCTGTTAAAAAAACATCTATTAGACTATTACCCAACTTCTTTAAGTATTTTCTAATTATCTTGCCTCCATAAAAGAATTAACCATATAACACTTTTGAATAAAATAATACCTTTTTATTTATTCATCATAACTTTGAAAAACATAACAATAGTAGCATCATTGCTATTTACATTCCTTTCCTGAACTACAAAAGTTACAGGACAACATCATCATTCTCATATCCCATGGTTACTTAACACTATGGATTTACACATTATTTAACACTTATTACTTATAAAATAGACACATTTCCTACTATGATCTATTAAGATACTCAGTAGCCTTTTGACGCTCTTCTTCCATAACACGGAACATGGTTCGGCGATCTAACATGTATGACGGTAGAGTCTCGAACTGAATTGGATAACCTATGACCCGATCTTGAGCTCGATTGATCACGGTATTGAATACTTTATCCATCGCTTCCATCTTTATCCTCTTCACAAGCGTCCCTTACTTTTTCTTCCGATTCGTTGATAAGCTTCCTCAGATGCGTCTTGACTCTCGCCCTCTTGGTAGCTTCTCCATTCAAATTTTTTCTTTGGTTCCACGACCATCTCGATCGATTGTTCCTTCTATCCTTGATGCGATCGACTTCTCTTCAAAGATTAGTTAGGCGTTCATCTTGATCCCTGGATGACGCCGTCTTCTCATGGTCATTACGATTCATTGTTCACTACTATCTCCTACAACTCCTCAACTGTGTCACGAAGTTCCGCGTTACGGTCGTAGACTTCATCATACATACGAGCAGCCATCGAGGTTAGTGGAGTCACTTCCTTCCCGTCCTCGTTATCCTCATCCTCATGTGGCAACTCCACGGGATCCTCCTTATCCGTCTCCACATCATCATCCTCATCTTCAACCACTGTGACCAAGCTGGGTGACTCAAAATGGCGATAGTTGTTCCCAAACAACCTGAATGTCGCGAGGCTCCTCCTCTATAGGCATTTGAGGTCCCTCCTCCCTAGCCTGATTGGATTCTCCGACATGAGTCATCCTAACAACAAAATTTTAAAGTTTTAGTTATTAATCATTCTACTCGACACTCGCGAGCACATAAGTTATAAACACATAAGCACATAAGTGTTTTATTGCTTCTTCCTTAAAACTCGATAAGAGTTATCTCCACTATCTTTTCAAAGGTTACTTCCTAAGGCTTTTTTCCCCACCTAAGGTTCATAATCTAAAGCTTTGATACCAACTTGTGACACCCTCGGTACTTCATTACCTCAAGATTTGGTGTTCACGTAATCAAAACATTCATTTATAACTACCCAATCATAAATAAAATTGAATAATAAACCTGCCCATACAGGAATTACATAAAATAAAATCTCACAAGTTATCTAACCTTTACAAACAAACATTCATGCATAAAATTTAAATAAACTTCATTACATTCGTTAAACCAAAGTCTGATAATAAAACTATCAAAACTATTAAAAGTCTTCAGTACTTGTTCATCTTTCCCTTTCCTTTACTGGTGTTAGGTACATCACCCTTTCCATCTTTAGCAGTAAGGATTTTACAGGCAAGAGTGAGCAAACAAGGCTCACTTGAAATAACAATGAATAACTTTTACGTTCTCTGCCCATTCAGGGGCTCAATAGAACTGAACAATAGGTTCTATTAACATCTTAAACATTCCTTGTCCATTCAGGGGCTCAATAGAACTAAATAATAAGTCCTATTAACATCTTAACATTCACTGAGGGTCTAATGACCACGAACCTTGTCCATAGTTATAAGTAATCTTTCAACTTAAACTTTTACGATTCATAATACGACCATAATGACTTTAAGGTACTTAGGGGATCAACCCTTCGTACATGTATTGTATTACAACATTTGCTATACAAAGTACAAAACTAAGCGTAACCCCTATAAATAGGGTTGTTCATCTCAGTATTTTGAGTACAAGTCCGCCCCAAAGATAGTTTGGTTTGGATACACTTCACGGTAATTTGGAATTCAACGGACATCAACTAAGGATTAGTTGAATGAAAGATAATAAAACTATGTTATTGAATAATCATAACTGAATAAATATTCCGTTCTAAGTTCATGCTTTAAGGATAATCTAATAGCATAACTATTGAATAACACATCATACCTTGCTTTGAATAACATTAAGCTAAGGTTACATCTTAGAATTTAATATCAAGCATGCACAACAAATAATAACTTGAACAATAAACTAAAGGTACTTGCATGCTAATATAACAAGTTTAGAGTTAAGAAAACTTGCATAATCATAATAACTATCTCAACGAAAGTGTGGAGATTTGAAACTTGTATCATCATGAATAACTGGATACAATGAAGTTGCTTAATGGAAATACTTTACTCAATAAAGTATAGCATATGAAATTTGCATAGCGAAGCTTTAGAATTAGAAAACTTGGTTAAACACAACAAACTAACTCAACGAGAGTATGGAGTTAGAGAACTTGCTTAATGTAAAAAGATAGGTTTAGAAACTTGCACAATTATAAAAGTAGAGTTAGAGAACTTGCCTCGTGCGTAGGTTAAACAATTACTATTCACGTTCACCCCAGTCCTACACATACCATATGTATTGACAATACACATTAGTTACACTAACATTACATTTATGAGTTACTTTATTACTCTTAGTATAGCTACTAACTAAGTTTAAGTTTAAACAACATCACATCTTTTCATGAACATTACTTTTTAGCTTTATTACAACTACTTAAGTGATCATGTCATTGCACCACATGCACATTAACAACTTGATACAACATCCTATTACATGTCCAACATGTTATCATTAAGTTATACTAATACCCAAAGGGTTGCACTTGCATTCGTGCATCCCGACGCCCTCCGATTGGCTCCAAATACACAACAGTCCTAAAGATGGCCATTTTGACTACTGTTACACACCTCCAATTAAACAACTTAAAGCATGAAAGTTGTAGGTCTATTCGTCCTCGTTCCGGATCATCTTGAATCAACTCAATCGGAGTTCGTATGAGAAAGTTATGGCCGTTTTACTACAGGAGGTCAAAACTGTCCGTCCCAGACCACTTTTCGGTATTTGAGGCGAGAGACGATAACATACGAGCACGAATTCCAAGCAGAGGCGCGAATTCGAGAATGGGGGCGAACTTACGGCCTATTTTTTTATTTGGGCGCGATATTTAGTATTTGGTAGCGAAATTTTGACAACAAGGCGTCGAAACTCACAGAACCAAAATAAAGAACAGAGCCAAAGCTATTGTCTTAAATTTGTAACAACAATTCGCCCCAAACAACATTTATAACTAATATAAACTACACATAATTGCTAACAATTATCCATATACCAATTTCCAACAAATTTAAAAGACTTAAATCACTAAAATAATATTTGGTTAAAACTCAAAACTCCATTGTTGATATCTAAAGTACAGTGAACGAAATTTTCACTGTTATCAACCAAATTTGATTCCTTTGAAATACAAGTATACCAATATATAACAAATTAACATGTATAGTTCAATTCCTCAGTTAGCATACATAACTTTTGATATTTCTACAAAACATATATTCGTATATATATACTTCACTGAACAAATCAATTTCTTCCTTTAGCCTATAATTAGCATACAGTCATATATATATATATATATATATATATATATAGATAGATACACATGCTAGTGATAACAATTGTAACTGTACACATACATGCTTCTCTAACCAATTATACAAACATAGTTTTACAGAGAGTTTTGTAAAAACCTTATACATCGTAAAGTTGAAGAACACAGAGACATTAGGCATCATGAAACCATAAATATATATATGTACATAAATTAAGGTTAGAGAAACCCACCTTTTTGCTTGCTTACGAATCTTTGTTAACGGACTTGCTTTGAAAATCACGTTCTCTCTCAAACTCTGAACTTCTATCTTTTTCTCAAAACTCTCTCTAGCCCTTCTTTCTTTCTCGGTAATAATTTAGACTACTAACCACGTAACTCAACCGATATCCAATACGCGTAACATAAAAGCGGACATGGCCATAATAAGCCTAATCAATAATAACATCGATTATAAAAATATATAACATTACCATTTATAAATATATATATATATATATATATATATATATATATATTATTTAGTTTATTTTATAAACAATTTAAATTTCAAAAATCCGAAAGTCTTAGGGACTTTGTTTGGCAAATCCCTTTAAAATAAAATAGTTTATATCCTTAAGCTTTGTTTGGGTAAAACTAAATTAAAATTACTTTAATTTATTTTAATAACTCTTTATAACATAGTTATTTGTCACTCTTTAAGAAATAACAATTTATTAAATAAATTACTTAATCACATAACTCAATCCACATAACACATTAACTATTTAACAAAAAATAATTAACTAATCACATTAATTATTTAGCAAACAAATAATTAACTAAATCAACTCAATCAATTTAAATAATTACTTATTCAATAATAAACACATCCAATAAATATTTATATAAATTAATAAATATTTATAACTTACATTTAAAAAATCTGGAATGTTACATAATCACATTGTCACATATGTTTAACAACCATTGAATCACAAATAAACACACATCTAATCTAATTATTTAAGTTCAGATCAATTTCTGAAACATGTCGATGTACCGACTGCTTTATCGGGTAATTATCGAGTCTAAGACTCTATCCTGTAGTTCAATATCTGTAATTATCAGTCATATTATTTTTAAATGACTTATAATAATTTTAAAACATTTATTATAATGTATCATGAATTTTCAAAAATCAGAATCATTATTAAATGATTTAAATACTAAATAATTCTATTATCATTAATATTTAATTAATATTAAACTATTAATGAAACCATTGCTAAAATATTAAAGTTATTTATAATAACTTAGAATATTTTTAAAGTTTTAATTTTACCCTTAAATGATTTTTTTAATATTTAAAATCATTTTAAATAATAACCATTAATATTTATTTATTAATGTACTATTTATCAAAATATTAAAAGTCATTTAGTATAACTTAATAATATTTTTAATTCATTTATATCCTTTTAAATGATTTTTAAACTAATAAAATCATTTTTAAACTATTTATTTAATATAATTATTAAATAAATATAATATCATTAATATCATTAATATTAAGTTATTAATGAAATTATCCTTTAAATATTAAAAGTTATATTTTATAACTTAAAATATCTTTAAACACTTTATTTTTATTTAAAATGATTATTATAATATTAAAATCATTTTTAAACTAATTTATTTAATATAATTATTAAATAACCTTAATATAATTAATAATAATTAATTAATGAATTTTACCTTTAAATATTGAAAGTTATATTTTATAACTTAAAATAATTTTAAATACCTTATTATTATTTAAAATAATTTTTAATATATTAAAATCATTTTAATTTATTTAATTCATTTATCAAATAACTTTAATTATCATTAATATTATTTATTAATGAATTTTATCACAAAATATTAAAAGTCATTAGAAATAACTTAAAATATTTTCTTATATCATTATATAATTTTAAATGATTTTTCAAATATCAAAATCATTTTTAAATAATTTATTTAATATAATAATTAAATAAATTAAATATCTTTAATATTTCAAAAATATTAAATATTTATTAAATATATTAAAAATAAATTTTTAGACTTTAAAATATATTTTAATAATTTATTTTGTATTTTTAATAATTAAAAACTAATTTTTCTATTTATTTAATACAAACAATTAATTTTAGTAATTAATTGTCGCTAAAGGGCCCTAAGCGACGAAACTGTCGCTATAGGTGTTCTTGAGCTGTTCTTCATGAAACCCAGAACAACAAGTCAGTTTCGAGGATGCTAGGTTTGACCATACTTAATTATATGTTCCAATCGATTTCTGGGCTTGAAATGAGGTTAGAGTTGTAGTACAGATATAGAACTACAACCACAAACAAAGATTATAGTTATAACATGCCACAACAGTAAGATATGGTTAATCAAAAAACTTGTCAGACATGTTCTTCATTTCTGGGTAGTCTAGGGTGCCACTTTCCAGCCTCCACTACATGCTAGTCTTGTAATGTTTTTATGATATAATGATTTCAGGTTATAGCCAGAATGTAAATTAATAGATCTATTACAAAACATTAACAAAACAACAACAAATCAAGAAGATATGGTTCGGTCAAACCATGTCAGAAATCATGCTATTGTGTTTTATGGGTTACCCAGAAAACACAAACCGTGAGCTTTCTACTTGGTTTGACCTTTCCCCAAATCCAATCGGTTTACTTATTAAGTGATATAAGAGCATAATCATGTGGTCCATGTAGCAAACTATAATCTTATTACAACAACATGACTAAATCATCAATAACCTGACATATAAGAACCTAAGAACATCTTGTTAGACGTTTCTGGGCCTGATTTGGGTTACCCAGAATTCATATGGTCATGGTCGGTCAACGGTCTTTGACCATTAATAACACAAAATCTGTGCATCGTATGATACTAATTCCAGTTCCAGATTAAAGATATCATAACATACTACTAGTTTAAACATTTAAACAGGTAAAATCATAAACAGAATGAAATCTAGGAGGCCTAACATTCGTTGTCAGACATCAAAACAAATTTTTTCCAGATTTTGAATAACATCAAATCCGAGCTTTTAGATGTTATGGATCTAACATCTAGCAACCCAGATCATCATTACACACCATATATAACATGTATAACACACAAAAATCTAACATCTAACAGCATATTTATGGTCAGATTATAGCTAGGGTTTTTATACCTTTTAAGAAAATTTTTGATTCTGGCCTCCTGATTTGTTAATGGTAAACGTGGGGCTTGTTTATGGGACTGATATACATATATATTTCGTGGGTTTTGAGTTGAGAGAAAATGTTTGAGTGTTTGGGGCAAAATGTGCTAGCAAATGATTTTCTCTCTACCCCCAATCTATTTATAGAAGTCTAGATGCATGAATTGGTTGATCTAGAGGCTGAGTGCTGTCAATTTTAAGTCAAGAGAGTTGTTACATTAGGTCACCAACTTCTCCTATTGTCAAAACCTTCTTGTTAGACTCAATAATGCATAAAAGGGCAATATAGTCAATTGCTACATAATTTTAATGGCAACTTTGTAATCTTGTCCCAAACCCTTAGGGTTTGACCCTTAGGGTTTGACCCTTAGGTCTTGCCCAATTAATTTTGCAGGATTTCTATTTAAGCAAAAATAAATAAATAATTAGAATTTTAGTTTCTAAAAATTTGAAATTATGGTTTCCTTAATTGAATTAGTTTTCTAATTACTTTATACAGAACATTAGGATTTAATATCACTAATTATAATTAACCTTACTAATTAAACAATTAGGATTTACTATTTTGATAATTAGGGTTACCAAATTACAATTAGGGTTTCTAATTACCAAATTAGGGTTTCTAGATATTAGGGTTTTAAATTACTAATTAGGTGTTCCATAATTAGCAATAAAACCTACAATATATGGTATTAATCACATTAACACAATTTCTGACTGATCATAAACTCCAGTTTAGGTTTCAAATTAAGTTTTTATAATTAGGGTTTTTCTAAAGATTAGGGTTTCTAGATTTTAATTAGGGTTTACCTAATTAATCATTTAATACACAACATAAATCATATAACACAGTTATATAATAGTCTTGACTTTCCCATTTGAATTTAAAAATAGGGTTAAACAAATTAATACTAGGGTTTGGTCATAATACACCATAATTGACCAATCATCATCAATACGTACATACAGTACATATTTATAGCACTAAAAAATCAAAATATAATACTATTATATTATTATTCTCATCCATTGAACAAAATCCAAATTTAGGTTGTGGATTCTATATCTGATTTATTCTTCCATATTTAACTTTAATAATTAAGGTAAAATAATTAACTTAATAATCTGTACTAATATTCATATAATAAAATAATTATTATAATTATTCTAAAAATCATTTCATATATTATTTAAATAATATATAATTATATTTTCATGGAAAATAATTAATAAAAACACTTCTACTATAAAATTAATTATTATATGAATATACTTTATAATAATCAATAATTCTAAAATAAAATTATTTGTAAACATTCATGTAATAAATATATTTTTATTTATTACATAATTACACACACATTATCTTGTACAAATCTTCATCTTTAAAATTTAAAAAATTATACGCAAAATTTTTGATTTAATTTTATAGAAAATATCGGGTTGTTACATCCCCCTCAGCCTCTGCAAACACAGGCTCGTCATCCTTTGGCTCCCCCTCAGATGATGACTCAGCTTCTTCTTCTTCTGTCTTCTTCTTTGTCTTCTTTTCTTCTTTCCTTCAGCTCTCTTTGCTCTTTCTTGAATGCCTCTTACTATGCCTATGCCTCTTTTTATGCCTCTTTTTCTCCACCTTTTTGTCATTAATCACTTGGGAGAGCTGGTCCATGTTGGACATTAGTTGCTCCATCAGGTAAGAGGAATTACCAACTTCAATCTGAAGTTCTTGTTAGCTCAGATCAAGTTGTAGAGAGAAAGACTGATTCATGTTGTCAAACTTGTCAGAGAGGACTTGGAGTTGCTCTTCATTGGCCTTCTATTCTCGTAGAGCTTCTGCCTTCTGATCATTTATGGCCTTCAGATAGATGTGATCTCTCTCTTTGATTTTGAGAGATACATCAGCCATAGTGGCTTGGAGTCTATCTTGAACTGAGTTATCTTATGTTGCTGTCAACATCTTTGACTCTTCATTGATTAGAGATATCTTCTCAACCAGCTCATCAGAATTCTTCAACAGCTCCTGCTCCATAGGAATTTGGTCATCTGGTTGGGCAGCCTCGTGTTGAACACCAGATTGGACTCTACAATTTTCATCCTTGGGCAACTTTTTGAAAGTATTAAGAATCTAAAAAATCGTTGAATACCAATCGCTATTGGAGGATGAAAGAATTTCAGATAGTTGTGCATGGGAAGATGGAGGCTTCTCATTTTGGACTTGAACAACATCAGTGGTAGAGTGAACAGACTCTACGATTATCTCCTTGGCCATAATCCTTCTGCCTTCAGAGTCCACTCTACGATCATAAGGAATATAGTGATTGCCAGCATGTCGATAGACTTTGTAGTGGGGCTGGTCTTTGATCATCATTATTGCATAACTCTTCACCCTTGGGAAGTTCTGAGCCACAAGTGTTGCCTCTTTTATAGTTCTTATAAAAGAGCTCTAACTCATGCAAGTATACACGGGTCAACAAGTAATACAGAGTAAGTAAAGTATCGATCCCACAGAGAAAGTTGTTAACTTAGACTACTATGCATTAATCACTCACTATATTTATATGCTGAGACTTTAGACTAAATTGTTGATTTGAATAAATTATAATTACCAACTAAAAATAAGAATATAAACGAATTAAATATGATGTGGAAACAATGGGATCCTAACTTCATTCAATATTTCATTCAATTGCCATATGTCATACAAGAAGCGTTTATATATCACAGGATAATAGCCAAGGGCCTAAAAGCGAGTTATAACCATTTTTCAATGCACTATAACCAACTCACATATAATCTACAGATGTTAGAATCCATGTAATCACCAATAACACCACAATTACCATATTCCTATGCGCAATTGCAATCCTATTGATTTTAAGCACAACCCTTACTCTAGCTCATATGGTAAAACAGTATATTCCTATCTGTTTCACAAAATATGCAAGACTTACTCTAGCCCCATATTAGCATGCTATCATGATTTCATCCATATTCATATGTTCATTTCCAATTCCATACAAATACTAACATGAAGATTATCAGTCATTCATACATACAAACTTACCATGATAGATAACCCAATGATATGCAAAACAAATCTAACACTTAGATGTGCAACCAAACTACATATTAAAATCCGTTAGAATCCCATAATGGAGTTTAGTTCATGGCGGAACCAAAAGCCATTATGGGATCAAGACTAAACATGATCAATAATCAAGCAAATAAGAGTAAGAGGTAGAGAACAATCAAACCCAAACGCTGAATAGTAATCAATGATTAACTATGAAAACCCCAAAGAATTCCATTCAATAATAATAAAAATCCACAATGGTTAAGAACTCCGAGAAGAAGAAGAGAATAAAACGTTGCGGCTTCATTCTCTGTTGGGATCTCCCCCCACTATGTTAACCCTAATTCTAATATGAAAATACGTAAAATAATGTTAAGTCCCCTCTCTGACACACGTCAGAATCGTTTTATACCAATTACACATCATCAAATTGCTTAATTAAAAATAAAACAAATTCAAGATCAAAGACGCGCGTGACTAGTATATATCTGTCTCTGGTGCGAGACTTACGAGATGCTCAAGTGCCTCCGGACATCTTAGCGCATGGCGGCCTCGCCTCATGGTATGCGCGTTGGGTCTCTCATGGTATGTGATCCTTGCCTCATGGCACTTGACTTGCAGAATACTCCTTATGTCCAAATTTTATACTTTCGGCATGGTATGCGCATGAGCCTCGCTTTGTATTTCAGGCAGTTGCTTGCCGACTGTGTCCTGCAAATCCTGAGTCTGGTTTATGCTTTGCTGCTGCTGCTACTTGTTTGCTCATGCCTTAACCTCTTGCTTACTTGATTTCTATGCCTCATTATGCTCCCATGCCTTGCACATCCTCGCCTTTCCACTAGCCTACACACATACGCTCACCGATGCCTCAATTTCCACCAAAATAATGTCGATTCATGCACTTATTCACTAAAAGGAGTTTTAAGTATATGACATGCAAAATAACGTGAAATGAGACTAAAACACAATGAAATGTACTCAAGGTGGGCACACTTCGCATGGATTAATATACAATAAGTGAGTAAAAATATCACTTATCAACCAGCTCTAGGCTTGGAAACTGATAGTAGCACCAGCTGAAGTAGCTTCCATCTCTTTCAGTATGTGCCTTTAACCAAGGCATCCATTGGAAAAACCATCTCATCAATACATCATCAGGATTGTAGAGGATAGTCATGCAGTCTAACTCCATGTTGTTCCAATTTAAGAACACATCATCTGCAGTCATCCTTACAACCTTGAGATGTTCATTGCCATATCTTACCCATCTTTCTGCTGGGAGTTGTGCTGGTTCATCAAAAACTTCTACCACTATTCTTCTGTTGATTCTTGCTGGAGAGAGGACATGATAGTCTGTTGGGTCCTCTGATTCCTAATTTGCAGAACCAGAATCTTTCTCCAATTCTTCACTTTTTAAGCTTGAATCTTACTGACTCCTTTCATCAGATTCATCAGTGAATTCTTCTTGCTGAATTTCATTACCAGAGCCTTCTTCAGCAAAATCTTCCTTGGATTCATCTTCTTCATTACTAGTCCCATCTTCAACACTTTCTTCATTTGATTCAGATTCATCATCACTAACTTAATGACTATAGTAGAGTGATCACTTTTCTTCTTGGGGGAAAATTTAGCAAGTAGTCTGTAGCTCTTTCTTCTCCTTGGGGGGTCAGCTATGGGAGAGTCAAACTGTTCTTCTTCTTATGAATCCGAATCTTCTTTATCATCTGACAGATTTCCTTGATGTATAACATTGGGAGGGGCAGGTCCTTCTTCTTTAGACTTAACATCTTTTGAACCATCATGTGGGCTTGTAGGAGTAATTGCAGTAGGAGTTGTAGCTTTGTCATCTTGTAACCTTTCTTCAACTTCAGAGTGGATGCTCTAAGAGTTAGCCATAGAGCTTGTACATTCTTCTTCATCATCAGATTTTTCAATTTCTTTCATTGATCCATCCTCACTTTCGTTGCTGAATTTGCTCTTTGAGGATTCATTATTAGGGCTTTCAGTTTGCTTTCTATCTTTTGACTCTACGTCTTCTTCTTTGTTAGATGGACTCTTTTGGGAAACTGGGGCTGGCTTATTTACCACCTTAGCTTTCTTTCTTGATGGCCCTTGAAGCAGACTATTGCTTCTTCTCTTTGTGGTCTCTGGTGTAGTTAAAACCTTTTCACCTTCATCTTTGTCTTCAGTGGAGAGACTTCTTGGTGGAGCCTCTATTTTCTTCACACTTCTGGATCTCTTCCTTACTGGTGTGGCTGCTACTGGTGCAGAGTCACCTGACTTAGAGCTTTCCACCTTCTTCGCCTTTCTCTTCTTTGCAAAAACTTTGATGCTGCTTTCAGTTGTTGTTAGCCTCCTATTTTCCTTGGGACTTTTCTTCCAGTTTTATGAACAATTGTGGAGATATCACTTTATAAACATTTAGAGGCTCTCCCTCATCATCCTTGATCCTGCTTCCCAGCTTCTTCTTCATCACAATACTTAGTAGTTTTCCATGAAAGACCTTAGTCTGGTGTCTATCTGTAGACTTCTTTATCTCAGCCCTTTCTACCCATTTGGAGATCTGATCGAACAAGATAGCTCCAAATTTTATTCTCTTCTTCAAAACTATTGCAGACATAATCTTCAACTGCTGATCAAGCACAGTGTCATGTGCAGTATCCTTGCATAGTATACATTTTCCAACTATCCCAGCAAGGAACTCAAATTCCTCAGGAAACTCTTTCTTCTTCATATCCTTCAGACTATGGTTTCTTTGGTACCCCATTATCTTCTTCGCTTATTCAGTGTCGATCTCATCAAGGCTTTTCAGTCCTAGGTCAGGAAAGCCTAAGCATTGATTGATATTGGATGATTTCAGCTTTAGAGACTGACCTTTGACCTTGGTAGAAAGGGTTCCAGAATTTATGGATGCATTTGAGTAGAACTCCTTAACCAGTTCAGCATATACTTGAGTGCTTACCTCAAGACATTCTGAGAATCCAGCTTTCTTCACAAGTTCAAGAATGTCTCTGAACTTCTTTTTGGATTTCCCAAACGACTTGGCTCCGAGCTGAATGCCAGTGATTACTCGCCAATCTACCATTTCAGTAGTTCTAAGAATATGGGTATTTGATTCAGAAAGGTTTATGAGAGATAGCTGATTGTGATTTGGTCAAGGCTCTGGAGGGTTAATTGATTTTGGGTTCGAAGAGGATTCTAGGGTTTGAAAATGAGAGGGGGAGAGGTTCGATAGTTTCTGATAACTATTTGCAAATTTTGAATTTGTCTTTATGGCAGTTCCTTCTAACTCTGCATAAGTTGTGATGTGTCAACCAGTCAATGGTTGCACGATGCCAAGTAATGAGCTGTAACTCTCCATAAACTTTATAATTAGATATTTCTTTTAGGAGAGTAGACGTTTAATTGGCGTGGATTGACCGTTGACCTTTTTGGTTCGTAGAGTAGCTCGGTGAAGCGGCTATGAACTCTATGATTTACTTTGTTGACTCAACGATTTTCTTCTAAAGAATGCTGCAGTGGTTGGTTTTGACACTAATCCTCATTTGAAACTGCATAGTTCAACCACTGATGTTCTTTATGAAGGTTTGATCACTTTTCTTTTTGCAGGACATATTTCCAACTAGCTTTTGAAGTTATCTTCTCATGATGTGAATGGTTGAGAAATTGTCCACCTCTTCCAAGCTCCTCATGAGCTAGTGTATCCCCTGGTAAGACTGCGATCGTCGAAGATGCACCACGATCATTTAGTTCTCCTCAAACTCTACTCTACAATCGTTGACTGTCTTGGTCCTTGAGATAAACTTGATTAAGCAATCCTTCTGGGTTAAGGTAGCTCAGGAAGGGCCAACCTCTTAGAATGAGCTAAGGGTCAGGTTTGTCCCTGAGACATTTTCCAGATGAAATACTTTAGAAGTGATTTGCAGTGATATCTCATTTGACCTTTTCTGCTGGGGAGATCCTCTACCAACTTGGACATTTTCATTGGTTGTAGTCGTGGTGTCCTCCTGCTCTTACACTACGATTAGATGTTTAATCATAGGCACTCCACGATTTTGAGTTGGGTAGTTGACTGGTTATCAGTAGTACATTTTGAGACGTTCCTACTGACTATGGATCTTCATTTGGTTCGTCAGTCAAAAAGTTTTGGGACTCTATAACTGGTATATTGCTTCATAGTATATCTCTGATGTTTTAGAGCTTATGTACTGTTAGGAGATTATTGATCCCCCATAGTTGATACTGTCTTCTCAGAGAGACATAAATGCTTCTTCTTCATGTGTAGCAGAAGGCAGCCTTGAATGTAAGACCCCAACTTTTATGAATAAAGATGAATTTTCTATAAATATCATTTTTGAATATTATGGAGTGAATTTGATATAATGTTATAGTTATGGGTAATATTTATAAATTTTTCAAAGTACGCAAGTTGTTATATAATATTCGATTGGTCGGGGAATATTCGTTTTAACAGGAATATTAAATGCGACTAAGACAATCATTGGTGGATCCCATACCGGAATTATTGTCGGATTGAGAAAACGACAAAAATATCTTTTTATAAAATAACGGCGTAGTTGTTACCGTTAACACTGTTGGAATACTTGGTGGTTAAAAATAAGATGTCACGCACGCATAACAATAACACGGTATTGCATGAGATTTTGAATAATTGATTCTTACATAAGAAGGCACTACTTAATAATTGTTACAGTAATTACTGTTCCATATTTTATTTTATTGATTCAATAATTGTTGCGTTGATATTTTATATTATTGTTGTTTTAATAATTGTCACTGCACAATATTTACCATTATCAGATTAATAATTCATATTATTTGAATAATATCACTAGATAGCATTATTGGCAATGTCTAGAAAGTTCATCAAGGAGAGATTTGGTCACCTAATTGCTACCAAAGAAGAAGAAATCCTTATCGGAAAGCCCCTCTTTCCTCGGAACTACTTTTTGTTGTCATTATTATTGTGATTCTGTAATATTATTTGTGAATAATTATTTATTGATTTTTATAATAAGGAAATATTTATTTTTATGTGGTTATAAATGAATGAATTAATGTTGAGGTGTTTTATCAGTATTTGGTCGGATTGGAGGTATTAAAAATTAAATCGGTGTTCTTAAAGCTCTATTGCGTGAGTTATAATTTTAATCCGACCGTTGGATCGTTGTAATTTTTGGATATGTTATACATATATAAGTTGAGTATATGTCCACAAATTTTGAACCGTTAAAAATTAACGTATGATTTGTTATGAATTTTATGAGGTATTGAAAATCATCCGTTTGTGGATTTCAGATATTTTTTTGTCTTGAATTTGGAAAAACTTAAACTTACAAAGTTGTAGAGAATTTTATTTCGTATGGAATGGACATAAAATTCGTATTTTTCTGATACAAGGGCTATTTATTATGAATTGTTGAAGTTTCGGAAATTAAATATTTTTATTAAAATTATGTGTAGGACCCACTTTTATTTTTTTGAAAAACATGTGCTGGAATTTTTTCAAATATGATGGCTGGTCTTGGTTGGTTTTGGCAGGCGTAGGAAAATAATAAAAATAATAATATTTTATTATTTTAGTCTCCTTTGGCGTCTAGCATTTTCCTATAAATAGGGTGCTTAGTTAGAATTGAAAATCACACCAGGATAAGAGAATTCTTCTTCTATAATATTGAACGTATTTCTTTCGAGTTTTTGAAAGCTTTGAGCGTAGAAAATAGTGAAAGTTTTTTTCAAGAATATCCCCGCTATACCAGTTGGAATACTCTTCTTTTCAAGGTAAGGGATGTTATTTTTGTTCAATATTCGCTTGAAATAATATTTTCTTCCATACTCTGTAGTATGTAAGTAGTATTATTTCGTTTCAGATTTCGAATTCTATACTCATTTGTTAAAATTTTGGCTTCTATACTCCATGAAATTAGGAGAATATCCTTGATATTTGCGCTTCATCCAATATCTTTTCATGGATATATTATTCTGAGCATTCTTGATAAGTTTTAACTTTTTCATGCCAGAGTACTATTCACGGGGTTACTATTCTCGAAGTACTATTCACGGGGTACTATTCACTCGAGTACTATTCACCCTGGGTACTATTCATGAAAAAAATTAATTCATTTTCGGTCCAAATTATTTTTGGTACAATATTATTCTTGAATTTTACTCCACAAAGCAGTATCATGTTGACAATTTGGACGTTATTGATTTCTGGATAAATTAAATTATAAATCATTAAAAATTTATCCTTGAACTTATTTAATTGAATTCTTATATCATTATCATAATCCTCATGTTTATATTATGTTGAAAGTCATCTGTGGCCTATAGTGCATAGATAGACTTGGTATGATTATGACAAGAGATTATTCGGTATAATCATGATCGTAATGTTACAAATGATGTGGTAAAAGTCCTTATTGGCCCGTAGTGCATTGATGGACAGTTGTTGGCATTAACATGACCATTGATGAATACATGAATATCCTTGGCCCGTAGTGCATGGATAATTTGTGGTCGTGATACTAATGAATATCATTGGCCACAGTGCATGGATGATGTGGATTATTTATTAAGCTGAGTCTTAGCGATAAAATTGATTAAAAACCTTTTAAATCATAGAAGATAGTAGCTTTTATTCTCTACTTGACTCTTCTAATGGATTGCTTGATCCGATGCAGTTAAACTTGATGTTTGTTATATTTTATCAGTTTAACACTGTTGAAGGTTAACGATAAATTATTCTACATTATCTTAGTCATAATATTTCTTACTGGGCTAGTTGAGCTCACCCTTTTGTTTTCATTGTTCTCTTCAGGAAATGAGAACGTAGCCGGGAATAGTCGGGGAACGGTGTGACGGTCCAGACGATAGCATTAGTAGTCCTCACTATTCTATGAAATAGTGTGATAATAAAGTTATTGAGGACTCCATCTGAGTTGAATACTGTCTAGAAGACAATATTTATTTTAAAACTCTCAGTTTATGTTCTTTCGTATTTTACACAATAGTTGTATTATTAAGTTGTATTTGAATTTTGTACCATGTATTTGGCGACTCAAGATGGGTGATGTATACCTATTTTGGGGGCGTCACATTGTATATCTCATTCTGGCTGAAGTCATTAAATCTTCTTATATTGTAGAAATGGGCATCTTCAGGGTTGATCATTCTACGATCCTTTGACAACACTATGAACGTAGTCTTCCTTGTCAGTTTGTGCTTGTGGAGTTCTTCTCCCGTAATGAGTTTCTCATGATTGATGCTTGATGATCCTTTTCATCTTTGGTTAAATGACCTGCTTCCATATAAAGATCAACATCTATGTGAGCTTCATTCAGATTAGCTCAGCAGGTCTTCAAGGACAGGCTTTGAAATATAGGAGTTTTATTAGAACCATTTCTGAACAGTCTTAAGCCTTCTGCTGGTTGAATCCTCTTGAATGAAGTCTTCTGCTTCAGCATTCCTTAGTGTAGCCAGATAGACTAGGTACTTGTAGGTTAGATACATTACTATTTTTGGTTCCCATAATTAAATAGGTCCTGCTTGGTTAGTTTTCTAAATCCATGTTCCCCATATATTTGAATAATCATCATATTGATCATAAACAGTCATATTCATGCATGTAACTTGTTTAGATAATATATTTTGAGATGTATAATGGTGAGTGTGTGTAAGATTTGCCATTTTAATAAAACACTCTTTTTCTTTGATGGTTTCATCATTTGCTTGGTTATGCTCACATAGTTTAAATGTTCAAAGAGTGAGAATCAACTTTATGACTTATTTGTATCTAGTTGATTCATGGAGGTGATCAGTTTCTACAAATCTTCAAGATACTCTTGTAGAACTGATTATACTCTGTATGTTATCAAACACTTAGAACGTAGGTTTGTACATACATACTATCCCATCAGCAAAGATTACTCCACATTAGATTAATTTAACCTTTGATATTCTTATGACCCATTTCAGATTTCTTTAAAGATGTCATCTTCAACCCAAAACTTGGATGAAGAGAAAGTTTGTAAGCGTTTGAGTTTTCAACTTCAGTGTACTTTCTCTCTTCACCTTTTTAGGTAGATTATGATTCCTTGAAAGAATACTGTTATAGTTTATAAAGAGGTGCAACATGTTGTACACATTTATTAGTGAGGAACTGTACCTTTCTACTGTCAGTTTCTCAACAGTCATTTAGCTTCGATATACTGAGATTAGGTATTGATGTGCATAGTTTTTCATTTGCTCCTGACAACTTGCTGCTCCAGTTCACCTTCAATCAATCAGTCACGGTCTTGAAGATGCAAGCTGAGAGAATCTCATCATATTTAGTTCTTTGACATCCTTGAGTTCACAAGGTTTACATCCAGCTGCTGGTTGGCCAGATACATGTTTGAGAAGTTCTTCTTTCTTCTCTTGATAAACATTTCTTAGCATGTATGGCCTTTTCATCTTTTCAGGCTGGTGGATGTTTGACTCTTTTCTGTTGATGTCTCTTGAGCTTCCTAGCCTGGTCTTCAGACTCCAAGATTGACCATGGGCAGAGATTGGTCTTGTTGATATGGCAATCAAGAACATGGACCAATTTGAGCAGCTTTAGGTGTATATACATATTTACCTGTACACAATATTTCCAACGTGTGAGCTCATCTGCTTATAACAAGTGACTTACTAATAAACTAAGTTTAGAACAATGTTTGTGCCTAGGATCAGACTCAAGCGATTAGCTTTTGAATATAGCATGAGAACCTGCTCTGATACCAATTGTTAGTTCCTAGTAGGCACAATATAAATCTAGAAGGGGGGGGGGGCGGGGGTTGAATAGATCCTTTTTAATTTCAAATACTTTTCTCATTTATTTTGTATTGCTAATGATTTAGCATATGACAAACATAAGAATATTTTCAAGCACAACGGAATAAGTAAAAGATCCCTTCATTGATATATTATAATCATACATACATTGTTCTTAGAGTTAGTTTGGTTTTAAGAAGTTATACCAGTTAATGTACATAATGTAAATGACATAAAGTAAAAGACACAAGAGATTTTAAGTGGTTCAAAGACTCAAGCTCCTAATCCACTCTTCTGCTTTCAACTAGCAGGATTTCCACTAATAAAGGGTAGCACCCTGAATCACTAAGATTCCTTTAAGGCCAGCAGCCTTGAGACTTCAGTTCACTAAGAACTCTTCAAGACCAGCAACCTTGGAACTTCTTTAGGTTCTTAGGAACTCTTCAAGCCCAGCAGGCTTGGAACTTCATTTAGTCCCTTTGGACAAGGACCACTCAGGCCCTGGCTTCTTGTTGATGTTGTTTGTTTATTGGAGGTGCTGCTAAGATGTTCTTTAAGCTCTTCATCTCTGAATGCTTATCAGCCTAACGTGATCATCCTTGAGGTGCAGTTGAGTGTTGCATGATGCTCAGCTTCTTCAGTTACTCAACCACTTTTGATGATCCCTTGTTGAACTGCAGTGATGATCATTTTTCTTGATACTTGATGGCTACACATGATGAGTTTCTAAGATGACTGTAAGTTCTTGTGCTAGGTACTTAGAAACTTTCTCATGCTTGACACCAAGATGGCGTTGGTGATCTGCTATCTTGATACTTGATGCCTTCTTATGATGGACTTGCTAAGATGAGTGTAAGATCTTCTCTCTGGTACTTAGAGTCTTCCAATGATAGACATCAAGATGACATTGATGCTCTTTTTTCCCTTGCCAGTTTAGAACACTCTTCTTGTAGTAGAACTCTCACTTCTACTTCTTTCATTGTTTGTCTCCAAGTGTTCTTGGTGGATCGTAGAGTGAGCCTTCAGACCTTCATTGGTCACTCACTATTTTACAATAGTTAGATCAGTCCACCATTTCTCTAAACTCAGCAACTCCAACAACATTTGATCTTTGAAGCTCTTGTTGATTTATACTCCTTCCCAATCTTCGCGTTTGAAAGTAGCCGTTAAAAGCTTTTTGAATTGCTTCGCAGATCTCGAGTTATTTGGTGCAGACTACAGATGTGACAAGACATGACTTTCTGACACTGCAGTCTACTATTTCACCTACCCCGTCAGAGATGTCACTTTAATGTCTCGGGCAGGGAGTCAACTTTATTTCCCCTTCTGATTTCTCGATCAGAGGTTGTCCTTTTGCATCGATGCTCTCAATAAGCTCTATTCGAATATCAATCTTCAGATTGAACCATTGCCAATGCCTCAATCTTCAGTTGTTCGAACTCTACGATTCTGATGCATGTCTTCTTGGACCTGATTGTAGTGTCTAGTTGACAGGTAGAGACAACACTACGATCTTGAAGAGTGTTTATTGGATCTTCAATGTAGAACACCTCTTCCTTCTCTTCTGCAGTGCCTCAACACTTCTGTTTGCCTTGACTGCTCTCAGATACTGATGGATTGATTCTTTGTTCTGGCCTCTTCTAAATAACAAGAGACTTCAGATTTGTGGTGTGTCTAGCTCACTTTCTCCTTGTGATCTCCCGTTCACTTATCATCAATGGACTGACCCAATGCTTAATCACTTTAGCCTTGTTCTTCACAGGCTGACCAGTATCTTTGTGTACATGTTGCCTCTTTTATAGTTCTTATAAAAGAGCTCTAACTCATGCAAGTATACACGGGTCAACAAGTAATACAGAGTAAGTAAAGTATCGATCCCACAGAGAAAGTTGTTAACTTTAGACTGCTATGCATTAATTAACTCACTATATTTATATGCTAAGACTATAAACTTAATTGTTGATTTGAATCATTTATAATTACCAACTAAAAATAAGAATATAAATGAATTAAATATGATGTGGAAACAATGGGATCCTAACTTCATTCAATCGCCATATGTCATGCAAAAAGTGTTCACATATCACATGATAATAGCCAAGGGCATAAAAGCGAGTTATAACCATTTTCCAATGCACTATAACCAACTCACATATCATCTACAGATGTTAGAATCTATGTGATCACCAATACCATCACAATTACCATATTCCTATGCGTAATTGCAATCCTATTGACTTTAAACACAACCCTTATTCTAGCTCATACGGCAAAACAGTATATTCCTATCCGTTTCACAAAATATGCAATCCCTATATTCGCATGCTATCATGATTTCACCCATATTCATATGTTCATTTCCAATTCCATACAAATACTAACATGAAGATTATCAGTCATTCATACATACAAACCAACCATGATAGATAATCTATATGATATACAAAACAAATCTAACATTTAGATGTGCAACCAAACGACATATTAAAATCCGTTAGGATCCCATAATGGAGTTTAGTTCATGGTGGAACCAAAAACCATTATGGGATCAAGACTAAACATGATCAATAATCAAGCAAATGAGATTAAGAGAGAAAGAACAATCAAACCCAATCGCTGAATAGTAATCAATGATTAACTATGAAAACCCCAAAGAATTCCATTAACAATAATCAAAATCCACAATTGTGAAGAACCCCAAGAAGAGGAAAATAAGACGTTGTGGCTTCGTTCTCCGTTGGACTCTCCCCCAAGGTGTAAACCCTAATTGCTACTATGAAAGTTACGTAATAAAAGTCCAGTCCCCCTCTGACATACGTCCGAATCGCTTTATACCAATTACACATCATCACATTGCTTAATTAAAAATAAAACAAATTACAAAGATCAAGATCGCATGCCGCCAAGCGCGTGTTTCTAGTGTATCTCATCTCGCGGCCATAGACTGAGACTTACCTGTAAGCTCAGTTCCCCCAGACATCTTATCACGCGGTCGAGGCGCTTCGCGCTTGCATAAGCGGTCATGCACCTCATGGTGGCGCGTGACTTGCGTGAAGGTTCCTATGTAAAGTTTCGCTGCTGCGCATGCGTAGTCTTCTTTGTTATGTATGTCGTCAACGCTGACTTGTGTTCTGATTCTCGAATCTGGTTTTTGGTCCATTGTGTTGCTACTTGTTCATTCTTTCTTAATCCCTCGTGCTTACTTGATCTCCATGCCTTATTGTACCCCCATGCCATGCACATCCTCGCCTTGCGATTAGCCTTCATGCATCCGCTCACCGATACCTCAATTCCCACCAAAATGACGCCGATTCCTGCACTTATTCACCAAAAGGAGTTTAAATACATGCAATGGAAAATAACATGAAATGCAACTAAAACACAATGAAATGTGCTCAAGGTGGGCACAATTCGCATGGATCGGTATACAATAAGTGAGTAAAAATATCACTTATCAAATACCCCCAAACTTGAACTGTTGCTTGCCCTCAAGCAATGCATATGAATGAACACTAAAAATGTAACTACTAAACTATGCAACTACTCTCTGATGCAAACTAGTCTCACATAATCTTAACCATAACAGAATTTCAGCCCAAATTACCTCAGTGAACTATCCAGATCCCAGAACATAGTTTCAAACCAAACCATAGATATAACATCATACACTCAGATAATTCATGACTGCTATAGAGATGTTGTGTGTGTGTTTGTTGTTCACAGAAACTTGATTCAAGCAAAGATTATATATCCTACACTGCTCCAAACAGACAATTATAGTCTAAATCAAGATTCATGTATATTCATGCAACATAGACTGTTTAAACATATCACCACAAACTAAGGCTCAACAATGGGTTTATTGCTTTATTACTACTCACGAGGGCGATTTCGGTCTTTTCCGCGGTGTTTATTGCTATTATATTTTTTTACATGACTGTGCAATGTCTTAATCCATTAGGCACATCGCTACCCCTTAGCGAAGTTTTCAACCAACGACTCCCTGCATCATGAAAGACCTTAGGCGCTAGGTGTAGAGACAATCCTGATGTACTTACTCAAGTAGCTAAGGCCCTTAATTAAGACTAATCATGTTATTGATATTATATATATATATATATATATATATATATATATATATATATTTATACACAGCATGCCCATGTTTCCCAAAAATTTGCACTTCAATGACTTTACAATCTACAACATTTTCCTCATGTTTCTCTTTTTAAAACTACATGTTCTATTGATCAATGCAAGACACACATCTTAGACTTACAAGTGAATGTGAGCACAATTGTGCAAACCGAAAGCATATAAACAGCAACATGAATCGCATTGTGTAAAACATTATATTCAAGTTGTGCTATGCACATATTCTGAAATCTTCCACAATTCACTATCCTCATTGGCTTAGGCATAAAATGTCTATTTATAAGCAAAAGTTTATGTGAGACATTAAACTACAACATACTAAGAATGAATAAAAAAAAAAGTTTTATGCTAAACATTTAACTAACCCAAATTCATGCAAAATTAAACTAAACATGCTAACATAAAATGCAATCTAAACTACTACTATGCAAGTACTCCAATACCCCAAAACTTGAAATGTTCAATGTCCTCATTGAATGAAGGTAAAGGGCACGAGAAAAACTACCCTAATTATCGGCATTACCACCCTCCTCGAGTGGTGAATCTGGTGGTGGATATGGCACGGCGGTCCCGAACTGGGGCCATTCAAGCATGGTTCCTTGCTACGTGAATGCTTCGGCCAAAGCCCTGGTGAGTCCCATAGCAAAAGTTCTAAGATTGTCATATAATGCGTCGAATTTGTGCTCCAACCTTCGGAGGTGTCGATCACTAGAGACAGGTTGCTCACGGGTAGATGGACCTGCTTCATCGGGCTATGGGGGTGGCTGGGTTGGCTCGGAAATGGTGGGTCGGAGAATGAATCTGCGTCCACGCAGATGTGGCTCGCAACCTGCCCAGTCCTCAAATTTGGCAATTGTGGAGTGCGTGATATCTTGGCTTGGATACTACATTTGCTCATTGCCCCAACTAACCCCTTGTTGTGCACATAACATGGCTATCACTGAAGCATGTGGGATGCTACCAGTGGTAATTCCCTTCAGATACTTTACAATGTTTTGATGGATCAAATACCCGACGTCAATATATTCGCCAGTGATGATGCCCCGCATAATTATGGCTCTCTCTGCTGTGATTTCATGTTGATGCGATGATGGCAATAATTTAGCGCAAATGAACAGATTCCATGCCTTGGTGTACCGATTCAATGCGGCTGCTGGAAAAATGCGAGGTTGGGTTGTACCGACTTTGTAATTCCATCGGGATTCGGGAATGCACAATTCTGCGATGACCTGCTCCAAGTCTGTTTCCTGATGAGCTCCCGTGATCTAATTGGCCGCCCCTGCTGGTGGTCTACCGGGGAGCCTCAGGACATTTCTAATGGCGGAGGGTTGGTAGTTTACCTCTATACAACGAACCATAGAGGTATCGTTCATGGTGGCTTTGGCATTAGCATAGAACTCTCGAACTATGCTCATGGGAATCGGTGGTGCAAAGCGTGATCGGTCAAACCAACCTCATTCGCGAATCATGGCATATAGTTCCCTATCCTGACCTTCTGGCCTAAATCCTCTTTCCTTGATGAATGTCTTCGCGATAATGCGATAGTACTCCTGCTGGGCCTCCAAACACAGAAATTTTCTATGATCGACAATATCCTCCTCATGACCGTCGGAGGAAGATGAAGAGGATGAAGCTGCCCTTATTCTCTTTGGACCCATTGGAGATAGAGATCGCAAATGAATTTACTGAAGGAACGAATGTATTTGCAAACTGATGAAATTCATTCTTGCTTGTGATATCCCAATAGAGAGCCCTAGCTTTATATCATAAAGGAGATGGGGATGAGCACGGAATCGTGGAGGAAATCGTGGAGATTTTAGGGAGAGAAATACGCCTCAATCTGTAACTGATAGAGAGATAGTGACGTGAGTTGGGGAGAGTGAGAGATTTGTGCTTCTGTTAGTATCGAACATAAGAGTCCAACTGATTCCAATTTCTGTTTTGAACTGTTTTTATCCAATCGACCTCGATGTGCTGTACGCGCTTGCTGATGATAAGCTTCCTTGGGCGCGCGGGCGTGAGACTTGCAGAAAGGCTCGTGGATTAACTGGCTGAATGTGCGGGCGCGCGAGTTGATACTGTTTGGGACGCGTGGCCGCGAGACTCCAAGTATAGCCAATCTACTTTGATTTACTCTTTCATCGGTGATGCTCTTTAATCATTTTACCTGCACAGATATTAATTCACATGAATAAGACATATAATAGTGGTGGTGTTATGCGACATTAATATCATATGTATATGCTCGCTTATCCCATAACTTGTTATCACTGAATT
Source organism: Panax ginseng (assembly GCA_020205605.1). Taxonomy (NCBI): domain Eukaryota; kingdom Viridiplantae; phylum Streptophyta; class Magnoliopsida; order Apiales; family Araliaceae; genus Panax; species Panax ginseng. The sequence continues at coordinate 37,467,619 of CM035150.1, read as the reverse complement.
TGAACTACTAACTAAAATAATCAAAAGGAAATAACGACAATAATTGAATTCTTGGGTGAAGAATTGATGGGTTTCCTCCCATCTAGTGATAAGTTATAGTTAATTAGCTTGACTGTCTCAAACTTCTCATGTCATATCAATAAGTGTGGTTCCTTCCTTGGTGTCCTTGGCACCCTGAAATTTGATCACTTCGGCTTTCATCAACGGCTCCACCTTCAACTCTATATTTTCATCCGTTACATATCTCTGAGAGTCATCTATTCTCGAGTTGTGTATCCAATCCTTGCAGTTTCCATCTACCAGATCAACTAGAAAACACTCTTCTTCATCAGCTGGGAGCTTTATTGCGTTGAAGACGTTGAATGTAACCTCCTGATCTTGTACACGCATAGTTAATTCCCCTTTCTAAACATCTATGGAAGTCCTGCCCGTGGCCAAGAATGGTCTTCCTAGTATGATCGGTATATTCTTGTCCTCTTTGAAATCTAAAATGATAAAACCAGCCGGAAAGATGAACTTATCCACTTTAACCAATACATCTTCAACAATTCCCCGTGGGTATACAATGGACCGGTCTGCTAACTGTAATGATATGTTCATTAGTTGTGGGGCCGGTAATCCCAACTGGTTTAATATTGACAGTGGCATCAAATTTATACTTGCTCCCAAATCACATAAACACTTATTAAACTCCATTTTCCCAATTGTGTACGGAATTGTGAAGCTACCCGGATCTTTCAGCTTTGGAGGTAACTTATGTTGAAGCACTGCACTGCATTCTTCTGTCAAAGCTACCATTTCAAACTCATCTAATCTCCTCTTCCTTAACATTATACCTTTCATGAACTTTGTGTAGCTTGGCATTTGTTCCAATGCTTTGGCAAAAGGTATATTGATTTACAGCTTTTTGAAGACCTCTAAAAACTTGCTGAACTGTTTGTCATCTTTCTGCTTTACTAACCTTTGCGGATATGGTATTCGAGGGTGTAGTGGTTGTAGTGGACTCTTGACCTTCTCTTCTGAACCTGCTTTATTCGTTTTGTTTTGCTGAACCTCATAATTTTCCAGATTTTTATCCTCCTCAGTTTCTTTCTCTGCATCGAGCGGCCGCATGGCCTCCTTAATGGTATCATGCGCAGGCGCGTGACTTGTAGATACTGTCAAGTCTTTCCCGGATCGCAATGTTATTGCTTGACACTGCTCCTTCCCGTCTCTTCTAGGATTTGCCTCTGTGTTACTTGGCAAAGCACCTTGGGGCCTATTAGTAAGCATGGTCGCCATTTGCCCCATTTGCATCTCTAAATTCTTGATAGCCACTGCTTAGATTTTGATCATGACCTCGATGTTTGCCATGTATTTCAACATCATCTCCTCCACTTCTGATTTCTTCTCTGGATGTGATGCAGCTGGAGTGTGGTGTTGTTGCTGTTGAGTAAATCCCGGTGGAAATGGTGGTTTCAGATAAACTGTGGTCGTGTCTTGATCGTTGTTGAAACTGTTGATTCTATTTGAACCGATTTTGTTGTTGTCCTTGGTTGTTAGACCAGCTGAAGTTTGGATGATTGCAGTTGTTGGGGTGGTATGTGTTCTAGAATTGGCCTTGGTCCTTTCTATAGGAGTTTACATACTGAACTTCTTCTGAGCTGATAGCACATTGGTCTGTGGAGTGTGATCGCGCACAAATCTCACAAATAAAAGCAACCGTCTTCACTTTACTCTCTGCCAACATATTTATTTTCTTAGCCATGGCTGCCATTTGTGCTGATAGCTGTGTAATCGCATCCACCTCCAACATACTTGCAACTTTGGGTTGAGACATCCGAGTTGTAGGATTCTGATAGTCATTTGCGGCCATCGTCTCGATAAGCGTATAGGCCTCATCATATCTTTTTGCCCATAATGCCCCCTCATGCTACAAGATCTACAATCGATGCGACCGCCATCTCAAGCCACTGTAAAATGAATTAATTACCAACCAATCTGGTAAACCATGATGGGGACACTTCCTAAGCATCTCCTTATACCTTTCCCATGCTTCATATAAGGATTCACCCTGTTGTTGCTCAAACTGAGATATGGTTGTCCTCATCTTTGCAGTCTTAGCCATTGGGAAAAACTTGGCTAAAAATTTCTGTGCTAAATCCTCCCATGTAGTAATCGATCCAGCCGGCAAAGAATGTAACCAACTTCTTGCTTTATCCCTCAATAAAAATGGGAATAACCGTAGTCTGATGGCATCTTCTGTCACACCATTATATTTGAATGTGTCACAAATCTCGATGAAGCTTAATAGGTGCTCATTCGGATCATCTATATAAAGACCCCAAAATGTAATATCAATTCGCACCATCGAATAGTGCCTATTTTTTATTTCGAAGGTGTTTGTTGCTATCGTCGGTTTGACTATGCTAGACTATAATTCATTTATGTTCAGCATGAAATATTCCCTTAGAGCCCGATGCTCTTCTCTTGGATCAATCCTTTGTTCTTCTGCCATATTGACTGTAATGCTTTCTAACTGCTCTTGCAGATTTATCCGCACACTCGCTTTCCAACCTTTTCCATTTAGATTAGCTTGTGCTGGTGTTAACTCTGAGTTGGAGGATCGCGTGTACATGAAATTCTACAAGCACCTGTACTCAAAACAAAACAAATATAGAAATGAGAAATGATAGAATTGTCTAAGTCATACAATACAGCTTTAAACTAATGATAATTATCTAAATTAACGCCTCTCCTCGGCAGCGGTGCCAAAAACTTGTTGCCTCTTTTATAGTTCTTATAAAAGAGCTCTAAGTCATGCAAGTATACACGGGTCAACAAGTAATACAGAATAAGTAAAGTATCGATTCCACAGAGAAAGTTGTTAACTTTAGACTACTATGCATTAATTAACTCGCTATATTTATATGCTAAGACTATAAACTTAATTGTTGATTTGAATCATTTATAATTACCAACTAAAAATAAGAATATAAACGAATTAAATATGATGTGGAAACAAATGGGATCCTAACTTCATTCAATATTTCATTCAATCGCCATATGTCATGCAAAAAGTGTTCACATATCACAAGATAATAGCCAAGGGCATAAAAGCGAGTTATAACCATTTTCCAATGCACTATAACCAACTCACATATCATCTACAGATGTTAGAATCTATGTGATCACCAATACCATCACAATTACCATATTCCTATGCGTAATTGCAATCCTATTGACTTTAAACACAACCCTTATTCTAGCTCATACGACAAAATAGTATATTCCTATCTATTTCACAAAATATGCAATCCCCATATTCGCATGCTATCATGATTTCATCCATATTCATATGTTCATTTCCAATTCCATACAAATACTAACATGAAGATTATCAGTCATTCATACATACAAACCAACCATGATAGATAATCCATATGATATGCAAAACAAATCTAACATTTAGATGTGCAACCAAACGATATATTAAAATCCGTTAGGATCCCATAATGGAGTTTAGTTCATGGCGGAACCAAAAACCATTATGGGATCAAGACTAAACATGATCAATAATCAAGCAAATGAGATTAAGAGAGAAAGAACAATCAAACCCAAACGCTGAATAGTAATCAATGATTAACTATGAAAACCCCAAAGAATTCCATTTACAATAATCAAAATCCACAATGGTGAAGAACTCCAAGAAGAAGAAAATAAGACGTTGTGGCTTCGTTCTCCATTGGACTCTCCCCCAAGGTGTAAACCCTAATTGCTACTATGAAAGTTACGTAATAAAAGTCCAGTCCCCCTCTGACATACGTCAGAATCGCTTTATACCAATTACACATCATCACATTGCTTAATTAAAAATAAAACAAATTACAAAGATCAAGATCATATGCGTACCACGCTGCGTGGCTCTAGTGTATCATCGTCGCGGTACCGCGAAGACTTGCGAGAAGCTTCAGTTCCCCAGACGTCTTATCGCTTGCGGTTAGGCTGGTCATGCCTCGCGGGCGCGTGACTTGCAGAAGGTTCCCTATGTAAAGCCCTGCTTTCACGCGGGCGCGCGAGTCTTCTCTTGTTATGCCGCGCGGCCGCGCGGCTTGTGTTCTGCAGTTCCTGAGTCTGGTTTTTGGTCTGCTGCTGCTGCTACTTGTTCATTCTTGCTTAATCCCTCTTGCTTTCTTGATTTCCATGCCTTATTGTACCCCCATGCCATGCACATCCTCGCCTTGCGACTAGCCTTCATGCATCCGCTCACCGATACCTCAATTCCCACCAAAATGACGCCGATTCCTGCACTTATTCCCCAAAAGGAGTTTAAATACATTCAATGCAAAATAGCATGAAATGCAACTAAAACACAATGAAATGTGTTCAAGGTGGGCACAATTCGCATGGATCGGTATACAATAATTGAGTAAAAATATCACTTATCAGTACACTCCATCAGTTCCTTCTTTGTTTGGAAAACACTACGATCCTGGTTGCTATCAGGATCGTCGTCTTCAATTTACTTGACAGCTACTACACTTGCTAACTTTCCTTAGTCAGTTACTGAAGTCTTCTTCTGATCAACTTGCGGAAGACTTTATCTCGAATAGCTTCACAACTAAATCTGGATGTTGATTGAGTTGGTGCTTAGATCTTCTGTTAGCTTACATGCCATTCGTTGAGTGCTCTCTGTTTTACTTTAGGTGGGATGTATCTTTGCAGTACCAACAAGAGGCTTCGTTCTTTTGGATATTCCGGGAGTGCTCAATTGTTGAGAATCGTGATTGCTCTACGATTATGCCTTGGCGTTGTGAGCACATCTGTTGAAGTTTCAGTTCTACACTCTACGATTCAGCTTCAGTTGTGAAAACACTTGTTGGTCGTTTTACCGATCAATATATGCGTGCAAGTATACACGGTCAACAAGTAGTAAAGAGTAAGTAAAGTATCGTTCCCATGGAGAATTAACTAATAAAGTTCACCAAGCATTAACCCATAACCATCTCAGTCTTATTTAAATGAATGATATTATATTTTATTTTTAAACTACGAAATTAAATAAACCCAACTAATCCTAGAGTGAGACTAGATAATAAAGACCTGAGATCACAATTTCATCTATTAACTCATTCAAAACCATACACTTCATGTTAGGCCAAACTAATTGTACCAGTTTGTTAGTCAAGAACACGAAAGTAAAGTATAGCCATCTCTCAATGTACCATACCCTTATCACATATAATCCACAGTTGCTAGAATACACATGAACACCCACATTACCTAAATCACTATATGTCTATGTGATTTATAAATAATTAGCGTTTAAGCCCAAATTCTCAATTGACTACGAGCGATGCCTCGATATATGCCTATCCTAAGCACGAATCATACATTCCATCACCATGTAGAATATACAAACACAAGCTATCAAGATCAAATCTAAACCCATACTTCGTCTTTCAAGTTTATATGGGTTATCACAGTAATTGATGGCCAATCAACTAAGCAAGGAAGCATGAATCTTAATAGACAATCCCATAGAAATCAATAAGACTAACAATGAAACATATCAGAAATAACTAATCCATAGAATCCATTGTAATCTCAGAATAGAAGTTAAATCATAATTGATTCAATTCTACCATCCACATATTGAATAAACATCATAAGATTACAAATATGAATCAAAGAGAGGTTAAGAGTAGAGAATTGAAGCGCAAATTTGTTCTCCCGCTTCAATATTGAATCTCTAATGCTTTCCAATTGCTTCAAGTCTTCAACTTTAATCTAATCTAACCAAGAAAAAGAAGAAAATAACATATGTAATATGTTATGATCCCCCAAGGGTGGAATCCCCCCCCCCTTACATAATGAAAATACGTCTAATATATAAGCCCTAATTGAATCCCCCTCTCCGTTACGCTTCAATTGCACTGTTTAATGAAAAGTCAGCTTTGGTCAACTTCCAAAGTGGTGCGGCCGCACAAGAATTGGCCTACAGTTGGGCGCGGTCGCGTTCACGTGTTAAATCACGTCTTTTTGCTCTAGTGACTCGCGCGGCCGCACAGGAAATGAACTACAAAATCGCGCGCCCGCACGATTGATTTTCTGCTGCAGTGTGCTCTGGGAAAATGGCCATAACGTTTGATCCGGGAAGATTTACGGGACCTTCCACCTATCAAATCGAAGCTATCGACGAGCTCTACAACTTTAATTATTTGAGTATTGAGAAATAATAAACGGATGAAGGCTGAAATTAAATTGTAAGTGACAGCTATGCAAATGGCCAACCAAAATTGTGACGTTCAACGTTCGTTGGTACAAAGGTCATAACTCTTGCATTCGAATTCCGATTGGAATGATTCAAGATGTTGCAGAATGCTTAGAAGAAGCTCTACAACATAGTCCAAGTTCCAAGCCAATAACATGAAATGAACATGATAGCCCAAATGATATCCGAATTGTTTTTCATTGTGTTTTCATACCAATTGTCGCTCACATCGTTCTCAAGCATAAGATCTACAAAATGAACACAAAATGCATGAAAAGTAACTAAGAAACATGAGTATAAGCAACTAATTCAAGTAACAGATACCGGATAAGTAGGTATCAAACTAACTTATCAAATACCCCTAAACTTAAACCGTTGATTGTCCCCAAGCAACACAACATAATGCAATCTACATGCTATGCAAGCTACGCTACTATGACAATGAATCCCCAGATTTCCAGCCATGTTAAGAATTCTAATACGATACGCCTCATAGAAATATCAAGATCCAAGAACAAAGCATCAAACTAAACTACAGGCATAATGACATACAATCAGATAATCCTAACCTGCTATAAAGATGTTGTGTGTGTGTTTTGTGTTCACAGATAAGCTTGACAAAGGTGACGATTTCACATGCTATACTGCTTAAGAAAGATAACTGAGGTTCAAATCAAGAACTATGCATATAAATGAAACAACAACTACTCCAACACATCAGTACAAGCTAAGGTTCAACAAAGGGTTTACTCACGGGGCGATTTTTCGCACTTTTCCGCATTGTTTATTGATTTCTTTTCTTCTTTTTCTTTTTCTTTCTTTTTTTTTGACTATGCAATGCCTCATTCTATTAGGCTAACAGTGCTACCCCTTAGCGAGCTTTCAACCAACGACTCCCAGACCATAAAAGACCTTAGGGCGCTAGGTGTAAAGACAATCCCCTCGAGCGTACTTGCTCAAGTAACAAAGGCCCCAAAACAAGACTAGCCACAGTGTTTATTCAATTTTTTATATTTTTTTCTATTCTTATCTTTTTTATTTTCTTTTTTTTATATATAGCAAGCATACCCATGCGTTCCCAAAACTTGAGTTTCAGTGTCTTCATAGTCATTACTCACTTCCTATACAATTCTATCATTAAAAATAATGTTTTCCTCTCAGCAGATAAGCATGCTAATCTTAACCAACAAGCAAAAATGAACACTGTCGTGCTACCCGGTAACATCTAAACAACAGGAATTGATTACATCATGTATGAAATTATAACTAAGTTTAAGTTATCAACAGAGTTCAAAAATCTACCACATTTCTATTTAATCATTGGCCAAATTAGAATTCAACTAACTAAAAGCCTGGGATTATGCAATGTTATGCAACTAAACACATACTAAGTAAACAAGGCAAAAGAAAACTAAAAACAAAAAAATTTCATGTAAAATTTAACTACAAAGATACTAAAATACCCCCTACTATTCAACTTAAACATGTAATCAAACTATATGCAACTAACTATATGTAACGACTACTCACTACAACCCAATACCCCCAAACTTCAAATAAACAATGCCCTAATTGTAATTAAAAGTGAAAGAATACTCCCCTAAGTGGCAATGTCATCTTCGTTCGCCTCCTCATGATCCGATGGTATATCAGGCGATGGCTAAGTTTGAGATATTCTATAGTTGGAAACTGAGTGTGGGCTTCTAACTGTTCGAATCCTGAATGCTTATAGCAATTGGATTGAACCTGAGAGGAGAAACAATAAAACTATTATTAAGATTTACCACTATCTAACATCTACTAAATATGGAAATTTAAATAAGAATTAAACAAGGAGGGAGAAAGATTGGATGGGGTGCCTCCCATCTAGCGCTCAGTTTATAGTCCGTTAGCTGGACTCTTTTCTTGACACCACTATCCAACTCCTCTATGATAAGCTAGGAACCCTCCATCCATTAGAACCGCTATGTTCTTTGGTAGGTTCCCCATCATGAGAGTCTTCGAATTGAAGCCACCTAACATATTTCCTATACATGATGTCCCCAGTTCTATTACATAGCCAGGTGCTCCTTCCGTTGTATCTGTGAATAGATTTTTGCATTGATGCAAGATAGATACAACAAGATTTTCTTCTTCTATTATCTCTTCCTCAGCCCACCATGGTTTGTAAGAGGCCTCATAATCGCAGAAATTCTTTCTTTGGATGTGACTACCAAGGGGACATGGGTGTGCAAAATTTACTGAATTTTTCAACTCTAACTGAGTAGGCACTTGGGGTATTATACAAGTCAGCTCATGTTCTTCATTTCCATACCCCCAGTTGTCTCTTCAATATCCACTCCTTTCAGTTCATTCAGTGGCATGTACACTTTTGGCTCTCCATTAGTTTCATCGTCCATGTCATAGCACCAATTGTTTGGAAGGTGATTGTTCAAGCTTCGAACATTTGATCCATATGATTCTGAAGATTTCAAATTGACCTCTCTTGCTCAATAATCTTCTCCTCAGTAGAAGCTATAAATTTGAACCACAATTCCTCCAATCTTGAATTATCTTTCTCAGTTTTGAAATCCATGTATTGAGGACCATTCATTGACGAATTAATGAGTTGTTCCATCTGTTTGTTAAGATTTTGGCTTGAAAACTCCTGACTCATCATCATCTCTTCATGGTCTGCTATGCTTTTTGACATGAATTCCTTTAACCTTGAATTTTCTTCTTTTTGCATTGGAGGTGGATATGTTGGACTTGAGATGCAGTATTAATTTTGATAGTTATAAGCCCATTCATAATCTGGGTGATACCCCCAACCTTGTTGATAATCAGGATAAACATCGTTGTTGAAGTAATCACCCCCAAACTACACTTGTCCAACCTTGATGTTGCATTGATAACTCGGAAGCTCGCCAACACAGTATTCACATGTAACTACTACCTCTCGAGTGCGTTGGGCAAGAATATCCAACCTCTCCGAAAGTATTGCAATTTATGCTGACAATGTAGAAAATACATTGAGTCCCTCAGTGCTTGTGTCCCTTGGTTGAATCATATTTGCATGAGACCATTGATAAGCAAAGTCACCCATGGTACCTGAAAAGAGAGAAATATAAGAATATAATCAAAACAAAAAAAATGTTTAAATTAAGACCAATTTGATTGAAATTAATGTTGGCAAAAGTTTATTCAGCTAATTCCCCGGCAACGGCGCCAAAAACTTGTTGGTCGTTTTACATATCAATATATGCGTGCAAGTATACACGGTCAACAAGTAGTAAAGAGTATGTAAAGTATCATTCCCACGGAGAATTAACTAATAAAGTTTACCAAGCATTAACCCATAACCATCTCAGTCTTATTTAAACGAATGATATTATATTTTATTTTTAAACTACGAAATTAAATAAACCTAACTAATCCTAGAGTGAGACTAGATAATAAAGACCTGAGATCACAATTTCATCTATTGACTCATTCAAAACCATACACTTCATGTTATGCCAAACTAATTATACCGGTTTGTTAGTCAAGAACACGAAAGTAAAGTATAGCCATCTCTCAATGTACCATACCCTTATCACATATAATCCGCAGTTGCTAGAATACACATGAACACCCACATTACCTAAATCACTATATGTCTATGTGATTTATAAATAATTAGGGTTTAAGCCCAAATTCTCAATTGACTACGAGCGATGCCTCGATATATGCCTATCCTAAGCACGAATCATACATTCCATCACCATGTAAAACATACAAACACAAGCTATCAAGATCAAATCTAAACCCATACTTCGTCTTTCAAGTTCATATGGGTTATCACAGTAATTGATGGCCAATCAACTAAGCAAGGAAGCATGAATCTTAATAGACAATCCCATAGAAATCAATAAGACTAACAATGAAACATATCAGAAATAACTAATCCATAGAATCCATTGTAATCTCAGAATAGAAGTTAAATCATAATTGATTCAATTCTACCATCCGCATATTGAATAAACATCATAAGATTACAAATATGAATCAAAGAGAGGTTAAGAGTAGAGAATTGAAGCGCAAATTTGTTCTCCCTCTTCAATATTGAATCTCTAATGCTTTCCAATTGCTTCAAGTCTTCAACTTTAATCTAATCTAGGGTTCTAATCTAATCTAACCAAGAAAAAGAAGAAAAGAGCATATGTAATATGTTATGATCCCCCAAGGGTGGAATCCCCCCCCCCCCACCCTTAAATAATGAATATACGTCTAATATATAAGCCTTAATTGAATCCCCCTCTCCGTTACGCTTCAATTGCATTGTTTAATGAAAAGTCAGCTTTGGTCAACTTTCGAAGTGGCGCGGCCGCGCAAGAATTGGCCTAAAGTTGGGTGCGGCCGCGCTCAAGTGTTAAATCGCGTCTTTTTGCTTCAGTGACTCGCATGCGGCGCATGAGAAATGAACTATAAAATCAGCGCATGCTGATTGATTTTCTGATACAGTGTGCTCTGGGAAAATGGCCATAACGTTTGATCCGTTAAGAATTACGGGACCTACAACCTATCAAATCGAAGCTATCGACGAGCTCTACAATGTTCATTCTTTGAGTATTGAGAAATAATAAATGGATGAAGGCTGAAATTAGATTTTAAGTGACAGCTATGCAAATGGCCATCCAAAACTGTGACGTTCAACGTTCGTTGGTACAAAGGTCATAACTCTTGCATCCGAACTCCGATTGGAATGATTTAAGATGTTCCAGAAATCTTAGAAGAAGCTCTACAACATAGTCCAAGTTCCAAGCCAAGAACATGAAATGAACATGATAGCCCAAATGATATCTGGATTGATTTTCATTACGTTTTTATACCAATGGTCGCTCACATCGTTCCTTATCATAAGATCTACAAAATGAACACAAAATGCATGAAAAGTAACTAAGAAAAATGAGTATAAGAAACTAATTCAAGTAACAGATACCGGATAAGTAGGTATAAAACTAACTGATCAACACTACGACTCCGGGATCAGATCTTGACACTCTACGATTTCTATTGTTGTTCTTGTTGTCTTCATCTGATCTTGCTCGACTACGATCTCTACCTCTAATACGATTAGTAAACTCTACGACTCCGAGTGTAGTCTACGATTCTTGATTTGGCTTAGGCAAATGCTCGGTCGGCTCATAGGCAGGCTGTCTCTATGATTTTGTACATGACTTCCTCATCAGTCTACGGCTCCAATGAAGTGCTACTCGACACATTACGATCCTTTCTCGTCTCTCCTGGTAGTCTACGAACTCCGAGATCTACTCTCTTGCATACTACGATTCTATCTTGACAACTCTCGAGTTTTCCTTGACTCTCCTAGCAGACTACGATTTCTGGTGCAGTGCTCGACGATCAGACAAGTTTATCTATTACATCATAAGATAAACCTAACATGCTTTATCTTTCTATATTTATAGTCCTTGTATATCATTTCTTTTTAAGGACTTTACAAAGCTGTTTTGCTTATGTAGGATCAACATAACATATTTGATAAATTCATTCTAAGTCCTTATACATATATTTCTATTATCTATCAAAGGACTTTACAACTTTTCTTAATGCAAGCATACTTGCATATTCATTCATATATATCATAATCAAATCATATGTAAATAGAAATATCATTCACATGCTTATTCCTGACATAATTTATTTATTTAAATAAGATTAAAATTTTTCTATTTGATTAATTCACAACTGGTTTAATATGGAGAACCTAAAGGGTCACACCATAAAAGGAAAATAATTAATTAAGAAGTTAATGGCATAATCGTAATAATATGTTAAGTATATTTAATTTAATCTATGGTGATAGAATAAATTAAATAGCTTAATATTTATTATTTAATATTCTAGAAATATTAAATATAAATTAATAAGAGGTGTCTTATTAATATTATTACAATTATTATTATTTTAATTCCTAAAGGAGTTTGAGAATTAATTTAATATTAGTACTCTCATTTATTCCTAATAGGAATACGAGGCAAATTAATTAAAAGAGTTTAATTAATTATCCCTAGTAAGATTAAGGAGCTTAATTAATTAAAGGAGTTTAATTAATTAAATAATACTCTATTTTAATTATATTAAAATATGTTAACTGATATCTTTATAAGAGGAGTCTTATATCAGATATCAGTGTGGGAAAGATATATGTGATTCCAATAGTTGGGAGAGTACACCCTTATTCTATACAGATAGAAAACTAGGGTTTGAGCCAACGCTTGGGTGGCTGACGTTGATCAAAGTAAGGAACCAAACCTACGTATTCAAGGAAAGCACAAGATTAGGAGTTGAACTCGTACCTGAGGAAGCTCAGATCTTCAAGGGTATGATTCTGATTCTCCTACTCTTTTATTGACTGATAATCTAAGCACAAGAACAATCATGGTTTATGGTTTGTAAGAAAATTTTAAAATCCGTTTTTACATCGCTTCCGCTTTATTTATGTGATTTGATTACATGCTTTCGTTTCTAACAAACATAACAATAATATCCATATTGATCTAGCTAAAATAAATGGCATTGATCTTTTAATAAAATATAATGTTTCATGCTTTAACAAATATTAGTCTCGCCAAAACAAATAGCTGAGACATGGCTCGTAAACAGTTCAAATAATCGAACATGAATCAATTGAACTATGTACGGATAACAATAATCATTATGTATGTTAATAACCAACAATAATTATCCACTAACATGCTTAAAAGATAATAACTCGAGTTTGAGTTAAGGAACTTACCTTGGTCGTTGACTATTGCTACACAATTTAATTTAACTTCGTTTGAAAGACATATCATTAATAATATTGATCTCTCAATTAGAATAATATATCATGGCACATAATACTGTTATTTAAAGTCGTTATACAACCGAAATACATTATCACGTATTCATAACAGTTATTAGAACATATAAAAACAATTATCAAGTCAAACTATTTCAGTCTGATTTGCTTTTGGTATTAATTCGACGTCCCAATTGCTTTATCAAATAATTATCGATTTTAATTTTCAATAAAATTCTATTTAAAAGCTTCAATATTATTGTAGATAATTTAATTATCAATATAATATTTTTCGGAAGCTCATAATAATTTTTATCATTTATAATGATTTTTCAAACACTAATATCATTTTTAAATGATTTAATTACTAAATAATTTTATTATCATTAATATTTAAATAATTTAAAATATTAATAAAATTCATGTCAAAATATTAAAAGTTATTTATATAACTCAAAATATTTTTAAAACCTTAATATCACCTTTAAATGATTTTTAAAACATTAAAATCATTTTTTAAAATTATCATTAATATTAAGATATTAATGAAATTTATGTTAAAATATTAAAAGTCATTTATTATAACATAAAATATTTTTGAATCCTTTATATCATTTTAAATGATTTTAAAACATAAAATCATTTTTAAAAATTTATTTAATATAATTATTAAATAAATTTATTATCATTAATAGTTAAATAAATTAAAATATTAATGGAATTTCTATCAAAATATTAAAAGTTAATTTTTATAACCTAAAATAATTTTGAAAACTTAATTATTAATTATTAATAGTTATTCAATATTTATTTCTATTTATTTAAATTATTTAATTAATTTTATTTAAAACTGTCGCTGTAAGTCTATAGTGACAGAAACCGTCGCTATAGTTGTTCTCCATTAGATATTGTTTTTGGGCATGAGATTGTATCAATGTTGTAGTATTGATATAATACTACAAGTATATAGAAAGTTTGAGGTCTAATTACATCATATCAGGAAGTTATATGATGATCAAACTGCCTATCTAAGTTGTTCTTCATTTCTGGAATTTCCTAAAATGAAGTCAGTGTTTGTCAACCCACTTTGAGCTTTAATAACTTTGATTCTATGTGTTATCTAAGTGATCTAGTATCACACTCTTGTAGTAGACATGTCATGCTACAAAAGTGTTACACTGGCATAGCCTAACAACATCACAAATGTAAGATCTAGCCTGGTCAAACAGCTTGTCAAAGATGTTCTTCCTATTTTTTTGGAATTTCCAGAAAGTAGAATTTGTGCTTGGTTAACCTATTTTGACCATTAATAACTTGGATCTTGGTTATGATTTAAGTGTTCTATTGTCAAGGTTTTGTAGTCCATATGTCAGGTTATAAAAGTTATATACGTAGACAAGCTAAAAACATAACATGAAGAAGATCAAAGTCATACAAAATCTGTTCAGACAATTTCTGAATTTTTGAGTTTTCCAGAACTTGTTTTCCATGATTGGTCAACTAGGTTTGACCATGAATAACTTGAAATCTAGACATGATACAGACATGATTCCACGTCCAGTTTACTCTCCTAATGGCATACTATAACAAGGATACACTTAACAGATCTAACAATTAACATGTTAGGAGTTAGAGGCTCCAACATTTGACTGGCTGACCTCTGTGACGCCCCCAAATTCTGACCGCCACTTGGTCACTCGAATTCGGTTCATTACGTTCTCATGGTAACACCATAATAACTAAAATCACACATTCACAACGAAAGGTCTAATTTAGAATAATATACAATTATTTATTATAATTATTCCCCCAAGTCTCGGAACCTACAGTGCTTAATAGATTACATAATAATATCGAATAAAGACTTATTAAATAACCCTACTTAAGCTTAAACATAGTCTGAAAATAGTCTTAATACAACAAAAGAGATTTAAACATAAAGGGACAAGCTAGTCGGTAGCCTTGCCCTTGCCCTTGCCTTTCCCAGAGATACCTCCCTGTTCCGCTTTAACTGAAAGGTTTTAAATAAGCAAGAATGAGCACAAATTTCCCAACAAGTAATATACAACAAGGTTAAGGAGTTTTATAACACAAGTTTGAAATATCGAAGTATCATCTCTAAGATAGTTCAGAGTTCCAGAATATTATCATGAATAATGAATATCAACAGTTCTTGGAATAAGAACGATAATTCAATATAAATTGACAAATAAATATGAATTTAAAGACTATTAAGGTATCCGACCGGATAACAATTTATACTGAGCAGTCAATAAGGACTATTGAACATCTACTAGAATTACCAATATTAAACTGATAATCCAAAAGAATCAAGTACTATAGATGATCAGTCTAAAATACTTTAAGTTATGCATAACATCGTAGTAATAATATACTCATGTGTCGGGGTTTCCAACAACATACATTCCCCTTACCTTAAGGGTTGTCCAACTTAGTTTTCAAGATTTCCGCACCAATCAATTGGTTTGGACAGTTTTATAAACTTGCATATAATCTAGCCGAATCAAATGGCATAGATACTTTAACAATATTCAAGAACAATACCAAGTTCTCATGAATAATAGTTTTTCTCAAGAGTTTAAAAAACTAACTCAATTGAACGAATAAGTAAGATAATTTGCATTCAATGAGATAAGCTTACGCTATTCGTTGAATAAAGTAACGCAAGAGTTAGAATACTTGCACAATGTAAAGTAGGGTTCGGATACTTACCTTAAGCATATTTTAACCACGTTAAGAAATCAACACTTTCGAATCCTATTTATAGCGTATTATATGTTCAAGATGTTCATTAGCTAAAATAGTCTTTAACCAAGTTTGACATGATTCAAGTATGCACATATGGTTCAAAATTAGTTTATATGTCATCACAAGTTCGACCCACGTGTCATTATTTTGATATTATGCATACATTCTTTTGGACTTATCATTCGAAAGTCAAGATTAACCTTTATTTCCATCACATAGCCTGCCTCTTAACACATTACATAGCATATTGGTCTTGTATTACAAGTTAAAGTAATCATATAGTCATGCTGCAAACATCAGTTCAAAAACAGAAGCCATTTAAGATCGATGCATCTAGTAGCAATTGCATACTATCTCAGCTTAGGGACAACGAATCAAGCTGTGTCCCCCCTGGCACGGTATCAGTGAAGCTATTGCCTTCCTGTTTCTACCCAAACCTTACACATCTAAGTACTAATACTCTATCATACCTACATGTTAGAGGTTCTCACATAATCACATAACCGTTCTTGAGTTCTTTTGTATAAGTTTGAACTTACATCTTAAATGGCATTCAAGCAAAACATTATCAGGCGGTTACCATGACTCATTCCTTTGCTATATACCCACATAGATATTTTAAATTCTGTTAATGCATATACTTATAGCATTCATATTGCTTATTCATAGCTATTATTGTTTAAAGATTGAAATCATGCTTTAAACTCATGTTTATTTTGAAATCATCATGTTCCATACATATAAAATCATACCTAGAGATATTATAGATATAACATGGCATCTTATCTCATTAGCATCTAGATATTCATGTGATGCAACTAGATTTTGAAAATATGTTCAAGTTTACTTTTGAAACCATTTTAGGCTTGAACTATGCAATGTAACACACATAAGACAACTTCAAAACTCTAAACATATGTAGTCAAGTTATGTTAACATGCTCGCAAGGTCAGAATATAAACTATGTAGTAATCATGCATGTTAGCTCACTAGGCTAAGCTTTTTCTTGAAAACATCTCTAACACGAGGCTTAACAAGTTTGGTCATGATCAAAGGAACTATGTACACTATAGCATGCTCATCTATGTGTAAAAATTAGTCATGTGTATAGGTTATTAAGCCCATAATTTGCAGAACATAAATATTTGTCAAAGTTTATTTTCAAGACTTAGCTCTTGTTAAAGATCTCCTTCCAATTTATGTTGAACACTTCATACTATATACGAAAACCTTATACTTCATGTTATACCTCTTTTTAGGTAAATAATTAAGTCATGACATAAAGTTCAACATGTAGCATGTAAAAACCAAAGAATCGCTTACGAGTGTAAAGCAATTACAACTGCACCCAAGATATAACTAGGGGTGGCAATTGCGCTTGAAGTCGAGTTCGAGGAAGCAATTTATGCGCTTTCTTTTTCTTGTGAATTTTCCAACTTGGTTTCTAATGATTCAAGCATGCTTCAAACCTTCACTAAAGTGTTTATACATGCTAGTAAACTTCCTAAACACCTTATAACATGATTATTCATATCAATTAACAAATGAATTCAAGAAATTTCAAGAATCAAACGAGACCCATCTCAAGAACATAATTAGAAATTATACCTTCTTGAGCTTGATTGAACTTCCTACACTCTGGGTATGCTTCTAAAGTAGCTCAGCAACTTATATTCTACACTTAGAATTACTAGACAAGTTTCAAGCAGCACAAAAATTGAAATCGAACTTGTATTTATAGAAAGAGCATGGACTAGGTGTAAGACCCCACCTTTTTAATGAATAAAATCAAATTTCCTCTATTTATTATTTTGAATAATAAAGTGTTAATTTGATATAATACTTTTGTTATGGGTGAAATGTGCACATTTTGCAAAAAAAGCAAGTGGTTATAAAGTATTCATTTTACCGGGGAATATTCGTTTGGTCGTGGAATATTCTTTCTGTCGGGGAATATTCGTACGACGGTGCAACCATTTGTGGGCCCTATAACGGATAACTGTCGGATGAAGAAAACGACAAGTTTTAGTTTTTATAAATAACGGCGTAATGGTTACCGTTAACACTGTTGGAATACCCGGTGGTTAAAATACAGTAATACATGTGGTTGCACAGTAGCACACATTATTGCACAGTATTTTTGAAATTATTGATTCTTACGTAAGAAGTCACTTCTCAATAATTGTTACAGTAATTACTGTTCAATATTTTATTTTATTGGTTCAATAATTGATGCGTTGATATTTTATATTATTGTTGTTTCAATAATTATCATTTCACAGTATCTCCATTATCAGATCAATAATTCATATTATTTGAATAATATTATTAGATAGCATTATTGGCAATGTCTAAGGAAGTTCTGTCTAGGAAAGGGGTTTGGTCACCTAATTGCGCGCAAATAAGGAGAAATCCTTATCGGAAAGCCCCCACTTTCCTGAGAACGACCTGGTTGTCATAATTGTGATTCTGTAATATTATTTTTGAATAATTAGTTATTGATTTATATGATAAGGAAATATTTATTTTATGTGGATATAAATGGTGGATATATTTATTTTATGTGGTTATAAATGAAGGAATTAATGCTGAGGTGTTTTATCAGTATTTTGTCAGAATAGAGGTTTTGAAAATCGTCCGTATGTGGATTTCGATCATTTTTCGTTTGGAATTTAAAAAAACTTAAACTTACAAAGTTGTAGAGAATTAAATTTCCTATGGAAAACACATGAGATTTTAATTGTTCTGATAAAAGGGCTATTTATTATGAGTTGTTGAAGTTTCGGAAAATAAAATGTTTTTATTAAAAATATGGCGGGCCCCACTTTTGGTTGGTGAGTAATGAAATGTGCTGGAATTTATTTTCAAAAGTGGTGGGCTTGAATAGTAGTAGGTAAAGCCATAAGGTAGCGAGTTGTTGTCTTGCTATGGCGTTCTAAGAATTTTCCTATAAATAGGGTGCTTAGTTAGAATTGAAAATCACACCGTAAACAAGTTTTTCTCTTTCTCTCTATATTATCGAGCGTATTTTGTGAGTATTTAGATACTTTATGAGTTGCTATTCATCGATTGCAAGTTCCTTAGTTTTATACCGATATTACGATCGGAAATCGATATTTTGAGGTAAGGGATGTTATTTTCTTTCTAATGATTTTATTCTTTCAATATCATTATACCGAAATATTGGTATGGATTTAATTGTGGAATTTCTACCTTTTTGTGTCGGGGTTACTATTCACGTATACGATACTATTCATGTATACGGTACTATTCACGAATACGACATTATTCACCGAAAAATGAAATTTTCTCCTTTTTGTCCAAGATGTCTATTATGGTTACTATCTTTGATTGTATCCATATTTTGATCTTTATTTTTGAATTCTGCTTCACAATTGGTTATTTTGGAGTATTATTGAACTTGGAAAAAGTAATGTCTGAATCTCTAATATTTGTCCTTTTGTCTCCTTTGGATTCGTTTTCTTTAAGATATTTTTCATCATCCTCAGTCCTAAATAATGATATTACTGAATATCTTTGGCCTGTAGTGCAAAGATGAATGATTACCTAATGAATATCTTTGTCCTGTAGTGCAAAGATGAATGATTATTTGATGAATATCTTTTACCCGTAGTGTAAAGATGAACAGGTGTTGAGATGAACATGACCAACTGGTGATACAAATGAATATCTTTGGCCTGTAGTGCAAAGATGAATATTTGATTCAAGATGTATTTTGATTGATGTTACAGGGATAAAATATTGATGATGGACTTTTAAATCTTAGAAGATAGTAGAATTCTTTCTCTACTTGACTCTTCTAATGGATTGTTGTTTCCGCTGCAGTTGTTGCTCTAAAACTTGTTGTTTATTATATTTTTTGTCAGATTTTTCCCTGTTGAAGACTAATGATAATTTGTTGTATATTATCTTAGTCATAATATTCTTTACTGGGCTAATTGAGCTCACCCTTTTCTTTTTTGTTCCATTGTTCTTCTCAGGATGAGAGAATTTAGCAGGAACTAGTCGGGGTATGGAGTGATGATTCAAGATAGTTGTTTTAGTAGTTCTCACTATTTTGTAAAATAGTGTATCAATAATTGTAATGAGGACTCCTTTTGAGTTTGTATACTGTCTATTAGACAATATTTGTATTCAAACTCAGAGTATATGTGTTGTCGTATTTTGCACGACAATTATATTACTGATGTTGTATTTATTTCTGTACCATGTATTTGGCGACTCAAAATGGGTGATGTATACCTATTTTGGGGGCATCACTGATTAATATCGAGCTTAGGATATGATCCCCTGGTGAGATGTGAGACAAGAACTAGGAGGGGAGAGATGGGGAATTCCTTCGGTAGTATGAACTGACTAAGTTTATTTGGTATTTATTTGGTCGGTTATAGTATAGGGATAATATGTGACATGTTAATTAACCCTTGTTTTGTGGCAGTATTTGAGAATGACAGCTGCAAATATTAACAATGAAGTGAATCAGACCGTGGAGACACCTTTAATCACCACCCAGGGGAACGTGCAACAGGAAGGCAATATTCCTCCTGTAAACAACACTACCAAACAAATGATGAATAATGGGATGTGCAAAAACTTTTTGCAGTTCATGCAAAATCAGATGAGGGAGACTCGTGCACAAAATACGGGTGGAAATGATAGCAATGCGCGGCTTGTCACAGCAAAGTAGTTCAAGGAGTTAGGACCACTAGAATTTGCGGGAAAGCCGGATCCGATTAAGGCGAAAACGTGGGTCAAACAAATTACCAAGATATTTGATGTCTTGAGATGCACGGAGGAACAGAAGGTTCCATTCGCTACCTTTATGTTCTGCGATGAGGCATATTACTGGTGGGAATCTATGAAGCGTACCCAGCCTGCCACACTCATCATGTCTTGGGAAACGTTTCAGAAACTATTTAATGACAAGTACTTTCCTGAAAGTATTCATCATATGAAGGAGGTGGAGTTTATCAGACTGGAACAAAACAACATGACGGTGTCCCAGTACGAGGCGAAGTTTGCAGAGTTATCCCAGTTTTCACCTCATTTGGTCGAGAATGAGGAAGGAATGACGAGGATGTTTCTGAGAGGTCTAAAACCCGAGATTCGGCAATATCTTATCTCTCATAAAATTTTTTTATATTCAAATGTTGTCAACATGACTCAATTATTAGAGCGAGATAATGAGTATGCCCAACCGAGGGACCATAATCAGGGTCATACCAGTGACAGCAGTCATCAAAGCGATGATAAACAGCGGGGGTGAAAGAATACAGATAAAAGTGGTAACCACTCGGGTGGTAATCGTGGCCATGATAATAGGAGAGGTGAGTCAAGTGGAAATTTCAGAAAGAGGAGATTCAACAATGACGGGAAGACATCAGCAACAACAACATCACCAACAACAAATTCTAGCGGAGGAGAACGACCGCCAGTTAGATTCTATAGATGCGGAGAGGAGGGACACATAAGTCTAAACTGTTCACAACCTTCAAAGGTGTGTTTCAGTTGTGGAAAAGACGGTCATTCAGCCCGATTTTGTCCGGTAGCAAAGTCAAGTCCAGCTGGGACAGCGACACAAAAGGTGACTATGAACAAAACAAAGTCGGTGGTTCAAGGGAGGGAGTTTGTCGTGACTGGCCAAAACACGAGAAACCCGAACGAGGTGATCACGGGTAAGCTAATCATAAACTCTTGCGATGTTTATACCTTATTAGATACCAATTCTACCCATTCTTTTATCTCTCCTGCTTGTGCTCAACGTTTAAACATGACTCCAGAGAAATTAGACCTTGACTTATCTGTTGAGACTCCATTAGGAGAAACTTTCATTACATCTACTATTTATAAATCTTGCTTGATTCAAGTTGGAACCATAACATTACCTGCCAATCTTATGTAGTTGAAAATTCTTGCATTTGATGTGATTTTAGGTATTGATTGGTTAACCACGCATCATACTAAAATTGATTGTTTTCGTAAGGTTGTTAGTTTTCATATTCCTAACCAACCTATTATGCGAATTCAAATAACCAAACCATTAAAGTCAATCACTATCATATCAAGCCATAAAGCTATTTGTTTATTGAAAATCGGATGTCAAGCTTTCTTAGCCCATGTCACGGACTTCATCAAAAACACGTCAGATATGAATAATATTTCTGTTGTTAGTGAATTTCCTGATATATTTCCTGAAGAACTTCCCGGTCTACCCCCAGAACGTGAAGTTGAATTCTTTATTGATCTTGAACCTGGTACAAAGCCCATTTCTAAAACCCCATATCGAATGGCTCCTATTGAACTTCAGGAGTTAAAGGTCCAACAGCATGAGTTGTTGGACATCAGTTTCATTCGTCCTAGTACATCTCCTTGTGGTGCTCCTGTGTTATTCGTAAAGAAGAAAGATGGGAGTATGTGACTTTGTATTGACTACCGAGAATTGAACCATGTCACCAAGAATAGGTATCCGCTACCTCGCATTGATGACTTATTCGACCAGTTGCAAGGAGCACAATTCTTTTCAAAGATCGATCTTCGTTATGGATATCATCAGCTGAAGATTAAAACTGAGGATATTCTAAAGACTTCCTTCAGAACTCGGTACGGGCATTATGAATTCTTAGTCATGTCTTTTGGATTGACTAATGCTCCTGCTGCTTTTATGGATATGATGAACCGTGTGTTCAAAGAATATTTGGATCAGTTCGTTGTTGTCTTTATTGATGACATCCTCATCTATTCCAAAAGCCATGAAGATTATGAGCACCATTTGAAGATGGTACTGCAAAGGCTTCGTGATAACAAGTTATATGCCAAGCTGAACAAATGTGAGTTCTGTCTTGAGGAAGTAGCATTCCTTGGGCACGTGGTGTCAAAACATGGAGTATCTGTCGACCCGGCGAAAATTGAAGCAATACAAAGTTGGGAGAAACCAAAGTCGGTGACCGAAGTACGTAGCTTTCTGGGCTTATCTGGTTATTATCGCAGATTCGTGGAAGGATTTTCTCAAATCGCTACTCCGTTAACGTAGCTGAATCGTAAAGATACAAAATTCAGTTGGAGCGAGGATTGTGTGAAGAGTTTTCAAGAGCTAAAGAGGAGACTTATTTCGGCACATGTTCTGACAATACCATCTAGTTCGAATGGATTTGTTGTCTACATCGATGCTTCAAGAAAAGGGTTAGGATGTGTTCTCATGCAATATGGGAAAGTCATAGCCTATGCCTCGTGACAACTCAAAGAATATGAGAGGAATTATCCTACTCATGATTTGGAGTTGGCAGCAGTCGTTTTCGTATTAAAGATCTGGAGACACTACCTGTGTGGGGAGAAAGTGGAGATATATACAGATCATAAAAGCCTTAAATATTTCTTCACCCAAAAGGAACTCAACATACGGCAACGACCTTGGCTCGAGCTATTGAAAGATTACGATCACACCATCCAATATCATCTTGGAAAAGCAAACGTGGTAGCTAACGCATTGAGTAGAAGATCATATGCGGGTACGAGTGCAATGTTGTTAACACAAAGGTCCATTTTGTATGACTTGCAAATGATGAAGATAGAGGTAAAGGCTCCAAGTACCTACGTGATGATATCAAATATACGAGTAGAACCAACTTTAATCGATAAAGTTAAAGCTGCTCAAGATACGAATATGGAGCTGATGCATATGAAGAAAAAAGTACAAGAAGGTGCTATTCTAGAAGCAAGAATTGATGAAGAAGGAATACTTTGAGTCAACTCCAGACTTTGTGTTCCTAACGATTCTGACTTGAAACATAGAACCATGATGGAGGCACACAACACACCGTTTGCAATCCATCTTGGGAGTACCAAAACGTATCATGATCTTCAACATACATTTTGGTGGAACAATATGAAGAGAGAGATCGCGGAGTTTATCTCGAGTTATTTAACTTGTCAACGTGTAAAGGCAGAGCATCAAGTGCCAAAGGGTCCATTATAACCACTTGAGATTCTGAAATGGAAGTGGGAACACATTACTATGGATTTCGTTATGGGTCTTCCTAAGGTTTCTCAAGGCATAGATGCGAGTTGGGTTATTGTTGATAGATTAACCAAGTCTGTCCATTTCTTACCTATACGGGAGACTTATTCCCTTGAACGTCTTGCTAGTATGTACGTAAATGAGACTATGAGATTTCATGGCATGCCAGTATCTATAGTTTCGGATCGTGACCCAAGATTCACTTCACGATTTTGGGTTAGCTTGTAGAAAGCTATGGGCAAACATTTACGATTCAGTTCAGCATACCATCCTCAAACGGACGGGCAATCAGAGAGGACTATTCAAACTCTTGAAGATCTATTAAGACTCTATGTCCTAGATTTCAAAGGGAGTTGGGATAAGTACCTACCATTGGTGGAATTCTCCTATAACAACAGTTATCAGGCAAGTATAGGCATAGCTCCACTTGAAGCATTGTATGGACGAAAGTGTCTCTCTCCAGTATGTTGGGATAAGGTGGGAGAAGCAACATTATTGGGACCAGAATTGGTACGCATAACAACAGAAAAGATCCAAACGATTCGATAACGTATACAAACGGCACAGGATCGACAAAAGAGTTATGTGAATCTTCATTGAAAGGACATAGAATTTAATATTGGGGATCATGTATTGTTACGTATTGCTCCATGGAAGGTAGTTATAAGATTTGGGAAGAGAGAAAAGCTCAATCCAAGATTTGTTGATCCATTTGAGATTCTTGACCGAATAGGAAATGTGGCCTATAGACTCGCATTACCTCCAAGCATGTCTCGTGTTCATAATGTTTTTCACATATCTATGTTTCATAAATATATGAAAGACCCGAACCACATTATTGAGTTAGAACCGGACGAGATAGTCGAAGATTTAACATACGAGGAGGTACCTATTAAGATCTTGGATAAGAAAGAGCATGTCCTACGCAACAAGGTTATACCACAAGTTAAGGTTTTGTGGAGAAACCATGCTATTGAAGAAATGACCTTGGAGTTAGAATCATAAATGAAAGCGAGGTATCCTCACCTTTTCGAAACACCAGGTACGTACGTCAATTTCAAGGACGACATTTCATAAGAAGGAAAGGTTGTAAGACCCCAACATTTTAATGAATAAAATCAAATTTCCTTTATTTATTATTTTGAATAATAAAGTGTTAATTTGATATAATACTTTGGTTATGGGTGAAATGTGCAAATTTTTCAAAATAAGCAAGTGGTTATAAAATATTCATTTTGTCGGGGAATATTCGTTTGGTCGTGGAATATTCTTTCTGTCAGGAAATATTCGTGCGACGACGAAGCCATTTGTGGGTCCCATAATGAATAACTGTTGGATGAAGAAAACGACAAGTTTGAGTTTTTATAAATAACGGCATAATGGTTACGAATTAACACTTTGTTGGAATACTAAATTGGTTAAAATACGATGTCTGGCGTGGGTTGCGATAGACTTTGCGGTATTACGATATTTTTGAAATTATTGATTCTTACGTGAAGTCCTTTACTCAATAAATGTTACAATAATTCTTTGTTCAATATTTTATTTTATTGGTTCAATAATTGATGCGTTGATATTTTATATTTTTGTTGTTTCAATAATTGTCACTGCACAGTATCTCCATTATCAGATCAATAATTCATATTATTTGAATAATATTATTAGATAGAATTATTGGCAATGTCTAAGGAATTTCTGTCTAGGAAAGAGGTTTGGTCACCTAATTGCGCGCCAATAAGGAGAAATCCTTATCGGAAAGCCCCCTCTTTCCTAAGAACGACCTTGTTGTCATAATTGTGATTCTGTAATATTATTTGTGTATAATTAGTTATTGATTTATATGATAAGGAAATATTTATTCTATGTGGATATAAATGATGGATATATTTATTTTATGTGGTTATAAATGAAGGAATTAATGCTGAGGTGTTTTATCAATATTTTGTCAGAATGGAGGTTTTGAAAATTGTCCGTATGTGGATTTCGGTCATTTTTCGTTTGGAATTTGAAAAAACTTGAACTTACAAAGTTGTAGAGAATTAAATTTCCTATGGAAAACACATGAGATTCGAATTGTTCTGATAAAAGGGCTATTTATTATGAATTGTTGAAGTTTCAAAAAATAAAATGTTTTTATTAAAAATATGGCGGGCCCCACTTTTGGTTAGTAAGTAATGAAATGTGCTGGAATTTATTTTCAAAAGTGATGGGCTTGAATAGTAGCATGTAAAGCCATCAGGTAGCATATTAGTCTGCTATGATGTTCTAAGAATTTTCCTATAAATAGGGTGCTTAGTTGGAATTGAAAATCACACCAGAAACATGTTTTCTCTCTTTCTTTCTCTATATTATCGAGCATATTTTGTGAGTATTTAGATACTTTGTGAGTTGCTATTCATCAGTGCAAGTTTCCTTCAACCTTATACTGATATTCCGATCAGAAGTACTGATATTTTGAGGTAAGGGATGTTATTTTCTTTGTAATGATGTTATTCTTTCAATATCCTTATACCGAAATATTGGTCTGGATTTAATTGTGGAATTTCTACCTTTTTGTGTCGGGGTTACTATTCACGTATACGGCACTATTCACGAATACGGCACTATTAACCAAAAAATGAAATTTTCTCCTTTTTTCCAAGATGTCTATTATGGTTATTATCTTTTATTGTATCCATGTTTTGATCTTTATTTTTGAATTCTGCTTCACAATTGGTTATTTTGGAGTATTATTGAACTTGGATAAACTGTAATACGAATCTCTAATATTTGTCCTTTTGTCTCACTGGATTCGTTTTCTTTAAGATATTTTTCATCATCCTCGGTCCTAAATAATGATATTACTAAATATCCTTGGCCTGTAGTGCAAAGATGAATGATTACCTAATGAATATCTTTGGCCTGTAGTGTAAAGATGAATGATTTACGATGAATATATTTGGAATAGTAGTGCAAAGATGAGCAGTGTTGAGATGAACACCGACCCATTTGGTTATACAAATGAATATCTTTGGCCTGTAGTGCAAATATGAATATTTGATTCAAGATGTATATTGATTGATGTTATAGGGATAAAATATTGATGATGCACTTTTAAATCTTAGAAGATAGTAGAATTCTTTCTCTACTTGACTCTTCTAATGGATTGTTATTTCCGCTGCAGTTGTTGATCTAAAACTTGTTGTCTATTATATTTTGTCAGATTTTTCCCTGTTGAAGACTAATGATAATTTGTTGTATATTATCTTAGTCATAGTATTCTTTACTGGCCTAGTTGAGCTCACCCTTTTCCTTTTTATTCCATTGTTTTTCTCAGGATGAGAGAATTTAGCAGGAACTAGCCGGGGTATGGAGTGATGATTTAAGATTGTTATTTTAGTAGTCCTCGTTACTGTGTAAAATAGTGTATCAATAATTGTAATGAGGACTCCTTTTGAGTTTGTTTACTGTCTATTAGACAATATTTGTATTCAAACTCACAGTATATGTGTTGTCGTATTTTGCACGACAATTGTATTACTAAAGTTGTATTTGTTTCTGTACCATGTATTTGGCGACTCGGAATGGGTGATGTATACCTATTTTGGGGACGTCACACTAGGCATTATTATTACACAATCTTGGAGTCCAAGGTGTAATGAAAAGATACATAGGTTAGTGAGGAGTGGTTTAAAAACTCCATACCAGCCACTTAGCTAGCAATGATCACCTAGGATTTAGCCTTTTGGAGAAATACGTGATTTAGGTTTTTAGCTACTATTTTTTGTATTTGGTGCACTTATTTTGGGACAAGAGAGGAAAATTTCACCAAATGGTCATGTAAAGCTTGGTTTGGTCCTTTTAATTCCCATAATGTAATATTAAGGTACAATTGCTATTAAATTAGGAATTTAAAGATAAATTCTATACTCACATCATATAATTCATCTACATTAATTACACGAATTAAAATATTACAGTTAGACAATATTGTCCGGGTAGTTTCATAATTATCTCTACCTCTCACATAACTACATTATAATCTTATTTAATATTGATGTTTATTTAAAACATTGAATTCCTTTCTCAGATTCAAGAATACCTAAAAAATAATTCATTTATGCATTACAACCTCATATGATGTCATGGTGCTACTAGGTACCTCATTTCATTGCAATATACTCCTATCATATGGTTTTATTTATGTCACACATACATCATTAATGTCCTAATTCAGTGCTACAGTAGAAAAATAACCAACTCAATCGACCATCAAGGCAATTGCGCTTGATTTATCTTCGCTAGGGACAAGAATTTGTCTGTAGTACCACGATAGTGCTAAGATTGGTTTAACTCCAGCCTGGTCCAATTTTCATCACTAAACTCATTTTATACAACATGAATTGATGTCCACAAAAGTGTTACTACAAGTCTACGAGCTTATTGATTACTTATATGAGATTACATGATCAACCCGATTAATCTTCCTAATTCCCGTTTTAATTCGCTTAGTGAATTTTCTCATTTTGCATTATGCCACACAAGGCATTTCACAATTCTTATTGTCAAATCACACTTCTTAATACACATTGATCTAATACGAATCAATTGAATTAACCAACTCACAAAATAATAACACTTATATTCACATAAATATTATTTCTATTAATATATTCATTTAATAATACGTGGAAATTCTCGGGTATTACATCCTCCCCCCCTTATAAAAATTCTGTCCCGGAATTGCTACAAGGATACACAAATAGATGGGGATAATCCCTCATCATCCTATCTTCTAACTCCCACGTAGCCTCCTCGACATCGTGGTTACGCCAAAGTACTTTTATAGAGGAAATAACTTTATTTCTCAAGGTTTGCTCTTTCCTATCAAGAATTTGGACAGGAATATCTTCGTACGCTAAGTTCCTCTCCACTTGAATGGTTTCATAAGAAATCATGTGCTTGTAGTCAGGCTTGTACGAACGCAACACGGATATGTGAAACACATTATGGATGTGTTCCAACTCAGGTGGTAGTGAAACTTTGTATGCAACTTCGCCCACTCGCTTTAGTACCTCTAACGGTCCTATGAATCTTGGTCTCATTTTTCCTTTCTTGCTGAAATGGATCTTTCCCTTCCATGGAGATACCTTCAGGAATACCAAACTGCCGATTTCAAAATCTCGGTCTTGCCGATACAAATCTGCATACTTTTTTTGGCGATCTTGAGCTGCCACTAGTCTAGCCCTAGCCCTTATTACTGTCACCACATCCGCAGTTTGTTGTACTGACTCTGGTTCGAGTATCCATCGGTCTCCGACTTCATCCTAACATAATGGCGTTCTGCACTTCCTCTCGTAAAGAGCTTCGTACAGTGGAATGCCTGTGACACCCCCAAATCCTGGTACTTCATTTCCTCAAGATTTGGTATTCACTTAATCAAAACATTCATTTATAACTACCCAATCATAATAAAAATGAATAATAAACCTGCCCATACAAGATTACATTAAATAAAAATCTCCCAGGTTATCTAACCTTTACAAACAATCATTCATGCGGAAAATTTAAATAAGCTTCATTACAATATTTAAACCAAAGTCTGATAATAAAACTATCAAAACGATTACAAGTATTCAGTACTTGTTCATCTTTCCCTTTCCTTTATTGGTGCTAGGTACGTCACCCTTTTCATCTTTAGCTGTAAGGATTTTACAGGCAAGAGTGAGCAAACAAGGCTCACTTGGAATAATAACTAGATAAAACTTTAAACCTTTACATCACTTGCCAAATACTAGGCACAATAGAACTGAACAATATGTTCTATTAACATTCTAAAAATCATAACATTCACTGAGGGGCTAATGAACATGAACCATGTCCACAGTTATAAGTAATCTTTCAACTTTAACTTTAATAGTCATAAGACTATAAGGACTCCAAGGTACTTAGGAGATCAATCCTTCGTACATGTATTGTGCACAAACATTTCAGCGCAAAGTATAAACTAAGCGTAACCCCTAATACTAGGGTTGTTCATCTTAGTATTTAGAGTACAAGTCCGCACCAAAGTCAGTTTGGTTTGGATACACTTCAAGGTAATTTGGAATTCAAAGGACATCAACTAAGGATTAGTTGAATAAAAGATAATAACACTATGTTATTGAATAATCATAACTGAATAAACATTGCATTCTAAGTTCATACTTTAGGAATAATCTAATAGCATAACAATTGAATAATCTATCATACCTTGCTTTGAACAACATTAAGCTAAGGTTACCTCTTAGAATTTAATATCAAGCATGCATAACCAACAATAACTTGAACGATAAACTGGTTCAACAGAATAAAGGTACTTGAATGCTAATATAACAAGTTTAGATTTAGGAAAAACTTGCATAATCATGAATAAAGGTACTAGCTCGACGAAAGTGTGGAGATAGAAAACTTGCATCCTCATGAACAACTTGATACAATCAATTTGCTCAATGAAAGTATAGAATTAAGAAACTTGCATAATCATAACAAACTAACTCAACGAAGGTATGGAGTTAGAAGATTTGTATAATGAAGATTTAGGATTAGAAAACTTGCCTTGCACGTATATTAAGCCATTATAATCTAAATCACAATATCCTATATACATATGTTATCATAAGATTATCAGTCATTATCAATTCTACATCACGTATGGTTTAAATGTCTAACCACGTAATCAACTTATCTACTTAAAATGATAATAACTCGTTAGGTATTAAAACCATGCTTGTTCAATACATTACAATACTACAATAACAGAAATATATGTTCATATAACATTACAACTTAAATTTTCAGACTTCTATGTCAGATAAAAGTCATTTCGAGCATTACGCTAAGTTGGTAGCGGTGCCACAGTTTGAATCGTGGTAGCGTTCTTGTGTTACGAGGTGGCGCTTTTAGCGAGAAATACTATAAGGACTCGATCTTTCTTGTTGCATGAAGTCTATATTACAAGCAGAGTCTGGTCAGGCGCTAATTTTGGCGCTAAGGCGCGAGACTTAAAGCTGGAGCGTGGATTTTGGCACTGAGGCGCCGAAACTCACAGAATACAAAACGAAGAACAGAGAAAAGCTACTGTCTTAACTTTTAACAACAATTAACACCAATTAATATGTATAACTTTACGTAAATTACACATGAATATTAACAATCATCCATATACCAACGACTAACAATTAAACAACGATTTTAGAAAACTTAATTATTTGAAAACACTGTTTTAAACTAAAACTCCATTATTCATATGTCTTGATACAGTGACTGTAATTCCATGTTTATACTCAATTTTACTCCTTTGAAATATAAGCATACCAACATATAGCAAGGGTTTTACATACCGCTGGACTCTTCGATTCTAACTGAAATGTTTTATATATAGCAAGGGTGAGCAACAAGTTTGCCCTGCAAGTTAAGACATACAATAAATGTATACGAATTAATAAGAACATAATATCTATTTTGATAGAATGAAACCAAAGTTCGGTGACTGTTATTATTATTTTTATTATCTTAATTTAAGGCAACATTTTAATAGTCGTTGCAAAAAGGTGTATAAAATATGCAACGAAAATAAAAATTATTGCCAATGAATGTGGTGCATATTAGGTAACGAAATATAGCAACAAAAAAACTTTCGTTGCCCACGATGAGGAGAAATCAAGTGGTTAGAAATTTTGAAACGAATTTCTAACGAATTTTGTTTCCAAATTTTGCAACGACTTATGAATATCGTTGCAAAAAGTGAAAGTCTGACACAATCTGCAACGAAGGACAAATTTCGTTGCTAAACATACACTTTTAGCAACGACTTATAAAGTTGTTGTCTGAAAAATCGTTACTAAAACCCCATTTTTAGCAACAAAAAAACTTTCATTGCCCACGATGACGGGAATCAAGTGGCCAAAAATTTTGCAACGAATTTCTAACGATTTTTTTTCCGCCAATGAATTAGCAACAAAATTTTGCAACGACTTATGAATTTAGTTGCAAAAAGTTAAAGCCTGACACAATCTGCAATGAAGGATAAATTTCATTGCTAAATATATACTTTTAGCAACGACTTATAAAGTCGTTGCCCGAAAAATCGTTGGTAAAGGCCCATTTTTTGGTATGTATGCATACATAACTAACAGAGCAGCCTTATGAATTTAAGTCTCCTGATAAGCAAAATCACTACTCTCATTTTCTTTTCAAGAAAGAAGAACCATTCTATGATGTCGATTTAGTACTACAAATACTAATCATAGCTAAGAAGTTGCTTCGTCAAAAATTTAAACCAAATAGTGATTTAGATTATCAAAATTGTACAAGATCATCAACAACAATAGCAACCATTACAAAAAAAAATGACATGAAATCATTTCAAAATCGTAGTTGTTCAATTAGAACAACTACTAATTATCAATTCAAATCAATATCTAAAAACATACCTAAAATGTCAAATAATTTATGCCATCAATTTGGGATTATTAAAAATTGAAAATGGAGGTTCTTAACTAAATGGCGGCTGCCAATGATGAAAGGAAGACCGGTGACGTCGCTTGGATACAAGAAAATTTTGCCTCCATATAAAAATGTGACGTTATTGCATACTTTGTCACTAAATATAAGAATTTATGACGAACCATTTTTGTCACTTATCTACTCATCTAATTAGTGACGCACTATTATCTCGTCATATAAAATTAATATTTATGACAATACAATTTGTCATAAATTAATATTTTTTTCGTCTTTAAAAAATTTCCCTCCAAATTTTTTCAAAATTTTTTTACCTCCAAATAAAATTGTGACGATATTACATACTTTGTCACTAAATATAAGCATTTATGACGAACGATTTTTGTCACTTATCCACGCATCTAATTAGTGATGCACTATTATCTCGTCATATAAAATTGGTATTTATGACAATATAAATTGTCATAAATTATTATTTTTTCGTCATTAAAAAATTTTCCTCCAAAATTTTCTTCCAAAATTTTGCCTCTAAATAAAATTGTGACGAATTTGTATTTGGCGTCACTAAATGTGAACATTATTGACGAAAACACATTGTCACTAAATGTTACAAATAATTAATGACAAACTATTGTGTTGTCATAGAAAGAAATATTTTGTGACAATAAATACTGTCATCAATTATTACAAAATGTCACTAAAAGGTTTCCCTCCAAAATTTTGGTAAGAAATTCTACCTCCAAAATAACTTGTGACGAAATTTTTTTAATCGTCATCAAATGTGTAAATTAGTGACGATTTAAATGATTAATAGTAACAAAAGTAAAAGTCGTCACAAAAACAAAAGTTTTAGTGACGATTATGAATTTCGTAATTATTAATTAACAAATTGTGACAAAATTTTGTGCGTGGCAAAAAATTCGTCATAAAATGTCTGCAATACCGCTACCTTGTTGAATATCCCCGGCTTCAGTCCGTTCTTGAATCTTCTTGCCTTTCTCGCCTCTGTGCCACCTGATGAGGTGCAAATCTTGCCAACTCGTTGAATTTGGCAGCATATTTAGATACCATAATGTTCTCTTGCTTAAGTTCTAAGAATTTGACTTCCATCCTGGATTACATACTTGGTGAGAAGTAGTTCTCAAAGAACAACTCCTTGAATCTTGTCCACAACACCACCGTTGTACCAGCTCTGGCCTGATTAGTCTCCCACCAGTAATTAGCTTCTCCCTTCATCAGATAAGTTGCAAAAGCCGTCTTTTGCTCTTTCGCCACTCGCGCAATGACAAATGCTTTCTCCATCTCCTTCACCCAAGTTTGGGCTTCAATCAGATCTGTGGTCCCTTTAAATTCAGGCAGTCCTACCGCTTTAAAGTCTTTAAAGTTAGCCAATCTGTCGGCTGGCTGATTCCTCGCTCTTCTTCTTGCAGCTGGAGCTCTATTCTCTATAGCTTGGGCTAACATATCCGTAAAGTTTTGCATTGGGTCTGCTTTACCTCCTTCATTATTCACCGATTGCTCTTCCCGTTGGTTTCAATTCTGTCGTCTAGGCGGCATGATCTGATTTTAAAAAAAATCTTATATTAATTCTCTTTCTCTACACAAATTCTTAACACAATAAGAATTCAACACATAATTCTCACACAATCGCATATTTATTCAAATAGCACATAGTACATTTAGTACTTCACATATTACTATCCCTTTTTAAATCATATCAAAATTATTAACACGACTTTACACAAAAAGTTGTTATTCTCCATTCATACATAGTTATTACCAGTTCATTAAACTTACCACACTTATGAGTTCAGGAACTTGCCATAATTATATGAGTGTATGAACGTATCCTAGTCAGACTTTTGGCATCCATTCGCTGAGGGGTTCAAAACATTTCATATAATCATAAGTCATTAACTTACCATAAGTATGAGTTTTAAGAACACATAAATTAATCTTAATCTTATATTTATATAGAAAATAAAGATTTCATTCATAAAACATATATATTTATATATGCTTAAACATCGTTCTCGATATTACAACACTTAATATCAAAAGCTTCTACCCAAAAGATACTAACGCTCAAACTTAAGCTATCTACCGTCCACTCCCTTCACCAGTCTTCTTCTTGTTGGGACACTTGTTGAATCCGTGACTGATCCTCGCACATGAGAAACACTTCCTCAAATTTGGCTTAGGACAATGCAAAGAAATATGTCCTTCCTGCTTACAGTTGAAACAGACGTGTTTTCACATCATACACTCTCCCGCGTGAGTCTTTCCACACTTGCTACAAGCTTGCTTCTTCTTCGGGTTTGACTTTTCAGAATTAGGGTTGTCGTTGTCCCTCTTTCTCTTCTTCTTATCTTTCTTGCTGGTTCCTTCAAATTATCCACCACCTTCAGTCTTCATCCTTTCCACCTGCGCCTTGAGCTCGTTGCATTCTTCAGTCATTTCATGTAATGCTCGCTCTGTCTTCCACAACTCCTCCAAGAGAAATACCTTACTCCGGAGTTCTTGAACTTTCTACAGATAGTTGATCTTGTTCTTCAACTTTAGTCTTATTCCCTTTCTCCATCTTAGCTTGCTCAGACTCTGCCTCCTCATCACCACTCAGATACATCTCGGGATAATCTTCATGATCGCTCCCCAGATTGACCATGGGTTCATCTTCTCCCACCTTCTCCACTGATTCGCTTTGCACTGGCACCTCGGCTACTGGCATTGGTGCAACAGCCGTTAGGATCTCTACACTCGTTTCAACTTCTCTAGACATCCTACAATCAATTTAAATAACTTGATTAGTACTTCATTAGTACCAACTTATCATACTATGTGTCTACATATCTCATTATTGATGCACTTCGATAATCGCTCACTTAGAACTCTAAATGAGTATTCTCTATTTGACTTATGGTTATAATCCTAGGGTTTTCCCCCACCCCACTTAAAGTTTATAACCTATAGCTCTTCTACCTACTTGTGACACCTTGGTCACTACAACTTTGATACCAACCTGTGACACCCCCAAATCTGGGTTACCTGACCCTGAGTTTGGTGTTCACGATCCACAATATAATAACATCTAACTACCCATTTAAATATAAATAGGAATACATAACTCATTAACATATGTTGTTAATACATAAGTCTTAGATCCACTAACCTTAACATTACAGAAATACCCCTTAGATATACAAAAGGGTTTACAATACAATACAACATAATAATTATATTATTCATTATACTACTCCAGCATCTTGCATTTGCCTTTGTTCTTCTTCGATCCGCTGGCCTCTACGATTCTAACTGAAATGTTTTATATATAGCAAGGGTTAACAACAAGTTTGCCCCGCAAGTTAAGACATACAATAAATGTATATGAAGAACTGACTATCTATTTTGATAAAATGAAACCAAAGTTCGGTGAACTTTGAAATAGCTGAATAAATCGTTAATCAATAACAAGTCTTCTCGTATTCTAGGCAACACAATAATTTGATAATGAAAGAGTATAACGCTTTCAAAGTTTCTGCGATATTCTAATAAATAATCAAGAATCAATTTTACGCAATAATAAAGTGGAATGTTTTTCGAATTTATGCTGAGCGATCCATTGGATCTAGAACTTCTACTTTCTCGGGTATCTATCAAAGATTTACTTTGATACATACGCAGGAGTATTAGATAACCATAAAGATTAAATCATACCCCTCTGCAAGTACTTAGAGTCGGCCAACTCCTTGTACCCTATATTATGCATAATACTTAACAGTGCGCAATGGTTGATTTAACAACGAAATACTGTGATTTCAAATTCTAGTTACTTCTTGATCTAGCCGAAATAATTGGCATCGATCTGTCAATAATAATTGAATTTTCTTCTCGAACCTATCAAGTTTTAACAAATGTTCGTCTAGTCCAGGATAATTGGCTAAGATATTTCTCAACATAATTTGACAATAAACAAGAATTATCTGTACTGTCAATATAATCTTCTACGAATTTAAATATCCAACAACAGTTATTCTACGAATATATTTTCAGAATCAGTAATTCAATTTGAATTATTAAATATGCACTAACTGCGAATAATCAACAATAAATCCCTGGACGTGGTATAATTAGCAATAATTAACCACTATAATAATTGAATGAATATAACTCAAGGTTGAGTTAGGAAAATTGCCTTCCGCGTTGATTACAGCTACACAATAAACTTATATGCGTTCGTAAGACCTATAACCAATAATATCGGTCTCAAAATTAGCACAATATTTCATAACACATAACACTGTATTCTACAGTCAAATTTCTATTAGACACATTACCACATAGTCACATCAGTGTTTATAACTTATATAAACACTTATCAAGTCTAACTAGTTCGGTCTGGTTAGACTTTGGTCCATTCTCGGTGTTCTGGTCACCTTATCCGACAATTAACACAGTTATTGTCATTTAAATTCGGTTTCTAAGCTTCAATATTAATTTAGATAAGTCAAATATCATTTATAATATTTTCAGAAGCTTTTAATAATCTATAAACAATTATTATAATTTATAATAATTTTTCAAAATCATTTTTAAATGATTTAATTATCAAATAATCTTATCATCATTAATATTTAATAATATAAAAATATTAATGTTATATTTATCAAAATATTAAAGTTATTATTAATAACTTAAAAATATTGTTAAATCAATATTCTACTTAAATGATTTTTTAAAATAATTAAAATCATTTTAAATCATCACCATTAATATCTAAATATTAATGAAATTATTATCCCAATATTAAAAGTCATTATTTATAACTTAAAATATTTTTAAAATATTTTTCTCATTTTTAAATGATTTTAAATCAATAAATTTATTTTTAATTCATTTATTTAATATAATAATTAAATAAATCTAATATCATTAATATTATTTTATTAATGAGAATTATCCAAAAATATTGAAATATATATTTTATAATTCAAAATATTTCTAACACTTTATTCTTATTTAAAATGATTTTTAAATCAATAAAATCATTTTAACTTATTTATTTAATTTAATAATTAAATAAATCTAATATCATTAATACTAAATTATTAATGAAAATTCTCTAAAAATATTAAAAGTCACATTTTATAACTCAAAATATTTTTAAATACATTATTCTTATTTAAAATGAGTTTTCATAATATTAAATCTTTTTCTCTAATTTATTTAATATACTAATTAAATAAATTAATAATCATTTTTATTCAATTAATTATAATTATTAAAGAAAAATGTCCCAAATAATTAAAAATTATTCTTCAGAATTTAAAATGATTTTTAAATCCTTTTTTAGTAATTTTTATAATTTATTTCTAATTTTAAATAATTTCTTGAATATTCAGAAATTAAAAAATAATAAAACTGTCGTTAAAGACCTTTAGCGACACAAAGCGTCGTTGTTGGTGTTCTTGAGCTCAAGAACACTGACAGCTTCTTGTTTAAGGGTCATCGTTTGACTGCCTTTATCTTCAAATCCAAAATATTTCTGGTTCAGGTTAAGTATTGATCATGTAATGTTTATGTAACACTACATGAAACAATCTTCATCTTGGTCATACAACAAACTAACAAGACGATTTGTGCATTCAAAATCATTGTCAGACGGTTTTTGGGTTTTCCCGAAACCCAGTCTGTTCAACTAGTCACTTCCATGCTTGATTTTATACATGATCTGGTCATATTTCTTGTGATCTAAATATTTAAAGTTAGTCCTTATGTCAAGGAACAATAATAAAGCAACAGCTCGGTCCAAAAACAAAACAATCACAATTTATCAAGCGGTCAAACTATGTCAGAAAGTTCGTGCACAACCTTTTCTAGAATTCCCAGAAGTTCAAGTCATGGCCGAAGGGCCTACTTTGACCACCTGTTACCTTTGATCTGTTGATATCCTATACGATATAAGGCAACCAATACATAGTAAACATAACCATATACAAATATGTCACAACAACAACATCATAACACTAACACGACTAACAGATCTATGCCTTAGAACTTCTTGTTAGACTCAGTTTTACACTTTCTAGGTTACCCAGAAAGTGACTTGTCATGCTCGGTCAACCCTCTTTGACCAAGAATAACTACAAATCTAGACATCAACTGACTGTGATACCACTTGAAGATTAAAGACAACATACCAGGCTACAAATCTAAAACTTAAAACAACAAAAATCTTAAACAAGCAAGGATCTGTGGCCACTGACATTTCTTGTCAGACCACAAAAAATGCTCAAGAACAGTTTTTGAAAACATCATTTTAAGGGACTTTGATGCTATGGATTCATGATAGATCATCATAGATCTTCATAAAACATCCATTAGCAAGATTCTAAACACAAAAACACAATTTATCTAAGCATACAAGATCAAAATGGGTTTTAGGATTTATACCTTTATGCTCTAGATTTTGATCTTTGCTCTCCAATATGTTCTTGGGTGTTCTAAGGCTGATAATGTGACTGATATTCTTGCTATTTTCGGAGCTTTTAGTGAGAGAGAGAGAGTTGGTGAAAGCAAATGAGAAAAATGAGTGAATTTTGAGACTTTCTCTCTCTTGAATCTAATATATATTGCTTATGTTGTTGCTAGATCTGATCATTTTTGGTTGTGGCTGATATAATACACTCACCAAGTCAACAAAGTGGTTTAACAACTAAAGGTGCTAGCAATTATACAAGTTATCAATTAAAGAAAATGAAAAAGGGTATTTTAGTCATTAGCAAATTGATTTTAATGGCATACTTGAAATTTGCACAAACCCTTAGGGTTTAACCCTAAGGTTTTAACCCTTAGGTTTTAAATCACTAACTTTTTAGGATTTTCTAAATTAGGGTTTTAATATAGAAAATTAAAATTTTGAAACTAAAATTAGGTTTCATAATTAATTTAAGTTTTCTTAATCATATTAGTGTTTAATAAACACATTATTCTCGCCAATTAGGATTAGGGTTACCTAATTAGAGTTTGGAAATCTCGAATATGAAATTAGGATTTTAATTTAGAAAAATTAAAATTTCTAAATTACAATTATGGTTTGTAAAATAGAAATTAAAATAATTAAAATATAATTAGGGTTTTCTAATCATATTAAAGTTTAATACACACATTATGCTTGACAATTAGAATTAGGGTTTCCTAATTTAGGGTTTAGGAATCCTGGATATGAAATTAGGGTTTCCCGGCTTTTCATTAGGATTTCTAACTGCGCGTTAGGGTTTTTAATCTTAAGATTAGGGTTTCTAATCTCTTACTAGGGTTTATTAATTTTAAACATTATTTGATCAATCGTTGATCATTATCAACATATAGTACAAACACATTCTCATCAATATAATTATTTTAATTATATTTTCTACCGAATCCCTATCCAGAAATTAGGGTTAGGGTTTCTAAAGCTGTTAAGCATAACTCTACTCTAAATTATTAGTCAATACACAAATTAACCTTCCCGAGTCTCGTATCACAGAAACTTATCACAAAATTAATAATCATTATTAATATTAATTAAAAAAAATTATTCGTAAAATTTTGGATTATTCGAAATCCCGGGTTATCACATTCGCCCCTCCTTAAAAGAATTCCGTCCTCGAAATCACCGCTTTCTTATTCTCTACAATCTTTTAAAGTTGTATCATCAATTCATTTTTATCAACACAATATTCCTTTGTGTTTCAAATTCTAACCTATGACGTGAATCTATAAAATAAAACAATTCATAGTAATTATCTAACTCAATATTACTCGCGTAATTTAAATTCGTAATCAAAATTGTTACCTGCTGCCACCTCCTGAGTAGCCACTGCGTCCTGCGCCGCCATATTGAATGTACGGGCGGTTGGTATTCCTGGCTGTGTAGGTCCTCGAATTGCCAAAGTTCCGCCACTAGGTCCCTTGTTGCCACTTTCCTTCTCCGTATTTCTCTTTGGACAGTTCCGAACCAGATGATCAGTCGATCCACAAGCAAAACAACCTTGTATTTTCTTTGGATTGGGACAATTGGGCGACATGTGCCCCTTTTGTCCACAATTGTAACAAACTCCCTTCTTCTTCATGTAAACTCCAGCATGGTTCTTCCCACAATTCGAACATGGCTCCCTTCCTTTCCTATTATCTTCTGTTTTATTACCCGACTAGGTATTCTCACTCCATATCCTCTTATTTGGATTACTACCACCACTGCTACCACCATCATTTGTCTTCTTCTTCTTCTCTTGATGAAATTGAGATGCAGCTTCGCTCCCTCCTTCAACAATTAATGCTTTCTCCATCAAAGCCGCGAACGTATTGATCTGCAATACCGCTACCTTGTTGAATATCCTCGTCTTCAGTCTGTTCTTGAATCTTCTCTCTTTTCTCGCCTTTGTGTCCACCTAATGAGGTGCAAATCTTGCCAACTCGTTGAATTTGGCAGCATATTCAGATACCGACATGTTCTCTTTCTTAAGTTCTAAGAATTTGACTTCCATCCTGGATTGCATACTTGGTGAGAAGTAGTTCTCAAAGAACAACTCCTTGAATCTTGTCCACAACACCATCGCTGTGAGACCCCAGATTTTCTGAATAAAGATTTAATTTTCTCGAAATAATTTTTTTATATTATGGTGTTGATTTGATGTAATGTTATAGTTGTGGGTAATATTTAAAAATTTTGCAAAGTAAGCAAGTTGATATAAAATATTCGTTCTGTCGGGGAATATTCTTTTTATCGGGGAATATTCGTATGACGGTACAATCATTGGTGGACCCCACAACAGAATTATTGTCAGATTGAGAAACGACAAAAATACTTTATGAAAATAACGACAGAAGTTTTACCGTTAACTGTTGAAACACTCGGTGTTAAAAGTATAGTAATACGCGTGGTTGCATAGTAGTACACGATATTGATTATTGATGCTTATATGAGAAGTCACTCGGTATTGTTCAATCGGGTATTCGGGACACTTTTCATGTCGGAGTACTATTCACGAGTTACTATTCATGAGTTACTATTCACGAGTTACTATTTACGAGTTACTATTCATGAGTTACTATTCACGAGTTACTATTCATTAGTTACTATTCACAAGTTATTATTCACGAGTTACTATTCACGAGTAACTATTCACAGAGTACTATTCACCCGTAAAATATATTTCTTTTCGGTCCAAATTATTTTTGGGTACAATATTATTCCATGAGGAGATGTGTTAATTTTTGAATAGTTGGTTGAAGTTATAATAGTAAATCAATATGGACATTGGTGGGAAAGTTATAATAGTGAATCAATATGGATCATTTGGTTTAAAGTTTTAATAGTAAATCAGTATGGATCGTTGCTTTAAGTTTTAATAGTAAATCAATATGGACCGTCCGTTTAAAAGTAAATCAATCTGGACCGTTCATGAATTAGTTACTATTCAGTCCATTTTCCTATAAATAGAAGCTCATTCCTTTATTATTTTCTTAATTCTTTGAAACTCTAGAGAGAGAAATTATAGAAAGCGTAGAAAAGTGTTTCGCTACTTCCTTACTCTTATATTCAGTTTCTTTTACGGTGAAGGGTATTATTTCTTTTGTATTCATGAAGAGAACTTCATTATTCCATTATTTATTATTACGTTGGAATAACTTTGTATCTGTGAGCTACCCTATGCTTGGTGAAATTCTTACATTATTTCATTATTTATTATTCGGAATAATATCATATGCATGCGTTTTCATGGGACTGGTTCCAATATTTATTATTACAGCCGGGAATATCATATGCATGCGTTCTGGCGGACACAGTTCCATTCTTTATTATTATGTTGGAATATCACATGCATGCGTTTCTGCGGACTTGATTCCATTATTTATTATTCTGTTGGAATAACCTCCATGTGCAGTCTATCGCATGCATGGTGATTTCTTTTGTTATTCCATTCTTTATTATACTCAGTTGGTTAAAACTTTGACTTCTATACTCCATGAAATTAGTGGAATATCCTTGATAGTTGCGCTTCATCCAGTATTTTTTCATGAAAATATTCTTCTGAGCATTATTGAATTTTACTCTACAAAGAAGTATCATGTTGACAATGTGGACGTTATTAGTTCCTGGATAAATTTATTCTTGAACTTGTTTTATTGAATTCTTATATCATTGTCATTATCCTCATGCTTATATTATGTTGAGAGTCATTTGTGGCCTATAGTGCATAGATGGACTTGTTATGATTATGGTCAGGGATTATTCGGTATAATCATAACCATAATGTTACAAATGATGTGCAAAAAGTCCTCATTGGCCCGTAGTGCAAAGACTTGATGGAAAGTTTTTGGTAT
This sequence comes from Panax ginseng, assembly GCA_020205605.1. Taxonomy (NCBI): domain Eukaryota; kingdom Viridiplantae; phylum Streptophyta; class Magnoliopsida; order Apiales; family Araliaceae; genus Panax; species Panax ginseng. Next base: position 37,424,890 of record CM035150.1, on the reverse strand, counting down.
GATTATGGCTATGGATTCTCTTTGGCCGTAGTGCAAAGATGAATTATTTTACGGCATGATCAGGACCGCTGATGAAAACATGATTATCTTAAGACGTAGTGCATGGATAATTCTTGGTCGTGATACTAAAGAATATCCTTGGCCGTAGTGCAGGGGTGATTCGATGATGTGGATTATTTATTAAGCTAAGTCCCAGTGATAAAAGTGATGAAAAACCTTTTAAATCATAGAAGATAGTAGATTTTATTCTCTACTTGACTCTTCTAATGGATTGTTTGTTCCGCTGCAGGTAAACTTGATAGTTATTATATTTTATCAGTTTAACACTGTTGAAGGCTAACGATAAATTATTCTGCATTATCTTAGTCATAATATTTCTTACTGGGCTAGTTGAGCTCACCCTTTCTTTCTTTGTTCTTTTTAGGAAATGAGAACGAATTTGGGACTAGTCGGGAGTATGCAGTGATGATCCTAGATGTTTGCATTAGTAGTCCTCAAGATTCTGTGAAGTAGTGTGATAATAATTGTAATGAGGACTCCTTTTGAGTTTTTATACTCTCTAGTAGACAATATTTGTATTCAAACTCACAGTTTATGTTTTGTCGTATTGTACCCGACAGTTGTATTATTAAGTTGTATTTGAATTCTGTACCATGTATCTGGCGACTCAAGATGGGTGATGTATACCTAATTTTGGGGGCGTCACAGTTGGTATCAAAGCTTAGGGATATGATCCCTGGCTGAGATATGAGATAAGAACTAGGAGGGGAGAGACGAGGAGTTCCTTCGCTAGTATGACCTACATAAGTTTATTTGGTATTTAATTGGTCGGTTAGAGTATATGGATAATATGTGACATGTTAATTAACCCTTGTTTTGTACCAGTATTTGAAAATGGCATCCGAAAATGTTGAGATAAGCAATGAAGCACATGAGATCGTGGACTCACCACAGATTAATACCCAGGATAATGTGATGTCAGGCGAAGAAGGGATTAGAGATATCCATGTGGTGAGTGAAGAATTGATAGTTGCACCCGAGATAGTCGCAGAGGTAGCAGCTGAGAGTGAGGAAGAAGAGGAAGAAGAGGAACCTGAGGAGAATTTATTAGAACAACTTTATGATCAAAATGTAGAATTTCAAAATCGTATTCATAAGTTAGAAGAGCAGGCTGAAGAACGACAGGCGATCGTGGAGCAAAGAGATGTAACAGAAGCACTCTTTGTCAGAGTATAAGATATTAGAGCTAGAATCTAATAATGCTATGATCAAAGTTCTGATGAAAGAAGAAACAACTAAACGAATGCGAATAGAGGATGCATGGGTAAAAGTCGCACGACGCATTGATATTGTAGAAAAAGACGTTCGATCCAATAAATCCAAAATAGATGAAATAGATTTTGCTTTTTGGACAGTAATTAGTAGTGTAGACACTCGAAATTTCTTTTTCCTGTTACTAACTATGCAGGAGGACAAAAGCATCTTTTTCACACTCCGGAGATAACCCTGGAGAACTGCAACATCAATTTTAACCCCGAAGTTAGCCACGGGAGATCCAGTTTCCAACCCCGGAGATAACCCCGAGAAAACAGTTTCCAACCCCAGAGATAACCTCGGGAAAATCAGTTTTAACCCTGGAGATAGCCCCGGGGGATCAAGATCAAAGGCTAGAGGTAGCCCCAGGAGGTCAAGCCAATCTCAGAGATAACCCCGAGGATAGTCAAAGTCAACATCAAGTCAACCTCAGAGATAATCCTGAGAAAATACTGCTACAACTGCGCGAGAACGGGAGACAACCCCGGGAGGGGTAAAATGGTAATTTTGCCAACTCAACTTCACTTCAAATCAAATACACTCATCTCAACTCAAATTACTTCGAAGGAAGCCCCACAAGAACCATATCTTAACTTTCGAGCGCAAACTACGCAAAACGGCTCAACGGACTGCCTGATGGAAACTCGAGAATGCCATTTCGGTCATAGACCCATCTTCTTGGAATCAAAAAAGGTCAAATCATATATCATTGTGTAGCTCTCGGAAAGAGCTTTCCAGAATGATATGGCACGCTTCCATCGGACTCCCGGATTGAAAGTTATGAGCGACCGAGCGAACAGCGCGTACGTACTTCGACACGGCGGGACTCACACTGCCCGGGGCACCCCGAGAAGCCACATGTACACCTGCCCTCTATAAATATGGGGCTTGGGGTGCCCATTTTGCAAGAAGAAAAGACGGGGAAACCCTGCACAATTTGCTCCGCACTCACCCATATAGTGTATTTTCCAACTTTTAAACACCTGTGAGCTCATATATAGCCTCTTGTGTACCCACAAAAGCCAGTGTTTACCCACTATAAAGATATAGAAGCCTTTTTTAGCAGTCAGCTGTAAGCCTTCTCACACACTTTAGAGTTTTTCTCTTCATCTTTGCATACACCCTTCTACACGTTGAGAGTCGTATTGCTTGCTTTTGCCCGGACTTCGGTCCGTGGTTTCATGCCAGTCTATATATATGTATATATATATATATTGACTAACATTATCGAGTTAGGCCTCGATTGAGCCTAGACTTCGGTCTGGAGCGTTTATTTGCTTTTCTATATATATATACACTTATATATATAAACTGTGTGTCGAACTTTGTTCGATGAGCCTGAACTTGATGCAGGCGTTTATTTGATTTTCTATATATATATATATATATATATATACATTTTTATATATGAACTGTGTGTTGAACTTTGCTCGATGAGCCTAGACTTCGGTCTGGAGCGTTTATTTTTGTCTTCTATATATATACATTTATATATATGAAGCGTGTGTCGAACTTTGTTCGATGAGCCTAGACTTGATGCAGGCGTTCTTGCTTTAATATATATATATATATATATATATATATATATATATTATATATATATTAACTGTGTATCGAACTCTGTTCGATGAGCCTGGATTTTATATCCAGTGCATTAATTCGCTTTTATATATTGTCGACGTTGGGATTTTTTGATGTCCTTTTCCGTTACTTGTTCTTTAGTTTTCTCATTTTAGGTGAGATTTGTTTGAAAAAACAAGTGAAAAAGGTCGGACACGTATAATGTCGACGATGGGACTGTTAAGAGTCGCTTGTTGGTTTTTAAATGGTTGTACCAACACAACCGAGAAAAGGTTTGCACATTGACCCGTTGATGTGATCTTGATATCTGGTAACGTAAACCGAGATTCATTTAGGGTCAGGGGACTTGGTTATGCGGGGGAAGGTGTTAGGCACCTCTCGTCATCCGTGTTATTACTGGTGAGTGGCTTCTTTTCAAGAAACTAATATCTGAGTGTATGTGTGTGTGTGTGTGTGTGTGTTGGTCAATGTGCCGTTATATGAAAGTTGTGCGAGGCCTCTTTCGAACCTATATACACAGGATTTGAATTTATGTAAAAATTCAGTTTTTAGCAAGATATGGCAATGATGTTTTACAAAAGAGGTTTTTCAAACCCTGCTGCTCAATAGGAATTAAGACCTTTTACACTTCTATTTTTATTAAGTGATCGGCTTGATTGATTTTATTTGTGATTTAATCTGAAGCATCCGCATTGCGAAAATAATAAATATAAAAATAATGTCGACTTCCTCGTGGGTATGGAAACCATCTGAGGAAATACAGACATCGCAGAATAATTTACAAGCTGCTTACAGCTGAAAATGTCCATCACGGGAACCGAATCTAGATCCAATGAGATGAATCTGTGATCACATGATTCCTAGGCGCACAAAATATTGCAATTTGTATAAAAGCAATAAGCAGGTATATATATAAAAGCGATAAATATATATATACAGACAGGATCACCAACCACGAAGCACCTCCATGGGGATCGAGAAATATAAATAAAAGTTTGTAGAAGCGATCAACCACCACGAAGGAAACTCTAAAGCGGGGATGAGAATGTAAATAAAAGTCAGTAAATGCGGTCAATCGCCATTAAGTAAACTCGAGGCGGGGACGAAATGTAAAGAAAGTCGTAAAAACTATCAAGCGCCACGAAGGAACTCGAGCGAGGACAAAACAAATATATATATATATATATATATATATATATATATATATATAAGAAATCAATAAACGCACGGATGTAAAATCTGGGCTCATCGAACATAGTTCGACCACGATTCATATATATATATAAGTATATATATATATAAGTGAGTAAACGCACTGCATCAAGTCTAGGCTCATCGAACAAAGTCGACACACGGTTGATATATATAAGTATATATATATATATAAAAGCGAATAAACGCACTTTGCATCAAGTCTAGGCTCATCGAACAAAGTCAAATGCAGACAATTAATATATATAAGTATATATATATATATATATATTAAAGCGATGGCGCTCGCATCAAAGTCTAGGCTCAATCGAGGCATAACTCGATAATGTTAGTGAATATATATATATATATATATATATATATATATATATATATATATATATATATACTCTGATTGGAAGGAAACCACGGAACGAAGTTAGGAAAAAGCAACCAACACGACGACTCAACATGTAGAAGGGTGTGTGCAAAGATGAAGAGAAAGACTCTAAAGTGTGTGAGAAGACTTACAATTTGATCGATAAAAAGGGCTTCTATATCTTTAGAGTGGGTAAACACTGGGCTTTTGTGGGTACAAAAGAGGCTATATATGAGCTCACAGGTGTTTGAAAGTGGGAAAATACATTGTATGGCGAGTGTAGAGCAAATTGTGCAGGGTTTCCCCGTCTTTTTTCTCTTAAAAATCAGCACCCCAAGCCTCTTATTTATAGGTAAAAGGAGCCCCAGGTGTACCTGCGGCTCAGCCGCAGGTGTACCAGAGGCCGGTCGGGTCGGGTCGTCTCGAAGTACGTGCACTCAGGCACTGTAATGTCCACTCGGATTTTGAGAAGTACAATCCGGGCATCCGTTTTGAGGTATTCAGGACCTATTTCAGACCGCCGTTGTTGAGAGTTGTACGATGGCATGGGATTAGAGTTTGTACGAAGTCTTTGAAGATGGGACGATGCCCTCCGGTCTTCAAGCTTCAACTTTCATCCGTTACCCCGCACAATAGTCACTCGGGATTGGTTATCCTTGTGGGACATTGTTGCGTAGAGACGAGATGTGGCATCGCGTTGGACGAGATGGAGATGTTGCCCCTCACCGGTGTTACTGCCGAATTGGGCCGATAAGCAGACGTTGCTCAGACTTCGTTGAGATTGGACTGCTGCATTTGTTGAAGATCCTCATTGTCATCTTTGAGGTGTGCATGTCTTCCCGATGTGATTGCCGTGTTGGCACAGTGTATTTCGTTGTGAGTGCCGAGATTGAAGCTGATGGCATTTGAAACAAGCATTTCAGGGTTATCTCAAAGCGCATTCCTTGGGGTTATCACCAAGGTTGGTGGCTATTCCCATGGTTGGGACTGAGACTGGATACCTCGGGGTTATCTTCGAGATTAATCGGTCTTCTCCGATGTGTGTTCTGGTATTGTATCTGTAGGTCTCGGGGTTAAATCCGAGGTTGAAACCATTACTCCCAGATTGCGATCCGGGGTTAATGCTGAACTTCCGGTAGTATCCGGTGTTGATTTGGATTGTCTTTCAGGGTTCTCTCTTAAAAGACGAATCTGTCCTCCTGTAATGTTAGTAATAGTAGTACAGAAAATTTTGAGTGTCTACAGATGCCCCTCTTTATCATACTCATGCATGGCGATGCATGGGTAGGATAAAGAATCCTAGACACTTGAAACGCAACAAGATAAACATGGTACTAAGGGTAGCAACATGATGCAAATGTATGATGCATGTGTACGGGGTTGTGGCCCAACATGCTGGGGATGATTGCTGGTTCCCTATTGCTTCAACTGGGGATTGGCAATACTGACCAGATCTAATGTGCAAGCCGAATCTGTTAGGATATTGGTGTTGGAGTTATCACAAAATTCCTATGTTCTTGATAACGACTTGATGCTGAAGGGGTATCTCTTATGTGTAAGAGATCTGTGGGGATAAAGCTTGATCTATTTGAGGATGTGTATAATATACTCCATCATCTATCCTCTTGGATAATGTTGACCTCTCCTGGTTAGTATCGCCAGAATATGTCATGATTCTATTGGATTTACTACCAACAGCAAATGCTGTCAGGGATGCCTGACCTTCATTGACTTGTGAATCAATGGCTGAAACATCTTGTGGGATATGCTGTCAAGGTTGCTTGGCCTTTTCTGATGTGTGAATCAACGGCTGAAACTCTGTGAGGAGATCGTCAAGGTTGCTTGACATTTCTTTGTCGATGTAGATCAAGCGGAGCATTGCATTGTGACCCCGTCGGGATCCATTTGGGAATATGAGCATCTGGGTATGAGAACCTCGAGCGACTCTATAGCTCGACAAGTTTAAACGCTTATGGGTGAAATGATGTCAAGGTTTCTTGACCTTCGTTGATCACGTGTGTCAAGCGGTGAGCATCGTTACTACTCCCATGGGAGATATACGTTGTAACCCTTCCGTCGGGACCTATTGAGGGACGCGCATAAAATGCGTCACGCAACTACCGAACGGTTCTCAACGCTTCGATGGGTTTACCTGCCATCGGCTGAAATAATGTCAAGGCTGCTTGACCTTCGTTGATAGAATTATCAACGGATGAACGTGTTTTAACCCCCATCGGGGATCTATGTTGTAACCCCCGTCGGGGACTCATGTTGTGACCCCCGTCATGGATTCACGTTGTAACCCCCGTCGTGGATTCATATAGGGTAACGACCCGGAGTCGGCGGCATCAGACCTATATAAGGTAATGCCGAATGTGATTTGCGACAACTGAGGTCATTGGCAGAGTATACCTTGTGTTCAGGCGACTACCAATGAGTGATGTGCAGAATCAAAGTCTCATATGAGAAGACCAGGATTGTATGCTGTTTTGCTCAATCGCATGTCATTTTTATTCCCGTATTGACCTTTCTAGCCCATAAGAACTCCGTTTCAACTCGAACTGGACCAAGTCGGAGGGGTGGGACCCACATAGAGGAGCCGCAGGTGCACCTTCTACAGCCGTAGGTGGGCCTACGGCCAGGCGTGGATGATAAATCCCAGCAGGCTTCACTTCACAAGTCACTTTCAACTTGTTTCACTTTAGAAAAACTGCGAGCCACTTCCAGATTTGCTGAGTTCGGGCTGCTTTCTGCAAATTCTATCACCGTACAAGTGTTTTACACTATTCTGGTAACGCATGCATGTATTTTTTTCCAGTTTCTGTCCGTTAGATTGTGAGATATTGCACGAAATGCATCTAAACACATAGTAGTGATTATGTATGCACAAATGACTTAATAAAAAATATTCAACATAGTAAACGTTAGTATTAAACCATGCTGAACATAATGATGTGAAAAAATTTGATTTTTGAGACAGTCAAATTGAAACCATTTTCTACTATTTTTTGTCCTATTTGAGGTCCAATGAGCAAAAGGTAGAAAGACAAGATACTCTTAGCATTGAGGTTGGCCTTATGCATGTTGAGTTTGATTTTTAATGCATATATTATGTATATGACTTTGGGGCAGGTGTGCTACTGACCTAGACATGCCTGTGCGCATGTGGATAGTCCTATTTTCAAAGGGGACTATGGCGAAATTTTTCCAAATGTAGGCATTGGGTAGTCATGCATTCTAACTCTATTATATATTAAAGTAAATGCATGCATGCATATAGTCATATAATGCATTTTAGAAAGCTCCATGTAAGGCAATACCACACCCTTTCTGAGGTGATTTGGAGACTTGTTGTCCAGATATTATGGATCTGGATCAGCCGAGCAGTTCGTATAGGACCGCCTCTGGCATACGGCGGAGGGCTTCTGAAGTGCCTCATCCCCATTCTGTCAGACAGCCTCGTCGATTGGTGGAGGCTATGATTCATCCCGTCCAAGTAGAGGTTCCAGACGTTGAGGACGAGGAGGTGGATATTAAGGATCCCACTTCTGCTGTACATATCCCTCACAGGGAGCTTCCGAGAATCCAGGTGGTGAACCCAGAGTTGCTAGGTGATTTAGGTAGACACCCATCGATGTACTTGCATGCTAACAAGGTATGACGTTAGACTTTATCTTCCTTCTTTCCTATTGATGAGGATTAAAAGGGTCCTGATGTTGATCTGTGCTTCATGTAGGTTCCAGGTTTTACACAGCCTCTGGGGAACTGGTTTAGCATCCACTCCATGTACCAGGCGCTTCATCCTGATTATAGAGCAGTAGTGCATGAGTGGGGATTTGGGGCATTTTTCTCTATCCTTCCACGTCGTTGTCCCTGGGGTTACCTCAGGGCATTGTCTGAGCGATGGTTTCATCAGACTCAGTCACTTCACCTGCTGGATTACGAGGTGATGATGACGCCTATGGATTGACGATTTATCATAGGTATAGAGTTTGGAGGGAGCCCGTTCCTTGCATGGCGAATATCACCCCTACTGCCGTCCGGTCCTTGTTAGGAGTTCCGGCAGGTGCGCTCAAAGGTAGGACTATCTATTCAGGTCCTTTGAGCGTAGATATTATGAGCGGGCTATTGAGTGAGCCCATGCCTGATGATGTCAGGATCAGGGATCGCGTTCTGCGGTGATTGTTCCTGATAATCATTCGAGGCTGCTTCATAGCAGATAACTCTTTTATGGTATCTTTCGCTCTGGTCAGCGCTACACGCGATGTGGACCGTATAGGAGAGTACGATTGGGGCTCTTACACCTTTTCCTATTTCCTCCGGGGCATGCGTCTCTGCGCTCAGGTGGTTTAATGAGGCTTGGCTAGGATTTTACCGTTTCATTAGTGAGTATTTCTCTTTTCTTTTCCTTTCACAGGTTAAGAGTGTTTACTGATAGCAGATGTTTTGCCATTGTGTTGGCAGTTTTGGGCCTATGAGAGGCTTCCATGTCTGCGTCCTGTGAGTGTGTTAGGCTTAGATACCTATCCACGAGGACGACGATGGCATCATTCTATTTTGCTAGAGGTCCCTATATCTAAGGGCTTCGCTCATTGCCGTATGAAGCTGGAGTTGCTGACAGCCGACGCCATCACATGGCTTCCATATTCAGGGGATCATTTGATCATCGGTTTTGAGGATGGACACCCTACTGGAGTAGAGTATTTGATTTCCACCTGGTGATTTCCTCTTTTCACCGATGGAGGCTGAGAGCTCTATTTAGGAGAGCGTGCTATTAGGAGCACCACAGGGGAGATTCGTATACCGATCTTGCCTCCTGTTAGGCGTCATTGGCCTGTATCATAGTCATCCGCCATCGATATTCCATTGTTGGGAGTTGACGGTTTTGATTTATCTGAGGGTCCATGTACTCAGGAGATATTCCAGCGCTGGTGGCTCCCTCGCACTATTGGTGCCCAATCCCGTGCCACACAGTTTATGGGGGACATGGTTCTAGGATCTTTGATGATGACGGATTGGGTGGCTTGTGTCCGAGCTCCGACTCATCTGACCCAGATTGATAGCTTGACCCGGCAGTTGGATCAGGCACAAATATTTATTCGGCATTTGGGCAGAGATCCAGCAGATGCGGAGACATTTGTTCCTTCCAGCTCAAGTGCTGGCCCCTCGGATGACCCATTTGGTTTTGCTGGAGCAGATCCTCCCCTTTATAGGCCTGACATCCATGTTGATAGAGATCCAGTAACTCAGGAGGAATTACATCAGGTGGACAACATTAAGGATGTGGACATCGAGACCATTGTCTTCTTCTAATGTGTATTCTCGCTATATCTTTTGATAGGCCTCTGTTAGATATTGGGTGGCTGTTCCCCATTCTCGCTATATCTTTAGATAGGCCTCTGTTAGTAGTAGGGCGTTTGTGCCCCATTTTCATGTACTGGTAGCTGTATAGAGCTGATGTATTAGATGATGATATATTTAGGAATGTATGCACCATTTTTTTTCATTCCCTATATCATATTGCCATCCATTATCTGTTATGCATGTATCATGTTATGCATATGTATGTATGTCCAGAGATACTCGGTATTGACCCCTGGATGGTCTTATGACACGGCCCTTTATATCTTCTTCTTGACGATTAGTCAGATAGATTATACCCCACCATCAATGGTGGTATTGGGTATCTTTCGTAGTATATGCGATAGTATGTCACCACCAGATAGGGTATTTGTAGAGATCTGTTATTGCGACATACCATGACCCTTTTAGCATTTGAGTTCTCGCAAGATTTGTAGATGGGATGCTAGAGCATTGGCTAGTGATAAGCGGTATTTCGCTTTGGCACTTTTTGAGTTGACTCCTACTCTCAGAGGAGTATGCCGTTTGATGATCTTTGCTCCTAGGCCAGGCCATGCGTACACATGGCTTTGGGAGACATGAGTAGACGATTCATGACTCTCACCGGATTGAGGCGCAGAGTGGTGCAGGATGAGCTGGCATCTGGCCATGTGATCTCTTAACGTTTTCTGTGTGTCAGATTTGGTGCGGAGGATAGCTACTCACGACATTCAGGGGATTTCACTGTGTCAGAGGATCATTGGCGTTCAGCCAGAGTTGATGTACTGATACTATATGTACTATCATACATGTACATGTCGCAGTACATGGATGAGATAGATATAGGCGTTATCATGGCGGTGAGAGCTCTCAGGGAGGGTCGTACCATTGTACCTATGATCATGGAAGAGACCTTGCGATCAGCGTCCTACTACCGTACTTACCCGTCAGGTGTGTTTACAGGGAGTTTGGTCATGCTGTATGTGTGGTTTATGTCACATTTGCGACTAGTTGGTACCTTTAGACGACACGAGTATTGTTTCTCCCATGAGGTGGCTATGTCGTATTCCTTTCAGCCATCGGAGTGTGTAGATGCTCAGTCTTGGTCCACATTTTTGGCAGATATCCAAGATCCATTTAGCATATTGTTATGCTCGGGGCGTTGCTCACCATACAGCTTCATTACTCATGATCCGGGCATGGATTTCCTCCCTTTGGCTGGCTTGAGGAGCATGACAACTTATCATCCATTGGCCGTGATGTCGCAGTTTGACCAGTTCCAAGATTTTCATCCTTTTGAGGGGGCGGCAGGTCAGCGCTCAGCTTCTCGATACCTCTCAGTCGAGGACCGATCTCGTGTATACGCTTGTTGGGATCAGCGTGAGCTAGCTGCTTTTCCTGCCAGTCGTCCCGGTTATTTCGCAGAGTACTCCGCATGGATGGAGACAGAGGTTTTATCTGCTGCAGCAGTATTTGCAGTACCAGAGATTGAGTTAGACGATGTAGAGCCTATAGAGGACATTGATACCTACATCGAGGAGGATACTGCTGTTGGGTTGCAAGCATTTCTTCCGGATTCTCCTAGTACCAGTACTTTTATGATCCAAAGACTTACGCACGATATTTAGAGCGAGTCTTCATCGATGACCTTTGAGAGAGACCAGATTCGATCTATGATGTTGTCGCTCTTGATGTGAGGGCCGCCCTTATTAGAGAGAGACGAGGCATTAGCTCGTAGAGATGCCCATTGTTGTTGAAGCGGGATGAGGCCAGTCGACGGAGATGCGATGATAGTTAAGCGAGATAGTGCTATATCTCGCCGGGATGTGGGCATCACGAGATAATCTTGCAATGAGGTCCTTACCTTTGGTATGATCGTAGAGATGAATGCTTATATCGATGAGCATATGGTCATCATGCAGATGGCTACAGATCTGTTGGGTCGTGTGGATATTCTTATCCAGGAGACCACAAATATACCTCCTTCTTCTGAGAGGGATGCCATATTGGTCTTGCTAGCTCGCATGTACCCTGATTCGTAGATGATCTTGTATTTACCTGCACAGACTAGCTTAGCCATTTTGTCATGTACTGATTCACATTGTATATATATCAAACAAACATTATATATGATAGGAAATATATTTTGGATCACTTCCCTTTTAGATAAGCCTTGGTATTTGCTTGATATTTTTTTCTTTGCTTCAGGGCTTGTGATCTTGATGAATTCTGAATTCTTCCTTGGTGGATGGACATTGAGCTGTCTTTGGATAGTTCAGAATGGATCATCGATCTATGTATATCCCTACCATCTTTGGTGTCTTGGGACTTGTTTCTAAATGGAAATGTGGAGAGGAATGTGGCTTTCCTCTCTGAGATTGACCGCACCACAGATGGTCGTCAATACTTCTATTTAGGAGAAGCCTAGTTAATTCCACCTCTTATGGTTTAGTATTGCTCTTCGAGGTATGACCGCATGACTTAGATGGTCGTAGAATCTCCTATTTAGGAGGAGTTAGGAGTAATTCCATCCCTTTGATGCAAGCCGAATGAAATGTAGTGGATTGAAAGAGAATCCCAATACCCGCTGACAATGGTTTGTATTTTGGTAGGGGGTGAGACCGCACCATGAATGGCTGCCTACGTACTCCTATTGAAGAGGAGATCAGGTCTGCGTAGTTCGAACCTGGTGTAAGAGGTTCAACGCTGTATATGGCTGATATGGTGTAGGAATGTTTTTGGTTGTTTTTGCTTTTGTAAGGAGAAGAGGGTAGAAATGTTTTTGTTGTTTTTGTTTTATTGCGACCGGGCCATGTAACATGGTTGCCTACGTACTCCTATTGAAGAGGAGATCAGGTCGACGTAGTTCGCCCCTCAGGGCGAGAAGAAAAGCGTAATCCCATGTGCAGGTCAGAGTGCGGGGAGGAGAAAGTTTAATCCTAGGTTGAGGATAAACTGCAGGCAGGAGAAGTTTGATCCCATGTATGGGTAGCCAAACTATGAACGCAAGAGGTTCAATCCGCGGTGGGATGACCTAAGTTGTATGAGCGCAAAGGAGAAAGCCAGGCTGCTGGCTTGAAGAGTATGTTTCCCTGAGGGGCAAAGTGTAGCAAGTTGTAGGTGGTAAAGGGTTAAAGAACCGGAATGACTGGTGACCTGATGATGATGCACCAGGGTGTTTGCTGGTTACTTCAGACATATACTTAGTTTCACGGTGATCTCGAGTTGATGAGTTGTGAAAATTCATCGCCGTAGTCCTTTTCTTGTAATCTGAGGCGCCTCTCTGTCAATACTTCTTTGACAATAAGCGGGCCTTCAAGTTAGGGAGCGAATTTTCCTTTGTCACGATCTTGATTGTCAAGAATCTTATTGAGAACCAAGTCATGTTGTTTAAATTGCCGTAGCTGGACTTTTTTTGTTGTAGGATCTGGCGATCCTTTCTTTAGTATATAATGACCATGGAAGATAGTCGCGGTTCGCCTTTAAATCTATCGAGAGACAATTGGTGATACTGTCTTGTACCCATTGGTTTTCATCCGGTGGCGCGTCGATCAACACTCTGAGAGATTCCATCTCAACTTCTATGGGGAACCTTTGCTTCCATCCCATAGGTTAAAGCGTAAGGGTTGCCCGGTTGAAATCGCATTGTGGTTCTATAGGCTAACAGAGTAAGAGGCAATAAGTTAGGCCAATCTTTGTGGTTGGTGACATCTTTGCATAATCTTCTTGATATTTTTGTTAGCCGCTTCAAATGAAGACCGTTCATCTTGGACGATAGATGGTGAGTTAAGATGTTTGATGTAGAATATCTTGCATAACTCCTCCATCATTTTGTTGTTGAGGTTTTTGGCATTGTCTGACACAATCACCTCTGGTTGTCCATATCGACAAACGACATTGTTTCTGATGAAAGCAATGATTACTTCTTTAGTAACCCTAGGGAAGGAGGCTACTTCTACCCACTTGGTGAAGTAGTCGATCATGGTGAAGATAAATCAGTGACCATTACTGGCTTTAGGCTCAATGTGCCCAATAACGTCCATTCCCCACATTAAGAAGGGCCAAGGCGAACTCATATTGTGGAGCTCCCGTGGAGGGTCGTGTATAGCATTCCCATTAATCTGGGACTGATAGCATCTTTTGACGTGGTCATGGCAATCAGCCTTAAGAGATAGCCAATAATGTCCCATCCTGAGGACTTTCTTGATAAGGAGGGGGCCACTTATGTGGGGGCCACAAACTCCGCCATGGATTTCATCCATAAGCCTTTGGGCTTGATCTTTGTCTAGACACCTGAGGAGACCTAGTCCTGCATCTCTTTTATAGATCGCATCTCCACTCAAGTAGAACTTCATAGCAAGTCGATGGATCCGCCTTTTCTCAGTCAGGCTCGCCTCAGTGGGTGGGGATCCATCTCACAGATATTCCTTGATATGCTGATACCAAGGAGGTTGGATGGGAGGTAGCTCATCTGATACTTCTCCAACATAATTCCCATAGGCTGGGGCCTTGTGCAGGGAAATTGTGATGCTTGGCAAGTGTTCCTTGTCTGATATGGGAATCAAAGAGGCTAAAGTTACTAATACGTCCGCGAAATCATTCCTATTACGAGGAATGTGTAGAAAGGAGATTTATTCGAACTCCAAAGCCATCTTCAAAACCTGCCGATGGTAAGGCAGTAAATGTAGTTCCTTGGTTTGATAGACTCCGATGGATTGTCTGATTACCAAGTCTGAATCTCCAAGGACAGTTAACCGCTTGATGCACATTGAACGGATAAGTTTTACCCCCATGAGATGACCTTCATACTCGGTAGTATTGTTGGTCTTGACAAACTATAATTTGGCGGCAAGAACGGATATCGCTCCCCATATCGAGATACTAGAATTTCTCCAGCTCCAGAACCTTCCATGTTAACAGCTCCATCAAAATACATCTTCCATGATTGGCGTGTATTGTACAGATGGTGTTGTTGCACTGTCATTACTTCTTCATCGGGTAAATATGTTTCCAAGGGTTTGAAATCCCCTGAAGGTACGGCGGCCAGTTGATCTGCGATTCCTTGACCTTTGATGGACTTTTGAGTCACATATACAATGTCAAATTGTTGTAGGATCAACTGCCATCTGGACAGTCGACAGTTCAACATTGGTTTGTTGAACACGTACTTGAGAGGATCCACGCGGGATATGAGATGGGTTATGTGACCATGGAGGTAATGATGTAACCTCATGGAAGCCCATGCTAAAGCACAACACGTCTTCTCGATCAGAGTGTACTTGTGTTCACTTCTTCTTTGAACCTTTTCTTTGAGGTAATAGATAGCTCATTCTTAGCCTCTATCGTCTTTTCGTCCCAATATCTGACCCATGGCATTGTCACTTATTAGCGTAGTACATGAGCAGGGGAACATCATCCCTTGGTGGTACCAAGATAGGAGCTTTGACTATTTGTTTCTTGATTGTAAGGAAGACATTCGGCACTCATCATTCCATTTCATGGAGGAGTTCTTCCTTAATAACTTGAAGATTGGCTCACGGGTTCTTAGTGAGTTGGGAGATAAACCTGCTGATGAAGTTGGTCCTTCCCAAAAATCCACGTATTTCCTTCTCTGTCTGAGGAATGGGCATTTCTGTGATGGCTTGGATTTTGGTAGGATCCAGCTCAATCCCTTTGCGGCTAACTAGAAATCCTAGCAACTTGCCTGACTTGACGCCAAAGGCGCACTTAGCTAGATTCCACTTCAAGTTGTACTTACGCAACCTGTTGAATAACTTTCTGAGATGGTCTAGATGGTCATCCTCCTTCCGGGACTTGATAATGATGTCATCCACGTAGATCTCAATCTCTTTATGCACTAAGTCATGGAAAAGAGACATCCTAGCTCATTGATAGGTAGCTTCGGCATTGATGAGGCCGAATGACAACCGTCTATAGCAAAAAGTTCCCCAAGGAGTGATGAAAGCAGTCTTCTCACGATCTTCCCTAAGCAACCATGATCCGATGGTACCCCATAAAGCAATCAAAGAAAGGAGTACATGTCGTATTGAGCAGTATTGTCAATGAGAATGTGGATAAATGGCACAGGAAGGCTATCTTTTAAGCAAGCTTTGTTCAAGTCCATGTAATCCATGCAAACTCGCACCTTCCCTCTAGGTTTAGGTACGGGTACGATGTTGGATATCCACTCAGGATATGTAGACACCATGATGATGCCGGCTTGAAATTGTTTCACAATCTCTTCTTTCACCTTTAAACTCCACTCAGGTTTCAATCGCCTAAGCTTTTGCTTGATCGGCTTAAATACCTCTTTAATGGGAAGGCGATGAAGGACAATGTCAGTGGATAAACCCACCATGTCTTCATGAGACCATGCAAACACATCCTGGAATTGTGTTAATAAGCGTAACCATGTCATTCCGTTGGTTTGGGGTAAGGTGCGAACCAAACTGGATTAACTTAGGGCTTTCTAAGGTTAGAGATTGAAAGAAGTGGTTTGATCAAGGTTGGGTTTGGGTTTGTCTTTGACCCATTCTTGAATTTACGGAGGCACCTCAATGTCATCCACAGGGATCCATCAAGGTGAATTCATCTCTACATCAAAGGTACAATCCTTGTGTAGAGAGGCATCGTATCCGCAGATACATGCACATCTAAATTGAGTCCTGAAACAAAATATTCTTTCACTTAGTATATATGAAATCGTTGATCATACACGGTGTTAGCATATATCTTGGCAAAATAAACCGCTAATCATTGCATGCAGAAAAATAAGCGATTATTGTATCTACAGGCGAAAAGAATTTTTGCCCGCTTTACCCTTTGTCGACCAAAGCAAGGAATCTTTGTTCCAATTGGTAAGGGTAAAGTCCGGGTGGACCGCAGTGATGGAGGGATTGTCATCATCCTCCTTATCCCGAATGATGACCATTACGTCAGGGCAATCATCATCTGGGGTGTATCTGTTGGTATGTTCATCATGGACGATGATGCGCATGCCCGACATTATTCAGACAACGTTTTCCTTGATTCTCCGCTCCTTTTCTTCGATTGCGGGATCTGGAATAACAATTTTCTTTTGCTCCACCGATTTCGGCTTAGGAAATAACATGGCCATGACATTGGCTGGCACCTTTACTAGAGGTTGTGCGGACTCGGAGTTTGAAGGCGAAGCCAAACGCCACATGGATGAAGCCAAAGGAATCTGTTGATGCTTATGAGGATTCCTATGACTAGAGCTGGCAGAATAGCCTATTCCAGCTGGTCCAACTTGCTTGGTTAATCGAATGGGGTACTGGATACCCTTGCCATCTTTACCCAACCCTTGTCCTGGCTTATAACCCAACGACATCATTTCTTGAGTGGCTGACATCACCTCATCGAAAATGTGGGGTTTGAGCAATGGTGCTCCAATAGCGTGGTATTGGGTGTTGCTTATTTCTAAAGCATGGCCCCGATCGGTTCTACGTGCGCATTGGCATTGATGAGCGGTATATCCTATCTTTGAGGAATCTCCGGTTAGCATTGACCGTGACCATGCTATTGTTGATAATGTACTTGATTGTTGGTGAAGGGTGGAGGGACTACCTCGCCATGTGGATCCATGGTCGTCCCCAAGAGCGGGTTGTATCCACGAATCTATCTTGAGCACATGGAAGGATACATTAGAATGTATGAGGGCCAATTTAGATTGCAAACTCAATTACTCCAACCGAAGTTATTACATGAGCTCCATCAAAAGCTTTGATGATAGTATGGCTACTCGAATTCGGTTGAGATTGATATTCATCTTCACCAAGGTGGCATATGGTCGATATTTAGAGAGGAACCTCCATCTATTAAGACTCGACCACCATATATCCAGGAGGACAAGAGGCATGAATGTGCAACGGTTTGTAATGACCGATCCCTTTAAGCGGTATGTCATCATCAGTGAATGATATCACATTAGTGTTGAAAATGTGATCAACCATGTGTTGAAATTTTTCTGTATCCACTGATTTAGGAAGATAAGCTTCTTCCAAAACCTTTAACAAGACCTTCCGGTGATTCTCGGAAGTTAGGACCAAGTCCAAAATTGATATTTGTGGTGGAGCTTCCTTCAAGCTTAAAACCACCGAGGCTTCGTTATGACCCACGGTAGCGGAGGAATTTTTTCAATCTTCTCCATGGGTATTTTCCCTTTGATTTGGTGGTGAGGTTCATCACCCGATGGGGAAGATACGGTGGATTTTCTTCGCCGACACAAAAGAGTGGTATGTGAGGTGGATCCTTCACCTTCTCCATAATTCCACGTAACTCTTGTAAGCTAACAATAGGATATTGTGCTCTACATGGCAAGTTGATTGGCTTCGAGCTGCCACTTTCAAAGGATTGCTTCCTCCTTTGAGCTGAATTATCGGTGTTGTGAGAACAATATTAATCCCTTCACCTTGAGTAGATATAACTGCTACCACACTTTTCCACTTAGTAGGGCCTGCATTCTCACTTGCTCGTAACATAGTGTCATTATCTGCCAAGCGCAGTACAAAACTGTCGATTAGATTTTGAATAAGGTGACGGAGTGCCTTGCATTCTTACGTGTTGTGACCATGAGGACCAGGAGTGGTATTGACATACTCCATCGAGAGTTGTCCCGAAATCTGAGCGGGGTTGATTGGAGGAAGGAAAGGCGATCCTTCCTTCATTGATTAACATGTGAAGGATTTCCTCCATGGGTTGGCCCAAATAGGTGAATTCCCGTTTGTTGGCGAAATCCCGACGGGCTTTGGCATTTGCTCTCTTCATCACTTTGTCTTCCAGCATTTCATTTTCTGAAAGGGACGAGGGAATATTCATGATGATTGGTAGGAGACTGGCATGCTCCTGGCTGATTAATTGTCGAGTCACTTGATGCTGATAAGTCACTAGTTCCGCCAATTGCTCAATTTATTTACAGAGAGCTTTCATATTTCGTTCCATTGTGAACTGGAACTTAGCATAATCCCATCTATCATCACTGTCTTTGATGGTCTGGGGGGAGTCACAGCTGAAGTTGGAACTCTGTCCATTGCTCCAATTAATCATGTTGACCTCTTTTTCTTTGTGTTGGGGAAGAGGGTTGTCTTGTACGTGAGGCTGATCGGGTTTGGTGACTACGATCTCTCCATTATCTATTAGGTCCTGGATCTTGTGTTTCAAGGCCCAACAATCCCGAGTGTCATGTCCAGGTGCCCCGACATGATAAGCACATTTCCTAAAAGCATTAAAACCCCGTCCATTAGGGTTGGCTGGTGGAAGAAGATGCGTAATTTTCTTCTGTGTTGTTAGAAGATTAAGAATGTTCTTGAGGGTATCCCCTAAGGGTATATAAACACTCGATGGCATTTGACTTCTCCACCTTTTGGTACTGGAGGGTTTGCAGACTTTGTTGGAAAGGGAGTGTAGTTTCTCCTTTGAATGGGCATACTTTGATTGCCTTTTTCTCCCTGTAGTATCAGGGAAACATCTTCCTCTTTCTTTTTATGGACCCTCTGGGGGTTGTTCCCATAATTTCCAGATTGGATGTGATCAGCAACAACTTTGAGTGCGGCTAGGTCTTGAATCTTTCCTGACTTCAACCCCATTTCAGCTATCTCCCCGTGTTTAACTATTTCAGAAAATGGTTTGCCGATGCCGGCTAAAACTCTCTCATAGAAGGGAGCTTCTTGTATGTCTATGAATGTCATGACCATTTCTGATTCTGTCATGGCAGGACTAACTTGGGCAGCCAGGCGTCTCCACCTTTGGGCATACTCTCTGAAAGACTCATTAGACTGTTTTTTGATCTTGGTAATTTGATACCGATCGGGAGCCATCTGAGTTTGAAAACTGTATTGAGTGAGGAAGGCATGTGCTAGCTCTTCCCAACTGTGAATTTTGGAGTTGTCTAATCTTGTGTGTACCACTGAACAGGCTTTCTAGTTAGACTCTTTTGGAACAATTGCATTCTGAGTTTTTCATCCTCTGCATAGGATCCCAGCTCTCAATAAAGACTTTTAAATGTGTATAAGGATCCCCTAACCCGTCATATTTTTCAAAGTCAGGAGTTTTAAATTTTTCTGGATAGTAAACACCAGGAAAAATACATAGATCAAAGATATGAAACACTCCCATGTGTTCCAATTCCTTTTATAATAATGAAGGGTCTCTTCTATTTGGAGGACTTTCTTTTGATGTCACCATTATGCGGATCTCAAAGTGGAATGGGCAGCATCCTACGTTTTGTTGGTCGTATCCAATTGTGGCTCTGGTATAGTAATGACCGGAATTCCTCCTTGTGTGGAGGGCTCAGTATGTACGGGTATTTTCTGACCCTGTGTAGACTGGTGTAATTCTTTTAATAGAACAGCCAAATCTATAATCTGTTTTCTTAATCCGTCGAACTCTTTGCGAGAAACTGGATTAAGTTCACCGTCGGATGACGACGACATGATTCGATTGTGAGCTGTTGCCTTTTGGACTTTGATAGGGTAGTAGGTCCGATTGATTCCTATGAAAGATGGCATAGTTTAGTCCTTAGGGAAGGTGTATAACGACATGCTATGTGATGTGTCCATTTTAGGAATTTTATCCTGCAAAACGGGTGTCAGCTATTCGTAGCATGTATGTGGACATCTTGCTTCATATTTCTCATTACATGGAGATATATATGGAATGAAATTACAAGTAATTGTGTTTACAAGTAATTGAAATAAGGGCATAAAGAGACTTTCCTTCGTTTTGGGTTTATCAGAGGCTGACCTATCTTAGGTTACTCTCGCGGATTTTTGGCATGAAGGTTCCCAAATGATCGCAATCTACTAGGCGGAAGTTAATCCCGGTCTTTCAAGCTGAGCTTAATTTGGGTGGTGCCTTTCCGAGCCTCGGAGAATTAGTCTTCTCACGAGTCCAAGAATCAAACAACCGACGGATAGCCTCACAGTCGAGGGACCACACAACATACATTCACATACATCGCGTCTCACCGTATGAAATGATGACATGTGCGAAGTACTAATATCATAAGCAGTTTATAGTGCGAAGCACTAACATCACACGCAGATATGATGTAAAGCACTAAGCTCAAACAAGACATGCATTCGTACACATTTATCCAATGTAAATGCAACATCCACACACAAGCAGATAACAGTTTTGAAAAGATTGTAGTAGCGGCTTAAGTCCTCTTACTGGAGGTCCCCAGTAGAGTCCCCACCTGTCGACGTCGGGATTTTTGCATGTCCCTTTCCGTTACTTGTTCTTTGGTGTTCTCATTTTAGGTGAGATTTGTTTGAAAAAACAAGTGAAAAAGGTCTGACATGTATAATGTCGACGATGGGATTGTTAAGAGTCACCAGTTGGTTTTTTAAATGGTTGTACCAACACAACCGAGAAAAGGTTTGCACATTGACCCAGTGATGTGACACTGATATACGGGTCGACGAACCCGAGATTCATTTAGGGTCCAGGGGACTTGGTTATCTGGGGAAGGTGTTAGGCACCCCAAGTCATCCATGTTACTACAGTGTGACCTCTTTTCAAGAAACTATTATCTGAGTGTGTGTGTGTGTGTGTGTGTGGGTCAATGTGCTGTTATATGAAAGTTGTGCGAGGCCTCTTTCGAACCTATATACACAGGATTTGAATTTATGTAAAAATTCAGTTTTTAGCAAGATATGGAAATGATGTTTTATAAAAGAGGTTTTTATTAAGTGATCGGCTTGAATGATTTTATTTGACTAATGTGAAGCATCCGTACGAAAATAATATATATAAAAATAATGCCGACTTCCTCGTGGGTATGGAAACCATCTGAGGAAATACAGACATCGCAGAATAATTTACAAGCTACTTACAGCTGAAAATGTCCATCACGGGAACCGAATCTAGATCCAATGAGATGAATCTGTGATCACATGATTCCTAGGCGCACAGAATATTGCAATTTATATAAAAGCAATAAGCGTATATATATATAAAAGCGGTAAATATATATATACGAGCGGGATCACCAACCACGTAAAACACCTCCATGGGGATCGAGAAAGATAAATAAAGTCAGAGATACGGCCAACCGCCACGAAGGAAACTCAAAGCGGGACAAAATGTAAATAAAGTCATAAATGCGGTCAATCGCCAATAAGTAAACTCGAGCGTGATGTAAATGAAAAGAAAATCAAAACTATCAATCGCCACGAAGGGAACTCAGCGAGACAAAACAAAAATATATATATATATATATATATATATATATATATATATATATATATATATATATAAGAAAGCAATAAACGCACCGGATGTAAAATCCAGGCTCATCGAACATAGTTCGACCACAGTTCATATATATAAGTATATATATATATAAAAGCGAGTAAACGCATGATGAATCAAGTCTCAGGCTCATCGAACAAATTCCAACACACAGTTGATATATATAAGTATATAGATACATATATAAAAGCCAATAAACGCACTGCATCAAGTGCAGGCTCATTGAACAAAGTCAAATGGACAATTAATATATATATAGTATATATATATATATATATATATATATATATATATATCAAAGCAGTAAACGCTCCAGACCAAAGTCTAGGCTCAATCGAGGCATAACTCGATAATGTTAGTTAATATATATATAAATATATATATATATATAATATATATACAGACTGGAAGGAAACCACGGACCGAAGTCCGGGAAAAAGCAAGCAACACGACTCTCAACGTGTAGAAGGGTGTGTGCAAAGAAGAAGAGAAAGACTCTAAAGTGTGTGAGATGGCTTACAGCTGACTAATAAAAAGGGCTTCCATATCTTTAGAGTGGGTAAACATTGGGCTTTTGTGGGTACAAAAGAGGCTATATATGAGCTCACAGGTGTTTGAAAGTGGGAAAATACATTGTATGGCGAGTGCAGAGCAAATTGTGTAGGGTTTCCCTGTCTTTTTTCTCTTAAAAATCAGCACCCCAAGCCTCTTATTTATAGGCAAAAGTTTCCGCGGGTGTACCTGTGGTTCAGCCGCAGGTGTACCAGAGGCGGGTCGGGTCGACCTAGTTCTGTCGGGTCGGGTCGGGTCGTCTCGAAGTACGTGCACTCAGGCACTGTAATGTCCACTCGAATTTTGAGAAGTGCAATCCGGGCATCTATTTTGAGGTATTCAGGACCTATTTCGGACCGCCGTTGTCGAGAGTTGTACGATGGCATGGGATTAGAGTTTATACGAAGTCTTTGAAGATGGGAAGATGCCCTCCAGTCTTCAAGCTTCAACTTTCATCCGTTACCCCGCACAATAGTCACTCGAGATTGGTTAGCCTTGTGGGACATTGTTGCGTAGAGACGAGACGTGGCATCGTGTTGGATGAGATGGCGATGTTTCCCCTCACCGGTGTTACTGCCGGATTAGGCCGATAAGCAGACGTTGCTCAGACTTCGCTGAGATTGGACTACTGCATTTATTGAAGATCCTCATTATCATCTTTGAGGTGTGCCTGTCTTCCCGATGTGATTGCCGTGTTGGCACAGTGTATTTCATTGTGAGTGCCGAGATTGAAGCTGATGGCATTTGAAACAAGCATTTCCGGGGTTATCTCTGAAACTGCATTCCTTGGGGTTATCACCAAGGTTGGTGGCTATTCCCATGGTTGGGACTGAGACTGGATACCTCAGGGTTATCTCCGAGATTAATCGGTCTTCTCCGGTGTGTGTTCCGGTATTGTATCTGCAGGCCTCGGGGTTAAATTCGAGGTTGAAACCGTTACTCCCAGATTGCGATCCGGGGTTAATGCTGAACTTCCGGTAGTATCCGGTGTGGATTTAGATTATCTTTCAGGGTTCTCTCTTAAAAGACGAATTTGTCCTCCTGTAATGTTAGTAATAGTAGTACAGAAAATTTCAAGTGTCTACATATATATATATATATATTTATACTTATATATATATGAATTGTGGTCGAACTCTGTTCGATGAGCCTGGATTTTACATCCGGTGCGTTTATTGCTTATATATATATAGATATATATATATATATATATATACATATATTTACCTATTTTTCGTCCTGCCTGGAGTTTCCTTCGTGGCAGTTGATCGCTCTTATGGCTTTATTTACATTTCTGATCCCCCATGGAGGTGCTTCGTGGTTGGTGATCATGTCTGTATATATATATTCTGACTTTATATATATATATATATATATATATATATATATATATATATATATATATATATATATATATATATATCTCTGCCATCGCTTTCATACAAATTAAAAGATTCTATGCACCTAGGAATCATGTGATCACTGATTCATCCCATTGGATCTAGATTCGGTTCCGTGATGGACATTTTTTCATTGTAAGCGACTTTTGTAAATTATTCTCAACGTGTCTCGAATTTCCTCAGATGGTTTCCATACCCATGAGGAGGTCGGCATTATTTTGTATATTATTTTTCGTACGGATGCTTCGCATCCGTCAAATAAAATCAATCAAGCCGATCACTTAATAAAATGGGAGTGTAAAAGGTCTCAATTTCTATTGAGCATCAGGGTTTGAAAAACCTCTTTTATAAAACATCACTGCCATATCTTGCTAAAACTGAATTTTTACATAAATTCAAACCCTGTGTATATAGGTTCGAACGACGCCTCGCACAACTTCCATATAACAGCACATTGACCCACACACACACACACACACACTCAGATAATAGTTTCTTGAAAAGGGGCAGTCACCGTGGTAACACAGATGTCGAGGGGTTCCTAACACCTCCCCCTTACATAACCAAGTCCCCGGACCCTAAACGAATCTCGGTTTCACCGACCCGTATATCAGTGTCACACCACTGGGTCAATGTGCAAACTTTTTCTCGGTTGTGTTGGTACAACCATTTAAAAAACCAACTGGCGACACTTAACAGTCCCATCGTTGACATCATACATGTCGGACCTTTTTTCAAACAAATCTCACCTAAAATGAGAACACCAAAGAACAAGTAACTGAAAGGGACACCCAAAAATCCCGACGTCGATAGGTGGCGACTCTGCTAGGGACTCCAGTAAGAGGACTTAAGCCGCTATTACAATCTTTTCAAAACTGTTATCTGCTTGTGTGTGGATGTTGCATTTACATTTTTGATGAATGTGTACGAATGCATTTCCTTATTGCACTTAGTGCTTCGCACCATAACTGCTTGTGATATTAGTTCTTCGCACCATATCTGCTTGTGATATTAGTGCTTCGCACATGTCATCATTTTCATACGGTGAGATGCGATGTATGTGAATGTATGTTGTGTGGTCTCTCCACCAGGAGGCTATCATGTGACGCCCCCAAAATAGGTATACAACACCCATTCTGAGTCGCTAAATACATGGTACAGAAAGCAAACTACAACTTCAATAATACAATTGTCGTGCAAAATACGACAACACGTACTGTGAGTTTAAATACAAATATTATCTTCTAGACAATATCCACACTCAAATAAGTCTTCATTACAATTATTCAAACACTATTTTACAGAAATAGTGAGGACTACTAAAACATCTTTCTAGAACCATCACTCCGTACCCCGACTAGTTCTCGCTATGTTTCTCACCTCCACGAGAAAAATGGAACAAAAAAGGAAAAGGGTGAGCTAAACTAGCCCAATAAACAATATTATGACTAAGATAATATACAAAAATTATCGTTACTCTTCAACAGGAGAAATCGATAAAATACAATAGACAACAAGTTTTAGATCAACAACTGCGGTGAGAAATAAAGAATCCATTAGAAGAGTCAAGTAGAGAATGAGTTCTACTATCTTCTAAGATTTAAAAGTCCATCATCAATATTTTATCCGTGTAACAACAATCAATATTCATCTTTACACTCTAAGTGCCAAAGATATTCATTTGTATCACCAGGTTGGTCATGTTCATCTCAAACACTGTTCATCTTTGCACCTCTGACAGCCAAAGATATTCATCGATTATTCATTTATCTTTGCACTACTGGGCCAAAGATATTTAGTAATATCATCATTTAGGACCTGAGGATGATGAAAATATTTTAAAAAAGCGAATCCGGTGAGAGCGGAAGGACAAATAGTAGGGATTCAGTATAACGATTTTATCCAAGATCAATAATACTCCATAATAACCAATTTTGAAGCAAAATTCAAGAATAGAGATCAAAACATGGATACAATCAAAGATAGTAACCATAATAGACATCTTGGACAAAAAGAAGAAAATTTCATTTTTCGGTGAATAGTGCCGTATTCTTGAATAGTGCCGTATATGTGAATAGTGTCGTATACGTGAATAGTAACCCCAACACAAAAAGTTTCAAATTTGATCAAAAGTTCATACCAACATTTTGGTATAATGATATTGAAGAAAATATCATTTTAAGAAGAATATAACACCCCTTACCTCAAAATATCAGTACTTCTGATCAGAATATCGGTATAAGGCTGAAGGAAACTTGCACTGATGAATAAAAACTCACAAAGTATCTGAATACTCACAAAATACACACAATAATCTAGAGAAAGAAAGAGAGAAAGCTTATGTTTCTGGTGTGATTTTAAATTCTAACTTAGCCCGCTATTTATAGGAAAATGTTAGCAGACTTTTCGTGGAACTTGATGGCTTTAACTACTACTATTCCCACCCACCACATTTAAAATAAAATTCATTACATTTCTTCACCAACCATAAGTGGGGCCCACTCAATTCTAGAATTTTCCACCAAAATGCTAAATTCAGATAGTTCAATAATTTCCGAACCAGTCACCTCTTAAAATTCATAACAAATCATACGTTCATTTTTAACGGTTAAAAATTTGTGGACATATACTCAACTTGTATATGTATAACATATCCAAAAATTACAACGGTCCAACGGTCGGATTAAAAATTATAACTCACGCAATATATCTCAAAAACACTGATTTAGTTTTTAATACCTTCATTCCGACAAAAATACTGATAAAATACCTCAACATTAACTCTTTCATTTTTAACCACAATAAATATATCCAACATTTATATCCATATAAAATAAATATTTCCTTATCATATGAATCAATAATTAATTATTCACAAATAATATTCTGTAATCACATTTATGACAACCGGTAGTTCCTGGAAAGAGGGGCTTTCCGATAAGAAATTCTCCTTACTGGCGCGCAATTAGGTGACCAAACCTCTCATTGACAGAACTTTCTAGACATTGCCAATAATTCTATCTAATAATATTATTCAAATAATATGAATTATTGATCTGATAATGGAAAATATTGTGTAGTGACAATTATTGAAACAACAATAATATAAAATATCAACGCAGCAATTATTGAATCAATAAAATAAAATATTGAACAGTAACTACTATAACAATTATTGAGTAGTGCCTTCTTACGTAAGGATCAATAATTCATCAATACTGTGCATCCATGCGTATTACTGTATTTTAATCACCGGGTATTCCAACAGTGTTAACGATAACAACTACGTCGTTATTTATAAAAACTTAAACTTGTCGTTTTCTTCATCCGACAATTATTCTGTTATGGGGCCCATAAATGACTGCACCGTCGTACGAATATTCCCCGACAACAAGAATATTTCATGACCAAATGAATATTCCCCGACAACAATGATTATTTTATAACCACTTGCATATTTTGCAAAATTTGCAGATTTCACCCATAACCAGATAATTATATCAAATTAATACCTTATTATTCACAATAATAATTAGAGGAAATTCGATTTTATTTATAATAAGTTGGGGTCTTACAACCTCCCCCCCTTATGAAATTTCGTCCTCGAAATTGACATACGTACCTGGTGTTTCAAAAAGGTGAGGATACCTCGCTTTCATTTTTGATTCCAACTCCCAGGTCATTTATTCAATAGCATGGTTTCTCCACAAAATCTTAACTTATGGTATAACCTTGGTGCGTAGGACATGCTCTTTCCTATCCAAGATCTTAACAGGTACTTCTTCGTACGTTAAATCTTCGGCTATCGCGTCCGGTTCTAACGCAATAATGTGGTTCGGGTCTTTCACATATTTACGAAGCATGGATATGTGAAAAACATTATGAACACGAGACATACTTGGAGGTAATGCGAGTCTATGGGCCACATTTCCTATTCGGTCAAGAATCTCAAATGGACCAACAAATCGTGGATTGAGCTTTCCTCTCTTTCCAAATCTTGTAACTCCCTTCCATAGAGCAACACGTAACAATACATGATCTCCAATATTAAACTCCACGTCCTTTCTATGAAGATCAGCATAACTCTTTTGTCGATCTTGTGAGGTTGAATACGTTGTCGAATCATTTGGATCTTTTCTGTAGTCATGCGTACTAATTCTGGTCCCAACAATGTTGCTTCTCCGACCTCGCCCCAAAGATTTGGAGAGTAGTGATTTAAATCCATACAATGCTTCAAATGGAGCCACACCTATACTTGCTCGATAAGCTGTTGTTGTAGGAGAATTCCACCAGTGGCAAGTACTTATCCCAACTTCCTTTAAAATCTAGGACACAAAGTCTTAATAGATCTTCAAGGGTTTGAATAGTCCTCTCTGGATTGTCCGTCCGTTTGAGGATGGTATCCGGACTGAAACGTAAATCTGCGCTCATAGCTTTTCTCGTAAGCTAACCCAAAATCGTGAAGTGAATCTTGGGTCACAATCCGAAACTATGGATACTGGCATGCCATGCAATCTCACAATCTCATTCACGTACATACTAACAAGATGTTCAAGGGAATAAGTCTCCCGTATAGGCAAGAAATGGGCAGACATGGTTAATCTATCAACAATAACCCAAATCGCATCTATGCCTTGAGAAACCTTGGGAAGACCCGTAACAAAATCCATGGTAATGTGTTCCCACTTCCATTTCGGAATCTCAAGTGGTTGTAATGGACCCTTTGGCACTTGATGCTCTGCCTTTACACATTGACAAGTTAAACACCTCGAGATAAACTCCGCGATCTCTCTCTTCATATTGTTCCACCAAAATGTATGTCGAATATCAGGATACATTTTGGTACTCCCATGATGGATTGCAAACGATATGTTGTGTGCCTCCATCATGATTCTATGCTTCAAGTCAGAATCGTTAGGAACACAAAGTCCGGAGTTGAATCTAAGTATTCCTTCTTCATCGATTCTTGTTTCTGGAATAGCACCTTCTTGCACTTTCTTCTTCATACGCATCAGCTCAATGTCTGTAGCTTGAGCAGCTTTAACTTTATCGATTAAAGTCTGTTCTACTCGTATATTCGCCATCATCATGTGGGTCCCTGGAGTCTTTAATTCTACCTCCATCCTTTGCAAGTCATACAGAATAGGCCTTTGCATTGACAATATTGCACTCGTACTCGCATATGATCTTCTACTCAATGCGTCAGCTACTACGTTCGCTTTTCCAGGATGATATTGAATAGTGTGATCGTAATATTTCAATAGTTCAAGCCAACGTCATTGCTGCATGTTGAGTTCTTTTTGGGTGAAGAAATATTTGAGGCTTTTATGGTCCGTATAAATCTCCACTTTCTGCCCATACAAGTAGTGTCTCCAAATTTTCAACGTTAATACGACTGCTGCCAACTCTAGATCATGAGTAGGATAATTCCTCTGATATTCTTTGAGTTGTCATGAGGCATAGGCTATGACTTTCCCATGTTGCATGAGAACGCATCCTAACCCTTTTGCTCGAAGCATCACAGATATACAAACAAATCCATCCGTACCAGATGGTATTTCCAGAACAGGTGCCGAAATGAGTCTCCTCTTAAGCTCTTGGAAACTCTTATCGCATTCCTCGCTCCATATGAATTTTGTATCTTTCTGAGTCAGCTGAGTTAATGGAGTAGCGATTCGAGAAAATCCTTCCACGAATCTCCAATAATAACCAGCTAAGCCTAGAAAGCTACGCACTTTGGTCACCGACTTTGGTTGCTCTCAACTTTGTACTACTTCAATCTTTGCCAGGTCAACAGATACTCCATGTTTTGACACCACGTGCCCAAGGAATGCTACTTCCTCAAGCAAGAACTCACATTTCTTCAGCTTGGCGTAAAGCTTGTTTTCACGAAGCCTTTCAAGTATCAGCTTCAAATGGTGCTCATGATCTTCACGGCTTTTGGAATAGATGAGGATGTCATCAATAAAGAGAACAACAAACTGATCCAAATATTCCTTGAATACACGGTTCATCATATCCATGAAATCAGCAGGAGCATTAGTCAATCCAAAAGACATGACTAAGAATTCATAATCCCCGTACCGAGTTCTGAAGGCAGTCTTTGGAATATCCTCAGTTTTAATCTTTAGCTGATGATATCCAGAACGAAGATCAATGTTTGAAAAGAATTGTGCTCCTTGCAACTGGTCGAACAGGTCATCAATGCGAGGTGGCGGATACCTATTCTTGATGGTGACATGGTTTAATTCTCGGTAGTCAATACAAAGTCGCATACTCCCGTCTTTCTTCTTTACGAATAAAATAAGAGCACCCCAAGGATATGTACTAGGACAAATGAAACCTATGTCTAACAATTCCTGTAGTTGGACTTTTAACTCCTGAAGTTCAATAGGAGCCATTCGATATGGGGTTTTAGAAATTGGTTTTGTACCCGGCTCAAGGTCAATAAAGAATTCAACATCACGTTCTGGGGGTAGACCGGGAAGTTCTTCAGGAAATACATCAGGAAATTCTCTAACAACAGAAATATTATTAAAATCTGACTTGTCTTTGTTCAAATCCATAACATGGGCTAAGAAAGCTTGACATCCGTTTTTTAATAAACGAATAGCTTAATGGCTTGATATGATAGTGACTAATTTTAGTGGTTTAGTTGTTTGAATTCGTATGACTGGTTGGTTAGGAATATGAAAACTAACAACTTTATGAAAACAATCAATTTTGGCATGATGAGTGGTTAACCAATTAATTCCTAAAATCACATCAAAAGCAAGTATCTTTAAAGAGATAAGATCAACAGGTAATGTGATAGTGCCAACTTGGATCATGCAAGATTTATAAACTGTGGATGTAACGAAAGTTTCACCCAATGGAGTCTCCACTGATAAATCAAAGTCTAATTTCTTCGGAGTCAAGTTTAAACGTTGAGCACAAGCAGGAGAGATAAAAGAATGGGTAGAACCGGTATCTAGTAAGGTATAAACTTCGCAAGAGTTCAAGATTAGCTTACACGTAATCACCTCATTCGGGTTCCTCACGTTTTGGCAAGTCACGACACGCTCTTCTAGGAACCGCTGATTTCAACTTATCTGGGACAGCCCTTGGAGTCACCATCCCCATTGAACTTGGTTTTGCTACAGAACAATCACGAGCTATGTGGCCTTCCTTTCCACAGTTGTAACATACCATGAATTGTTGTGGACAGTTTGGACTGATATGTCCCTCTTTCCCGTATTTGTATCATCTAAATGGCGGTCGTTCTCCTCCCTAGAATTTGTTGTTGGTCTTTGGTGTCTGCTGCGATGTCTTCCGTCATTGTTGAATCTCCTCTTTCGAAATTTCCACTTGACTCACCTCTCCTATTATCATGGGCCACGATGACCACCCGAAAGTGGTTACCGCCTTTGTTCGTATTTTTCCCTCCTCGTTGGTTATCATCGCTTTCGATGATTAACATCACCGGTTATGACCACGGTTGTGGTCCATCGGTTGCACATACTCATTATCTCGCTCTAATAATTGAGCCACATTTACAACATCCGAATATAAAGAAAATTTATGAGATATAAGATATTGTTTGAATCTCGGGCTTTAGACCTCTCGAAACATCCTTGTCATTCGTTCCTCATTTTGACCAAATGAGGTGCAAACCGATAACTCGTAAACTTCGCCGCATCTTTGGGACACCGTCATGTTGTTTTGTTCGGATCGATAAACTCCACCTCCTTCATATGATTTAATACTTTCGGGAAAGTACTTGTCATTGAATAGTTTCTGAAATGTTTCCCAAGACATGCTGAGTGCGGCTGGATGGGTACGCTTCACAGACTCCCACCAGTAGTCTACCTCACCGCGTAACATAAAGGTGGCGAATGGAACCTTCTGTTCCTCCGTGCATCCCAAGACATCGAATATCTTGGTAATTTGCTTGACCCACATTTCCGCCATGATCAGATCCTTAAAATCTGATGGTCCCAACTCTTTGAACTGCTTGGCTGTGATAAGTCGCGCATTGCTAGCATTTCCACCCGTATTCTGTGCACGAGTTTCCCTCGTCTGGTTTTACATAAAATGCAAAAAACTTCTGAACATCACATCATTCATCATTCGTTCGGTAGTTTTGTTTACAGGAGGATTATTTCCTTCCCGTTGCACGTTCTCCTGGTTTGTAACTAAAGTTTGTTCCACAGTCTCACACACTCCATTGTTAACGTTCTCAGCGACCCATTCTTAACATCGCCATAAAACAAGGGTTAATTAAACAAATTAACATATCACATAATATCCCTATATTATGGTGACCAACAAATAAGCTTAGATAGGACACACTAGCGAAGGATTTACTCATCTCTCCTCCTAGTTCTATTCCCGATCTCGCTGGAGACCATATCCCTAAGATTTGATACCAACTGTGACGTCCCCCAAAATAGGTATACAACACCCATTCTGAGTCGCCAAATACATGGTACAGAAAGCAAACTACAACTTCAATGATACAATTGTCGTGCAAAATAGACAACACATACTGTGAGTTTAAATACAAATATTGTCTTCTAGACAATATCCACACTCAAATAAGTCCTCATTACAATTATTCAAACACTATTTTACAGAAATATTGAGGACTAATAAAACATCTTTCTAGAACCATCACTCCGTACCCCGACTAGTTCCTGCTATGTTCTCACCTCCTGAGAAAAATGGAACAAAAAGGAAAAGGGTGAGTTTAACTAGCCGAGTAAAGAATATTATAAATAAGATAATATATAACAAATTATCATTAGTCTTCAACAGGGAGAAATCTGATAAAATATAATAGACAACAAGTTTTAGATCAACAACTGCAGCGGAAACAACAATCCATTAGAAGAGTCAAGTAGAGAATGAGTTCTACCCCTTTGAACCTTTTCAAACCAAAGCCTGAACTACGAAAGACCCGATCTCCTCTTCAATAGGAGTACGTAGGCAACCATCAATGGTGCGGTCAAACCAATAAAAACCCAAACAAACACTTCTCAAACACTTACACCCCAGACGATGATTGCCCAGACGTAATGGTCATCATTCGGGAGAAGGAGGTTGATGATAGGCTCTCCATCACTGCATTCCACCAAGACTTTGCCCTCGACAATTGAAGCAGCACTCCTTGCATTTGCCAATGAGGGTAAAACGGGAAGAAACTATCTCTACCTTGTAGATAGCAATAATCGCCACGCTTTTATACAAAGATTAGTGATTACTTTTTGTCATTACAGGCTAACACTTTGTGTGATTGAACAATGTCATATACTAAGTGAAAGCATATTTTGTTTCAGGACTCTGAATTTAGATGTGTCTGTACTTGCTAATGAGGTGCCTATTCTCCACAAGGACTGTAACTTTGATGTAAAGTTGGACTCAGACTTGATGGAAATACAAGATGACTATGAGATACCTCAGGAGATCAAAGAATGGGTCGAAGACAAACCTAAGCCAAATCTTGATCGAACCACCTCTTTTAAACCTCGGAACCTTAGAAAACCCCAAACAAGTCAAGATTGGTACGGACCTCACTCCAAACCAAAGGAATGACATGGTTACTCTATTGACCCTATTCTAGGATGTGTTTGCACGGTCTCATGAAGACATGGTCGGTTTATACACAGACATTATCATTCATCGCCTTCCCATCAAAGGGGGATTCAAGCCACTCAGGCAGAAGCTCAGGCGATTAAAACCTGAGTGGAAGTTAAAAGTTAAAGAAGAAATTGTGAAACAATTTCAAGTCGGCATCATCATGGTGTCAACATAACCTGAATGGCTATCCAACATAGTCCCCGTGCCGAAACAGGGAAGGGAGGTGCGAGTTTGTGTGGATTACAGAGATTTGAATAAAGCTTCCCTCAAAGATAGCTTTAACGTGCCGTTCATCCATATACTCATTGACAATACATTTCGACATTTACATGCACTCCTTTCTTTCGATGCTTTCACGGGTACCATCAAATCATGGTTGCTGAAGATGATCATGAGAAAACTTCAGTCATCACGCCTTGGGGAGCCCTTCGCTACAAACGATTGTCATTCGACCTCATCAATGTTGGAGCTACCTATCAGTGAGCCATATGGCTCTTTTTCGTGATCTAATAGATAAAAAATAAAAATAAAATAATAAAATAAAAAGGAAAAAAAAAGAAAATAAAAAGAGAAAAAAGAAAAAGAAAAAATCGCTTCAACGGGTTCTACAGTTGCTGCCTTACCATCGGCAGGTTCTATTGATGGCTTCGGAGTTTGAAGAAAAATCTTTCCTCCACATTCCTCAGAATAGGAATGATTTTGCGGATGCTCTAGAAACCTGGGCCTCCTTGATCAACATACATGACAAGGAAGACATGCCAACCCTCACATTTGCCCAACAAAAGGCTCCAGCCTATGGGAATTACATTAGAGAAGTATCGGATGAGCTACCTCCCATCCAACACCATTGATATCAATATATCAATGAGCACTCACAAGATAGATCTACATCCGTTGAGGCAAGCACGACTAGGAAAAGGCGGATCCATCGACTTGCTATGAAATTCTACCTAAGCAGAGATGCACTCTATAAAAGAGATGCAGTCTATAAAAGAGATGCAGAACGATGTCTCCTCAGATGTTTGGACGAGGACCAAGCTCAGAGGCTATGGATGAAATCCATGGGAAAGTATGTGGCCCACAAATGAGCGGCCTTCTACTTATAAGGAAGATCCTACAATAGAAAAGTCTGACTACAACAGTTCAAACAACACGACTTGGTTTTGAAAAAGATCATTGACAACCAAGCTCAGACTAAAGGGAAATTTTCCCCGAACTGGGAAGGCCCGTTTATTATCAAGGAGGTATTGACAAGAGGTGCTTTCAGATTACAGGAAATGGACGGCGATGAATTTCTGCAAACGCATCAATTCGGACACCGTGAAACGATACTATATCTGAGGTTATCATCAAGCGAACATCCTGGTTTTGGATCATCAGATCACCAGTCATTTCAGGTTCTTTAACCCTCACTACATACAACCTTTCCTTTTTACCCATCTGCCACTAAGGGAAAAACACACTTTTCAAACCAGCAGCCTGGTTTCACTTCATTTCCTTCAACTTCGGTTATCCCACAAGGGATTAAACCTTTCACACCTTCAATTTATCATGTATATGGGATTAAACTTTTCATCTGCAATCCGCCCTATACCTAGGGCGAACTACGTCGACCTAATCTCCACAATATACGGGAGTACGTAGACAGCCATGTTATATGGTCCGGTCTCACCATAAAAAAAACAAACTCACTCTTATCCATAGCCACATACAGAAACAAGTCCCAAAACACCAAAGATGGTAGGGAATACACACAGATCGACCATCCATTCTAAAAATCCTAAGACATCTCACTGTCCATTCATCAAGGAGGAGATCAGAATACATCCAGATCACAAAGTCCTGGAGAAATAAGCGAATATCAAGCAAGTAGCAAGGCACAACTAAAAGGGAAGTGAATCAACATATATTTCCCTACCATATATAATGTTGTTTGATATATATAATGTGTACTGTACATGACGAAATGGCTAAGCTAGTCTGTGCAGGAAAATACAAGCCCATCTACAAATCAGTGTATACGCAGGCTATCAAGTCCAGCATGGATTCCCTCTCAGAAGAAGGAAGTAACACTTTGATCTCCTGCCCAAGGGTTTCTACAAGAGCTAATAGATCCACCGCTAACTACATGCGATATCTCGGGTAGATATAGCGTCATCCCGCACAGCAACGACGATATCCCTATGAGTTAGAGCATCATCTCTCTAACAAAGCAACATCCCTACCAGAAAGAGCTGTCAACATCAAAGCCCACATCCACTACCTGTTCACCAGATGGTACAGAAGTAAAAGCCTCTTGCGATCTTGGCGTCTTATCAACTCATCTGTCAAAGCAACTATCCCAGACAACAAGCAAGGATGGGGAAATTTCAAAATTGGCGACAACCGGATAGTGGGACCCTTACAACAAGATTGGGGCAATCTCGGAAGCGACGACAACTCAACACTGGGGAATTTATCAACCATCCTAAAGTGGAAAATGCACCAGTCAGCGCCATCAGCATGTTCTACATCATCTCAATGGCGATTCAGAAATTATTCTCTCGCGATTTGATCAACAAAGAGAGTTCCTCGTATGAATCCCCGACAACAACTTGCGGAATGACTGGGGCATTCTTCGATTCCCGGAAAGGGAAGAAGTTTAAGGCAAAATAAAGCCTCTCATCAAAAGAAGGGGAAAATTCTTAAGAAAGAAGGCCAATGATGAAAGGTCTAGCGAATGAAATCTACACTATCAACATGCTTTAAGTCCTCATGAGTTGAGGCCTCTACACCGAAGTTCAAATCTGAGTAGCGAAAGAGCGAGTTGCACCTTCCAGGGATATCAACGGCATTCAGGCCATCAGTTCAGCCGAGTTGCGAATCAAAAGCTCAATGAAATGGGGCACCAAGCACCCAACAGCGAAAGGAAACTACAAATCACCTCAAGAAGGGTGAGACATCTGGTGGTTGTCATCAATCTAGCGTAACATCAGGCGAAATCTGGCGAAGAAAAACTTTAAATATTACTTCAGCAAAGGTATCAGATGATCCGGTATTCTAAATAATTAACATCCATCCAGTGCAACATCAAGATAGTCCAGCGATGAAAGGTTCGTATACCACCGTTCAAGTGGGAACCAAAAAAGTTTGGCGATCAGCATGATAGGCACCGTTGCAAACTACCAGTGAATACATCGGGAGGGTCTAGTGATTTCAGAGCATCATCCCCATCAGAGATGTGGAAAACATCTCAACTTATCTTCATCAAACAAGCATCAGCGATTAAATGCCAAACCATTGGAGTCAACACCAGCATCTGCAGCAGCAATGATTGGTAAAAGGTAAAGCAATTTGCGATTTGTGATATTCGATATGCGATTTACGATATGCGATTTGCGATGCGATATGTGAAATGCGATGTGCGAGTTGCGAAGTGAAATTTGGCCAAATGCGAAAAGCGATGTGAGATGTGCGAAATATGATGTACGATTTACGAACTGTGATTTCCGAAAACATTTTCATATTCATCATAAACATTCACTACATTGCGATTTGCATCACTAAAAATACCTTGTCATGTTTCAAGTGTCTACTAATCTTTATCATGTCCATTCCATTTCATTGCATGAACATGATAAAGAGGGGCATCTGTAGACACTCGAAATTTCGCTTTCCTGTTACTAACTATGTAGGAGGATAAAAGCGTCTTTTTCACACTTCGGAGATAACCCTAGAGAACTACAACATCAATTTTAACCCCGAAGTTAGCCATGGGAGATCCAGTTTCTAACCTCAGAGATAACC
This sequence comes from Panax ginseng, assembly GCA_020205605.1. Classification (NCBI taxonomy): domain Eukaryota; kingdom Viridiplantae; phylum Streptophyta; class Magnoliopsida; order Apiales; family Araliaceae; genus Panax; species Panax ginseng. The sequence goes on along the minus strand of CM035150.1, from coordinate 37,387,456 downwards.
CCGAGAAAACAGTTTCCAACCCCAGAGATAACCTCGGGAAAATCAATTTCAACCCCGGAGATAGCCCCGGGGGATCAAGATCAAAGCCTGGAGGTAGCCCCAGGAGGTCAAGCCAACCTCAGAGATAACCCTGAGGATAGTCAAAGTCAACATCAAGTCAACCTCAGAGATAATCCTAAGAAAATACTGCTACAACTGCGCGAGAACCGGAGATAACCCCAGGAAGGGCAAAATGGTCATTTTGTTAACTCAACTTCACTTCAAATCAAATAGACTCATCTCAACTCCAATCACTTCAAAGGAAGTCCCACAAGAACCATATCTTAACTTTCGAGCGCAAACTACGCAAAACGGCTCAACGGACTGCCCGACGGAAACCCGGGAATGCCATTTCGGTCATAGACCCATCTTCTTGGAATCAAAAAAGGTCAAATCATATATCATTATGTAGCTCTCGGAAAGAGCTTTCCAGAATGGTATGGCACGCTTCCATCGGACTCCCGGATTGAAAGTTATGAGTGACCGAGCTAGCGAATACAGACGCATTTCGACACGGCGGGACCCACATTGCCGGGGCACTGGAGCAAAGCAGTACACCTGCTACTAGGTGTCGCAGGTAGACCTGCGGCTCCCCCCTCTATAAATATGGGGCTTGGGGTGACCATTTTACAAGAAGAAAAGACGAGGAAACCCTGCACAATTCGCTCCGCACTCACCTATACAGTGTATTTTCCCACTTTTAAACACCTGTGAGCTCATATATTGCCTCTTGTGTACCCACAAAAGCCAGTGTTTACCCACTATAAAGATATAGAAGCCTTTTTTAGCAGTCAGCTGTAAGCCTTCTCACACACTTTAGAGTTTTTCTCTTCATCTTTGCACACACCCTTCTACACGTTGAGAGTCGTGTTGCTTACTTTTGTCCGAACTTCGGTCCGTGGTTTCATGCCGGTCAGATATACTATATATATATATATATATATATATATATATATATATATATATATATATATATATTGACTAACATTATCGAAAGTTAGGCCTCGATTGAGCCTAAACTTGATTCGAGCGTTTATTTGCTTTTTATATATATATATACACTTATATATATGAATTGTGTGTCGAACTTTGTTCGATGAGCCTAGACTTGATGCTCGAGAGTTTATTTGCTTTTATATATATATATATATATATATATATATATATATATATATATATACATTTATATATATGAACTGTGTGTCTAACTTTCTTGATGAGCCTAGACTTGATGCCCCGAGCATTTATTTACTTTTCTATATATATATATATATATATATATATATTATATATATTAACTGTGTGTCGAACTCTGTTCGATGAGCCTGGATTTTATATCCGGTGCATTTATTCGCTTTTTTATATATATATTTATACTTATATATATATGAACTGTGGTCGAACTCTGTTCGATGAGCCTGAATTTTACATCCGGTGCGTTTATTGCTTATATATATATATATATATATATATATATTTTTAATTATTTTCGTCCTGCCTGGAGTTTCTTTCTTGGCAGTTGATCGCTCTTATGGCTTTATTTACATTTCTGATCCCCCATGGAGGTGCTTCATGGTTGGTGATCATGTCTGTATATATATATTTACAACTTTTATATATATATATATATATATATATATCCGCTTACCGCTTTCATACAAATTTAAAAGATTCTCATGCGCCAGGAATCATGTGATCACTGATTCATCCCATTAGATCTAGATTCGGTTCCCGTGATGGACATTTTTTTCAATTTTGAAGCGAGTGTTGTAAATTATTTTATGGTGTCTCGAATTTCCTCAGATGGTTTCTCACCACATAGAAAATTTTTTAGATACGGATGCTTCGCATCCGCCAAATAAAATCAATCAAGCCGATCACTTAATAAAATGGGAGTGTAAAAGGTCTCAATTCCTATTGAGCATCAGGGTTTGAAAAACCTCTTCTATAAAACATCACTGCCATATCTTGCTAAAACTGAATTTTTATATAAATTCAAACCCTGTGTATATAGGTTCGAACGAGCCCTCGTACAACTTCCATATAACAGCACATTGACCCACACACACACACACACACACACACTCAGATAATAATTTCTTGAAAAGAGGCGGTCACCGTGGTAACACGGATGTCAGGGGGTGCCTAACACCTCCCCCCCGCATAACCAAGTCCTCGGACCCTAAACGAATCTCGATTTCACCGGCCCGTATATCAGTGTCACACCACTTGGTCAATGTGCAAACCTTTTCTCGGTTGTGTTGGTACAACCATTTAAAAAACCAACTGACGACTCTTAACAGTCCCATCGTTGACATCATACATGTCGAACCTTTTTCACTTGTTTTTTTAAACAAATCTCACCTAAAATGAGAACACCAAAGAACAAGTAACGGAAAGGGACACCCAAAAATCCCGACGTCGACAGGTATAATCCAACATCGAGTTCGGAATTACCCTGTGCAGAGCGGTCAACCCCAATTCGATATGGATCGGAGAGTAATGATTCAAATCATGGATCAGGAATGCGACGAAGCAATTAATGATTCAAATCAAGTCTAGCTGGGATGGTGACGCCAAAGAATGTCCCAGACAAGTCAAAATTGATAGTTTAAAAGAGAGCATTTTTTTGTGATGAGGAACACGAATGAAGTTATCAACGGGTTAGTTAATTATAAATTCTTGTGAAGTCTATACCTTATTATATACCGGTTCTACCCATTCTTTTATCTCTCTTGCTTGCGCTCAACGTTTAAATTTAACTTCGGAGAAATTAGACTTTGACTTATTTGTTGAAACTTCGATAGTAGAAACCATTGTTACACCCACTGTTTATAGATCTTGTTGATTCAAATCGACACTTTCACGTTACCTGTCGATCTTATCTCTTTGAAAATACTTGCCTTTGATGTGATTTTAGGAATCGATTGGTTAACTACTCATCATGTTTTTCGTAAGGTTGTTAGCTTTCATATTCCTAACCAACCTGTTATGCGAATTTAAAGTAACCAAACCACTAAAGTCAATCATTGCCATATCAAGCCATAAATAAAGAGCCTCGATCATTTCGTTGTTGACTTTCTTGTTTGGAATGCACTGAAGCCAGACTTTCTATAGGCAACGTCGTGAATGACGGTGGCAAGTTGATAGGTATCAATGTGATGTGATATCCAAGTCTTGGATGAGAGTCACAGTTTTGAATGATATTTCTATTATTAATAAATTTCCTGACGTATTCTTGAAGACTTATTAGCCTACCCCTAGAGCGTGAAATCAAATTTTGTATTGACCCCGGTACAAAACCCATTTTTAAAACCCTCAAATATTTTCTTCACCCAAAACGAACGTGTAATGTGCCAAAGACGTTGGCTTAAGCTGTTGAAGATTACGATCGTACCATTCAATATCATTGTGGGAAAAACGAACGTGGTAGCTGACGCGTTGAGTAGAAGATCGTATGCATTTACTAGTGTGATGTTGTTAACACAAAGACCCATTTCGTATAACTTACAAATGATGGAGATAGAGTTAAAGACTCTAGGGACCCACGTGAAGATAACGAATATACGATTAGAATAGACTTTAATCGATAAAGTTAAAGTTGCTCAAGATACACACCCGAATCTGATGAATTTGAAGAAAAGGTTCAAGAGGGCGTTATTCTAGAAGCAAGAATCGACGAAGAGAGGAAATCTCAACCCTTGATTTAATTGGCCCATTTGAAATCCCCGATCGAGTAGGAACTGTGGCCTATAGACCATTTTACCGCCAAGTATGTCGCGTGTTCATAACATTTTTTTTCACGTATCGATGTTACGTAAATATGTGGACGACCCAAACCACATTATTGAATTAAAACTAGACGAGATAGCAGAAGATTTAACGTATGAGGAGCTACGTGTTAAAATCTTAGATAAGAAGGATCGTATTCAACACTCAAAGGTTATACCTCAAGAGTTTGAATTTGAAGTGAAGTCAAGGTATCCTCACCTATTCGGCATACCAGATACGTATGTAAATTTCGAGGCCGAAATTTCATAATGAGGGGAGATTGTGAGACCCCAGATTTTATGAATAAAGATTTAATTTTCTCAAAATAATTTTTTTTTATATTATGGTGTTGATTTGATGTAATGTTATAGTTGTGGGTAATATTTACAAATTTTGTAAAGTAAGCAAGTTGATATAAAATATTCGTTTTGTCGGGGAATATTCGATTAGTCGGGGAATATTTTTTTGTCAGGGAATATTCGTACGAAGGTACAATCATTGGTGGACCCCACAACTGAATTATTGTCAGATTGAGAAAAAGACAAAAATACTTTATGAAAATAATGGCGGAAGTTTTACTGTTAATCTGTTGAAAACACCGGTGTTAAAAGTACAAAGAATACGCGTGGTTGCATAGTAGTACACAGTATTGATTATTGATGTTTATGTGAGAAGTCACTCAGTATTGTTCAATCGGGTATTCGGGACACTTTTCATGTCAGAGAACTATTCACGAGTTACTATTCACGAGTTATTATTCACGAGTTACTATTCATGAATTACTATTCACGAGTTACTATTCACGAGTTACTATTCGCGAGTTACTATTCATGAGTTACTATTCACGGAGTATTATTCACCCGTAAAATATATTTCTTTTCGGTCCAAATTATATTTGGGTACAATATTATTCCATGAGGAGATGTGCTAATTTTTCAGACCGTTGGTTGAAGTTATAATAGTAAATCAATATGGACCGCTGGTGGAAAGTTATAATAGTGAATCAATATGGATCGCTGGTTTAAAGTTTTAATAGTAAATCAGTATGGATCGTTGCTTTAAGTTTTAATAGTAAATCAATATGGACCATCCGTTTAAAAGTAAATAAATCTAGACCGTTTCATGAATTAGTTACTATTCAGGTCCATTTTCCTATAAATGAAGCTCATTCCTTCATTATTTTTACTTAATTCAATTTGAAACTCGAGAGAGAAATTATAGAGAAACTATAGAAAAGTATCTCGCTACTTCCCTACTCTTATATTCAGCTTTTTTACGGTAAGGGTATTATTTCTTTTGTATTCATGAAGAGAACTTCGTTATTCCATTATTTATTATCTTCGTTGAATAACTCAGATCTCATGAGCTACCCTATACTTGATGAAATTCTTCCGTTATTTCATTATTTATTATTCCGCTTTAATATCCCGCCTATACATTTACGCCGGACTGGTTCCATTATTTATTATTCTCGCGGAATATCCCATCTACGTGCATTTACGCCGGACCGGTTCTATTCTTTATTATTCTCGTTGAATATCCCATGCTCGTTTGCTTTACGCCGGACTTGGTTCCGTTATTTATTATTCTGTGGGAATAACCTGTATGTGCGGTCTATCGCATGCATGGTGATTTCTTTTGTTATTCCATTCTTTATTATACTCAGTTGGTTAAAACTTTAACTTCTATACTCCATGAAATTAGTGGAATATCCTTGATATTTGCTCTTCATCCAGTATCTTTTCATGAAAATATTCTTCTGAGCATTCTTGAATTTTACTCTACAAAGAAGTATCATGTTGACAATGTGGACGTTATTTGTTCCTGGATAAATTAATTCTTGAACTTGTTTTATTGAATTCTTATATCATTGTCATCATCCTCATGCTTATATTATGTTGAAAGTCATATGTGGCCTTTAGTGCATAGATGGACTTGATATGATTATGACCAGGGATTATTCGGTATAATCATAACCGTAATGTTACAAATGATGTGGAAAAAGTCCTCATTAGCCCCTAGTGCATTGATGGAAAGTTTTTGGTATGATTATGGCTATGGATTCTCTTTGGCCGTAGTGCAAAGCTGAATTGTTTTATGGCATGATCAGGACCACTGATGAAAACATGATTATCTTAAAGCCGTAGTGCATTGATAATTCGTGGTCGTGATACTAAAGAATATCCTTGGCCGTAGTGCAGGGGTGATTCGATGATGTGGTTTATTTATTAATTTGAGTCCCAGCAATAAAAGTGATGAAAAACCTTTTAAATCATAGAAGATAGTAGATTTTATTCCCTACTTTACTCTTCTAATGGATTGCTTGTTCCGCTGCAGTTAAATTTGATAGTTATTATATTTTATCAGTTTAACACTGTTGAAGGTTAACGATAAATTATTCTGCATTATCTTAGTCATAATATTTCTTACTGGGCTAGTTGAGCTCACCCTTTCTTTCAATGTTCTCTTCAGGAAATGAGAATGTAGCTGGGACAAGTCGGGGAACAGAGTGATGATCCTAGATGTTTGCATTAGTAGTCCTCACTATTCTGTGAAATAGTGTGATAATAATTTTAATAAGGACTCCTTTTGAGTTTCTATACTCTCTAGTAGACAATATTTATAAGACCCCAACTTATTATAAATATAATCGAATTTCCTCTAATTATTATTGTGAATAATAAGGTATTATTTGATATAATTCTCTGGTTATGGATGAAATGTGCAACTTTTGCAAAATATGCAAGTGGTTATAAAATAATCATTGTTGTCGGGGAATATTCATTTGGTCGTGGAATATTCTTGTTGTCGGGGAATATTCGTACGACGGCGCAATCATTTGTGGGCCCCATAATAGAATAATTGTTGGATGAAGAAAACGACAAGTTTGAGTTTTTTATAAATAATCTACAGTAGTTGTTATCGTTAACATTGTTGGAATACACGGTGGTTAAAATACACGAATGTGCTGCGTGGATCCAATATTGATTGATGAATTATTGATCCTTACGTAAGAAGGCACTACTCAATAATTATTACGGAGAGTTCTTTGCTCAATATTTTATTTTATTGATTCAATAATTGTGCGTTGATATTTTATATTATTGTTGTTTCAATAATTGTCATCGCGCAAAGATTTTCCATTATCGGATCAATAATTCATATTATTTGAATAATATTATTAGATATCATTATTGGCAATGTCTAGAAAGTTCTGTCAAGGAGAGGTTTGGTCACCTAATTGTGTGCTAGTAAGGAGAAATTCTTATTGGAAAGCCCCCTCTTTCCTAGGAACGACCTGGTTGTCATAAATATGATTCTGTAATATTATTTATGAATAATTAATTATTTATTCATATGATAAGGAAATATTTATTTTATGTGGATATAAATGTTGGATATATTTATTGTGGTTAAAAATGAAAGAGTTAACGTTGAGGTGTTTTATCAGTATTTTTGTCGGAATAAAGGTATTAAAAATTAAATCAGTGTTTTTGAGATATATTGCGTGAGATATAATTTTTAATCCGACCGTTGGATCGTTGTAATTTTTGGATATGTTATACACATACAATTTGAGTATATGTCCACAAATTTTTAACCGTTAAAAATGAACGTATGATTTGTTATGAATTTTAAGAGGTGACTGGTTCGGAAATTATTGAACTATCCGAATTTAGCATTTTGATGGAAAATTCTAGAATTGAGTGGGCCCCACTTATGGTTGGTGAAGAAATGTACTGAATTTTATTTTAAATGTGGTGGGTGGGAATAGTAGCGAAGTAAAGCCATCAAAGTTGCAGTCAAGTCTCGCTAACATTTTCCTATAAATAGAGGCTAAGTTAGAATTTAAAATCACACCGTAAACATAAGCTTTCTCTTTTCTCTCTTTAGATTATTGAGTGTATTTTGTGAGTATTTAGATACTTTGTGAGTTTTTATTCATCGATTGCAAGTTTCCTTCAAATTTTATACCGATATTCCGATCAAATCTTGATATTTTGAGGTAAGGGTGTTATATTCTTCTTAAAGTGATATTTTCTTCAATATCATTATACCAAAATATTGGTATGAACTTTTTATCAAATTTGGAACTTTTTGTGTGGGGGGTTACTATTCACGATATCGAAGACTATTCACCAAAAATAAAATTTTCTTCTTTTGTCCAAGATGTCTATTATGGTTACTATCTTTGATTGTATCCATGTTTTGATCTCTATTCTTGAATTTTCTTCAAAATTGGTTATTATGGAGTATTATTGATCTTGGATAAAAGCGTTATACTAACCCCTACTATTTGTCCTTACGTCTCATTGGATTCGTTTTCTTTAAAATATTTTTCATCATCCTCGGGTCCTAAATGATGATATTACTAAATATCTTTGGCTGTGAGTGCAAAGATAAATGAATAATCGATGAATATCTTTGGCCCGTAGTGCAAAGATGAACAGTGTTGAGATGAACATGACCAATCGGTGATACAAATGAATATCTTTGGCTCAGAGTGCAAAGATGAATATTGATTTGTTGTTACGGATAAAATATTGATGATGGACTTTTAAATCTTAGAAGATAGTAGAACTCATTCTCTACTTGACTCTTCTAATGGATTGTTGTTTCATTGCAGGTTGTTGATCTAAAACTTGTTGTCTATTATATTTTATCGATTTCTCCTGTTGAAGACTAACGATAATTTGTTGTATATTATCTTAGTCATAATATTCTTTACTGGGCTAGTTGAGCTCACCCTTTTCCTTTTTGTTCCATTTTTCTCAGGAGGTGAGAATATAGCAGGAACTAGTCGGGGTAAGGAGTGATGGTTCTAGAAAGATGTTTTAGTAGTCCTCATTATTTCTATAAAATAGTGTTTGAATAATTGTAATGAGGACTTATTTGAGTGTGGATATTGTCTAGAAGACAATATTTGTATTTAAACTCACAGTATGTGTTGTCGTATTTTGCACGACAATTGTATTATTGAAGTTGTAGTTTGCTTTCTGTACCATGTATTTGGTGACTCAGAATGGGTGTTGTATACCTATTTTGGGGGCATCACAGTTGGTATTAAAGCTTAGGAATATGTGTGTCAGCGGAGATGGGGAATAGAACTAGGAGGGAGAGATGAGTAAATCCTTTCGCTAGTGTGTCCTATCTAAGCTTATTTGTTGGTCGGTCATAATATAGGGATATTATGTGATATGTTAATTTCTTTAATTAACCCTTGTTTTATGGCGTGATTTAAGAATGGTCACGAGAACGCGTTAACAATGGAGTGTATGAGGCTGTGGAACAACCTTTAGTTACAAAACCAGAGAGCGTGCAGCGGGAAGGAAATAATCCTCCTGTAAACAACACTACCGAACAAATGATGAATGAGGGATGTTCGAAGTTTTTTGCATTTTATGCAAAACCGCACGAGGAAACTCGTGCATGAGAATACTGGTGGAAATGCTAGCAATGCGTGGCTTGTCACAGCCAAGCAGTTCAAAGAGTTGGGACCACCAGAATTTAAGGGAAAGCCGGATCCGATCATGGCGGAAATGTTGGTCAAGTAAATTACCAAGATATTCGATGTCTTGGGATGCACGGAGGAACATAAGGTTCCATTCGCCACCTTTATATTCCGCGGTGAGGCAGACTACGTGTGGGAGTCTGTGAAGCGTACCCAGCCAGCCGCACTCAGCATGTCTTAGGAAATATTTCAGAAACTATTCAATGACAAGTACTTTCCTGAAAGTATTCGTCATATGAAGGAGGTGGAGTTTATCAGACTGGAACAAAACAACATGACGGTGTCCCAGTACTAGGCGAAGTTTACAGAGTTATCCAGGTTTGCACCTCATTTGGTCGAAAATGAGGAACGAATGACAAGGATGTTTTTGAGAGGTCTAAAGCCTGAGATTCGACAATATCTTATATCTCATAAATTTTCTTTATATTCAGATGTTGTAAACAAGGCTCAATTATTAGAGAGAGATAATAAGTATGTGCAACCGAGGGACCACAACTGTGGTCATACCGTGAATAAATAATGATCATCGAGTGATGATAACCAACGAGGAGGAAAAATACTGAACAAAGGCGGTAACCACTCGGGTGGTCATCATGGCCATGGTAATAGGAGAGGTGAGTCAAGTGGAAATTTCAAAAAGAGGAGATTCAACAATGACGGAAGACATCAAAGAAGATGAACACCAAAGACCAACAACAAATTCTAGGGAGGAGAGAGAGCGACCGCCGAGTTAGATGTTACAAATGCGGGAAAGAGGGACATATCATTCAAACCGTCCACAACAATCCAAGGTATGTTACAACTGTGGAAAGGAAGGCCACATAGCTCGGGATTGTTCTGTAGCAAAACTGTGACGCCCCCAAAATAGGTCCATTCCATCCAACCCATTATGAGTCGCCAAATACATGGTACAGAAACAACTACAACTTTATTACTATAATTGTCGTGCAAAATACAACAACACATATACTGTGAGTTTTAATACACATATTGTAACGTATATAATACGACAATATTCATACTCAAATTATTACATGCCATAAAAGTACAGCAGCAAATATTCAAGTCTCCAAAGGGACACGAGAAGAATTTTGTTCTCTTCTTTTTAATGTGGTGCACTTTTGACGCTTCTAGGTTGGGTTCGCATCACCCTATTGTTGTTCACCAAAATCAATTATTAAGTGACGTATAAAATACGACACATACATCTTAGCTCCTCAATACAATTATATATTGCATGTCATGCCATTTTATAACGTATTGAGAAACTTGGACAGTCTCGAACCATTACACTATTCCCCTGTTATCCCCGCTAAACCCAGTTACACTTTTATTACCTGAAAGGAATTGTGAAACAAAAGGGTGAGCACAACTAGCCTAGTAAGAAATATCATGACTAAAGATAATTAAATTATCAATAACATTCATCAGTAATAAATTAGAGATTTAGAACATATGGTAGATGATAAAACTTTTCAATCATAATTGCAGCGGAACGAGCAATCCATTAGAAGAGTCAAATAGACCATAAAGTCCATTATTTTCTTCATGTTAAAAGTCCACCAACAATATTTTATCCCTGTAACATCAATCAACAATTCATTTCCACAATCATATGAATAACTCATAATCATAATTGTGATTCTAAATTTCTCTTCTCATCTAGGATGAAGATAATTACATTACCTGTCTTTACCTGAAACATCAAAGATCATGGTTATACCAAATCACAGTTCATGTTCATAATCATACTAAGAAATTCATCTTTGCACTACGGGCCAAAGATATTCATCAACAGTTCATCTTTGCACTACAGGCCAAAAATATTCAACAACAAGTCATCTTTGCACTACAGGCCAAAGACATTCATATCTCAAAGAAATACATAATCATTTCAGAATTTATATAAACCATAATTATAACCATGTTGATCAATTCACCTTGCACTTAAGCTAAAAATATTCCATTGTAAATTCAATGGTCATGATCATACTAGTCAACAATTCAACTTTGCACTACTGGCCAAAGAGAACCCATAGTCACGATCATACCAATACTTTACCCATCTTTACACTCAAGTCAAAGAGAAATTCCATCACTAGGGTTATAAAAATGTTATATATGATAATAAAAACAATAGGATCAACAACTACATTTAATTTCAAGAGCAAGATTCATATATTAATGATTTCATAACACCTTAATCCAAATGTTATAAATTACTTAATAATCTCATAATCTAATATTATTAATATTACCACAATATCTTAATCATTTCTTAAACTTATAAATAATTTATTTTAATTGTTTATACTTTACTAATTAATGCATTTAACCATTTTAAAATGCCAAACTCATAAGATTTCATTACCAATAACCAAAACCCTCATCAAAAATCTTCATATACCTTATATAGGATTCTTAAGCCATAAAATCCTATTTTCCAAATTTCTTACTTCACATAACATATTTAATTCATTTACTCATAACTAGACCATTTTCATGAAAAATAACCATATCAGTTCCAAAAATATTTTTTATGGGATTTAGCATAATATAGTCCTATATTAAACATATATTTTTTTCAGAATTTTTAAAATTCATTTACTATTTTTCATATGGCCAAAACTGCCGAATATTTAGACATTTATCATAAATTGTACTTTTATCCAAATATTTCGAAATTTACAGAGTATACTGATATTATATAGATGTACTCCCAATTAAAATTTCATCAATTTTGGAGTTAATCACAAGGAGTTATAAGCGGTTACTTTTAAAATAGTATTTTCTTATAAAATCCATAACTCCTAATCTATACATCAAAAAATCGCCATTTTTGGACACAATCTACAAAACTCATCAAAAAATCATTTCAAATATTTCCAGAATTTTTGAAGGTTCAAAAAAATTTTAAAATTGAAAAACATAATAACCCTTACATACTAACGACAATATCCCTTACTATCTCTTACCACAAAAGAGCAAAGATTACTTGACTAGAATAATTATTTGACGAACTTATAACCGTATAGCAACACTCAAGATATCAAAATACTCACAAGAATATACTCGATAATATAGAGAGAGAAATAGAGAGAAAATTTCAGTTTCTGGTGTGATTTTCAATTCTAACTTAAACACCTATTTATAGGAAATTGCTTAGAACACCAAAGTAGAAAATTGAATATAATATTAATATATATATATATATATATATATATATATATATAAATTTTCAAGCCCACCTTTGAAATCAGATCTTTGCATTTTCCACATGCCAATCTTCCAGAAAAAAGGTAAGAAAAACGTTTTTGATTAATAAAATATTTAAAACTTCCAAAAATCAATTATTTTGGAACTACGGAACTTCAATATTTCATAATAAATAGCCCTTTTATTGTAACAATATCACCATTATTATATTACTGTAATATAATAATATATTTTATCGTAAAAGATAAAATATTAATTTTCAACAATTGTCACATTAAAAAATTTCAATTATTAAGATATTGCAACAAAACTACTCTTCCTCATTTCATGTTCAGAATTTTTAAAAATCATTTTTACTATTTTTCATATGGCCAAAACTGCCGAATATTTAGACATTTATCATAAATTGTACTTTTATCCAAATATTTCGAAATTTATAGAGTATACTGATATTATATAGATGTACTCCCAATTAAAATTTCATCAATTTTGGAGTTAATCACAAGGAGTTATAAGCGGTTACTTTTAAAATAGTATTTTTCTCATAAAATCCATAACTCCTAATCTATACATCCAAAAATCGCCATTTTTGGACACAATCTACAAAACTCATCAAAAAATCATTTCAAATATTTCCAGAATTTTTGAAGGTTCAAAAAAATTTTGAAATTGAAAAACATAATAACCCTTACATAATAACGACAATATCCCTTACTATCCCTTACCTCAAAAGAGTAGTACTTCTGACTGGAATAACGCTGAACGAACTTGCACCGTATAGCAACACTTAAGATATCAAAATACTCACAAGAATACACTCGATAATATAGAGAGAGAAATAGAGAGAAAATTTCAGTTTCTGGTGTGATTTTCAATTCTAACCTAAGCACCTATTTATAGAAAATTGCTTAGAACACCAAAGTAGAAAATTGAATATAATATTAATATATATATATAAATACAAATTTTCAAGCCCATCTTTGAAATCAAATCTTAGCATTTCCCACATGCCAATCTTCTAGAAAAAAGGTAAGAAAAACGTTTTTCATAAATAAAATATTTAAAACTTCCAAAAATCAATTATTTTGGAAATACGAAACTTCAATAATTCATAATAAATAGCCCTTTTATCAGAAAAATTCGAACCACATGTCCTTCCTATAGGAAATTCCATTCTCTACAACTTTGCAGAAGAAAGTTTTTCCAAATTTCAAACAGAAATTGACTGAAATCCACAAACGGACGATTTTACAAGCTATAATCAGATTTAATGCAACAAAAATACTCTTCCTCCTCATTTATTCATATATCACACATTCATTGTAACAATATCACCTTTATTATATTACTGTAATATAATAATATTATAAGACCCCGAAATTTATGAAATAAAAGTATTCAATTTTTCTTATAATTACTATTCATTAAATGGTTAAATTGATAAAAGTTAAAGTTAAGGGTGATATATTAAATTTTTTTCAAAATACACAAGTGGTTATAAAATATTCATTGTTGTCGGGGAATATTCGTTTGGTCGTGGAATATTTTTTCTGTCGGGGAATATTCGTACGACGGCGCAGCCATTTGTGGGTCCCATAACAGAATAAATGTCGGATGAAGAAAATGACAAAATTAAGTTTTTATAAATAACGGCGTAATCGTTACCGTTAACACTGTTGGAATACCCGGTTGGTAAAATAAAATGTCTGGCGTTGTTGCACAAAGATAGACACAAGATTATTACAAGATTTTTGAATTATTGATTCTTACGTAAGAAGGCACTACTCAATAATTGTTACGGTAATTATCGCTCAATATTTTATTTTATTGATTCAATAATTGCTGCGTTGATATTTTATATTATTATTGTTATAATAATTATCACTACACAATATTTCTCATTATCAAATCAATAATTCATATTATTTGAATAATATTATTAGATAGCATTATTGGCAATGTCTAGAAAGTTCTGTCAAGGAGAGGTTTAGTCACCTAATTGCGCGCCAATAAGGAGAAATTCTTATCGAAAGCCCCTCTTTCCCGGAACGGCTTTGGTTGTCATAATTGTGATTACGTAATATTATTTGTGAATAATTAATTCTCGATTTATATGATAAGGAAATATTTATTTGATGTGGATATAAATGATGGATTTATTTATGTGGTTATAAATGAAGGAATTAATGTTGAGGTATTTTATCGAGTATTTTTTTTGAATGAAGGTATTAAAAATTAAATCGGTGTTTTGAGATATATTGCGTGAGTTATAATTTTTTTAATCCAAACCGTTGGATCATTGTAATTTTTGGATATGTTATACATATATAAGTTGAGTATATGTCCACAAATTTTGAACCGTTAAAAATGAACGTATGATTTGTTATGAATTTTAAGAGGTGACTGGTTCGGAAATTATTGACGTATCCGAATTTAGCATTTTGGTGGAAAATTCTAGAATTGAGTGGGCCCCACTTGTGGTTGGTGAAGAAATGTACTAAATTTTATTTTAAATGTGGTGGGTGGGAATAGTAGCAGGTAAAGCCATCAAGGTTCTTGGTCAAGTCTCGCTAAAATTTTCCTATAAATAGAGGGCTAAGTTAGAATTGAAAATCACACCAGAAACATAAGCTTTCTCTCTTTCTCTCTCTAGATTATTGAGTGTATTTTGTGAGTATATAGATACTTGGTGAGTTGATATTCTTCAATACAAGTTTCCTTCAGCGTCATATCCGATATCCAGTCAGAAGTGCTGCTCTTTTGAGGTAAGGGATAGTAATGGATTTTAAGGGTTATTATGTTTTTCGATTCAGACTTTTTTCCGACTTCTTGTAAAATTTCGGAAAAATTTGAAATGATATGTTGATGAGTTTTATTGATTGAGTCCAAAAATGGTGATTTTTGGATGTATAGATTAAGAGTTATGAATTTTATGAGAAAATACTATTTTAAAAGTAACTGCTTATAATTCTTTGTGGTTAACTCCAAAATTGATGAACTTTTTATTGGGAGTACATCTATATAATATCAGTGTACTCTGTGAATTTCGGAATTTTTGGATCAAAGTACAATTTATGATAAATGTCTAAATATTCGGCGATTTTGACTATATGAAAATATTAAATGAATTTTAAAAATTCTAAGAAAAATATATGTTCAATATGAGACTATATTCTGCTAAATCCCAAAAAAGAAATATTTTTGGAACTAATTTGGTATTTTTCATGAAAATGGACTAGTTATGAATAAATGAGTTAAATATGTTAGGTGAAGGAAGAAAATTGGAAAATATAATTTTATGGCTTGAGAATCATACATGTGGTATATGCAGATTTTTGATGAGGGTTTTGGTTATTGGTGATGAAATCTTATAAGTTTGGCATTTTATGATGATTAAATGCATTATTTAGTACAGTGTAAATAATTAAAATAAATTGTTTATAAGTTTAAGAAATGTTATTCTTTCAATATCATTATACCGAAATATTGGTATGGATTTTATTGTGGAATTTCTACCTTTTTGTGTCATGGTTACTATTCATGAGTTACTATTCACGAGTTACTATTCACGAGTTACGATTCACAGGTACTATTCACCAAAAAATTGGTTTCTTTTTCTAACCAAATTATAGTTGATTTATGAATATTACTCTGGAGATTAAAACTATATATTGATTATATTGATTTTATTATCATATATAACATTTTTATAACCCTGATGTTGAAATTCTCTTTCACTTGAGTATAAAGATGGGTAGATTATTGGTATGATCATGACTAGGGTTCTCTTTGGCCAGTAGTGAAAAGTTGAATTGTGACTGGTATGATCATGACCATTGAATTTATAATTGAATATCTTTAGCATAAGTGCAAAGGTGAATTGATCAACATGGTTATAATTATTGTTTATATAAATTCTGAAATGATTATATATTTCTTTGAGATATTAATATATTTGGCCTGTAGTGCAAGTATGAACTGTTGAGGAATATCTTTGGCCTGTAGTGTAAAGATGAACTGTTAATGAATATCTTTGGCCCGTAGTGCAAAGATGACCTGTTGTTGAATATCTTTGGCCAGTGCTGCGAAGATGAACTGTGGATGAATATCTTTGGCCATATTGCAAAGATGAATTTATTAGTATGATTATGAACAGGAACTGTGATTTGGTATAACCATGATCTTTGATGTTTCAGGTAAAGACATGTGATGAAAATTATATTCGTCCTGGGTACGAAGAGGAATTTAGAATTCCAATTATGATTATGAGATATTCATATAATTATGGAAAGGAACTGTTGATTGATGTTACAGGGATAAAACATTGTTGGTGGACTTTTAACATGGAGAAGATAATAGATTTGTATTGTCTATTTGACTCTTCTAATGGATTGCTTTCGTTCATTTGCAACTATGGTTGAAATTTTATCATCTACCATATTTTCTAAATCTCGATTTGTTATTGATGAAGGCTATTGATAATTTAATTATCTTTAGTCATGATATTCTTTTCTTGAGCTAGTTGTGCTCACCCTTTTGCTTCACAATTCCTTTCGTGTAATAAAAGTGTAATTTGGGTCGAGCTGGGTAACAAAGGAATAAAACGGTGGTCTCTAGTTGTGGAGTTCTCCCTAAGCAAAGATAGAAAAGTGTGTTGTATACATCTTTTAGTAGTTATATTTGGTGAATCATATAGGGAGAGGCGAACCCAACGTTGGAAGGGTGTTTTGCCACTATCATACAAGATGTCTAATGACATACAACCTCGTGTCATCATAAGACAGGGTTGTGCTCATCCACTTGCTGAGTATATTTACGAGCACTACCTATATAATCTTGGTGTTTGTTTGAAGTATAATTCTCAATTTGAGACAGTGGAGATAATGATAAATCAAGAGAAGACTCACCATTAGGAAGAATATGATAGTAATCTTCTTGTTTTTCTTTGGGGTCTATTGGGTCAACCAAGGATAATTCTGTGGCCATATGATATCTATCATAACCTAGAAGCATGGCCTCCCATGTACGAAGGTTTCCTTGAGCACTTCCCAAAGATTTTAGTTTCTAAAATAGTTTTTGACTATACCTTTATGTAAGGTGTCACTGTGAGGTGCTGTCCACGGTTGGGACATGTGTCACATTTGGTATCTATTTGTATCCAAACTCACAGTATATGTGTTGTTGTATTTTGCATGACAATTGTTGTAATAAAGTTGTAGTTATTTTCTGTACCACGTATTTGGCGACTGAGAATGGGTTGGATGGAATTGACCTATTTTGGGGTTGTCACAAATATATTTTATCAGAAAAGATAAAATATCAATTTTCAACAATTGTCACATTAAAAAAATTTCTCCATCTATAACCACATAAAATGAATATTTTCCTTATCATATAAAACAATAATTATTTATTCACAAATAATATTACAGAATCACAATCATCGACAACTGTGCGGTTCAGGAAAGAGGGGGCTTTCCAATAAGGATTTCTCCTTACTGGCGCGCAATTAGATGACCAAACCTCTTCTTGACAAAACTTTCTAGGTATTGCCAATAATGCTATCTAATAATATTATCTAAATAATATGAATTATTGATCCGATAATGAAAAATACTATGTCGTGACAATTATTGAAACAACAATAATATAAAATATCAACGTAGCAATTATTGAATCAATAAAATAAAATATTGAACAATAATTACTGTAACAATTATTGAGTAATGCCTTCTTACGAAAAAATTTATCATGCTTCATGAATAGTACTTGTGAATAGTAACTCGTGAATAGTAACTCATGAATAGTAACTCGTGAATAGTAACTCATGAATAGTAACTCATGAATAGTAATTATAAAAAATTAAATACTTTTATTTCATAAAATTCGGGGTCTTACAAAAACCAAGTTCAATAGGGATGGTGAGTCCAAGGGTTGTCCCGGATAAGTCAAAATCAGCGGTTCTTGGAAGAGCGTTTGTCGTGACTGGCCAAAACGCGAGAAACCCGAATGAGGTGATTACAGGTAAGCTAATCTTGAACTCTTGAGAAGTTTATACCTTACTAGATACCGGTTCTACCCATTCTTTTATCTCTCCTGCTTGTGCTCAACGTTTAAACTTGAGTCCAGAGAAATTAGACTTTGAGTTATTAGTGGAGACTCCGTTGGGTAAAACTTTCGTTACATCCACAGTTTATAAATCTTGCATGACCCAAGTTGGCACTATCACACTACCTGTTGATCTTATCTCTTTAAAGATACTTGCTTTTGATGTGATTTTAGGAATTGATTGGTTAACCACTCATCATGCCAAAATTGATTGTTTTCGTAAGGTTGTTAGTTTTCATATTCCTAACCAACCTGTCATACGAATTCAAACAACTAAACCACTAAAATCAGTCACTATCATATCAAGCCATAAAGCTATTCGTTTATTGAAAAACAGATGTCAAGCTTTCTTAGCCCATGTTATGGATTTGAAAAAAGATAAGTTAGATTTGAATAATATTTCTGTTGTTAGAGAATTTCTTGATGTATTTCCTGAAGAACTTTTCGGTCTACCCCCTGAACGTGATGTTGAATTATTTATTGACCTTGAGCCGGGTACAAAACCCATTTCTAAAACCCCATATCAAATGGCTCCTATTGAACTTAAGGAGTTAAAAGTCCAACTACAGGAATTGTTAGACATAGGTTTCATTCGTCCTAGTACATCTCCTTGGGGTGCTCCTGTTTTATTCGTAAAGAAGAAAGACGGGAGTATGCGACTTTATATTGACTACCGAGAATTAAAACATGTCACCATTAAGAATAGGTATCCTCTACCTCGCATTGATGACCTGTTCGACCATTTGCAAGGAGCACAATTATTTTCAAAGATCAATCTTCGTTCTGGATATCATCAGCTGAAGATTAAAACTAAGGATATTCCAAAGATTGCCTTCAGAACTCGGTACGGGCATTATGAATTCTTAGTCATGTCTTTTGGATTGACTAATGCTCCTGCTGCTTTCATGGATATGATGAACCGTGTATTCAAGGAATATTTGGATCAGTTTGTTGTTGTCTTTATTGATGACATCCTCCACTATTCCAAAAGACGTGAAGATCATGAACACCATTTGAAGCTGATACTTGAAAAGCTTCGTGAAAACAAGCTTTACGCCAAGCTGAAGAAATGTGAGTTCTGGCTTGAGGAAGTAGCATTCCTTGGGCACGTGGTGTCAAAACATGGAGTATCTGTTGACCCGACAAAGATTGAAGCAGTACAAAGTTGGGAGCAACCAAAGTCGGTGACCGAAGTGCGTAGCTTTCTGGGCTTGGCTGGTTATTATCTAAGATTCGTGGAAGGATTTTCTCGAATTGCTACTCCGTTAACTCAACTGACTCGGAAAGATACAAAATTCGTATGGAGCGAGGAATGCGAGAAGAGTTTTCAAGAGCTCAAGAGGAGACTTATTTTAAGACTGTTTCGCAATACCATCCGCATGCATGATGGATTTGTTATATATAAATGATGCTTGTGCAAAGGGTTAGGATGCGTTCTCATGCAACATGGGAAAGTCATAGCTTTATGCCTCACGACAACTCAAAGAATATGAGAAGAATTATCCTACTCATGATCTAGAGTTGGCGGTGAAATGATTCGCATTGAAAATTTGGAGACACTACTTGTATGGGGAGAAAGTGGAGATTTATACGGACCATAAAAGCCTCAAATATTTCTTCACCCAAAAAGAACTCAATATACGGCAACGACGTTGGCTTGAACTATTGAAAGATTACGATCATACTATTCAATATCATCCGGAAAAGAGAACGTAGTAGTTTGACGCATTGAGTAGAAGATCATATCACGATGAAAAGTCGCGATATTTTCAATACAAAGGCCCATTCTGTATGACTTGCAAAGGATGGAGGTAGAATTAAAGACTCCAGGGACCCACATGATGATGGTGAATATACGAGTAGAACCGACTTTAATCGATAAATTTAAAGTTGCTCAAGCTACGGATATGGAGTTGATGCGTATGAAGAAGAAAGTGCAAGAATGTGCTATTCCAGAAGAAAGAATCGATGAAGAAGGAATACTTAGATTCAACTCCAGACTTTGTGTTCCTAATGATTCTGACTTGAAGCATAAAATCATGATGGAGGCACACAACACACCGTTTCCAATCCATCATGGGAGTACCAAAATGTATCATGATATTCGACATACATTTTGGTGGAACAATATGAAGAGAGAGATCGCAGAATTTATTTTGAGGTGTTTAACTTGTCAACGTGTAAAAGCGGAGCATCAAGTGCCAAAGGGTCCATTACAACCACTTGAGATTTCGAAATGGAAGTGGGAATACATTACCATGGATTTCGTTACGGGTCTTCCCAAGGTTTCTCAAGGCATAGATGCGATTTGGGTTATTGTTGATAGATTAACCAAATCTGCCCATTTCTTGCCTATACGGGAGACTTATTCTCTTGAACGTCTTGTTAGTATGTACGTGAATGAGATTGTGAGATAGCATGGCATGCCAGTATCCATAGTTAAGGATCGTGACCCAAGATTAACTTCACGATTTTGGGTTAGCTTGCAGAAAGCTATGGGTACGGATTTACAATTCAGTTCGGCATACCATCCTCAAACGAACGGACAATCAGAGAGGACTATTCAAACCCTTGAAGATCTATTAAGACTTTGTGTCCTAGATTTGAAAGGAAGTTGGGATAAGTACTTGCCACTGGTGGAATTCTCCTACAACAACAGTTATCAGGCAAGTATAGGTGTGGCTCCATTTGAAGCATTGTATGGACGAAAGTGTCGCTCTCCAGTATGTTGGGACGACGTGGGAGAAGCAACGTTGTTGGGACCAGAATTAGTACGCATGACTACAGAAAAGATCCAAATGATTCGACAACATATTCAAACCTCACAAGATCGACAAAAGAGTTATGCTGATCTTCATAGAAAGGACGTGGAGTTTAATATTGGAGATCATATATTGTTACGTGTTACTCCATGGAAGGGAGTTACAAGATTTGGAAAGAGAGAAAAGCTCAAATCACGATTTGTTGGTCCATTTGAGATTCTTGACCGAATAGGAAATGTGGCCTATAGACTCGCATTACCTCCAAGTATGTCTCGTGTTCATATTGTTTTTCACATATCCATGCTTCGTAAATATGTGAAAGACCCGAACCATATTATTGTGTTAGAACCAGACGAGATAGCCGAAGATTTAACATACGAAGAAGTACCTGTTAAGATCTTGGATAGGAAAGAACATGTCCTACGCACCAAGGTTATACCACAAGTTAAGGTTTTGTGGAGAAACCATGCTATTGAAGAAATGACCTGGGAGTTGGAATCAGAAATGAAAGCGAGGTAAGCTCACCTTTTCGAAACACCAGGTACGTATGTCAATTTCGAGGACGAAATTTCAAAAGGAGGGGAGGTTATAAGACCCCAACTTATTATAAATAAAATCGAATTTCCTCTAATTATTATTGTGATTAATAAGGTATTAATTTGATATAATTCTCTGGTTATGGGTGAAATGTGCAAATTTTGCAAAATATGCTAGAGGTTATAAAATAATCATTGTTGTCGTGGAATATTCATTTGGTCGTGAAATATTCTTGTTGTCGTGGAATATTCGTACGACGGCGCAATCATTTGTGGGCCCCATAACAGAATAATTATCGAATGAAGAAAACGACAAGTTTGAGTTTTTATAAATAACTTGGTACAGTAGTTGTTTTCGTTAACACCGTTGGAATACCCTTGGTTAAAAATATAATGTCTGGCGTGGATGGATGCAGTATTGATGAATTATTGATCCTTACGTAAGAAGGCACTACCCAATAATTGTTACAGTGAATTCTTGCTCAATATTTTATTTTATTGATTCAATAATTCTTTGCGTTGATATTTTATATTATTGTTGTTTCAATAATTGTCATCGCACAATATTTTCCATTATCAGATCAATAATTCATATTATTTGAATAATATTATTAGATAGCATTATTGGCAATGTCTAGAAAGTTCTGTCAAGGAGAGGTTTGGTCACCTAATTGCACGCCAGTAAGGAGAAATTCTTATTGGAAAGCCCCCTCTTTCCTAGGAACAGCCTGGTTGTCATAAATGTGATTCTGCAATATTATTTGTGAATAATTAATTATTGATTCATATGATAAGGAAATATTTATTTAATGTGTATATAAATGTTGGATATATTTATTGTGGTTAAAAATGAAAGAGTTAATGTTGAGGTGTTTTATCAGTATTTTTGTCGGAATGAAGGTATTAAAAATTAAATCAGTGTTTTTGAGATATATTGCGTGAGTTATAATTTTTAATCCAAATAGTTGGATCATTGTAATTTTTGGATATGTTATACATATATAAGTTGAGTATATGTCCACAAATTTTGAACCGTTAAAAATGAACGTATGATTTGTTATGAATTTTAAGAGGTGACTGGTTCGGAAATTATTGAAGTATCCAAATTTAGCATTTTGGTGGAAAATTCTAGAATTGAGTGGGCCCCACTTGTGGTTGGTGAAGAAATGTGCTAAATTTTATTTTAAATGTGGTGGGTGGGAATAGTAGCAGGTAAAGCCATCAAGTTGCAGGTCAAGTCTGCTAACATTTTCCTATAAATAGAGGGCTAAGTTAGAATTGAAAATCACACCGTAAACATAAGCTTTCTTTCTTTTCTCTCTAGATTATTGAGTGTATTTTGTGAGTATTTAGATACTTTGTGAGTTTTTATTCATCAGTGCAAGTTTCCTTCAGCCTTATACTGATTTTCCGATCAAAAGTACTGATGTTTTGAGGTAAGGGTGTTATATTCTTCTTAAAATGATATTTTCTTAAATATCATTATACCGAAATGTTGGTATGAACTTTTTATCAAATTTGGAACTTTTTGTGTCAGGGTTACTATTCATGTCTGCGGCACTATTCACGTATACGGCACTATTCATGAATACGACACTATTCACCGAAAAATGAAATTTTCTTCTTTTTTTCCAAGATGTCTATTATGGTTACTTTTTTTTATTGTATCCATGTTTTGATCTCTATTCTTGAATTTTGCTTCAAAATTGGTTATTATGGAGTATTATTGATCTTGGATAAACTTTTATACGAATCCCTACTATTTGTCCTTCTGTCTCACTGGATTCATTTTCTTTGAAATATTTTCCACTATCCTCAGTCCTAAATGGTGATATTACTAAATATCTTTGGCCTGTAGTGCAAAGAAAAATGATTAATCGATGAATATCTTTGGCCGTAGTGCAAAGATGAGCAGTGTTGAGATGAACATGACCAATTTGGTGATACAAATGAATATCTTTGGCTGTGTAGTGCAAAGATGAATATTTGATTAAAGATGTATATTGATTGTTATTCTGAGGATAAAATATTGATGATGGACTTTTAAATCTTAGAAGATAGT
The DNA here is from genome assembly GCA_020205605.1 of Panax ginseng. Lineage (NCBI taxonomy): Eukaryota > Viridiplantae > Streptophyta > Magnoliopsida > Apiales > Araliaceae > Panax > Panax ginseng. The sequence continues at coordinate 37,363,450 of CM035150.1, read as the reverse complement.
AGAACTCATTCTTTACTTGACTCTTCTAATGGATTGATGTTTCATTGCAGTTGTTGATCTAAAACTTGTTGTCTATTATATTTTATCAGATATCTCCCTGTTGAAGACTAACGATAATTTGTTGTATATTATCTTAGTCATAATATTTTTTACTGGGCTAGTTGAGCTCACCCTTTTCCTTTTTGTTCCATTTTTCTCAAGAGGTGAGAACATAAAGCAGAACTAGTAGAGTGCGGAGTGATGGTTCTAGAAAGATGTTTTAGTAGTCCTCACTATTTCTGTAAAATAGTGATTGAATAATTGTAATGAGGACTTATTTGAGTGTGGATATTATCTAGAAGACAATATTTATATTTAAACTCACAGTATGTGTTGTTGTATTTTGCACGACAATTGTATTATTGAAGCTGAAGTTTGCTTTCTGTACCATGTATTTGGCGACTCCGAATGGGTGTTGTATACCTATTTTGGGGGCGTCACAATATTTGTATTCAAACTCACAGTTTATGTTTTGTCATATTGTACACAACAGTTGTATTATTAAGTTGTATTTGAATTATGTACCATGTATCTGGCGACTCCAGATGGGTGATGTATACCTAATTTTGGGGGTGTCACAATCGCAGTACCAGCTCTGGCCTGATTAGTCTCCCACCAGTAATTAGCTACTCCCTTCATCAGATAAGTTGTAAAAGTCGTCTTTTGCTCTTCCGCCACTCGCGCAATGACAAATGTTTTCTCCATCTCCTTCACCCAAGTTTGGGCTTCAATCAGATCTGTGGTCCCTTTGAATTCAGGCGGTCCTACCACTTTAAAGACTTTAAAGTTAGCCAATCTGTCGGCTGGCTGATTCCTCGCTCTTCCTCTTGCAGCTGAAGCTCTATTCTCCATAGCTTGGGCTAACATATCCGCAAAGTTTTGCATCGGGTCAGCTTGACCTCCTTCATTATTCACCGATTTCTCTTCCCGTTGGTTTTGATTATGTCGTCTAGGCGACATGATCTTATTTTAAAAAAAATCTTATATTAATTCTCTTTCTCTACATAAATTCTTAACACAATAAGAATTCAACACATAATTCTCACATAATCGCATATGTATTCAAATAGCACATAGTACATTTAGTACTTAACATATTACAATCCCTTTTTAAATCATATCAGGATTATTAACACAACTTTACACAAAAAGTTGCAATTCTCCATTCACACATAGTTATTACCAGTTCATCAAACTTACCACACTTATGAGTTCAGGAACTTGCCATAATTATATGAGTGTATGAACTTATCCTAGTCAGACCTTTGGCGTCCATTCGTTGAGGGGTTCAAAACATTTCATATAATCATGAGTCATTAACTTACCATAAGTATGAGTTTTAAGAACACACAAATTAATCTTAATCTTATATTCATATAGAAAATAAAGATTTCATTCATAAAACATATATATTTACATATGCTTAAACATCGTTCTCGATATTACAACACTTAATATCAAAAGCTTCTACCCAAAAGATATTAACGCTTAAACATAAGTTATCTACCGTCCACTCCCTTCACCAGTCTTCTTCTTGTTGGGACACTTGTTAAATCTGTGACCCGTCCTCCCACATGAGAAACACTTCCTCCAATTTGGCTTAGGACAATGCAAAGAAATATGTCCTTCCTGCTTATAATTGAAATAGACGTTTTTCCACATCATGCACTCTCTCGCGTGAGTCTTTCCACACTTACTACAGGCTTGCTTCTTCTTCGGGTTTTACTTTTTAGAATTAGGGCTGTCGTTGTCCTTCTTTCTCTTCTTCTTGTCCTTCTTGCTGGTTCCTTCAGATGATCCACCACCTTCAGTCTTCATCCTTTCCACATGCGCCTTAAGCTCATTCCATTCTTCAGTCATTTCACGTAATGCTCGCTCTTTCGTCCACAACTCCTCCAAGAGAAATACCTTACTCCGGAGTTCTTGAACTTCTGCAGATAGTTGATCTTGTTCTTTAACTTTAGTCTTATTCCCTTTCTCCATCTTAGCTTGCTTAGACTCTGCCTCCTCATCACCACTCAGACACATCTCAGGATAATCGTCATAATCGCTCCCCAGATTGACCATGGGTTCATGTTCTCCCACCTTCTCCACTAATTCTGTTTGCGCTGGCACCTCAGCTACTGGCATTGGTGTAACAGCCGTTAGAATCTCTGCACTCGTTTCAGCTTCTCCAAACATCCTACAATCAGTTTAAAAACTTGATTAGTACTTCATTAGTACCAAATTCTCACACTATGTGTCCACATATCTCATTATTGATGCACTTCGGTAATCGCTCACTTAGAACTCTAAATGAGTATTCTCTATTTCACTTATGGTTATAATCCTAGGGTTTTCCCCCACCCCACTTAATGTTTATAATCTATAGCTCTGCTACCTACTTGTGACACCTTGGTCACTACAGCTTTGATACCAACCTGTGACACCACCAAATCCGGGTTACCTGACCTCCGAATTTGGTGTTCACAATCCACAATATAATAACATCTAACTACCCATTTAAATATAAATAGGAATACATAACTCATTAACATATGTTGTTAATATATAAGTCTAGGTCCACTAACCTTAACATTACAGAAATACCCCTTAGATATACAAAAAGGGTTTACAATACAATACAACATAATAATTATATTGTTCATTATACTACTCAAGCATCTTGCCTTTGCATTTGTTCTTCTTTGATCCGCTGGCCACTACGATTCTAACTGAAATATTTTATATATAGCAAGGGTGAGCAACAAGTTTGCCTCGCAAGTTAAGACATACAATAAATGTATACGAATCAATAAGAACAGACTATCTATTTTGATAGAACGAAACCAATGTTCGGTGAACTTTGAAATAGCTGAATAAATCGTTAATCAATAACAAGTCTTCTCATATTCTAGGAAACACAATAATTTGATAATGAAAAAGTACAACGCTTTCAAAGTTTCTGCGATATTCTAATGAATAATCAAGAATCAATTCTACGCAATAACAAAGTGGAATGTTTTCCAGATTTATGCTTAGCGATCCATTAGATCTAGAACTTCTACTTTCTCGGGTATCTATCAAAGATTTACATTGATGCATACGCAGGAGTATCAGATAACCATAAGGATTAAATCATACCCCTCTGTAAGTACTTAGAGCCGGCCAACTCCTTGTACCCTATATTATGCATAATACTTAACAGTGCGCAATGGTCGAATATACGACCTAAAATATTCCCTTTATATAAAAGGTTGTTCTTCTCAGTCTCAAAATCAAGATTTTGATTTAACAACGAAATACTGTGATTTCAAATTCTAGTTACTTCTTGATCTAGCCGAAATAATTGGCATCGATCTGTCAATAATAATTGAATTCTCTTCTCGAACCTATCAAGTTTTAACAAATGTTCGTCTAGTCCAGAATAATTGGCTAAGACATTTCTCAACATAATTTGACAATAAACAAGAATTATCTGTACTGTCAACATGATCTTCTACGAATTTAAATATCCAACAACAGTAATTCAATTTGAATTATTAAATATGCACTAACTGCGAATAATCAACAATAAATCCCTGGACGTGGTATAATTAGCAATAATGAACCACTATAATAATTAAGTGAATATAACTCAAGGTTGAGTTAGGAAACTTGCCTTCCGCGTTGATTACAGCTACACAATAAAATTATCTGCATTCGTAAGACCTATAACCAATAATATCGGTCTCACAATTAGCACAATATTTCATAACACGTAACACTGTATTCTACAGTCAAACTTCTCTTAGACACATTACCAAATAGTCACATCAGTGTTTATAATTTATATAAACACTTATCAAGTCTAACTAGTTCGGTCTGGTTGGACTTTGGTCCATTCTCGGTGTTCTGGTCACCTTATCCGACAATTAACACAATTATTGTCAATTAAATTCGGTTTCTAAGTTTCAATATTAATTTAGATAAGTCAAATATCATTTATAATATTTTTCATAAGCTTTTAATAATCTATAAACAATTATTATAATTTATAATAATTTTTCAAACACTTAAATCATTTTTAAATGATTTAATTATCAAATAATCTTATCATCATTAATATTTAATAATATAAAAATATTAATGTTATATTTGTCAAAATATTAAAGTTATTATTAATAACTTAAAAATATTTTTAAATCAATATTCTACTTAAATGATTTTTTTAAAATAATTAAATTCATTTTTAAATCATCACCATTAATATCTAAATATTAATGAAATTATTATCAAATATTAAAAGTCATTATTTATAAGCTGAAAATATTTTTAAAATATTTTTCTCATTTTTAAATGATTTTTAAATCAATAAAATCAATTTTAATTCATTTATTTAATATAATAATTAAATAAATCTAATATCATTAATATTATTTTATTAATGAGAATTCTCCATTAATATTGAAATATATATTTTATAATTCAAAATATTTTCTAACACTTTATTCTTATTTAAAATGATTTTTAAATCAATAAAATCATTTTAACTTATTTATTTAATTTAATAATTAAATAAATCTAATATCATTAATACTAAATTATTAATGAAAATTCTCTAAAAATATTAAAAGTCAAATTTTATAACTCAAAATATTTTTAAATACATTATTCTTATTTAAAATTATTTTCATAATATTAAATCATTTTCTCTAATTTATTTAATATACTAATTAAATAAATTAAATATTATTTTTATTCAATTAATTATAATTATTAAAGAAAAATGTCCCAAATAATTAAAAGTTATTTTTCAAAATTTAAAATGAATTTTAAAATGATTTTTAGTATTTTTTATAATTTATTTCTAATTTTAAATAATTTCTGGAATATTCAGAAATTAGAAATAATAAAGCCGTCGCTAAAGACCTTGAGCGACACAAAACGTCGTTGTTGGTGTTCTTGAGCTCAAAAACATTGATAGCTTCGTGTTTAAGGGTCATCGTTTAATTGCCTTTATCTTCTAATCCAAAACGTTTCTGGTTCAGGTTAAGTATTTATCATGTAGTGTTTATGTAACACTACATGAAACAATCTTCATCTTGGTCATACAACAAACTAACAAGACGATCTGTGCATTCAAAATCATTGTCAGACGGTTTCTGGGTTTTCCAGAAACCTAGTCTGTTCAACCATTCACTTTCATGCTTCATTTTATATATGATCTGGTCATATTTCTTGTGTTCTAAATATTTAAAGTTATAGTCCTTATGTCAAGGAACAATAATAAAGCAACAGCTCGGTCCAAAAACAAAACAATTACAATTTATCAAGCGGTCAAACTATGTCAGAAAGTTCGTGCACAACCTTTTCTGGAATTCCCAGAAGTTCAAGTCATGGCCGAAGGGCCTACTTTGACCAACTGTTACCTTTGATCTGTTGATATCCTATATGATATAAGGCAACCAATACACAGTAAACATAACCATCTACAAATATGTCACAACAACAACATCATAACACTAACACGACTGATAGATCTATGTCTTAGTGTGAAACCCCAGATTTTATGAATAAAGAATTAATTTTCTCGAAATAATTTTTTTTAAATTATGGTGTGAATTTGAGATAATGTTATAGTTGTGAGTAATATTTATAAATTTTGCAAAGTATGCAAGTTGTCATATTATATTCGATTGATCGGGGAATATTTGTTTTAAACAGGAAATATTCGTACGACGGCACAATCATTGGTGGACCCCAAAACGGAATTATTGTCGAATTGAGAAAACGACAAAAATATTTAATTGAAAATAACGGCAGAAGTTTTACCGTTGATACTGTTGAACTACTCGGTAGTAAAAGTACAATAATACGCGTTGTTGCATAGTAGCACACGGTATTGATTATTGATATTTATGTGAGAAGTCACTCAGTTTTGTTCAATTATTGCTACAATAGTTGATGCGTAGTATCTCACATTATTTGATTCAATTATTGTTGATTTAGAAGTTTTGTTTTATTCACGTAATAAAAATAGAAACATCTTTTTATATAAAACATAATACTTTATTAAAGTTATTCTATAAATAGAATATATTATATTCTATTATGCATAGTGTTTTGCATAGTAAATTTTTTTTATATAAAACATAATACTTTATTAAAGTTATTCTATAAATAGAATATATTATATTTTATTATGCATAGTGTTTGCATAGTGCCGCGATAGTGTTTGCATAATAAAATCTTTTTATATAAATAGAATATATTATATTTTATTTAAAAGATTTTTCTTTAAATATGGACCGTCAGATTAAAAGTAAATCAATCTGGACCGTTTCATGGATTAGTTCTTATGCATTCCATTTTCCTATAAATAGAAGCTCATTCCTTCATTATTTTCTTACGAATTTCTTTGAACTCTAGAGAGAGAAACTATAGAGAGAGACTATAGAGATAGAAGAAATGTTTTTCGCTACTTCACTACTCTTATATCAAGTATTATTTTACGGTAAGGATATTATTCTTTTGTATTTAAGAAGAGAATTTACATTATTCCATTTCTTTATTGTTACATTTGAATAACTCAGTATCTGTGGGCTACCCTATACTTGGTGACATTCTTCTATTATTCATCTTTTTATTATTCTCGCTTGAATATCACATCTGTCTTTATCTCATGCGGACTGGTTACATTTTATTATTCCGTCTTTATTATTCATCGGAATATCTGCATCATGCTATATCTGTCTAAGGCCCCGGTTCCATCATTTATTATTCGCATTTATTATTACATTGGAACATCACCGCTTCGGTGTGAATTTCACACGACTGGTTCCGTTATTATTATTACATTGAAATAACAAATACATCATGAAAGTACCGCATGTATGATGATATCTTTTGTTATTCCATTCGGTATTATACTCGATTGATTAAAATTTTGACTTCTATATACTCCATGAAATTAGTGGAATATCCTTGATATTTGCGCTTCATCCGATAGATTTTCGTGAAAATATTCATCTAAGCATTCTTGAATTTTACTCTACAAAAGCGATATCATGTTGACAATTTGGGACGTTATTGGTTCTGGACAAATTAATTCTTGAACTTGTTTTATTGAATTCTTATATCATTGTCATCATCCTCATGTTTATATTATGTTGAAAGTCATCTGTGGTCTGTAGTGCATAGATGGACTTGGTATGATTATGACTAGGGATTATTCGGTATAATCATGATCGTAATGTTACAAATGATGTGGAAAAAATCCTCATTGGCCCGTAGTGCATTGATGGACAGTTTTTGGTATGATTATGGCTATGGATTCTCTTCGGCCAAGGGTGCAAAGATGAATTGTTTTATGGCATGATCAGGACCGTTGATGAAAACACGATTATCTTTGGCCCGTAGAGCATGAATAATTCGTGGTCGTGATACTAAAGAATATCCTTGGCCTGTAGTGCAGGGATGATTTCATGATGTGTATTATTTATTAAGCTGAGTCTCAGCGATAACAGTGATGAAAAACCTTTTAAATCATAAAAGATAGTAGATTTTATTTTCTAATTGACTCTTTTAATGGATTGCTTGTTCCGCTGCAGTTAAACTTGATGTCTATTGTATTTTATCAGTTTAACATTGTTGGAGGCTAATGATAATTTATTCTGCATTATCTTAGTCATAATATTTCTTACTTTGGGCTAGTTGAGCTCAACCTTTCTTCACCAGTTCTCTTCAGAAATGAGAATATAGGTCATTTGGGACGAGTCGAGGAAGCGGAGTGATGGTCGAGGAGGATAGCATTAGTAGTCCTCACTATTACGTGAAATAGTGTGATAATAATTATAATGAGGACTCCTTTTGAGTTTGTATAATCTCTAGTAGACAATATTTGTATTCCAACTCACAGTTTATATTTTGTCGTATTGTACACGACAATTGTATTATTAAGTTGTATTTGAATTCTGTACCATGTATCTGGCGAACCAAGATGGGTGATGTATACCTAATTTTGGGGGCGTCACACTTAGAACTTCTTGTCAGACTCAGTTTTACACTTTCTGGGTTACCCAGAAAGTGACTGGTCATGCTCAGTCAACCCTCTTTGACCAAGAATAACTACAAATCTAGACATCAACTGAATGTGATACAACTTGCAGATTAAAGACAACATACCAGGATACAAATCTAAAACTTAAAACAAGAAAAATCTTAAACGAGGAAGGATCTATGGCCACTGACATCTCTTGTCAGATCACAAAAAATGCTGAAGAACAGTTTTTGAAAACTTCATTTTAAGGCACTTTGATGCTATGGATTCATGATAGATCATCATAGATCGTCATAAAACATCCATTAACAAGATTCTAAACACAAAAACACAAAATTTATCTAAGCATACAAGATCAAAATGGGTTTTAGGGTTTATACCTTTATGTTCTAGATTTTGATCTTTGCTCTCCAATATGTTCTTGGGTGTTCTAAGGCTGATAATGTGACTGATATTCTTGCTATTTTTGGAGCTTTTAGTGAGAGAGAGAGTTGGTCAGAGCAAATGAGCAAAATGAGTGAATTTTGAGACTTTCTCTCTCTTGAATCTAATATATATTGCTTATGTTGTTGCTAGATCTGATCATTTTTGGCTGTGGCTGATATAATACACTCACCAAGTCAACAAAGTGGTTCAACAACTAAAGGTGCTAGCAATTACACAAGTTATCAATTAAAGAAAATGAAAAAGGGTATTTTAGTCATTAGTAAATTGATTTTAATGACATACTTGGAATTTGCACAAACCCTTAGGTTTTAACCCTAAGGTTCTAACCTTTAGGTTTTAAATCACTAACTTTCTAGGATTTTCAAAATTAGGGTTTTAATTTAGAAAATTAAAATTTTGAAACTAAAATTAGCTTTTCCTAATTAATTTAAGTTTTTTAATCATATTAGTGTTTAATAAACACATTATGCTCGCCAATTAGGATTAGGGTTACTTAATTAGAGTTTAGAAATCCCAAATATGAAATTAGGATTTTAATTTAGAAAAATTAAAATTTCTAAATTACAATTAGGGTGTGTAAAATAGAAATTAAAATAACTAAAATATAATTAGGGTTTTCTAATCTTATTAAAGTTTAATACACACATTAGGCCTGCCAACTAGGATTAGGGTTTCCTGGCTTTCGATTACGGTTTCTAACTGCGCGTTAGGGTTTCTAATCTTGAGATTAGGGTTTCTAATCTCTTACTAGGGTTTATTAATTTTAAACCTTATCCGATCAATCATTGATCATTATCAACATACAGTACAAACACATTCTCATCAATATAATTATTTTAATTATATTTTCTACCGAATCCCTATCCAAAAATCAGGGTTAGGGTTTCTAAAGCTGTTAAGCACAACTCTACTCTAAATTTATTAGTCAATACACAAATTGACCTTCTCGAGACTCGTATCACAGAAACTTGTCACAAAATTAATAATCATTATTAATAATAATTAAAAAAATTTATTTGTAAAATTTTGGATTATTCAAAATCCCGGGTTATCACACATCAGATATAAACGAGCAAGTAGCACCCGAATCAAACAATACATATGCATCAATATCATTGATTAGGATAATACCTGACACCACATCTTTTGATTGCACAACATCTTGCACAGTCATATTGAATGTTCTGGCTGTGAGTTTGTTTGATGTTGTAGGTCCAGCAATGGCCCATGTTCCTCCACTGCTTCCTCCCTTGCTTCTTACTATTTCTCCAACCTTCTTCTGAGGGCATTCACGAGCAAAGTGATCCTTGGATCCGCCCGTGAAACAGATATTCTTCTTAGGTTGGATGCAATTTGGGGCGATGTAACCTTCTTGGCCACAGTTAAAACATGTACGTTTCCCCATCAAGCACACACCTTTATGAAACCTCCCGCATGTAGCACATGCTTCAAACTTCCTAAATTGCTAGTTACTCTGCTGGTTTCCAGTACCCCCATTTCAGTTTCACTTCCTCTTCAAATTGTTGTTGTTGTTGCCATTTCCATTGCCTCCACTACCATTATTCACTTCCACCTCATTCTTCTTCTTCTTCTTCTTCTTCTTATGTTCTTGATTGAACTTTGTCCTTTGCCTTGCTCCACCTTCACCCGTAGTATCGCCTTCTCCATCACTCTCTGTAAATGTCTTCAACTGGAACAGGAACCCCTCTTGTCTGACCGGGGCTTGGGTCCTGTTCAAACCTCTTCGTTCGGTACAGTCTTGACTTGATATGACACAAACCTCGCTAATTCGTTGAATTTCGCGGCATACTCAGATACCGTCATCGTTCCCTGATTTAGTTCTAAAAACTGAACCTCTAGCTGACTCTTTGAACTCTCTGGGAAATAGGTCTCGAAGAATAACTCCTTGAACATATCCCAGGTCATCACTCCCGGTCCTTCTCGAGTTTTATTGTCCTGCCACCAATAACTAGCTTTTGCTTTTAACATGAATGTTGCAAAAGCAGTCTTCTGCTCATCCCCTACCCTAGCGACTTCAAACACCTTCTCAATTTCCATAATCCAGATCTGTGCCTCGACTGGATTCATGGACCCACGAAATTCAGGTGGTCCAACCGCCTTGAAATCGTTAAACGTTGTACCTTGGTTCTGAGGTTGATTCTGCAATGCTCCTGTTAATAACGTCACTAGTTCTTGGACGGGATTATCTTCGACATTGTTATTGTTAGTTCCCTCTTTGGTTCTCTGTAGGGGTGGTTCACGCCTGGGAGGCATTTTTTGATAAATATTTTCTAATTAACTTGCCTCCAAAAAGAAATAACCACATAACACATAACACTTTGAATAATAACTTTTTTTTATTCATCATCTCTTCGAAAAACATAAAAACAATAGCATGACTGATATTTACATTCCTTTCCTGAACTACAAAATTTACAGGATAACATTATCATTATCATATCCCATGGTTACTTAACACTAGGGATTTACACATTATTTAATATTTATTACGTGCATAACAGGCACATTTCCTACGATGTTCTATTAAGATACTCCGTAGCCTTTCGACGCTCTTCTTCCATAACCCAGAACATTGTTCGGCGATCTAACACGTAAGATGACAGAGTCTCGAACTGAATCGGATAACTCATGACCCGATCTTGAGCTCGATTGATCACGGTATTGAATATTTTATCCATCTCTTCCATCTTCATCCTCTTTGCTTGTGTGTCTCTTACTGTTATCCCGATTCGTTGATAAGTTTCCTCGTACGCGTCTTCAGCTCTCGCCCTCTTGGTAGCTTCTTCCATCAGCTTGTTCTTCAGTTCCATGATCACCTCGATCAGTTGTTCCTTCTCTCCTTCAGTCTGCATCAACTTCTCTTCAACATTAGTTAAACGTTCATCTCGATCCTGGATATCGTCGTCCTTCTGTGTCATTGCAGTCTATTGTTCAGCTACTATTTCCTGCAACTCCTCGACTATGTCCTGAAGTTCCACGTTACGGTCGTAGACTTCATCATACATACGAGTAGCCGTCACGGTTATTGGAGTCTCTTCCTCCTCGTCCTCGTCATCCTCATCCTCATGTGGTAACTCCACGGGATCTTCCTCATCCGTCTCCACATCATCATCCTCACCTTCAACCACTGTGACCAACGTGCCTGACTCCCGTGGCAGTAGTTGTTCCCAAACAACCTGAATGTCGTGATGCTCCTCCTTTATAGGCATTCGAGGTCCTTCCTCTCTAGCCTAACTGGATTCTCCGACATTAGTCATCCTGACAACAAAATTTTAAGTTTTAATCATTAATCATTACTACTCGACACTCACGAGCATATAAGTTATAAACACATAAGCATATAGGTGTTTTATTACTTCTTCCTTAAAACTCGATAAAAGTTATCACCACTATCTTTTCAAATGTTACTTCCTAAGGCTTTACCCCACCTAAGGTTCATAACCTAAAGCTTTGATACCAACTTGTGACACCCCCAAATCCTGGTACTTTATTTTCTCAAGATTTAGTGTTCACTTAATCAAAACATTCATTTATAACTACCCATTCATAATAAAAATGAATAATAAACCTGCACATATAGGATTACATTAAATAAAAATCTCCTAGGTTATCTAACCTTTACAAACAATCATTCACGTGGAAAATTTAAATAAGCTTCATTACAATATTTAAACCAAAGTCTGATAATAAAACTATCAAAACGATTACAAGTCTTCAGTACTTGTTCATCTTTCCCTTTCCTTTACTGGTGCTAGGTACGTCACCCTTTTAATCTTTAGCTGTAACGATTTTACAGGCAAGAGTGAGCAAACAAGGCTCACTTGGAATAACAACAAGATAAAACTTTAAACCTTTACATCCCTTTCCAAATACTAGGCACAATAGAACTGAACAATATGTTCTATTAACATTCTAAAAATCATAACATCCACTGAGGGTCTAATGACCACGAACCATGTCCACAGTTATAAGTAATCTTTCAACTTTAACTTTAACAGTCATAAGACTATAAGGACTCCAAGGTACTTAGGGGGATCAATCCTTCGTACATGTATTGTGCACAAACATTTTAGTGAAAAGTATAAACTAAGCGTAACCCCTAATACTAGGGTTGTTCATCTCAGTATTTAGAGTACAAGTCCGCACCAAAGTCAGTTTAGTTTGGATACACTTCAAGGTAATTTGGAATTCAACGGACATCAACTAAGGATTAGTTGAATAAAAGATAATAACACTATGTTATTGAATAATCATAACTGAATAAACATTGCATTCTAAGTTCATGCTTTAGGAATAATCTAATAGCATAACAATTGAATAATCTATCATACCTTTCTTTGAGCAACATTAAGCTAAGGTTACCTCTTAGAATTTAATATCAAGCATGCATAACAAACAATAACTTGAACGATAAACTGGTTCAACAGAATAAAGGTACTTGCATGATAATATAAAAAGTTTAGATTTAGTAAAAACTTGCATAATCATGAATAAAGGCACTAGCTCGACGAAAGTGTGGAGATAGAAAACTTGCATCCTCATGAATAACTAGATACAATCAATTTGCTCAATGAAAGTATAGAATTATGAAACTTGCATAATCATAACAAACTAACTCAACGAAGGTATGGGCTTAGAAGATTTGCATAACGAAGATTTAGGATTAGAAAATATGCCTTGCGCGTAGATTAAACCGTTCTAATCCAAATCACAATATCCAATATACATATGTTATCATAACATTATCAGTCATTATCAATTCTACATCACGTATGGTTTAAATGTCTAACCACGTAATTAACTTATCTACTTAAAACGATAATAACTCGTTAGGTATTAACACCATGCTCGTTCAATACATTACAATACTACAATAACAAAAATATATGTTCATATAACATTACAACTAAAATTTTCAGACTTCTATATCAGATAAAAGTCATTTCTGAGCATTCTGCTAAGTGGCATCGCGGCGCCAAAATTTGAACTGTGGGCCGCGCTGCGGCGCTTATGTGATAACCCGAGAATTTAGACAATTTATAAAAATCTTAAACGATTGATTTAAGGTCAAATATTAGACCTAGACAGAAAATAAGTGTATGTGTTTGATGTTATTAGGATGGAATTTTGAGGATTTCAAAATTCTGTGAAGGATTTAGGTGAATTATTCAGGATTAAGTGTTTATGTGATTAAGTTCTGTGAATATGGTTAATGATGTGTTCAGAATGTGATTAAGGGTCAAGGGTTGACCAGATAAATTATGTCTGTGTCAAACCCTAAGAATATATTAAGCACAACAACGTTCAGTTAGAAAACCCTAACGTCTGATAAGAAACCCTAGAAATCGGTTCTGGAAACCCTAGTTTCAGTTCCGGGAATCCGAAACCTTAATTCGGTGCATGAAACCCTAAATCGGGAACTTAATGGCATACGTGTAAATAACTATAAGATTAATTAGGGTTAATCTTAACAAATTGATTTCAAAACCCTAATTCAAAATTTGAAACCCTAATACTTGATCTGAAAACCCTAGTTTCAGATTTTGATAAATTGAAGCCCTAATCTGGGAAATTAATGGAGAATTGTAATGCTTTCATCGCTATTATTATAATATTAATTAGGTAACGCTTAATTAATTAGAAAACCCTAATTTCCAAATTATCGAACTTAAATTTCCGTCAGGAACCCTAATGATGGATTTGAAAACCCTAATTTCTAAATGGGGAAAATGAAAGTGTTAATTTAGTAATTTAATGTTAATTAGGATATATTAATCCTAAATTTAATGTTAAGTAATTAGAAAACCCTAATCTAATTACTTAATATTTAATTTCTATATTAGAAAATTATTTTCTATTTAGAAACCCTAAATTATGGGTTGAAAACCCTAATGACCATTTTGAACCCTAATCAGACAAGTGGTGGATTTAATTGCTATAATTGCAATGTTAATTAGGAATATAAATCCTAATTGTCAAGTTATTAGAAACCCTAATTTAATTGGGAAATCTAATTTCTAAAATTTAAATATTATTTTTCAATTTAAAACCCTAATTTTTGGGTTATAAATTACAATGTACAAATTTGACCCTAAGTGCTTAATTAGCAATTTTAATTAGGATAAAATAGTCCTAATTAGCAAATAATGATTCATGATTAGGAAATTATGATATAATTAGGAAGCCCTAATTATAATTAGAAATCAAAATTTTCTATTTTTAAAATTTAATTAGAAAATTTTTGAAATCCAAGTTGCTTAATATTTAAGGGATAAAACCTAAACACTAAATTTGTCTAAACCCTAAACCCTAGAATGCACAAAACCTAAACCCTAAGGGTTTCATAAAGTTCAAAATCTAGAAATAAAAGGAAAGGACCAAAATGCCCCTTTTTACATTTTTTAATTAAGTAACTTGTGAATCTTGCTCTATCTTGGTTGTTCACCAACCCTAACCCTAATATAGCCCTAGCTTATGACTTATTTCACAACTAGATCAGCAGCTGGATCTGATCATGCATGTATCTAATATATATATTAGATTAAAGAGAGAGAAAATGCTACATTATTTCTCTAAACAACCAAGACCATTCTCTCTCTTAAAATTCGTGGATGGGAGTAAAAGAGGGTTAAATAATAAGCTTAGATCAGTCCACAATCGTCAAATATCAGCAACCAAGGATCAGATTGTCGATCAAAAGTATAAAAGGTAAAGAACCCTAAATTTTTGAAATCTATGATTTTGATGTTAAATGTTGTAATTGATTGTTCAAAGTTGTGTAATAGGGTGTTAATTGATGTTCTGGGTTGATAAATCATGAACCCATAACATCAAAGTGCACGATTTTAAATTTTTAGCAAATCTGGAAAATGAGAAAATTTGTGTCTGACAGCCATATGTCAGAGGCTCTAAATCCGTGTGTATTATGTGTTTTTAATGTTTAAAGCTTGTAACATGTAGTTTGTTTGGTGGTCTTTAAGATGCAAAAAGAATCAAGTCCATATCTGGTGTAGAGTAAAAGTTATAGATGGTCAAACATGGTTGACCGTTCACGTTTTCTGGATTTCTGGGCAAACCTGCAATTTCAGATTCTCGACAATGACTTTTGAGGTCTTTAATCTTGCTTCATTATGATGTTTGGTCATGTTGTTGCTTTAAAATTGTATTCTGACATGAGGTATACACTATAAAAGCTTTAGATCACCCAGATCTATTATCGATCGCAAGATATAAATGGTCAAAACCCGTTTAACCGATCTCGCTTTAAATCGCGAACCCGGAAAACTTTAAAACGTGTGTCCGTGTCCTACTCGAAGCCATATCTTGTTCATCTTTGTGATGTTTTTGTGTTATTATTCTTTATAGTTGTAGTAATACATGTTGTCTACAAACCGTAATTGATATATCTCATAAGAGTTTCTCGATCGCAAGTTATAAGGAATCAAAGTAGGTATTTAAAGGTCGTTTCTTCAAACTGGAAAACCTGTAATTTGAAGAATGTGTGTCGACATCATTTTTGGAAGCTTAGATCTCGTTGTTATGTTGTTGTTTGGTCATGGAATTGGTATATAATTGTAGTACTATATTAGTACTACAACATCAAAGTAATTACAGCCCGTAAAACATTAATAAGATAGATTAAAATCTAGTCAAACTAGCAAGCTTTATGTCCCGAGAAAATTTCGAAATCGTGAAGAACACTTGAAGAACACCTATAGCGGCAGTTGCCTGCGCTATATAGGGCCTTTTAGTGATGCTTTTATTTTCTATTTTCCTAAAATTATTTAAAAATAGGAAATAAATAGAAATAAATGGTTATTAATTATTAAAATACATAATAAATTATGAAAAATTATTTTAAAGCTTGAAAAATAGTTTTAATTATTTTGATATATTTCAAAAATATTTAATATTTTTGGGAATATAAAAGGTATTTATTTATTTAATTATAATATTAAATAAATTATTTAAAATGGTTTTAATTCATGAAAAATCATGAAAAATAATATTATGGTAAAAGAAAATATTTTAAGTTATTTTTGATGACTTTAATATTTTGTGATAAATTTCATTAATAATTTATTATTAATGGTAATTAATTTATTTAATAAATATATTAAATAAATAAAGGAAAAATAGAATTAATGTTTTAAAAATCATTTAAAATGATTTAAGTGTTATAAAAATATTTGAAGTTATAAAATATAACTTTTGATATTTTGGCATGAAAATATTGATATTTTAATATTAATATTAATTATCGGATAGTGGATTTATGTTTAAAAATCATATAAATATGATTTTAAGGTATTAAAAATACTTGGTGATATTATAATTATATTATAATATTATGTAATGATTTTCATTAATAGTTTATATTAAATGAATATTAATGATTAAAGAATTATGTGGTATTTAATTATTTAAATACGATTTTAATGATTGGGAAATCATGATAAATGGTAATAATTATCCGAAAATTATTACGAGCCTAGGAAAAATGTTTTGACTGATAAGAAAATTATCTGTGATAATTGTTAAGTGTTTAGGCAGAGTTTAATTGAACTTAAACTCGAGTATTGTCCGACTAGATCGTCGAGATGATAGAACTGTGTCAGTTTTAAGTCAGACTGAAATAGTTTGACCTGATATTAAGTCTTATGTGTTGTATAGACTGATAGGGTTATGTGTTATGTGTTTAGGTTATTCTGTGTATATAAATATAACAAAGATTATCTTTGTGATGATATTATTCTAATATTGGAGATCTATATTGCTAATATTAGGTCTTCTGCAAAGCGTTATAAATTGCGTTGCAGTAATCAAATCAGTTCGAGCAAGTTTGTTCTTACTTAACTCTAATAAGAGTGTTTTATTCAAGCTTATGGTTAAATCATTGTCGATTGCCATGAAAATTGTACTCTGTACATCTTGCATGTATAAGTCGTATGAAAGGGTGATCACCTTCATTACCGGTTGGTTCGTAAATGTTTGTTCATGTTTAAAACTTGTTCACCAAAAATTTGTTCGTCTTTAGTTCTCAATTATATTGATGAATTATATAAAGCCCATTATTCATACTCTTCAATCATGATATATCGTTATATTGTTGTATTTAAACTTGTCAAGCAACTTTCATGCTCACCCTTGCTATATCATGATAAAACATTGCAGATAAAGCTAATGCGTTCGGACATGAGGAAAAGGTTAAGGCCAAGTTAAACTTGGGTTATAAAGTCTTGACTAGTTTGTAATAGCGTATTGTGATAAATATTGTTATGTAATAAATAGTTTATGAAATGTGTATAAGTTAAGGTTACTCGACCTTGGGGAATAGTGTAATGTAATGTATAAACAATTTATGTTTATATCTTCCGCAAAATAATAATAGAAGAATGATTAGTAAAACCGAATCATGACGATTTGGGTCCGGGTTCGGGGACGCTTCTGATTGGTATCAAAGTCGTTGGTTATGAATCTTAGGTAGTAATACTTGAGACCAATAACCGCAGTGATTAAGAATAAGTACTAACTCAAATCGAGTTAGTGTGTCGAAAAAAGATTCAAAGATGAATCTCTATGAAGTGTAAAGACACGAGTTCCCTAACTCGATAATAAAGTTGAACAATAATGATGAATAGATCAAGTCTAAAGGACTAAAAGTGCGGGGAATAGAAGATCGTAAAACAAAACGATCAAGGCATAGAATTGAATCGTAATATATACGATAAGATCACCCCGTGATCTGATAAAAGTTATGACAACTAGAAAGAATCAATATGATGATTGAAAATGATCAATGCATAGAATTGAATCGTAATATATACGATGAGATCACCGAAGTGATCTCGTTAAAGTTAAGACAACTGTAAAGAATCAATCGGATGATTGAAAAGTTTAAAGCATGATTAACGTGTGAATGGTATGATTGAGAAAAGGATTATGAATACGGATTAAATGAAATTCGTATTGAGAAGGGGTTAAGTATTAGGTGGGGATTTCAATGAGGACTCGTGTCAACAACCGAGTTGTATGATTTCTTGTATGGTATGGGGAATCGTACTTGGTGTAAAAACTACTTAGTTGGTGGCATTGGTAATAATTGAAATGTTGTGTCACTGTTAGTTGTTATATCTGAGATAAATAGGTCATAGGTAGAGAATATAGGATTAAGCATACGAGTTCTTAGAACTCAAACTTATGTGACATTCTTGACTCATAGTTATATGAATTGTTTATGAGCCCTCAAATGAATGGACGCCAAAGGTCCGACTAGGTAAGTTCAGTAAACTCATATAATGGTGGTCAAAGTTATGAACTCATAAGTGTGGTTTTATGAAGCTGGGTATAGTTGTGTGAATGGAGTGTTAAGGATAATAGGAACAGATAGATTGTTAAGCATATGATCATTAGTGGAGATTTAGGTTTTCCTAAACCCCTAGCTTTGCTAAACTTCGATATTTTGACATCAAGCTAAATACGCACTATGTGCCTTTTAAAAAAAAAAAAATTGTTTTTATTTATCACTTATGTACCATGTGACCTGGTGTAGAGATGATAAAAAAAATGATGGAGTTATCAATGTAGAATTACTTGGTGTTGGATGTGATCTAAAGATCGTCAGCCCACTACAGTATGATGTAGTATAACAAGTCACAAAATGATGAAATCCTCAACGGACTATTGGATACAGTGCGGCATCATGACGTCATTCTCAAAAATGTTTTTATTGAAAGAAATTTCCCAAACCAAATTGTTTTGTTGTGGAATCAAATAAGACTGAGGTAAAATTTTGTGCGCTTTAAGTGATAAGAGGAACAAAATTGTTCGACCAAAGAAGATTGGCCAAGATAGGCATATCGGGCTAATCACCCTTTGTGTCCGTAAGTAATGACGGTTTGTGGATGAATTTCCATAAACCTTTGCGAAAATGAAAAACTAACAGTCTATACGATTCCTCAGCACAGTTTTAAAATTTTTACCCTTGTGAGTGGTGTATCAAAGCATGTGATATGTGTGAATGGTGTAAGGTGCATGGTGTATGGTGTAAGGTGAATTTCGGGGACGAAATTCTTAGAAGGAGGGGTGAATGTGATAACCCGAGAATTTAGACAATTTATAAAAATCTTAAATGATTGATTTAAGGTCAAATATTAGACCTAGACAGAAAATAAGTGTATGTGTTTGATGTTATTAGGATGGAATTTTGAGGATTTCAAAATTCTGTGAAGGATTTAGGTGAATTATTCGAGATTAAGTGTTTATGTGATTAAGTTTCGTGAATATGGTTAATGATGTGTTCGTAATGTGATTATGGTCAAGAGGTTGACCGGATAAATTATGTCGTGTCAAACCCTAAGAATATATTAAGCACAACAACGTTCAGGTAGAAAACCCTAACGTCTGATAAGAAACCCTAGAAATCGGTTCTGGAAACCCTAGTTTCAGTTCCGGGAATCCGAAACCTTAATTCGGTGCATGAAACCCTAAATCGGGAACTTAATGGCATACGTGTAAATAACTATAAGATTAATTAGGGTTAATCTTAACAAATTGATTTCAAAACCCTAATTCAAAATTTGAAACCCTAATACTTGATCTGAAAACCCTAGTTTCAGATTTTGATAAATTGAAGCCCTAATCTGGGAAATTAATGGAGAATTATAATGCTCTACTGCTATTATTATAATATTAATTAGGGTAACGCTTAATTAATTAGAAAAACCCTAATTTCCAAATTATCGAACTTAAATTTCCGTCAGGAACCCTAATGATGGATTTGAAAACCCTAATTTCTAAATGGGGAAAATGAAAGTGTTAATTTAGTAATTTAATGTTAATTAGGATATATTAATCCTAAATTTAATGTTAAGTAATTAGAAAACCCTAATCTAATTACTTAATATTTAATTTCTATATTAGAAAATTATTTTCTATTTAGAAACCCTAAATTGTGGGTTGAAAACCCTAATGACCATTTTGAACCCTAATTGTACAGTGGTGGATTTAATTGCTATAATTGCAATGTTAATTAGGAATATAAATCCTAATTGTCAAGTTATTAGAAACCCTAATTTAATTGGGAAATCTAATTTCTAAAATTTAAATATTATTTTTCAATTTAAAACCCTAATTTTTGGGTTATAAATTACAATGTAGAAATTTGACCCTAAGTGCTTAATTAGCAATTTTAATTAGGATAAAATAGTCCTAATTAGCAAATAATGATTCATGATTAGAAATTATGATATAATTAGGAAGCCCTAATTATAATTAGAAATCAAAATTTTCTATTTTTAAAATTTAATTAGAAAATTTTGAAATCCAAGTTGCTTAATATTTAGGGATAAAACCTAAACACTAAATTTGTCTAAACCCTAAACCCTAGAATGCACAAAACCTAAACCCTAAGGGTTTCATAAAGTTCAAAATCTAGAAATAAAAAGAAAGGACCAAAATGCCCTTTTTTATTTTTTAATTAAGTAACTTGTGAATCTTGCTCTATCTTGGTTGTTCACCAACCCTAACCCTAATATAGCCCTAGCTTATGACTTATTTCACAACTAGATCAAGAAATTGGATCTCGATCATGCATGTATCTAATATATATATTAGATTAAAGAGAGAGAAAATGCTACATTATTTCTCTAAACAACCAAGACCATTCTCTCTCTTAAAATTCATGGATGGGAGTAAAAGAGGGTTAAATAATAAGCTTAGATCAGTCCACAATCGTCAAATATCAGCAACCAAGGATCAGATTGTCGATCAAAAGCATAAAAGGTAAAGAACCCTAAATTTTTGAAATCTATGATTTTGATGTTAAATGTTGTAATTGATTGTTCAAAGTTGTGTAATAGGGTGTCAATTGATGTTCTGGGTTGATAAATCATGAACCCATAACATCAAAGTGCACGATTTTAAATTTTTAGCAAATCTGGAAAATGAGAAAATTTGTGTCTCGATGTACCATATGTCGAGGCTCTAAACCGTGTGTATTATGTGTTTTTAATGTTTAAAGCTTGTAACATGTAGTTTGTTAGGTGGTCTTTAAGATGCAAAAAGAATCAAGTCCATATCTGGTGTAGAGTAAAAGTTATAGATGGTCAAACATGGTTGTGATTTCACGTTCTGGATTTTCGGGCAAACCTGTAATTTCCAGATTCTGACAATGACTTTTGAGGTCTTTAATCTTGCTTCTGTTATGATGTTTGGTCATGTTGTTGCTTTAAAATTGTATTCTGACATGAGTTATACACTATAAAAGCTTTAGATCACCCAGATCTATTATCGATCGCAAGATATAAATGGTCAAAACCCGTTGACCGATCTGCCTAAATCGCGAACCCAGAAAACTTTAAGAACAGTGTCCGTGTCCTACTTTGACCGGCCATATCTTGTTTATGCTGTGATGTTTTTGTGTTATTATGCTTTATAGTTGTAGTAATACATGTTGTCTACAAACTGTAATTGATATATCTCATAAGAGTTTCTCGATCGCCAAGTTATAAGGAATCAAAGTAGGTATTTAAGGTCGTTTCTTCAAACTGGAAAACCCGGAATTTGAAGAACAGGTCTGACATCATTTTTGGAAGCTTAGATCTCGTTGTTATGTTGTTGTTTGGTCATGGAATTGGTATATAATTGTAGTACTATATTAGTACTACAACATCAAAGTAATTACAGGCCCAGAAAACATTAATAGCATAGATTAAAATCTAGTCAAACTAAGAAGCTTTACGTCTCGAGAAGAATTTCGAAATCGTGAAGAACACTTGAAGAACACCTATAGCGTATTGCCTCGTCGCTATAGGCCCTTTAGTGATGATTTTATTTTCTATTTTAGGAAATTATTTAAAATAGGAAATAAATAGAAATAAATGGTTATTAATTATTAAAAATACATAATAAATTATGAAAAATTATTTTAAAGCTTGAAAATAGTTTTAATTATTTTGATATATTTCAAAAATATTTAATATTTTTGGGAATATAAAAGGTATTTATTTATTTAATTATAATATTAAATAAATTATTTAAAATGGTTTTAATTCATGAAAAATCATGAAAAATAATATTATGGTAAAAGAAAATATTTTAAGTTATTTTTGATGACTTTTAATATTTTGTGATAAATTTCATTAATAATTTATTATTAATGGTAATTAATTTATTTAATAAATATATTAAATAAATAAAGGAAAAATAGAATTAATGTTTTAAAAATCATTTAAAAATGATTTAAGTGTTATAAAAATATTTGAAGTTATAAAATATAACTTTTGATATTTTGGCATAAAAATATTGATATTTTAATATTAATATTAATTATCGGATAGTGGATTTAAGTGTTTAAAAATCATATAAATATGATTTTAAGGTATTAAAAATACTTTGTGATATTATAATTATATTATAATATTATGTAATGATTTTCATTAATAGTTTATATTAAATGAATATTAATGATTAAAGAATTATGTGGTATTTAATTATTTAAATACGATTTTAATGATTGGGAAATCATGATAAATGGTAATAATTATCCAAAAATTATTACGAGCCTAGGAAAAATGTTTTGACTGATAAGAAAATTATCTGTGATAATTGTTAAGTGTTTAGGCAGAGTTTAATTGAACTTAAACTCGAGTATTGTCCAAACTAGATTGCTTCGGGATGATAGAATCGTGTCGCTTTTAAGTCGAATGAAATAGTTTGAATTCGATATTAAGTCTTTGTCTTTGTCAGATAGACCGATAGGGTTATGTGTTATGTGTTTAGGTTATTCTGTATATAAATATAACAAAGATTATCTTTGTGATGATATTATTCTAATATTGGAGATCTATATTGCTAATATTAGGTCTTTGCAAAGCGTTATAAATTGCGTTGCGGTAATCAATCAGTTCGAAGCAAGTTTGTTCTTACTTAACTCTAATAAGAGTGTTTTATTCAAGCTTATGGTTAAATCATTGTTGATTGCCATGAAAATTGTACTTTGTACATCTTCGTATGTATAAGTCGTATGAAAAGGTCGATAACCTTCATTACTAGTTAGTTCGTAAATGTTTGTTCATGTTTAAAACTTGTTGGTCAAAAAATTTGTTCGTGCTTAGTTCTCAATTATATTGATGAATTATAGAAAGCCCATTATTCATACTCTTCAATCATGATATATCGTTATATTGTTGTATTTAAACTTCTTTGGGCAACTTTCATGCTCACCCTTGCTATATCATGATAAAACATTGCAGATAAAGGCGAATGCGTTCGGACTGAGGAAAAGGTTAAAGCCAAGTTCAAATTGGGTTTTTAAAATCTGACTAGTTTTTAATAGCGATTGTGATAAATATTGTTATGTAATAAATAGTTTATGAAATGTGTATAAGTTAAGGTTACTCGACCTTGGGGAATAGTGTGTAATGTAATGTATAAACAATTTATGTTTATATCTTCCGCAATTAGTAATAGAATGATTAAAAAAAGAATCATGGCGATTTGGGGCCGGGTTCGGGACGCCTTCTGACTTTGGTGGCGCTTTGGCGCGAGAAATACACAGGGACTCGGTGTTGTGGTGCGAAGTCCATAAACCGCGTGAGTCTGGAGAACCTTCGATTTTGGCGCTAAGGCGCGAGACTTCAAAATTTGGGCGTGAATTTTTTTGCAATCGAGTAGCCAAACTCACGAGAATCACAAAGCGAAGAATGAACAAAGCTAATGTCTTAACTTTTAACAACAATTAACACCAATTAACATGTATAACTTCACGTAAATTACACATGAATGTTAACAATCATCCATATACCAACGACCAACAATAAAATAAAGATTTTAGAAAACTTAATTCTTTGAAAACACTGTTTTAAACCAAAACTCCATTATTCATATGTCTTGATACAGTGACTATAATTCCATGTTTATACCCAAATTGACTCCTTTAAAATACAAGCATACCAACATATAAATCAATTAACATGTATAGTTCAATTTCTCAACTAGCATACATTAACTTTTCGTTATCATGCAAAACATATGTTCATATATATATTTTACTGTAAAACCAAGTTCTCTTTCTCAATGATATAGTTTAGCATACAACTCATATATACATATATATATACATACTAGTTATAACAATTTTAACAACAACAACACGTAATATCATAACCAATTCTAGAACATGGTTTACAAGAATTTTGTAAAACTTTATACACAGTGAAAAAGAAGAACACAGAGACATATTTTGAAGTAAAACATATATAAGTATCTAATATTAAGGTCATAGACATACCTTTTGTTGTTAAGAAATTATTGTTAATCACTAGAAATAGTTTGAAGAATTCAGCTCTTGTTGTTTCTCTCTCTCTCAAAATCTCAGAACCTTTCTTTTTCTCAAAACTCTCTCTAGCTTTTCTTTCTTTTCTCAGTAATAGTTTAGGATACTAACAACGTAACCCAACTCATAAACCAACGTAGACAAAAACGGCTATGGCCATAATACGCCTATTAAAACATCAGTTACTAAAAACATAAAATGTATAAGTTACAAATTTTATTTATATATTTGTTTTATTTATTTTATTAATAATGTCAATTTTAAAAGAAATCCAAAAGCCATAGGGCTTTGTTTGGCATACCAAATTAAACTATTTTAAAATTAAAGAATTAATATCTTTAAGCATTGTTTGGGTAAAACTAAATTAAAACTACTTTAATTTATTTTAATAACTCTTTATAATATAGTTATTTGTCACACTTTATTTAATTAAGTTTTTATATTTAATTAATTAATTCAAATAAAAATTTATTAAATAAATCATTTAATCACATAAACTCTCTAACTTAATCATTAAATTAAATTAGAATATTATCTCCTAATATTTAATTTCCTTAACACATTAATTATTTAACAAATAATTAATTAAATCAAATCAATCAAATTGAACAATTATTTATTCAACAACAAATACATCTAATAAATATTTATATAAATCAATAAATATTTATAAATTACATTTACATTCTAGAATGTTACAATGCCGATACTAGCATGGTAAATATTATTATATGCAAATTCGACTAAGGGTAGGTGGTCGACCCAATTTACCTTGAAGACCATCACGCAAGTTCTAAGAATGTCCTCTAGCGTTTGTATTGTTCGCTCACTTTGTCCGTCTGTCTGAGGATGATAAGCAGTACTTAACCTTAACTATGTTCCCATCCTCTCTTGCAAGCTTTTCTAAAATTTTGAAATAAAACACGGGTCTCGGTCAGAAACAATTGATACCAGCACTCCATGTCGTGAAATAATCTCTTTTACGTACAGGCTTGCTAACTGATTCAAACTGTAGCGGATCTTGATCGGTAGAAAATGTGCGGTCTTTGTAAGTCCATCCACGATAACCCAACTGACATCTAACCCTTCCTGCGTGACCAGAAGTCCTACCACAAAATCCATCGTAATATGCTCCCATTTTAACTCCTGTATTTCCAACGGTTGTAGCAACCCACTCAGCTTGTGATCCTCTGCTTTTATGCGTTGAAACAATTTCTCTCTTCCCTTCATGCTTAGAGCGTCGGCAACTACGTTTGCCTTCCCCGGGTGATAAAGAATATCATAGTCATAATCTTTAATCAATTCTAACCACCTTCTCTGACGCATATTAAACTCCTTCTGTGTGAAGATATATTTCAGACTTTTTGTGGTCCGTGTATATCTCACATTTCTCACCGTACAAATAATGTCTCCAGATCTTTAACGCAAAAACTACTGCCGCTAACTCTAATTCATGAGTAGGGTATCATTTTTTGTAATCCTTCAATTGTCGTGACACATACGCAATGACTTTTCCATGCTGCATCAGCATGTAACCCAGTCCTCTATGTGATGCATCACTATACAATACAAATCCTCCCGTATCATCTGATAAGGATAATACAGGCGCTTCGCTTAATCTCTTCTTCAACTCTTGAAAACTCTCTTCGCATTTGTCGGTCCATACAAATTTTACTGTCTTTCTCGTCAGATTAGTCAACGGGGTCGCTATCTTAGAAAAATCTTGGATGAATCTTCGATAGTACCTAGCTACCCCTGAGAAACTTCTTACCTCCGTCAGTGTTCTTGGTTGTTCCCAACTACTTACCGCTTCGACTTTTCAGGGTCTACTGAGATTCCATTCTTATCCACTACGTGGCCTAAGAATTGAACTTTCTTCATCCAAAATTCACATTTTTCAAACTTTGCATACATCTTCTCCTTTCATAGTGCCTCCAAAACATTCTCCAGATGTTCAGTGTGTTCTTCCTCTGTCTTTGAGTAGATCAAAATGTCGTCGATGAAAACTACTACGAATTTATCCAAGTATGGCTTAAAAACTAGATTCATCAAGCCCATAAATGTTGCCGAAGCATTAGTTAAACCGAATCATATTACCAAAAACTCGTAATGTCCATAACGGGTTCAAAACGCAGTCTTAGGTTTATCTTCATCCCCCACTTTTAATTGATGATATACTATCCGTAAGTCGATCTTCGAGAAACATTTCGCTCCCTTCAGTCGATCAAACAAGTCGTCTATCCTCGGTAATGGATATCTGTTCTTGATCGTTACTTTGTTCAATTCTCGATAATCGATAAAGAGCCTCATTGATCCGTCATTTTTCTTCACGGATAACATTGGTGCTCCCCAAGGAGACACACTCGGTCGAATGTACCCCTTATCCAGTAACTCTTGAAGTTGTATCATCAATTCCTTTATTTCTATTGGCGCCATACAGTATGGAGCTTTCAAAATTGGTGTCGTTCTCGGTGCTAAGTCTATTACGAATTTGATTTCTCTGTCTGGCGGAAGACCAGGAAGATCGTCCGAAAACATGTCTTGAAATTCATTCACTACCGGTATATCTCTAATCTCTACTCCCTTTTTCCGAGTATCTACAATATAAACTAAATAACCTACACATCCTTTCCTTAACAATTTTTTGGCATGCATCATCGTAACGCAACACGATTGCTTAAGCGATGAGCTACCATGAAACACTACCTTAGACTTGGTCGAAGTCTGAAGGTTCACACACTTGTTCTGACAGTCAATTACTGTCGCACAGTTATATAACCAATCCATTCCCAGTATTACGTCAAGTTCTCCCAGTCTAATTGGAATCAAGTCTACGCTCAGTTCATGTCCTCTAATATTTGCGCGACAATTTCGATAAATGTATTCTACACGGATTATTTCCGTATTCGCAACTTCTACATTCAAGGAATCTTCTAAACGTTATCGGGGTGTACTAAATTTACTAGAAAATACTTCAGATACAAAAGAATAGGTGACACCCGAACTAACTAATATATAAGCATTTATATTATTGATTGGGATTATACCTGACACCACGTCCTTCATAGCCACTGCGTCCTGGATGGTCATGTTAAAGGTTCGGACGATCAATCGGTTGGATTGTGCAGGTCCACCAATCATTAATTTGCTTTCTCCTACTTGTCCTCTGCCAGCTCCACCGCTTCCTTTCTTCGGGCAATCCTTTATCTGGTGCTCTGTCGATCCACAAGAAAAACATCCTCTGATCTTCTTTGTCTTTGGGCAATTTGGCGAGATTTGCCCCTCTTGGCCACAATTATAACAAGTGATATTTCCCTTCAAGCATTCCCCCTGATGGCTTCTTCCACACTTGTTGCAAGCTTCGGTCCTCTTCTTGAAGTTTACCTGGTGACTTCCACCTTGGTTATTGTTTCTGTTGTGGTTGTTGTTGTGGTTGTTATTTTCCCATTTCCTCTTTCCAGAATTACTCCCTCCGCTGTTGCTTCCTCCACGATGCTCATTACCAGTGTTATTATTCTTCTTCTCCTTATGATACAGACTTAAGGCCTCACTGCCACCTTTCGCAATGACTACATTCTCTAACAAGGTCGTAAAGGAATCAATCTGTAAGACTGATACCTTATTATACAACAACGACTTCAATCCTTGCTCGAAGTGTCTTGCCTTCCATTCCTCATCCCCAATTTGGTGCTCCACAAATCGCGTTAGTTCATTAAACTTAGCTGCGTATTGCGCCACCGTCATATCTCCTTGTTTTAACTCTAGGAACTTCACTTCCATCCTAATCTTCATACTCTTCAGAAAATAATTCTCAAAAAATAGTGTCATAAACCTCTCCAATGT
This sequence comes from Panax ginseng, assembly GCA_020205605.1. NCBI lineage: Eukaryota > Viridiplantae > Streptophyta > Magnoliopsida > Apiales > Araliaceae > Panax > Panax ginseng. The sequence goes on along the minus strand of CM035150.1, from coordinate 37,334,744 downwards.
TATCGTTCTTTCCCCCGCTCTCTGTTGATTAGTTTCCCACCAATAGTTCACTTCGCCCCTCATCATTTATGTGGCAAATACTATCTTCTGGTCTTCACCCACGCGACCTATAATGAAGGCCTTCTCGATCTCCTTGATCCAGGTTTGCGTAACTATCGGGTCAGTAGTTCCCGTGAACTCTGGGGGTCCTACACTCTTAAAATCTTTGAATGTTATTCTTTGGGATGACTTGGGAATGGGTGGTATGCAGGTTCGTTTCTTCCCCTCAGAGCTTCTCCTAATAAATCTACCAGTTGCTGTATCGGATCTACTGGTCTTCTCTCATCCTTAATTGACTCTTCTGGAACAGTTATTCTACGTCTGGGCGGCATTTTCTGCATCACAAAATTTTTCATCTTATTATCTAATTATCATATTTAGATATTTCTCAAATGAAAAGAACTAAAAGTTATAACACGTTTTTGAAATAAAGATCATTTATATTCATATGCCAAATGGTTACAATACATATTCTTTTTTAGCATACTGCTATAAATGAAAACACATATCCCCTAATATCACAAAAGACCGGGACAACACTAGCTTACTACCCCTCTAACATTTTTCAAAAGTTGGGGTTACCATCATCTCACATCTTACACAAAGACTAAGATTACAACAACTTATTAACAACACATAAATAAGAATACTACTACACTACTGAGCTTTTCCCTCTAGACTCAATCTAACATCCCACGCTCAACGGCGCTCTGATACTCCTTCTATGTAATGTGTGCCACCATATCCTGACCTATAGTATATCGGGTTTGTCCTTGCTCAGCTGGGTAGTGATTTACCCCATCGATCAACCTCTCCATAGCCGTGCGTAGAGTATAGCCCACCTTGTTCATCTTCTTCTTCGTGCACCGCACCTCATCCTCTAGATCATCTTCCCTATCATTGGAATCCTCCCACTTCTCCTCGAAGTGAATAATATCCATCACCTTCAACTCTAATTGAGTTCGGAGAGCCTCCTTATCCGTCCTCTCACTTAAAACCCTCTGCTCCATTTCTTCTAACTTTCCTGCCAACTCAACGTTCCTCGCTGTGACACCCCCAAATCCGGGTTACCTGACCCCCGAGTTTGTTGTTCACGATCCATAATATAATAACATCTAACTACCTATTCATATAGAAATAGTAATACATAAGTCATTAACAGAGATTGTTAATACATTAGTCCCAGGTCCGCTAACCTTAACATTACAAACATACCCCTTAGATATAGAAAAAGTGTTCACAAATACAACATAATAATAATATTCATAAAATTATGCTATCACTATGCCTTTGCTTTTGTTCTTCACAACACCTCCTGCCACTTCGTCCCTAGCTGAAAAGTTTTATTTAGCAAGGGTGAGCAACAAATTTGCCCCGCAAGTTAAGATATACAATGAATGTATAAGTATCATAATAATAAACTATATATTTTGATAGAATGACACCAAAGTTTGGGGAACTTTGAAATAGCTGAATAAATCGTTAATCAATAACAAATCTTCTCGTATTCTAGGCAACACAATAATCTGATAATGAAATAGTACAACTCTTTCAAAGTTTCTACGATATTCTATTGCATAAACAAGAATCAATTCTACGCAATAACAAAGTGGAATGTTTTCCAGATTTATGCTGAGCGATCCATTGGATCTAGAACTTCTACCTTCTCGGGTATCTATCAAAGATTTAATTTGATACATACGCAGGAGTATCAGATAACCATAAAGATTAAATCATACCCCTCTGCAAGTATAACAAGTGATCAACTTTATTATACCCTATATTATGCATAATACTTAACCGTGCGCAATGGCCGAATATAAGACCTAAAATGTTCCCTATATATAAAAGGTTATTCTTCTCAGTCTCAGAATCAAGATTTTGATTTAACAACGAAATACTATGATTTCAAATTCTAGTTACTTCTTGATCTAGCCAAAATAATTGGCATCGATCAGTCAATAATAATTGAATTCTCTTCTCGAACCTATCAAGTTTTAACAAATGTTCGTCTAGTCCAGAATAATTGGCTAAGATATTTCTCAACATAATTCGACAATAAACATGAATTATTTGTACTGTCAATATTAGTTTCTACGAATTTAAATATCCAACAACAGTTATTCTATGAATATATTTTCAGAATCAGTAATTCAATTTGAATTATTAAATATGCACTAACTGCGAATAATCAACAATAAATCCCTGAACGTGGTATAATTAACAATAATTAACCACTATAATAATTGAACAATATTAACTAAAGGTTGAGTTAAGAAACTTGCCTTCCGCGTTGATTACTGCTACACAATAAACTTATCTGCGTTCGTAAGACCTATAACCAATAATATTGGTCTCACAATTTGCACATTAATTTATAACACATAACACTGTATTCTACAGTCAAACTTCTCCTATACACATTACCACATAGCCACATTAGTGTTTATAACCTATATAAACACTTAACAAGTCTAACTAGTTTAGTCTGGTTGGACTTCGGTCTATTCTCAATGTTCTGGTCACTCTATCCGACAATTAACACATTGATTATCAATTAAATTTGGTCTCTAAGCTTCAATATTATTTTAGATAAGTCAAATATCGTTTATAATATTTTTCGGAAGCTTTTAATAATTTATAAAAAATTATTATAATTTATAATAATTTTTCAAACACTTAAATCATTTTTAAATGATTTAATTATCAAATAATCTTATCATTATAAATATTTAATAATATAAAAATATTAATAGCATACTTGTCAAAATATTAAAGTTATTATTATTAACTTAAAATATTTTTAAATCATCAATATTCTACTTAAATGATTTTTTTTAAATTAATTAAAATCATTTTTAAATCATCACCATTAATATTTAAATATTAATGAAATTATTACCAAAATATTAAAAGTCATTAATTATAACTTAAAACATTTTTCTCATTTTTAAATGATTTTTAAGTCAATAAAATCATTTTAATTCATTTATTTAATATAATAATTAAATAAATCTAATATCATTAATATTAATTTATTAATGAGAAATCTCAAAAATATTGAAAATTGTATTTTATAATTCAAAAATATTTTCTAACACTTTATTCTTATTTAAAATGATTTTTAAATCAATAAAATCATTTTTAACTTCTTTATTTAATTTAATAATTAAATAAATCTAATATCATTAATATTAAATTATTAATGAAAATTCTCTAAAAATATTAAAAGTCACATTTTTAACTCAAAATATTTTTAAATACATTATTCTTATTTAAAATGATTTTTCATAATATTAAATCATTTTTTTCTAATTTATTTAATATACTAATTAAATAAATTAAATAGCATTAATATTCAAATAATTATAATTATTAATGAAAAATATTCCAAATAGTCAGAAAGTATTTTTTATAATTTAAAATGATTTTTAAAATAATTTTTGGTAATTTTTATAATTTATTTCTATTTTAAAGTAATTTTCAAAAAATCAGAAAATAGAAATAATTAACAACCGTCGCTATAGACCTTTAGCGACAGTAATCGTCGCTGTTGGTGTTCTTGAGCATCAAGAACACTGACAGCCGACAGTACAAGGGGTCAACTTTGACCGACTTTAAATCTCAATCAAACTCGTTTCTGGGCTACATTAGGGTTCCATATTGTAGTACACATGTAGTATTACAACTATAAATCCTCAACTTGGTCATAACATATCACAGATGCAAGATTTGAAGCCCCAAAGTAGCTGTCAGAAGCTTATGGGCTTTCTAGGTTACCTAAAAACCCAGACAGCTTCGACTGTCTACTTTGTGGTTCGATTTACTTCCAGATAGGATCATCAAATCAGTTATTTTATGGTCCACATATATAGTACTAATGTCAAGGTACAATTATATAACAACATCTCATTTAAACAACAATACATGTTCCAGATAAAGCTCGGTCAAAGGCTGTCAGAAGATGTGTTAAATCACATTTACAGGTTTTCGAGAAAGCTGTACCGTCGATCGAAAGACCTTGTTTGACCATCCACTACCATCATCACGTTTCATGTTTAAAAAATATAATAGCATGGATCTATTGTTCATATGACAGTCTACAATCTGAATACAACAACATCGCCATAACACTTATAACCTGACAGATCTATTTAGAACTTCTTGTCAGACTCGGTTTTTATATTTCTGGGTTACCCAGATTTCGGCTGGTCAACATCGGTTACTCACTTTGACCATGAATATCGTACAATCTGGACATCTGATGGCTATAAAACAACTTGCAGATTAAAAACCACATATCAGACTATCAATCCAAAACACAAAACTAGAAAAATCAAAAATAGACACGGATCTATGGCTCCTGACATTAGCTTGTCAGACCACAAATCGCGTTCTTGACAGTTTTGGAAAAACTCAATTTTAAATCATTTTGATGCTATGGATCTATGTTATATCAACATAGATCATCATTAAACATCATCTAGCAAAGATCTAAACACAAACTTTTTCTTAGCACGAAGGATCAAAAAGAAAATTAGGGTTTATACCTTTAGGTTCAAATACTTGATCTGCCCCCAAAATTAGGTATACATCACCCATTTTGAGTCACCGGATACATGGTACAAAATTCAAATACAACTTCATTTATACAATGTTGAAGCGTCAGTATAGAATATCGACCACAATTAACTATGAGTTTTAATACAAATATATGTAACTCTCATGGTGCCTCGACCACAACCTTACAATGGTGCTTTACATAAAAGTATAGTCAAAAACTATTTTAGAAATTAAAATCTTTGGGAAGTGCTCAAGGAAACCTTCATACATTAGAGGCCATGCGTCTAAGTTATAATAGATATCATATGTCCACAGAATTATCCTTGGTTGAACCAATAAACCCCAAAGAAAAATGAGAAGATTACTATCATCTTCTTTCCAATGGTGAGTCTTCTCTTGACATATAACTATCTCCACTGTCTCCAAGTGAATATTACATTTTAAATAAACTCCATGATCATATAGGTAGTGCCTGTAGATATACTTAGCAAGTGGATGCACACAACCTTGTCTTATGATAACACGAGATTGTATGTCATTAGACATCTTGTATGATAGTGGTAAAACACCCTTCCAAAGTTGGGTTTGCCTCACCCTATTTGATTCACCAAATATAACTACTAAATGATGTATAGAATACAACACACTTTTCTATCTTTGTTTAGGGAGAAACTCCATGATTAGAGACCAGATTCTATTCCCTATTATCCCCGCTCGGCCGCAACACTCTTCTTACAACACTCTTTATTACACGAAAGGAATTGTGAAGCAGAAAGGGTGAGCACAACTAACCCAATAAAGAATATCATGACTAAAGATAATTAAATTATCAATAGCTTTCATCAATAATAAATCAGAGATTTAGAACATAGGGTAGATGATAAAACTTTTCAACCATAGTTGCAGTGGAATAAGCAATCCATTAGAAGAGTCAAATACACCATAAGGTCTATTATTTTCTCTATGTTAAAAGTCCACCAATAATGTTTTATCCCTGTAAAATAAATCAACAGTTCCTGTCCACAATCATATGAATGACTTATAATCATAATTGTGGTTCTAAATTCATCTTCACAACCAGGACGAAGATAATTTTCATCACATATCTTCACCTGAAACATCAAAAATCATGGTTATACCAAATCAGAATTCCTGCTCATAATAATACTAATAAATTAATTTTTGCACTCTGACCAAAGATATTCATTAACAATTCATCTTTGCACTACATGCCAAAGACATACAATTGTATTTTAGAAGAGTCAAGTAGAGCATGATATCTACTATCTTCTACAAATTAAAAGTGTATAACCAATATTTTATCATTTGAGACTTGACTTAATAAATAATCCACATCATTGAATTATCCATGCACTTTTCTGACCAAGGATATTCGTTAGTATCACATCCATGAATTATCCCATACTACTACCAAAGATATTCATTATTATCACATCCATGAATTAATATTTCATCATTGAGACTCATTTCGATAATTAATCCACATCATCGAATCATCCACACACTCTGGGCCGAGGATATTCTTTAGTATCACGACCACAAATTATCCATGCACTCTGACCAAAGATAATCGTGTTTTCATCAATGGTCACGATCATGCCATAAAACAATTCATCTTTGCACTACTGGCGAAAAGAATCCATAGCCATAATCATACAAAAAGCGTCCATCAATGCACTACGGGCCAATAAGGACTTTTTCCACATCATTTGTAACATTACGGTTATGATTATATCGAATAATCCCTAGTCATAATCATACAAAGTCCATCTATGCACTACAGGCCACAAATGACTTTCAATATAATATAAGCATGAGGATGATGACAATATTATAAGCATTAGTCAAACTAAATCAAGGATAAATATTAAAGACTTTAAATTTATCCAAAAATTATCAATCACTTAATTAAATTATAATCTAATATTGTTAATATTATAACAATATTTTAATCACTTCTTAAACTTATAAACAATTTAATTTAATTGTTTACACTTTTCCAAATAATGCATTTAATCATTCAAAATGCCATACTCATAAGATTTCATCACCAATGATCAAATTACTCATCAAAAATCTGCATATACCTTATATAGGATTTTCAAGCCATAAAATCCTATTTTACCAATTTTCAACTTCACATAACATATTTAATTCATATGTTAAGTAACTAAATCATTTTCATGAAAAATACCAAATCGGTCCCAAAAATTATTCTTTTTGGGATTAAGTAGAATATAGTCCCATATTGAACATATATTTTTCTCGAATTTTTAAAATTCATTTACTATTTTCAAAAATCAATTTCTAATTAATTCCTTAAGAAATTAGCTACCTCAAGGTTAACTCAGAAATTCCCAAATCTTGGCGAGGATCTTACACATGTTAATGTGAGCTTCGGTTTAAATTTCATGGTCATCGGAGTTATAGAACTCAGGTTATAGTATTTAAAATCGGAAAAACCTAAATATTGAAATGGTCATAACTTGCTCATTTTAAGTCGGAATGAGCTCATTTTTTTAGACGAGGAGGTACTTTATACCATATATTTTCATGTCCAAAAAGGCGAATTTATTTCACAAGCTAAGTGGCGAAAATGCCCTTTTAAAATTTTGGATAGTAGCTTTTTAGAAATTTTCAATTTTGGACTCCTTTGCTAAAATTAGTCCACACGAAAATCTACAACACCTTTTCTAGTGATTCCACTTGGATAAGTTAGAAAACTCATAGATCTAACTTTAGAACTTGACCACACTCAAAAATTCGAATTATAATAGGAGATATGGTGATTGAATTTCATACTCCATTTTTACCAAAATCTGATTTTCAACCCTTTGTGATTTCTAAGAAACTTTCATGTTTTCACATAATAACCAACATAACTCATCATGACAATGACATAATAATTCAATAAAACAAGTTCAAGAATAAGTTTTAAAGATTTATAAGTTAATTTATCACGAACTCAATAATGTCCAAATTATCGACATGATCTTTACTTTGTGGAGTAAAATTCAAGAATGCTCGGAAGAATATTTCCATGAAAAGATCTTTGGATGAAGCGCAAATATCAAGGATATTCCACTAATTTCATGGAGTATAGAAGTCAAAGTTTTAACAATTGAGTATAATAAAGAATGGAATAACAAAAGAAATCACCGGGCATGCGATAGACCAGCTTGCAGGCAAGTAGGTTATTCAATAGAATAATAAATAACGGAACCGGTCCGGCGTAAAAAGCGCATGACAGGATATTCAACAGAATAATAAAGAATGGAACCCGGGTCAAGCGTAAAAGCATATGAGACGAGGATATTCAACGAGAATAAAAAAGAATGGAACTAGGTCCCGGCGTAAAAGCGCATGAGAATGAGGATATTCAACAGAATAATAAAGAATGAAATAAGAAGAATTTCACCAAGTATAGGGTAGCTGGCGTATCTGAGTTATTCAATACACAAAAGAATAATAAATAATGGAATAATGAAGTTCTCTTCATGAATACAAAAGAAATAATACCCTTACCAGTAAAAAGCTGAATATAAGAGTAGGAAGTAGCGAGAATACTTTTCTATAGTTTCTCTATAATTTCTCTCTCTAGAGTTTTAGTGAATTCGTAAGAAATAATGAAGGAATGAGCTTTATTTATAGAAGAATGGACTGCATAGTAACTAATTCATGAGCGGTCCAGATTGATTTACTTTTAAGCGAGCGGTCCATATTGGTTTACTATTAAAACTTAAAGTAACGGTCCATCATTGATTTACTATTAAAACTTTAAACCAATGATCCATATTGATTTACTATTATAACTATCCATCGGTGGTCCATATTGATTTACTTATTATATCTTCAACCAACGATGCGAAAAATTAGCACATCTCTCATGGACTAATATTGTACCCAAAAATAATTTGAGCCAGAAAAGAAATATATTTTACGGATGAATAGTATTCCGTGAATAGTACTCATGAATAGTAACTGAATAAATAGTAACATGAATATGAATAATAACTTCGTGAATAGTACTCACGACACGAAAAGTGTCCCGAATACCGATTGAACAATCTTGAGTGACTTCTCACATAAGCATCAATAATCAATCTGAGTGTACTACTATGCAACCACGCGTATTATTCTTGTACTTTTAACACGGGTGTTTCAGCAGATTAACGAGTAAAACTTCCGCATAATTATTTGTATAAAGTATTTTGTCATTTTCTTAATCCCAATAATTACATTGTGGGGTCCACTGATGATGATTGTCGTACGAATATTCACGAAACAAACGAATATTCCCCGACTAATCGAATATTCCAAACAAAGCGAATATTTTATATCAACTTGCTTACTTTGCAAAAAAAAAATTCACATATTACCCTTAACTTTAAACTTTTATCAATTTAACTATTTACCAAAATAGAAAAATTAAATACTTTTATTTCATAAAATTCGGGGTCTCACAATCACCTCTCCTTATGAAATTTAGCCCTCAAAATTTACGTACGTACGATATATTGAAGAGATGAGAATACCTTTTCTTTTTTCAGATTGTACCTTCCGGTAATTTCCTTGCTATCATGATTTTCCATTTCTCATCTCACGTATTTGAGGATATCATTCTAGAATATAGCTTCAAAACAAAGGTTAATTGACATATCATAATTTGTCAACTTATAAAGTAAACAATTTCATCTTAGGTAAGTCACACACTAGCAAAGTATATAACTCGTCTGTCCCCTCCAAGTTCCAGACTCTTATCTACGCCAGCGACCATATCCCTAAGCTCTGATACCAACTGTGACGCCCCCAAAATTAGGTATACATCACCCATTTTGAGTCGCCAGATACATGGTACAAAATTCAAATACAACTTCATTTATACAATTGTTGAATTGTCAGTATAGAATCGACCCATAGTTAGCTGTGAGTTTTAATACAAATGTATGTAACTCTCATGGTGCCTCGACCACAACCTTACAATGGTATTTTACATAAAAGTATAGTCAAAAATTGTTTTAGAAATTAAAATCTTTGGGAATTGCTCAAGGAAACCTTCGTACATGGGAGGCCATGCGTCTAGGTTATAATAGATATCATATATCCACAAAATTATCCTTGGTTGACCCAATAGACCCCAAAGAAAAACGAGAAGACTACTATCATCTTCTTTCCAATTGTGAGTCTTCTCTTGACATATAACTATCTCCACTGTCTCCAAATGAATATTATATTTTAAATAAACTCCAAGATCATATAGGTAGTGCCCGTAGATATACTCAGCAAGTGGATGTGCACAACCTTGTCTTATGATAACACGAGGTTGTATGTCATTAGACATCTTGTATGATAGTGGCAAAACACCCTTTCAAAGTTGGGTTCGCCTCACCTATTTGATTCACCAAATATAACTACTAAATGATGTATAGAATACAACACACTTTTCTATCTTGTTTAGGGAGAACCTCCATGATTAGAGACCATAGTTCTATTCCTATTATCCCAGCTCGACCCGTGACACTCTTACAACAACACTCTTATTACCTGAAAGGAATTGTGAAGCAGAAAGGGTGAGCACAACTAGCCCAGTAAAGAATATCATGACTAAAGATAATTAAATTATCAATAGCTTTCATCAATAATAAATCAGAGATTTAGAACATATGGTAGATGATAAAACTTTTCAACCATAGTTGCGGTGAACGAAGCAATCCATTAGAAGAGTCGAATAAGACAATAAGGTCTATTATCTTCTCTATGTTAAAAAGTCCACCAATAATGTTTTATCCTGTAAAATAAATCAGCAGTTCACATCACAATCATATGAATAACTCATAATCATAATTGTGGTTCTAAATTCCTCTTCGCAACCAGGACGAAGATAATTTTCATCACCTATCTTCACCTGAAACATCAAAAATCATGGTTATACCAAATCAGAATTCCTGCTCATAATCATACTAATAAATTCATCTTTGCTCTACGACCAAAGATATTCATTAACAATTCATCTTTGCACTACATGCCAAAGACATACAACTGTATTTTAGAAAAGTCAAGTAGAGCATGATATCTCTATCTTCTACAAATTAAAAGTGTATAACCAATATTTTTATAGCTGAGACTCGACTTAATAAATAATCCACATCATCGAATTATCCATGCACTACGACGAGGATATTCGTTAGTATCACATCCATGAATTATCCATACTTTTCTGACCGAAGATATTCATTATTATCACATCCATGAATTAATATTTCATCTTTGAGACTCGGCTCGATAATTAATCCACATCATCGAATCATCCACGCACTACTGGGCCGAGGATATTCTTTAGTATCACGACCATAAATTATCCATGCACTACTGACCAAAGATAATCGTGTTTTCATCAATGGTCACGATCATGCCATAAAACAATTCATCTTTGCACTACTACCAAAAGAGAATCCATAGCCATAATCATACCAAAAAGCGTCCCGTGATGCACTACGGGCCAATGAGGACTTTTCCACATCATTTGTAACATTACGGTTATGATTATATCGAATAATCCCTAGTCATAATCATACAAAGTCCATCTATGCACTACAGACCACAAATGACTTTCAATATAATATAAGCATGAGGATGATGACAATATTATAAGCATTAGTCAAACTAAATCAAGGATAAATATTAAAGACTTTAAATTTATCCAAAAATTATCAATCACTTAATTAAATTATAATCTAATATTGTTAATATTATAACAATATTTTAATCACTTCTTAAACTTATAAACAATTTAATTTAATTGTTTACACTTTTCAAAATAATGCATTTAATCATTCAAAATGCCATACTCATAAGATTTCATCACCAATGATCAAATTACTCATCAAAAATCTGCATATACCTTATATAGGATTTTCAAGCCATAAAATCCTATTTACCAATTTTTCACAGAACATATTTAATTCTTATGTTCGTAACTAAATCATTTTCATGAAAAATACCAAATCGGTCCCAAAAATTATTCTTTTACGGGATTAAGCGAGAATATAGTCCCATATTGAAATATATTTTTCTCGGAATTTTTAAAATTCATTTACTATTTTTCAAAAATCAATTTCTAATTAATTCCTTAAGAAATTAGCTACCTCAAGGTTAACTCCAGAAATTCCCAAATCTTGATAGGATCTTACACTTGTTAATGTGAGCTTCTAGTTTAAATTTCATGGTCATCGGACTTATAGAACTCCGGTTATAGCATTTTTTGTCAGAAAAACCTAAATATTGAAATGGTCATAAATTGCTCATTTTAAGTCGGAATGAGCTAATATTTGGACAGGAGGTACTTTATACCATATATTTTCATGTCCCAAAAGGCCGGAATTTATTTCACAAGCTAAGTGGTCGAAAATGCCCTTTTAAAATTTTGGACAGTAGCCTTTTTAGAAATTTCGGTTTTTGACTCCTTTGCTAAAATTAGTCCACACGAAAATCTACAACACCTTTTCTAGTGATTCCACTTGGATAAGTTAGAAAACTCATAGATCTAACTTTAGAACTGGACCACACTCAAAAATTCGAATTATAATATGAGATATGGTCAATTGAATTTCATACTCCATTTTTACCAAAATCTGATTTTCAACCCTTTGTGATTTCTAAGAAACTTTAATGTTTTCACATAATAACCAACATAACTCATCATGACAATGACATAATAATTCAATAAAACAAGTTCAAGAATAAGTTTTAAAGATTTATAAGTTAATTTATCACGAACTTCAATAATGTCCAAATTATCGACATGATCTTTACTTTGTGGAGTAAAATTCAAGAATGCTCGGAAGAATATTTCCATGAAAAGATACTGGATGAAGCGCAAATATCAAGGATATTCTATTAATTTCATGGAGTATAGAAGTTAAAGTTTTAACCAATTTAGTTTAATAAAGAATGGAATAACAAAAGAAATCACCAGACATACGATAAACCACACAAACAGGTTATTCCAACAGAATAATAAATAACGGAACCAGGTCCGGCGTAAAATACACAGACAGGATATTCCAACAGAATAATAAAGAATGGAACCAGGTCCAACGTAAAACGCACAGACAGGATATTCCAACAGAATAAAAAAGAATGGAACTAGGTCCGGCGTAAAACGCATAGACATGATATTCCAACAGAATAATAAAGAATGAAATAACAGAAGAATTTCACCAAGTATAGGGTAGCAGCTTATCTGAGTTATTCAACGAATAATAAATAATGGAATAATGAAGTTCTCTTCATGAATACAAAAGAAATAATACCCCTTACCAGTAAAAAAGCTGAATATAAGAGTAGGGAAGTAGCGAGAATACTTTTCTATAGTTTCTCTATAATTTCTCTCTCTAGAGTTTTAGTGAATTCGTAAGAAATAATGAAGGAATGAGCTTTATTTATAGAAGAATGGATTGCATAGTAACTAATTCATGAGCGGTCAGATTGATTTACTTTTAAGCAGACGGTCCATATTGGTTTACTATTAAAACTTAAAGTAATGGTCCATCTTGATTTACTATTAAAACTTTAAAACCGGTGATCCATATTGATTTACTATTATAACTATCACCACGGTGGTCCATATTGATTTACTATTGGATGTTTTTTATGTGTTTGTATCTATTCATGCATGTTTTATGTTATTTTATAGGAATTGGGACAAAAGTTACATGGATCGATGTTTGGGGTGGCTAGATTCGCGTTTTCGGCTTGCCATTTACACAGCAGCCACTTTGGAGCCAATTTTACTATAGCTCCTGACATTATTTCGAAAATCTCAAAGAATGAAAGTTGTAGATCTACTTCTCCTCTTTTCGGAACATCTTGAATCATCAAAATCGGAGTTCGGACGAAGACGTTATGGCCATTTTCCCAAAGGACGTCGGAGCAGAAAATGTCAAATTTTGGGCCAGCGCTGGGGCGCGATTTTTAGTGTATTTTATCGCCACGGGCGCTAGGGGGCAGAACTCAGTATTTGGGGCGCTGGGGAAGGGTTTAGTGCGACTGGACGCATTTTGGGGGTAATTTTGACACCTTTTGACTCCAAATAGGATGGGGGTTGTTCCAAAACTAAAAATTGTACTTGTAACCTATAAATACATGATGTAAGGCATAAAATAAAGGGAGATTACATAGCTTAGCCTAGATTAAACACTCCTTTAGATTAGAAAATAACCCTAGTTCTTATTAGTTTTGGAGATTGAAGCAACTTGGAGACCATTGAAGATCAAGAGCAAGAAGCAAGAGAGGGAGCATCGATTTCTTGACAACAGATTCTATTCTCTTCTCTCATCTTACTTTTATCTTTTGATGTCTATTCAGTTGTGGATTCTTGGTTTTAATTCATTAATTATGAACTAACTATTTTTGAGATTTCAATTGAACTTTTTATGGCTATGAATTAGTTATTCATTATATTCTAATTATTTATGTTAAAGTGAGTTGTTTATCTTGTCTTGTGCTTATTGCTTAATTATTTGATCAAGAATTACTTTGTTACTCTAGAAGGAATTGGAAGAGGAATTCTAGGGTTAGGCTGGGCATGATATCATGTGACTTAGTTATTTGCATGGTGAAAAATTAGGTTTGTGAATTGAATGGAAATATACATTACATGCGCATGTAACACGTAAGGAATTGGGATTGGAAAGAGTTTAATTCAATTGTTTTGCATAAGAATATAGCATGATTAATCTGGATTAAATAGAAGGCAATTGATCACTTGGAAAAGGACTTTTGGCATTTGAGAATTCCTGTTAACAATTCAGTAGGCATAATAATTGGGATAATTGGATAATTGATTTATAATTCATAATTGGGGATATTGAAGTCTTAATCTTTATTTATTTGAATTCATTTGTTAAAATCTTAGTTTTGATTAGTTAATTTAGTTTTCTTAATTAGAAAAAACACGATTTGAGATTGTTTAAATAAAATTAGTTTGGTTAAGAATTAGTACTTGGTGATTTTTATTAAATAATTCCTCGTGGGAACGATACTCTACTTTCACTTTATTACTTGTTGACCGTGTATACTTGCACGTATTCATTGATTGCGAAATCGATCAACAAGTTTTTGGCGCCGTTGCCGGGGAATTAATTTAATAATTAGTTTCCAATATTAATTTCAATCAAATTAGTCTTAATTTAAACATTTTTATTTTTATTTTTAATTCTCTTTCTATATTTCTCTCTTTTCAGGTACCATGGATGGCTTTGTGTATCAATGGCCATACACGAACATGACTCAACCAAGGGGAGCGGAGATTGAAAGACTCGAGAAACTTTCTGCATTGTCAGCACAGATTGAGACACTTTTGAGGATGTTTGAACCTTTTGAAGCTCAGCGTCGTCAAAGTATGGCGGTTACTTATGCTTATTGTGCTGGAAATCATACGATTCATCAATTCGCCATCAGTTTTGAGTCGGTACAGTATAGTGGTGATTACCCCAATAATTATGTCTATCCCAACAACTATCATCAGGATTGGGGGTATCACCCGGATTTTTCATGGAGTAACAATCAAGCTGCAGCTCAACCACCTAGACAACAAAACACCTCCGATTTCAAAAATCGGACTCAACAACCAAAGAGGATATCAAGTTTGGAAGAAGCCTTGGAAAAATTCATTAGAGCTTCTGACAAAAAGAACGAGGAACAAGATAAGAAATTGAATCAAGTAGATCTTACTTTGCAATGCCATAGGGCATCGTTAAAGAATCTAGAAAATCAAGTGGAACAGATAGCAGATGCGTTGAACATCCGTCCTCAATACACCTGGACCTATAACATGGATTCCGAGACTGATGGAGAGCCCGAGCCAAATCTACAACTGGATGAGCCACGAGATGAAAAAGAGGAGACAAGTGGGGATAATGACAACAAGGTCGGTGAAGAACTAATTGTGAGAACCAATGATGATGAGCCAATGTTATTTATGCCTCAAGTGCCTTCTCCTCCACAGTTCAAGAGTCCGGTTAGATTTGCAAAACCTTGTCCGATTGGTAGTCATGTCGTCGGCAATACTCTCTGTGATGTAAAAGCAAGTACACCTTTGAAACCATGGTGCAATGAGCTGGAGAAGATAGAAGAAGAAACGGTTGTGTTTGACAAGCTTCAATACGAGAATATATTCGCAGACACAATGGAGAAACCACCTAGATGCTAGACGTTCTTGAATGTGATCTTATCTAAAGAAAGCATGCTAGGTGACTTTAATACAATGGCCATCGTAAATGGGAACTTACCAAAAGCTATATTATTTCCGATGGATGGAGGGTTCCTCAACTTTCGTAGGGGAATTGGATAGAGAATTGAAGAAGTCATGTTGAGACTATAAAACAAGCGCTTATTGGGAGGCAACCCAAGTTTAATTTTTATTTTTAGTTTTTATTAAGTTTTATATTAGTAGTTTTGATTTTGCATTTATTTAGGATTTAATAAAATTGCTTCTATCATGGTTTTACAGGTTATTCAAGTCAAATTAAAGTGTGGTGCCCAATTTGTTCCATGTGCTTAGCCTATTCTCCAAACTTAGCGGGCAAGGAGGAAGATTGCTATATTTTTGGGAAGTCCTTTGCTTTAATTTTTCTATTTGATCATTGAGGACAATGTCTAGTTTAAGTTTGGGGGCATTTTAGTGTCGTATTTCATATAGTTAGTTATTTACATTGTAGTTCGTTATGTTTTCAAGTTATTTACATTTAGTTGTTGCATTTGTTTTTTTTTTTTTTTTGTTAAAAAAAAAAATTTAAAAATCGCATAAAAAATAGTAGTTAGCTTACTATGTTTGTTGCGATTAGTTTATATTTGCATGATTCCAAGCTGTTAGATAGTAAAAGTCTATTTTGGCCAATGATGAGACTGGAGTTAAGTAGATAAGTATAGTATTGAATATTCAGGGCTTTGATGTGATTTCTTGTTATGAATTGAATCTTTTCTGTTTGAAATTGGTATAATCAAGGTTAGTACGTTAATAATGACTATGTTAATCGATTAAGTTTAAATTGATACATAATGGATTTCTTAAGTATAATACTAGTGTGAAGGAATGAAAGACATGAATAAAGTGAGATGGCTAAATTTTGATAAAAACTTAAGTTTGGGGGAAATTTTGGGGTATATAAGCTTTTAAAAAAAAAAAAAAACATGTTGAGTCTTGTGGTGGGTTGAGGAGAAACACTCCCCATAAACACAAGCGTGAGATGGAGCGTAAAACGCACTCACCAACCATCTATAAAAAAAAGAGAAAAAGAAAAAAAAATTTTACGAAGTGGCTAGTTTTGTTTGGGGCCTTTGTTACTTGAGTGAAATACGCTTGAAGGGGTATCTTAAAACCTAAGCGCCCTAAGGTCTTATTAGTCCGAGTCGTTGGTGAAAGCTCGCTAAGGGGTGACTTTGTTAGCCTAATGGAATGAGACATTGCAGATTATGGTTAAAAAAAAAACAATAAAAGCGGAAAAGAGCAAAAAGCCCCGTAATGAAAAGTAAAGCATAAGTATCCCGTGATTGGACTCTTGAACTTGGTGGATGTTTGACTTTAGTTGGATATAGCTTGTTCGTGAATTTTGTGAATTTGCCTTTGTATGATGCCTTCAAAGATATCTATTATGTCTTAAATTTGATTTTATATCGATTAACATTGTTGTGGAGCACACACGCACTATATCGATAATAAGTCTAAGATTTGATGATTGATTGGGAAATTACCGATTTGTTTTAATATGATGTATTATCGTGTTTACTTGATTTCTCTAAGTAGGTTGAATAGACTTGTTTTCGTCATTCTTTGTTGGATTCAGTGAGGCATATAGATTAGTTTCATTACATTGCATTGCATAACATTTTTGTGTTTTTGCTTGAGGACAAGCAAAGATTTAAGTTTGGGGGTATTTGATGAGTGAGTTTTATACCCATGAATTGGATACATTCGGGCTTAATTTATTGTTGTTCTTAAGTCTTTTAGGATGTTTTTATGTGTTTGTGTCTATTCATGCATGTTTTATGTTATTTTATAGGAATTGGGACAAAAGTTACATGGATCGATGTTGGGGTGGCTAGATTTAGCGTTTTTAAACTTGCCATTTACATAGCAGCCACTTCGGAGCCAATTTGACTATAGCTCCCGACTTTATTTCGAAAAACTCAAAGAATGAAAGTTGTAGATCTACTTCTCCTCTTTCTGGAACATCCTAAATCATCAAAATCGGAGTTCGGACAAAGAAGTTATGGCCATTTTCCCAAAGGACGTCGGAGCAGAAAATGTCAAATTTTGGGCCAGAGCCGGGGCGCTAGGGGCGGAACTCAACGTTGCAGTTGCCAGTATTTGGTATTGGGGAAGGGTTTGGTATGGCCTGAACGCATTTTGAGCGAATTTTGACACCTTTTTGACTCCAAATAGGATAGGGGTTGTTCCAAAACTAAAAATTGTACTTGTAACCTATAAATACATAATGTAAGGCATAAAATAAAGGGAGATTACATAGCTTAGCCTAGATTAAACACTCCTTTAGATTAGAAAATAACCCTAGTTCTTATTAGTTTTGGAGATTGAAACAACTTGGAGACCATTGAAGATCAAGAGCAAGAGCAAGAGGGGAGCATCAGATTTGGTCGACAACTGATTCTATTCTCTTCTCTCATCTTACTTTTATCTTTTGATGTCTATTAGGTTGTGGATTCTTGGTTTTAATTCATTAATTATGAACTAACTATTTTTGAGATTTCAATTGAACTTTTTATGGCTATGAATTAGTTATTCATTATATTCTAATTATTTATGTTAAAGTGAGTTGTTTATCTTGTCTTGTGCTTATTGCTTAATTATTTGATCAGTAATTACTTTGTTACTCTAGAAGGAATTTGAAGAGGAATTCTAGGGTTAGGCTGGGCATGATATCATGTGACTTAGTTATTTGCATGGTGAAAAATTAGGTTTGTGAATTGAATGGAAATATCGTCATTGCGCATGTAACACGTAAGGAATTGGGATTGGAAAGAGTTTAATTCAATTGTTTTGCATATGAATATAGCAAGATTAATCTGGATTAAATAGAAGGCAATTGATCACTTGGAAAAGGACTTTTGGCATTTGAGAATTCACATTAAATAATTGATGAGGCATAATAATTGGGATAATTGGATAATTGATTTATAATTCATAATTGGGGATATTAAAGTTTTAATCTTTATTTATTTCAATTCATTCGTTAAAATCTTAGTTTTAATTAGTTAATTTAGTTTTCTTAATTAGAAAAAACACGATTTGAGATTGTTTAAATAAAATTAGTTTGGTTAAGAATTAGTACTTGGTGATTTTTATTAAATAATTCATCGTGGGAACGATACTCTACTTTCACTTTATTACTTGTTGACCGTGTATACTTGCACGTATTCATTGATTGCGAAATCGATCAACAACTATTCTAACTTCAATCAACAGTCTGAAAAATTAGCACATCTCCGCATGGACTAATATTGTACCCAAAAATAATTTGGACCGAAATGAAATATATTTTATGGGTGAATAGTAATCTGTGAATAGTAACTCGTGAATAGTACTCTGACACGAAAAGTGTCCGAATACCGATTGAACAATCTTGAGTGACTTCTCACATAAGCATCAATAATTAATACTGGTACTACTACTATGCAACCCAGCAGACATCTTGTACTTTTTAACACCGGGTGTTTTAACAGTTAACGATAAAACTTCTACCGTTATTTTCATAAAGTATTTTTGTCGTTTTCTCTATCCGACAATAATTCTGTTGTGGGGTCCACCAATGATTGTACCGTCATACGAATATTTCCCCAACAAAAAGAATATTCCCCAACAAAAAGAATATTCCCCGACAAAACGAATATTTTATATCAACTTGCTTACTTTGCAAAAAAAAAAATCACATATTACCCTTAACTTTAAACTTTTATCAATTTAACTATTTACCAAAATAGAAAAATTAAATACTTTTATTTCATAAAA
This sequence comes from Panax ginseng, assembly GCA_020205605.1. NCBI lineage: Eukaryota > Viridiplantae > Streptophyta > Magnoliopsida > Apiales > Araliaceae > Panax > Panax ginseng. Next base: position 37,315,093 of record CM035150.1, on the reverse strand, counting down.
TTCGAGGTCTCACGCCTTAGGATTTAACCCTAAAGTTCTAACCCTTAGGTTTTACAACATCCAATTCTAGAATTTTCTAATTAGGGTTTAAAAATAGAAAATAAAAAGCTTAAAACTAAAATTAGGGTTTTAAATTAGAAAAATTAAAATTTCTAAATTACAATTAGGGGTTGTAAAATAGAAATTAAGATAACTAAAATATAATTAGGGTTTTTAATCATATTAAAGTTTAATAAATACATTAAGCTTACTAATTAGGATTAGGCTTTCCTAATTAGGGTTTTAGGATTCCCGAATATAAAATTAGGGTTTCCCAGCTTTCGATTAGGGTTTCTAACGGTACGTTAGGGTTTCTAATCCTGAGATTAGGGTTTTTAATCTCTTATTAGGTTTATTAATTTTAAACCTTATCCGATCAATCATCGATCAATATCTCTATACAGTACAAACACATACTCTTTAATATAATTATTTATATTATAATTTCTAGTGAATCCCTATCCGGACTTAGGGTTAGGATTTCTAAAGCTGTTAAGCACAACTCTACTCTAATTTTATTAGTTAATACATAAATTGACCTTCTCGAGACTCGTATCACAGATACTTGTCGCAAAATTGATATTCAATATTAATATTAAAAAAAAATATTATTCGTAAAATTTTAATTATTCAAAATCTCGGGTTATTACATTCACCCATCCTTAAAAGGATTCCGTCCTCGGAATCACCGCTTTCTTATTCTCTACAATCTTTTAAAGTTGTATCATCAATTCATTCTTAACAACACAATATTAATTTGTGTCTTAAATTCTAACTGTGACTTGGATCGTATAAAAGAAAACAAATCAGAACAATATCTAACTCGTATTTCTCGCGTAATTTAATTTCTAACCGAACTCGTTACCTGTCGCCTCTTCAATGACAGCTGCTGCATTTGGAACTATCATACTAAAAGTGAATGTTGTTGGTCTTCCTGGCTATGCAGGTCCTCTAATCACAAAGGTTTCGCTATAGGAACCCTTGTTGGCACTTCTCATCTCTAAATTTCTCTTCGGACAATTCCGGACCAGATGATCGGTTGACCCACACGCAAAACAACCTTGTGTTTTCTTTGGAATGGGACACTCGGGAGACATGTGTCCCTCTTGGCCACAGTTGTAACAGACTCCTTTTTTCTTCAAACAAACTCCTTGATGATGCTTCCCGTAAACTACACACGGCGTACCCTTCCTCATACGCTCTTTTAGATTATTTACTAAATTAATATCACCATCCCTCTTACGTTTATTAAGATCACTTCCTCCACTACCACCTATCATATTATTTCCTTCAGCCTCCTTTCTTTGTTCTTGACTATTCTTTAATACAAATTCCATTTCTCCCTTAGCGATAATGGCTTTTTCTAATAACGCTAAAAATGAATTAATTTATAGCACATCTAACTTCTCGAGTACCAACGATTTCAATCCGTTCCTAAAACATCGTGCTTTAAACTCCTCAGTGTCCACTCGATGTGGAGCAAATTTTACTAACTCGTTGAACTTGACAAAATATTCTGTCACCGTCATATCTTCTTGCTTCAGATTCACAAATTGTTCTTCCATATTTCTCTTTAGACGTCCCTTCCTTAGCGGCATTATCTGATAAAAATCTTACATTAATTCTCCTTCTCTATACAAATTCTTATTAATAACACAATAAAAATTAAAAAAAAATTCTCATATAATCGCATATTTATTCAAATAGCACACAGTATATTTAGCTCCTAATACATAACACTATCCCTTTTTAAATAATATTAAGATTAACAACACAACTTTAAACAAAAGTTGTAATTCTCCATTCACACATAACTATTTTCCATTTCATCAAACTTACCACACCTAGGGGTTCAGGAACTTGCCATAATTATATTAGTATATGAACTTATCCTAGTCAGACCTTTGGCGTACATTCGCTGAGGGGTTCAAAACATTTCATATAATTATGAGTCATGAACTTACCATAAGTATGAGTTTTAAGAACTCAAAAATTAATCTTAATCTTATATTCATATGGAAAATAAAGATTTCACTCATACAAACATATATATATATATACATATATGTTCACACATCGCTCTTGATATTACAACAGTTAATATCATACACTATCAAAAGATACTATCGCTTAAACATAAGCTATCTACCATCCACTCCCTTCACCAGTCTTCTTCTTACTGGGACACTTGTTGCCTTTGGCTTAGGACAATATAGGAAAATATGTCCTTCTTGCTTAAAATTGAAGCACACGTTCTTTCACATCATGCATTCTCCCACGTGAGTTTTCCCACACTTGCTGCAGACTTGCTTCTTCTTCGGGTTTGAATTTTTCAGAGTTGTCGCTGTCGTTGTCCCTCTTTCTATTTTTCTTGTCTTTCTGCTGCTTGATTGTTCCTTCGAACCATCTACCACCTTCAGTCTTCATCCTTTCCACCTGTGACTTGAGCTCGTTCTGTTCTTCAGTCATTTTGCGTAACGCTCGCTCTGTCTTCCACAATTCCTCTAAGAGAAATACTTTATTGTGGACTTTTTGGACTTCTGCAGATTCTTGATCTTTCTCTCCAACTTTTGTCTTATTCTCTTTCTCCACCTTAGCTTCTTTGGACTCTACCTCCTCATCACCACTCAGATACATCTCGAGATAATCGTTATGATCGCTCCCCAGATTGATTATACGTTCATCTTTTCCCACCTTCTCAACTGATTCGCTTTACGCTGGCACCTCAGCTACTGGCACTTGTGCAACAGCTGCTAGCATCTCCGCACTCATTTCATCTTCTCCAGACATCCTACAATCAGTCTAAATGACTTGATTAATACTTCTCCAGTACAAACTTCTCACACTTTGTGTCCACATATCTCACTTAGTACTCTAAATGAGTTTTCTCTATCTCACATATGGTTATAATCCTAATGTTTTCCCCACCCCACTTAAGGTTTATAACCTATAGTTCTACTATCAACTTGTGACGCCATGGTCACTACAGCTTTGATACCAACCTGTGACACCCCCAAATCCGGGTTACCTGACCCCCGAGTTTGGTGTTCACGATCCACAATATAATAACATCTAACTAGACATTCATATAGAATATATTATATTTTATTTAAAAGATTTTTCTTTAAATATGGACCGTCAGATTAAAGTAAATCAATCTGGACCGTTCATGGATTAGTTACTATGCATTCCATTTTCCTATAAATAGAAGCTCATTCCTTCATTATTTTCTTACTTAATTCACCGAGCGTAGAGAGAGAGAAACTATAGAGAGAGACTATAGAGATAGAAGAAAAGTTTTTCGCTACTTCACTACTCTTATATCAAGTATTATTTTACGGTAAGGGATATTATTCTTTTGTATTCAAGAAGAGAACTTCTATTATTCCATTTCTTTATTGTTCTGTTGGAATAACCTGTATACGCGGGCTACCCTATACTTGGTGACATTCTTCTATTATTACATCTTTATTATTACGTCGGAATATCCGCATCATGCTATCTGTGGGACTGGTTCCATTTTTATTATTCCGTCTTTATTATTCGCCGGAATATCATGTATACATGCTATCTGTGGGACTGGTTCCATCATTTATTATTCCGCATTTATTATTCTGTTGGAACATCCTGTCGGTGTGAATTTCACCTGACCTGGTTCCGTTATTATTATTCTGTTGGAATAACCTGTCTATGCGAAGTACCGCATGCATGGTGATTTCTTTTGTTATTCCATTCGGTATTATACTCAGTTGATTAAAATTTTGACTTCTATACTCCATGAAATTAGTGGAATATCCTTGATATTTGCGCTTCATCCAGTATCTTTTCATGGAAATATTCTTCTGAGCATTCTTGAATTTTACTCTACAAAGCAGTATCATGTTGACAATTTGGACGTTATTGGTTCCTGGACAAATTAATTCTTGAACTTGTTTAATTGAATTGTTATATCATTTTCATCATCCTCATGTTTATATTTATTGAAAGTCATCTGTGGCCTGTAGTGCATAGATGGACTTGGTATGATTATGACCAGGGATTATTCAGTATAATCATGACCGTAATGTTATAAATGATGTGAAAATTAAAAGTCCTCATTGGCCCGTAGTGCATTGATGGACAGTTTTTGGTATGATTATGGCTATGGATTCTCTTCGGCCAAGGGTGCAAAGATGAATTGTTTTATGGCATGATCAGGACCGTTGATGAAAACACGATTATCTTTGGCCCATAGTGCATGGATAATTCGTGGTCGTTATACTAAATAATATCCTTGGCCTGTAGTACAGGGATGATTTAATGATGTGGATTATTTATTGAGCCGAGTCTCAGCGATTAAAGTGATGAAAAACCTTTTTAATCATAAAAGATAGTAGATTTTATTTTCTACTTGACTCTTTTAATGGATTGCTTGTTCCGCTGCAGTTAAACTTGATGTCTATTGTATTTTATCAGTTTAACATTGTTGGAAGCTAATGATAATTTATTTTGCATTATCTTAGTCATACTATTTCTTGCTGGGCTAGTTGAGCTCACCCTTTCTTTCACTATTCTCTTCAGGAAATGAGAATATAGCTGGGACGAGTCGGGGAACGGATTGATGGTCCAGAGGATAGAATTAGTAGTCCTCACTATTCTGTGAAATAGTGTGATAATAATTGTAATGAGGACTCCTTTTGAGTTTGTATAATCTCTAGTAGACAATAATTGTATTCAAACTCACAGTTTCTGTTTTGTCGTATTGTACACGACAATTGTATTAGTAAATTATATTTGAATTCTGTACCATGTATCTGGCGACCCAAGATAGGTGATGTATACCTAATTTTGGGGGCGTCACAGGCTCCTCCTCCAGATCAGACTCCTCAGGTAGAGGCTCCATCTCTTCTTCCTCATCATCATCATCAATAGGGTCAACTATCGATATAGGCTCCGCTATCAAGGGTGCTCATAGACTATGTGGATATCACGTGGCTCCTCCTCTACTACTCGGCTAGGCCCTCCATTGTCAGTCATCCTACAATCACCAGCATAAGACAAGACAAACAACAACTCCATCAGAATGTTAAATAAACATAAGTTCATTGTATAGAATGAAGTTACATTTTATAACACACTAAGTCTCTCAGAGAAAACTCTACACGAGTTTTGTCCCCTTCCTACCGTCTAAGTTTTCTTAAGTTATATTCAAAGGACCCTTGTTCCTAAGGTTTATAACTAAAGCTTTGATACCAACCTGTGACGCACCCAAATTCTGACCGCCACTTGGTCACTCGAATTCGGTTCGTCACGTTCCTGTCGTTTGACGACAAAACAATTTGGCTTATTTAGTCTACTTTTGAAAACCACAGCAATATTAGTTTGGGTAAATCATTGCGCATACTTGAAAGATTAAAAGCATCCATCATATCGTAAGTCTGTCCAAAGGAATTAGCGTTGTCTTCATCAGATATTAACTCATGCAAAGAATACATGAATCACAAATCTTGTCCAGATCGAACTGGAACAACGGTTAGAGTACTTGCCTATAGCGTCTGCTTACCAATATAACACGTGCACTTTGAGTCCTTAAGGTCTCTACAGTAGATTATAACACCACATAGCACATTAGGTCATGAATAATCATACATGGTGCCTAAATAATCTTACCATTCTTCTCAATCTAATTACGTATTAGATTTGTTATTATTGGTTCCAACTTTCCGTTACGTCATTCTTACTTTCATATGCAATTGACTTATCTTAACCCTAAGTGCTCATAATTAAGGCTTAATTATGTCTTAACAATATTACAATAAGATTCTTAGTTAGTTGTTAATCATTTACTATTCATGCTCAACATGTAAACATTCTTTATTTGTCTAGGTTTTAAGGTTGGCGCTGCGGAGCTGACTATTACTCTTTATGCCGTGCTGCGGCGTCATATGCTAATACTAGAAACCGGACTCGGCGCTGCGGCGCGAATCCCTTCATTATAGGTTGCGCTGCGGCGTGAGTTTCCAGTGGATGATGCCCGTTTTGGCATTGCGGCGCTGGTCATTTGGCTTGGAGTCGCGCCGCGGCGTGGAATCTGTGCCACATGTAAATTTGACCGATTTTTTAAACTTGTGAGATTTTCGGACTCGTAACTTGTTCGTTATAAGTCCGAATTGGCTCGTTCAAGAGCCTACAGTTCATAAATCATGTACTATACGTGTTCATACAAGAATTTTATCTATTCGACTTCGTTTGCTAAAAATTCACCTATTAGTCCATTTTTAACGAAAACGATAAACGTTCGCGAACGTTCAACGCTTGTTTCTTCGTTCTAAGTCGGAATTCGACCATTTTTGAGTCCGCAACTCTATAATTCCAAATACAACTTGTCTCCATCGAAAATCAATGTTTACGAGTTCCAACACAAAATACAACCTCGATTCCGAGAATTTCACGAATTCGACGATTATCGTCCAATCGTGTGAATCCGGACAAAACTTTGTTACTAACGATTTGTTCATCATTCCAAATGCATTCATTTCATTAACTAGACCTCTTAACCTATATATTACAATAACTTAAATTCCAATTAGGTTATGGCTTATTTCTTATAAGTTCATAACTTAATAATTCTTCAATACATAATTTTCATTTCCTTATGACTTATTCTTGATTCAAGTCCCTTAAGCAACATTCTTGCACTTTATGAAACATACCAACTTTCTAAGGTAAACATATGACAATTCATCAATGTTCTTCATAAGTTTATAACTTGCTTAGGTTCAAGTTACTTATTCATAACTTGTTCGACTTAAGTCTATTGTTTATCCACTTCTCATACGTTCTTAGCATATAAGTTCATTAGATTACACTTCTCTTATCACCCTACTATGATAAAGATGGAAGATATATATAAGAGAAAAGCCTTACCCTTGATGAACTAGTCCTTCTTCTTCTTGGAAAAACTAATAATGGAAGTTAACTTCAAAGTGCTTATTCTCTCTAACAAATAGGTTGATTGTGTTGGATGAAAACTAACAACCAAATAATGAATTCAAGTGTTGTATTTATAGGATGGCTAATGTGAGACCCCGAATTTTATGAAATGAAAGTATTCAATTTTTATAATTATTATTCTATTTAGTACATGGTTAAATTGATAAAAGTACAGTAATACGCGTGGTTACATAGTAGCACACAGTATTGATGCTTACATGAGAAGTCACTCAGTTATACTCAATTATTACTACAGTAATTGCTGCATAATATCTCTCATATTATTGATTCAATTATTGACACAGTATCATCTGCATAATATTTTATATTATTAAATCAATAATTGAGACGACAAAGTTATTCATATTATTATTTGCATTATTGATGATGTCTAGAAAGTTCTGTTGAGGAAAGGGGTTTGGTCACCTAATTGCACACTAATAGGGAGAAATCCTTATCGGAAAGCCCCATCTTTCCTGTGAATGATCTGGTTGTTAAATATTATGAGTTATAATATTAATGATGAATAAGTTCGTGTTGATTAAAGATGAAATTGATAGTTCCATTGTGTGGGAATTATTAGTGTTAGTGGAAATCGACATTTATTTTAATAATTATTGATGTCTGAAAGTTATATTGATCAATCGGGTAATTCACCGGATAAATGAGCAATTAATTGCTATTAATTCACATGCTTATAACTATGTGTTCACATGTGTGTACTATTGATTCACATGATTTATTATTAGGGGAACTGGGGCAAGATTGATAATACTTGCATGACTAAATTAAAAATAGAGGTATAGTTGAAGGTACTATACTGTAATTAATTTTTTCACATGATTATACTATTGAGTCACATGAATGAACTATTGATTCACATTATTTACATTTAGGGGAGGTGGTGCAAGTTTGATAATACTTGTAGGACTAAATTAAAAATGAAGAAAATGATGAAGGTATTATACTATAATATTTAGAGCCCCAAAACGTGCAATTATCGAAACTATATTTTTCTATAAATAGAAGCTCATTCTTCCTTCATTTCTCACCAATTCACTAAAGCTATAAAGCAATTATTATAGAGAGAAATTATAGAGAGAAGGAAGAAGAGAAGTCTACTACCTCACTATTCCAGTATCCAGTTTCTTCTAAGGTAAGGGGTATTATTTCTTTCATATTCATGAAGAGAGTTATTTTCTTTCAATACTCGCAAGGGTTTTTATTCCATTCTTTATTATATTGTTGGAATAACCTGTCTGTACGGTCTATCGCATGCCTGGTGAATTCTTCTGTTATTTCATTCTTTATTATTCTATTGGAATAACCTGTCTGTGCGGTCTATCACATGCCTGGTGAATTCTGTTGTTATTCCATTCTTTATTATTTTGTTGGAATATCCTATCTGTGCGGATTACGCATGACCTGGTTCCATTCTTTATTATTCTGTTGGAATATCTTGTCTATACGGGTTACGCATGACTTGATTCCATTCTTTATTATTCTGCTGGAATAACATGTCTATGTCGATTACGTATGCCTGGTGAATTCTTCTGTTATTCTATTCTTTATTATTCTGTTGGAATAACCTGTGTGTGTGGATTACCACATGCATGGTGAATGACCCTTCGTATTCATTCTTTATTAAATTGTGGAAATGATCTGTCTACGTGGATTACCGCATGGCGGGTGAAAATCCATTTACAGTATCGTATATTCTATTATACTCGTATGAGATATCATTTCTTTTGTACTCGTCATGGAATATCATTTTCTTTGGTATTTTTCTTTTACGAGTTACTATTCACAGGTTACTATTTGCCTGGTTACTATTCACTCTAGTATTATTCCCTCGGGTATTCGGGGTACTTTTCGTGACGGAGTACTATTCAAGAGTTACTATTCACTCAATTACTATTCACTCTAGTATCATTCACTCGGGTATTCGGGACACTTTTCGTGTCAGGGTACTATTCACGGGGTACTATTACTGAAGTACTATTCACGGGGTACTATTCACCCGAAAAATATATTTCTTTTATGCCCAAATTATTTTTGCTACATGAATATTATTCTTGAATTTTACTCTACAAAGTAGTATCATGTTGAAAATTTGGACGTTATTGATTTCTGGATAAATTAAATTATAAATCTTTAAAAATTTTCCTTGAACTTGTTTTATTGAATTATTATGTCATTGTCATCATCCTCATGCTTATATTGTGATGAAAGTCATCTTTGGCTTACGTGCATAGATGGACTTGGTATGATTATAACCATGTATTATTCGGTATAATCATGACCGTAATGTGACGAATGATGTGGTAAAAGTTCTCATTGGCCTGTAGTTCATTGATGGACAGTTGTTGGTATGATTATGACCAGGGATTCTTTGGTATAATCATGACAATTGATGATTACATGAATATCCTTGGCCGTGGTGCATGGATGATTCGATTTTATTTATTAAGCTGAGTCTCAGTGATAAAGTTGATGAAAAACTTTTTAAATCATAGAAGATAGTAGATTTTATGCTCTACTTGACTCTTCTAATGGATTGTTTATTCTGATGCAGTTGTTGATCTAAAACTTGTTGTCTATCGTATTCTATCAGTTGTTATACTGTTGAAGGCTAAGGATAATTTATTTTGCATTATCTTAGACATAATATTTCTTACTGGGCTAGTTGTGCTCACCCTTTCTTTCATTGTTCTCTTCAGGAAATAAGAATATAGCTGGGACTGATCGGGGAACGGATTGACGGTCCAGATGGTTGTTTTAGTAGTCCTCACTATTCTATAAAATAGTGTGACAATAATTGTAATGAGGACTCCATTGAGTGTGGATATTGTCTAGATGATAATATTCTTATTTAAACTCTCAGCTATGTTTTGTCATGTTTTGCACGACAATTGTATAATTAAGTTTTATTTGAATTTTGTACCATGTATTTGGCGACTCAAGATGGGTGATGTATACCTGTTTTGGGGGCATCACAGCTAAGCTTAGGGCATTATGGTCATTAGAACATCCCACCTCCTTAGTTAACCTCTTTACTTTTCATAACTTAAAGCCTAAGTAAACTTGGCCATCACCCTTAATTCTTGCCCACCACACAAGGGTCTTGGTCACCACTTCACCCATGGGTTGCCCCATGGATCTTATTTAGCTAATGGATCATAACTTGGGCTTTTTTGTAATTTGTTTAGCTTAGTCTTTGGTCTTGTATTAATTTAGCTTGAGCTTCATATTATTAATCACTTGGGCTTAATATTATTAATGCAACATAGGTTTACACCTTTATTCATTTTGGACTTGCTCTTCATACAAGATTCAACATTCCATTTCATTAGAAAGTAATACCTAACATTCTTGAATTAAGTCCGCATGCGAAATATTACGTTTTCCATACTTAGATTATTATTACATAATCCTTCTCGCCTCGATATTATAACGTTACGTATTTCTCGGAAGTTCAAAAATAATTCCTGAGCGGTTTACGATGAATAGTGTTTTTTTGTAAAATTTCTCAGAACGCTTTTATTTTCGTCTTAGAAATTCAAACACTTTAATTCCCTCGTGTAGTTCAAATACTACGATGTTCCGACGTCTCTAGGTTATGGAACGACATACATCTTATTATCACATAATAATAATAAATAATATTATTTTATTCATTATAAACATATTTACAAATGATTTGATTTTCCTGGGCATTACATCAATAATTGAGATGACATGTTATTCATATTATTATTTACATAATTAACAAATGTCTAGAAGTTCTGTCGAGAAGAGGTTTGGTCACCTAATTGCACGCCAATAGGGAAAAATCCTTATTGGAAAGCCCCCTCTTTCTTGAGAACGATCTGGTTGTTAATATTGTGAGTTATAATAATATGAATAAACGTTGTTAAAAATATTGAGGGAATTTTTATGAAGTATTTGATGTAAATTTTGCTTATTTTATGGACCCCCATTTACCCTTTTTTAAAAATAATCGACAAAAAATTATTTAATATTATAAAGGTGGGGCCACGTGTGGGCCCACATGTGAAGAAAAATGGAAATAGGGGGGAAGGTTTACGTATCAGGGAGGTAATTATATATATATATATATATATATATATGTTTGAAGAAAAAAAGTTTCATTTGTCGTAAGGCAAAGGTTAGTATTATTATTATATATATATATATATATATATATATATATTATAAGTTTTGTTTTATTTGATTATAAGTATAATATATTATATTTTATTTAAAGTTTTGTTTTATTAGAATATTTTATTGCACAGTAATGAATAGTAAAATCAAAATTTTAAAAGTATCGAGACAAATTGTTACTTGTAGTGAATTCGTCGAATATTTCTTATCTTGATCTGTGATTTTCTAAATTCAAATATTGTCATTTCCATTCTCCTATAAATAGGATGCTTAGTTAGAATTGAAAATCACACCAGAATCAGAGAATTCTTCTTCTATAATATTGAGCGTATTTCTTTAGAGTTTTAGAAAGCTTTGAGAGTAGAAAACAGTGAAAGTTTTCTTCAAGAATATACCCGCTATACCAGTTGGAATACTCTTCTTTTTAAGGTAAGGGGTATTATTTCTTTCGTATTCATGAAGAGAATTATTTTCTTTCAATACTTGTAAGGTGTATTATTTATTTCATATTCTGAAGAGATATTATTTTTCGTATTCGTATGAATATTATTTCGTTAAATATTCGCAAGAAATATTATTTTCATTTAATATTCGTAAAGAATATTATATTCGTTCAATATTCGAAAGGAATATTATTTTCGTTTAATATTCGTAAGGGGTATTATTTTTGTTCAGTATTCGTATAAAATAAGTAATATTATTTCGTTTCAGATTTTGAAATCTATACTCATTTTGTTAAAGTTTTGGCTTATATACTCCATGAAATTAGTAGAATATCCTTGATATTTGCGCTTCACCCAGTATCTTTTCATGAAAATATTATTCTAAGCATTCTTGATAAGTTTTAACTTTTTCATGTCGGGGTATTATTCACGGGGTTATTATTCCCAAAGTTACTATTCACGGATACTATTCACTCAGTTACTATTCACCTGGAGCACTATTCATGATCAAAATTGATTCGTTTTCGGTCCAAAACATTTTTGGTACAATATTATTCTTGAATTTTACTCCACAAAGCAGTATCATGTTGACAATTTGAACGTTATTGAATTCTGGATAAATTAAATTATAAATCTTTAAAATTTACCTTGAACTTGTTTTATTGAATTATTATGTCATTGTCATCACCCTCATGCTTATATTGTTATGAAATTTATCTTTGTATGTAGTGCATTGATGGACTTGGTATGGTTATGACCAGGGATTATTCGGTATAATCATGATTGTAATGTTACAAATGATGTTGTAAAAGTCCTCATTGGCCCGTAGTGCATTGATGGACAGTTTTATGATCATGGCCATGGGTTCTCTTCGGCCAAGGGTGCGAGATGAATTGTTTTATGACATGATCATGACCGTTGATGAAAACACAATTATCCTTGGCTCGTAGTGCATGGATAATTCGTGGTCGTGATACTAAAGAATATCTTTGGCCCATAGTGTAGGGATAATTCGATGTTGTAGATTATTTATTAAGCTGAGTCTCAGCGATAAAATTGATGATAAATCTTTTAAATCATAGAAGATAGTAGATTTTATGCTCTACTTGACTCTTCTAAAAGATTGCTTATTTCGCTGCAGTTGTTGATCTAAAACTTATTGTCAATTATATTCTATCAGTTCTTATACTGTTGAAGGCTTAGGATAATTTATTCTGCATTATCTTAGTCATAATATTTTTTACTAGGCTAGTTGAGCTCACCCTTTACTTTCATTGTTCTCTTCAGGAAATGAGAATATAGCCTGGACTAGTCGGGGAATAGAGTGACGGTCTAGATGTTTGCATTAGTAGTCCTCACTATTTTGTGAAGTAGTGTGAAAATAAATGTAATAATATTGAATTTTAGTTTGGATATTGTCTAGAAGATAATATTCGTGTTAAAACTCCCAGCTTATATTTTGTCGTACTTTACACGACAGTTGTATAATTAAGTTTTATTTGAATTTTGTACCATGTATTTGGCGACTCAGAATGGGTGATGTATACCTATTTTGAAGGCGTCACACTATCTATTAAAAATCCTCAATTCTTAATCGATAACTTTCTATACCCCAGTATAGTTCATCAAACTTACCACACGTTAGGAGTTCAGGAACTTACCACCATCATATGGGTTTAGGAACTTATCCTAGTCAGACCATAGTCATCCATTCACTGAGGGGTTCCACCATATGATTATGAGTCACGAACTTACTATACGTATAAGTTTAAAGAACTCGTACCTAATCTTATATTCTCTACCTATTCGTTATACACGTGAGAAAAGAATCACCTTCTTAACATGTTATATAGCAAACAACGCGACATAAACATTTCAATGATTGTCAGTACCAGAAGCTAAGTGGACGTCGAACCAAACTCGGCCACTAATCAATATAGGAAACTAAGCGGTTGTTATACCAAGGACAATTCCCTGCCCATACAAAGAATTGTTCAACTTAACCACTATATTGAGTAGGAAGCTTAGTGGTTCTAAAACCAAGTACAAATTCCCCACCCATACAAGGAATCATACAACTCAGCTGCTGATATGACTCCTCAGTTGAAATCCCACATAATCCTAGTTCCATACTTTCTCCATACGAATTTCATTTAATCCATATTTACAATTCATAACTCTCTAATGAGTTTTCATAGTACAATTTAAAAGTACAACTATCGTACAACAATCCTGTTATAAAGTTTTCAATCATTTGATTGATCCTTCTCCTTTTATGACCTTATCAGATCACGTTGTGATCTCATATTATAACCGTATTATGATAGTTTTATTTTACGATCTTCTTTTCTTTTAATCATATAATATTATGATTTTACACTTTTCATCTTATAGACATAGTATGTTTATTTTCACTTTTCATCTTTATTACTGGAGTCAGGTAACTCCAAATTCTTATCCTTATAACCCTTCAAGATTCTTCTTTAAATCTTCTTTATCTTCTTCTTTACTTAATAATGAATTTCCTAAATTCATTTCTTATCACTTAAACTCGATCTGAGTTTATTCCTTATCATCCATACTTAAGGTTTATAACCTACGGCTTTGATACCAACCTGTGACGCCCCTAAATCCGGGTCCCAATAACCTCAAACTTGCTACGTTACGATACATCATCATCATACATATTCTATCATCTAATGCGGAACAAATAAACATATATTGTTTATTTTCAATAATTCTATAACATTTTCCCAAGTTTATTAACCTTAACTGAATACATACCTTCAAAATTACAAAGGTTTACAATAAGATAACTAAATAGTTATTCTTATAACAATCTATTATTGTATTTTGCTTTTGTCTCTGTCCTTCTTCAAGCCTTCGCCTTTATCTGAAATTTATTATCATGATATAGAAAAGGTGAGCAACTACTTTGCCCAACAAGTTCAAATTCAATAATGATATATCATGATTGAAAGAATAATAAGCTTTCAAGTTTTCAACAATTTAATAATTGTGAAGGAACATGAATCAAGATGTCAATAATTGAATGACTGAATCAATAATGTTTGAAGGTCAACAATGACCATGAACAATTTAACTGAACCTTATGGTAATGAAGGTGATCAGCTTTTCATACCTAATGAACATATGCAACATGCACTAAGTGTGAATCAATAATCAGTTTAGACATGAATAGTCATCAATAATCATTCACTAACATACTTTGAAATATAACCCGAGTTTGATTCAAGGAAACTTGCCTGCATAGTCGATTACCGCTACACAATTTAATTTATTCTCTTTATTGAAAAGACCTATCAGGTATAAGATTGATCTTTCAATTAACATATCATACCTTATTTCATAATACTATCTAACACTTAATCACATAGTCACATATTAGATAATCTTACCACCATATTCATTTACTTACTTATAATCTCATTATCTTATATTAACTTGACTAACCTTCACTCACAAAGTTAAGTATTAGACATTACACCTTAGTCTTAGTATTATCATTATACTTTGATAATCTTTTCATCACTTATAACTTATACTTATAAGTTTTCCCTTTATATGTTATCTTAGTACGCTAGATAACCTTTCAGTAAACTGAAATATCATTTCAGTAAATCGGATTACATTTCAGCATCCTAAAAGTACTTTTTCAGCTGACCACAAAATATTTCAGTAGACTGAAACCATTTCAGCAATCCAAAATCCAATTCAGCACCCTGAATTCTCATTTTAGTCTATTACAATCATAACATAGTTCATTGAATACCAAATTCAACAATTATATTGAAAAATAACATAAATCTCTTATTTTAATCTCCCGTCGAATATTATTAATTATGTAATAATATTTTACGCTAAGGTTATTAACCCTTTAATAATATTCTAGTCAAATACTACTAATAATATCTTAATCCCATATTATTAGTCATATAAAAATAATTTAAGTTATTAATCACATTACTAAACAATTTATTTCAATTGTTTTCCTTTTTATTAATTAACTTGTTTAAGCATTCTAATATGCCATAAACTTCACAACACTTCACACCTGACCCAAAACTTCATCAAAAATCAGCATAAGCCATGCTCAAGGGTCTCAAGTCATAAATCATATTTTTCATATTTTTGGACATCATATATTTAATTAAATTCATTTATCATCATTTAGATGAAAAATACCAAATCAGTCCCAAAATTTTTTTTTCCTGAGATTTAACAGAATATAGTTCCATATTGAACATATATTTTTCCCGAAACTTTTAAAATCTATCTACTATATTTAAATAGTCCATAATAGCCAAATATTCTCAGATTTTTCATAAATCGAGTTTAACTCCTAAATTTTTGAAATTTTTATAGAATGTTCTGTTATACACATGTACTTCAAATAAATATTTTGTAATTTTTGGACTTATACACACAGAGTTATTTGGGTGGCTTCATAAAAATAGCACTTCACCGTAAACTCCATAACTCTCAAACCGTATGGCCAAATATTCTCATATTTTTACACAACCTTCATATCTTCTGATATTAACAGTCCAAATTTTTCCAGAATTTTTAAAGCACAAAAAGTGGACGAAAATGCCCCCCGCTGCTGACTGGTCCAAAACATTACCAAGAAAACGGGACTGTTTTCACCAAAATCTACACCACGACTTTTAGAAATATGATTTTTGAGTTCTACCACTTGGGTTTACTAGTCAACACATATATCTAGCACATCTCTTCGAGGGATCGAGAAAAGAATGTATAGATCAAAAACGGTAGATTTTCAAAGCACTCAAAAGTTTGGTTTCATAAAATAGAAAAATTAAATTTTCTTTTCTTTTTGATTCAAACCAAATCAACACCCATCATGGGTAGATCCATACTTGAATCCATGAAAAATACATAGATTATAGGGGTTTGAACTTCCAAATCAAAAACACCCTTTCATCAAATTAAAAAAATAAATTAGAGGAAAGTTTAGGAAAAACAATTTTATACCTCTTCTTCTTCTTCATGGAGAATTCTTCTCTCTCCTCTTTCTTCCATGGCTTTGGCCTCTTCTTCCTTTTATCTCTCCCTCTCGATTTCCCATTCTCTTCTTTCTCTTTCTTTTTACTTTTTCTCTTTCTCTCTCTTTTTACTTTTTCTCTTTCTCTCTCTTTCTTATCTCTTACTTCTTATTCCTATCTCTTTCTCTTTCCTCTTCCTTATCTTTTTATCTTCCAAGTCCTTATCTCTCTCTCTCATTATTACAAAGATAACTTGCAAGAAACACTTAGTGTGTTGGCCAAATAAAAAGTTGACAACTAAAGAAGTTGTTTACCTACTAAAGTTACCTTATCATTACATTCCACTCCCTTTCCCACTCCTCTCATTCGGCCACATGCTCTCTTTATTAATCAATTTTGTTTTTATTAGCTAGCTTAATTAATGACCATAATAACCTCTCTAAGTGGGTGTAACGGCCCGAAATCCGGTCTATCTTCACACCCGAATTCTGTACATCACGAGTACATCCTTCATTCAACATACATCATTATATACTAAAATATAATGACATACACTCTCAAAACCCAGGTTCTGGAAACCTTATAACCTTTTTTCATTACAAATAGTAATAAATACATTATTCATTTCATCTTACAAGAGTGACTTTTATCTGCCACCAAGGATACATAACAGTTCATTAAACTAGTCTATAATTAAATTTCAACTTTTTACATTACAAGTCTTCACTTGATCTTCTTGCTCATTCACCTTCTGAATGTTACTTCATCTGGATACCGTCAGCTTGATCTTTACGGGATCCTTAAGTTCTTCTAACCTTGTTCGCTGAAAATTATTTTTCATTTAAGCAATTGTGAGCATTCAATTGCCCAACAAGTCATAACAGTTGAACAAACAACTTCAAAATTAAAACATTTCATTAAGACTTCTATAACCGAACAAAGGTTATCAAGCAGCTTGAATAATAGGAATAGTCTCAATTCCTATCATCTTAAAACATCAATCGTTTTCTCTTTGAAATACTTTCATCCCTCTACCTTTTTTATACACATCCTGTCTGGCTAGAATCATTAGCACAGACTTAATAATAACGGTTCATGTATAAATAGAACATACTTGTATTGAACAACTCAATCACAGAACAATGCATATCATAGACACACCGAAGTGTTCAAATTGTTGCTCAAGGCCTCATACGTTCTACCACATTGTACAAATATCACACATTCGCACATAGACAGATCTTCTCAAGTACAACATCTGAGAAGTTTAAGAAACTAGCATTCATGTAATATGAATGAAGTTAGGAAACTTGCCTTACGCCCAGCTACAGCTTATGCTGATCTTCTCATTTCAATTCCTATTTCACACATATAAAACATAAACACCAATTAGTCATATATTGAACTTACGCATTGGTTTACTTAACTTTACTTCTTAGAGTTCGCGTTCTTGCAATATAAGTTTACGCGACTAACTTCTTTTACCAATTTACGGCTTTATGACATACAGAGATGTCTTACTCAAACGTTCATCATCTTGGATGATTTATATTATTATCTTATTCTTATAACTTCTCTAGGACTCAGCACACATCGCGTCTCTGCTAGTAGTCCATATGGTACTCTGAGTGGTTTCCCACAAACAACCAACAAACAAGTTCCTGTCTCATCTACATTGCCATCACAGTGAGTTAGATCGGTTGCCAGTTTTGTATATACCTTAGCTCTCTAAAGGAATTGTTTAGCCCAGCTCCCATATGTCAACCATCAAAGGTTACGATTGTACCACAACCTAACTTCTCTTAACTTATACGAACTATTAAACTATAATGTTCGATTAAGTCAATTTCTTACTCCTTACGGCTTTCTGACAACTAAATGTCATCCCTCCGGATTCATTCCTTATTGAATCACATTCGGCTTTCATTAATCTTATTACCGTTTGTTACGGCTTTCTTGATAATTCATATACTATTTAATACTTTCATTATCCATTATATGAACCCCATGTTCATTACTCGTTCTTAGTGTCAAAGCCATACCGATCATTGTATGCTAAGACCAAGCGTCCATCGCAACGACGTTGCGTTCACAACGTCTATACGCTTCACACTTATCTCTCATTATCATGATATAACAACAAAATGTTATTCATTACCCTCGTCACTCAACGTCTAAGGAATCACAACCATAACAATTCCTCACGTTCGTTCATCCCGACTACGATCTCCGGATATCGGTTACGTAACCCGGGAGTATATTCTTTGTCATTTAATCTTGTTTAATCTATACGTTCAACCTTTAATAAAGGTTTACATAACATGATTAAGTGTTACATTAGTTGAATATTATATTCTTTATCGTCCCTTACATTTTCCCTAAGAGTTGAGCAGTTAAAAGATCATCTCTGGCTTTTTCCCAACACTGGCGCCGTGGCGCCACTCCCTTTGTTATCTCTCACGCCGCGGCGCGAGTTTGCAGTACCCGGCCCCCCGGTCTGGCGATGCCGCGCCACTCTACAAGGCATGACTAGCGCCGCGCAGCCAAGCCCTAACCCTAGAAAATTTCTCTAAGTGTTAAATAAATTTTGAGATGCTCACTTCCCGATCTCATAACTCCTTCGTTATAACTCAGAACGAGGTTGTTCCAAAGCCATTCTCTTCCTTATCTTACGTACTTTAATACCCCTTGGACAAAACTTCGTTCTGAATCTGTTAACATGCCATTCGACTGGCTTGATCTTCACCCTTTGTTCATTTTTATGTTTTTAGCGTTCTTCGTTTGTTCGTCCGTAATTCGATCAGTCGAACTCATAACTTGTTCATTCTTGAGTCTATGACTCACGTTTTCTACATTCTATTACTTTCTTATGAAACCCTACACGTTCGGGTTCATTTACTAACTTTCTAATTCTCGTTCGTCTTTTACGAAATTTCGCCATAACTTCGTTATAGCTAAGTTTTAATCCGTTCTTCATGAACGTTTCTACCGTTCCTAACCAAACAATACACATCTATCTTATACGCGATGGTTTTAAACTTGTCCATCAACAACAATTACACTACGATGGTTTTAAATTTGTCCATCAACAACGTTCTTCGTGTTTTTCGCGTGTTCTTCGTTCGTTCTTCATTTTAATCGATATTTTGGATTACGATTCCACTTTTTATTGGAATTTGATGTTATAGAACATTATTCCTTACTTATTTCACCTACTTATTCATACAATCCATTCGGATCGCTCTAATTTATTACGAATCTTATACTTCCTTAAAAAATTTATAAACTAAATTTCTAATTCTTATTTCTTCATTTTCTTATGATTTCAACCATATGAAATCATCTCTAACCTTATCTACCTCTTATCTTCATTAAGTTATGTTTTTAAACATAAAAACTTAAAGAAAATTTAAAAGAGATTAGGTTCCGAATTACCGTTCTTCTTTAATCCTCTTCCGTTATACAAAGTCGACGATTTGCAAGCTTTGCTATTACACGATCACTTTCTATCCGATCATTCATGGTCATGCTCTTCCTTCTCCCTCCCATCCAACTTCTCTCTCTCTCTCTCTCAAGTGTGGGATTTTCAAAATCCACAAATAATGAAATAAGCTTACTATTTATAGATTTTCAAAGCTAAGGGCATTTTAGTCATTTCGCCCCCACCTCCTTACTATTCCCACCTCCTCCCACAATTTAGCCACCAAGTTTACTTGGCCACCACCTACTTGGTGGCCAAGTAGCCACTTACATGCCCATGGGTCAACCCATGGGTTGCCGATGGTTATTACCCATCCGTTTACCAATCTGGTTCGATCCATGGTTTCTTTCTCTGTTTTACCTTAACCCTAATTCTTATTGGGCCTATCTTGGGCTTGATTTCACAAAGCGTTGGGCTTGACATAATCCAAGTCCAATTAGATTCTAGAAAGTCCATGAACTCAAAGTCCATTAAAACTAATCGTATTCTACGCATTCTATTCTCGTATTCTCGGATTCTCGTAATCTATTCGTATATTGTTCGTACGATATTCGTATTATATGTCGTAATAATCTTCGTACTATACTCGTACAATAATTCATATCATACTCATTTCTCTCACGCATAATAACCCTAATTATTATGCGTGATCATAAAATTCTCGGAACTTACTTTTCCTAACCCTTAGGTTTTGTGTCCGTAAGCGAAAACTTCATTTTTGCCATAACTAAATATTATTGAATATTCCATCACGTCTCAAAATTAAACGTAATCTATAGCTTCTCGGAATTTCAAAATAAATCTCCGAGTAGAAATGGATGAATAGTGCCTATTTCGTCTTTTTCCCCAAAAATATTTTGTTCCCGGAAAACTTCTATTTTCGTCTTGAAAATTCTTATTCGCTCAATCTAGCTCGTAGCCAGAATACTCCCGATTTATAATCATCCTAGGTTATAGAACGATTAATAAACACATAGCATATAATAATATAATAATAAAATTCCTTTTATTAATAACTAATTCTTTAAACTTAAATTCGGACAACCCAAATTTTGGGTCGTCACACTCTTCCCCACTTACAAAAAATTCCGTCCTCGAATTTCTTAAAACCACACCCTTACCGGGTCATCACATTCACCCTTCTTCACATGAAATTTCGTCCTCGAAATTTTAGCCTACCTTTCTTCTCAACTTCTCTTCAACGGAGTTCTTATCTTTCCCTCATTCCTAACCCCCATAACATATCAAGAATCATGAAGTAGAAGGAATAACGAGGAATATAAAATTTCCTCTTAAAACTTTTCATACTTTTACTGAGGGGTCAAATCGACCATGAACTCTTACTAGGTTAAACATCATTTCGCCGTAAGCCCTTCTTTAACGGTCAGTTTACAATCACAAAGAAAGTAACTACCTCTTCCATGTTCTCCTCGGACTAAATCATTAGATTCCGCACCAAAATAATTTGGTTTGGCACAAGTTATCAAGAAAGCTCGATGACATACCATTTGTCTAGCCGAATCAAGTAGCTTAGACCATACCAATAAATTGGATTTCAACATGAAACATTCGTCTATTCAACTCAATTGACATCGATTACTTCTTTAAATTCTTTTCGCAATACATCAAAACGGTTTATGACGTCATGATACCGTACTTTTTACAGTACGTTGAGGACTTCGTCAGTTTGCGACTTCGTCATTATACATCATACCATAGCGGGTTGTTGATCCTAAGATCACATCCAACACCAGGTTCAATGGTATTAATAACTCCATCATTTTACCACCCTTGCATCGAATGCAAATATGATATAAAATTCATTTGAATATTTTAAATCAATTTTTGTCTAGCCGAAGCAATTAGCATGGACATACCAAGAATACCTTTTTTTAAAAAAAAAATTCTATTGATTCCAAAAGTTGAACCAATTCTTTCCTTTTCAAAGTACATATCAGCACGAGTTCAATAAAGTTCAAAATCTAGCATATCTAGATGACTTGGAATATTCTATTCTCCACCTTCCTTCATTGTCTTACTGCGATAATACTTAATCTTCTCTAGTACCTTCACTGCTAAGCCTACTGAAAACAACGTGTTTTCAGTCTAAACAATCCTATACCTTAGTACAGTCCATCAACTTACCACACATTATGAGTTCAGGAACTTTCCAAAATAATATGAGTTTAAGAACATCCAGACAGACCATAGGCGTCCATTCGCTGAGACGTTCGAAAACATACCATATTATTATGAGTCAAGAACTTACCATAAGTATGAGTTTCAAGAACTCGCACCTACCTTATCGTTCTCTACCTATCAAGTATATACATGAGAAAAGATTCACCTTCTCATCATATACATCTTGATAGCGCGACCAATCCCAATGATTATCACTACCTGAAGCTAAGTGATTGTAGAACCAAACACAATTCCCTGCCTATATAGAAAATTGGTCAACTCAGCTTCTGACCGATATAAGGAGCTAAGCGGTTGTTACACCAAGAAAAATTCTCCGCCCATACAAAGAATTGTTCAACTTAACCACTATATCACATAAGAAGCAAAGTGGTTCTAAAACCACGTACAAATTCCCCGCCCATACAAGGAATCATACAACTCAGCTGCTGATTTGAGTCCTCAATTGAAAATTTTCAACTTCTAAATCTCTCTCTACTTAATACGAATTTTCTTTAATTCATATAATATCCTTCATAACTTAATCTAAGTTCTTCTTCCCGTACTACTTCATAGTACCTTTCAATCATAGCACTAGCTATAAATCATTCATCGTTTAACACCCCATCTGTTAGTACGAGTCACTATGATCACGTGGTGATCTTCTTATCCTTCTGTCTACGATTATAGTCTTAGGTACTCCTACCCAAGGTTTATAACTTATCAGCTCTGATACCAACTTGTAACGCCCCGAAATCCGGTCTATCTTCACACCCGGATTCCGTACGTCACGAGTATATCCTTCATTCAACATACATCATTATATACTAAAATATAACGACATACACTCTCAAAACCTAGGTTCTGGAAACCTTATAACCTTTTTCATTACAAAAAATAATAAATACATTATTCATTTCATCTTACAAGAGTGACTTTTATCCGCCACCAAGGATACATAACAGTTCATTAAACTAGTCTATAATTAAATTTCAACTTTTTACATTACAAGTCTTCACTTGATCTTCTCGCTCATTCACCTTCTGAATGTTACTTCATCTGGATACCGTCAGCTTGATCTTTACGGGATCCTTAAGTTCTTCTAACCTTGTTCGCTGAAAATTGTTTTTCATTTAAGCAAATATGAGCATTCAATTGCCCAGCAAGTCATAACAGTTGAACAAACAACTTCAAATTAAAACATTTCATTAGGACTTCTATAACCGAACAAAGGTTATCAAGCATCTTGAATAATAGGAATAGTCTCGATTCCTATCATCTTAAAACATCAATCGTTTTCTCTTTGAAATACTTTCATCCCTCTACCTTTTTCATACACATCCTATCTGGCTAGAATCATTAGCACAGACTTAACAATAATGGTTCATGTATAAATAGAACATACTTGTATTGAACAGCTCAATCACAGAACAATGCATATCATAGAAACACCGAAGTGTTCAAATTGTTGCTCAAGGCCTCATACGTTTTACCACATTGTACAAATATCACACATTCGCACATAGACAGAGCTTCTCAAGTACAACATCTGAGAAGTTTAAGAAACTAGCATTCATGTAATATGAATGAAGTTAGGAAACTTGCCTTACGCCCAGCTACATCTTACACTGATCTTCTTATTTCAATTCCTATATCACATATATGGAGAAAACATAAACACCAATTAGTCATATATTGAACTTACGCATTGGTTTACTTAACTTTACTTCTTAGAGTTCGCGTTCTTGCAATATAAGTTTACGCGACTAACTTCTTTTACCAATTTACGGCTTTATGACATACAGAGATGTCTTACTCAAAACGTTCATCATCTTGGATGATTTATATTATTATCTTATTCTTATAACTTCTCTAGGACTCAAAGACACATCGCGTCTCTCGCTAGTAGTCCATATGGTACTCGAGTGGTTTCCATAAACAACCAACAAACAAGTTCTGTCTCATCTACATTGCCATCACGATGAGTTAGATCGGTTTGCCGGTTTTTGTATATACCTTAGCTCTCTAAAGGAATTGTTTAGCCCAGCTCCTATATGTTAACCATCAAAGGTTACGATTGTACCACAACCTAACTTCTCTTAACTTATACGAACTATTAAACTATAATGTTCGATTAAGTCAATTTTTCTTACTCCTTACGGCTTTTCGACAACTAAATGTCATCCTCCTGATTCATTCTTTATTAAATCACATTCGGCTTTCATTAATCTTATTCTTCGCTTTTTATTACGGCTTTCTTGATAATTCATATACTATTTAATACTTTCATTATCCATTATATGAACCCCATGTTCATTACTCGTTCTTAGTGTCAAAGCCATACCGATCATTGTATGCTAAGACCAAGCGTCCATCGCAATGACGTTGCGTTCAAAACGTCTATACGCTTCACACTTATCTCTCATTATCATGATATAACATCAAAATGTTATTCATTACTCTCGTCACTCAACGTCTAAGGAATCACAACCATAACAATTCCTCACGTTCGTTCATCCCGACTACGATCTCCGGATATCGGTTATGTAACCCGGGAGTATATTCTTTGTCATTTAATCTTGTTTAATCTATACGTTCAACCTTTAATAAAGGTTTACATAACTTGATTAAGTGTTACATTAGTTGAATATTATATTCTTTATCGTCCCTTACATTTTCCCCAAGAGTTGAGCAGTTAAAAGATCATCTCTGGCTTTTTCCCAACATCAAGCGCGTGGCGCCACTCCTTTATTATCTCTCTCATGGCATGCGAGTTTTGCGATACCCGGCCCCGATGCAGGCGCCATGCAGCGCCACTCTACAAGGCATGACTAGCGCCGCGGAGCCAAGCCCTAACCCTAAAAAATTTCTCTAAGTGTTAAATAAATTTTGAGATGCTCACATCCCGATCTCATAACTCCTTCGTTATAACTCAGAACGAGGTTGTTCCAAAGCCATTCTCTTTCTTATTTTACGTACTTTAATACCCCTTGGACAAAACTTCGTTCTGAATCTGTTAACATGCCATTCGATTGGCTTTATCTTCACCCTTTGTTCATTTTTATGTTTTTAGCGTTCTTCGTTTGTTCGTCCGTAATTCGATCAGTCAAACTCATAACTTGTTCATTCTTGAGTCTATGACTCATGTTTTCTACATTCTATTACTTTCTTATGAAACCCTACACGTTCAGGTTCATTTACTAACTTTCTAATTCTCGTTCGTCTTTTACGAAATTTCGCCATAACTTCGTTATAGCTAAGTTTTAATCCGTTCTTCATGAACGTTTCTACCGTTCCTAACCAAACAATACACATCTATCTTATACGCGATGGTTTTAAACTTGTCCATCAACAAGAATTACACTACGATTGTTTTAAATTTGTCCATCAACAACGTTCTTCGTGTTTTTCGCGTGTTCTTCGTTCGTTCTTCATTTTAATCGATATTTTGGATTACGATTCCACTTTTTATTGGAATTTAATGTTATAGAACATTATTCCTTACTTATTTCACCTACTTATTCATACAATCCAGTCGGATCGCTCTAATTCATTACGAATCTTAAACTTAAATTCTGGACAACCCGAATTTCCGGGTCGTCACAGTGGGCTTGACAATTGGGCTTGCAATTAAATATTTAATGGGCTTGCACTTTTATTATCATGCTTACTTACAAAATTGAACATGGGCTTCCCCATTAATTCAATTGGGCCATTATTATATATATCTTATACATGACCTCTTGGGCTAATTTAATAAACTAATTGCCCTAGAATTAATTTTATCTACAAGTCCCACACTAAAAATATAATTGGGCTTGTTTAAATAATATAACTTTCTTAGTCCATTAAATTTTAATTCTCTTGGACTCTATTTAAATTATTGGGCTATGATATCATTATAGTCCAATAATTTTAATTCTATTCCATTCTACCATTATCATTTAATTAGGGTTCCACTACACCTTTGTAAATAAATTCCTTACTTATGCCTTTTTAATTTCTTAACCCAATTAGACTTTGTTATAAAATTAATTATTTGAGGTATATAAATAAAATCTCTTAATGTTAGTATATATATTTACATACTAATATTCTCCAATATCATAACCTCTTAGGTTATTTAATTATCACACCTAATATATATATTAGGTTATATAACTTAATTCTTAATTCACTTTTATATACAAAATAAATGTATTCACATTATATAATGTATATTTATTTAATCATACACATAATTCATATAATCATAACATATTTCACTTCTCACACTAATTTTGACTTTTCTCCATAAAAAGTCAACTGTTAACTTTGACCAAAAGTCAACCTTTACACATTTTGTGTTTACTCTCCATTCTGACTAAACTTGACGTTCCGGTCGCAATCGAGCAGTCCATGCTTCAAAATTCTATCTCTAACTCAAATTTTGAGTTTTAATTTACTCCCTTCTTATTGTTAATCGTATTAACTAACGACTTTATACTTATTCAAATTCGTATTTGCTAGTCAAGGGCAACGTTAAAGCTATGTTAATTACTAAAATAGTTTTATCTTGATCATTATATCATTAACTTAATTCATTATTCCTCTTGCTAAAATATATATAGCACCTTACTAAGTATATATATATATATATATATATATATATATATATATATATATATATATATATATATATATATATATATATATATATATATTTCAATACATATACTCATCTTCGTTTAACCTCATAGCTTTTCTTCATGTGAAATCTTATTTCGTTAATAAAAATTCCACCTATATTAATATAACATTTCTTACATTATTCAATTCACATCAAATTTTACAGGTATCATAATACCTTATTCTTGATATTCATTCAAATACATATCAATTAATTTATAGGGTTTTGAAATTTTGTAACCCATATTTCTTTATTCTCATTCAATTAAGAAACCATAAAGGTTCTTCTTCTTAAAAAATTTAAATAAATTCTCAAATTCTCTTCTAGGTTTTATTCTTTAACCTTTATTCTAATCATTCAAGATTTTATAAATTTTTGGGTTGTCACATGTAGTATTCATATTGCTTGTTCATAGCTATTATTGTTTAAAGCTTGAAATCATGCTTTAAACTCATGTTTATATTTAAATCATCATGTTCCATACATATAAATCATACTTAGAGATATTATAGATATAACATGACATCTTATCTCATTAGCATCTAGATATTCATGTGATGCAACTAGATTTTGAAAATATGTTCAAGTTTTCTTTTGAAACCATTTTAGGCTTGAACTATGCAATCTAACACACATAAGAAAATTCAAAACTCTAAACATATGTAGTCAAGTTATGTTAACATGCTCGCAAGGTCAAAATATAAACTATGTAGTAATCATGCATGTTAGCTCACTAGGCTAAGCTTTTACTTGAAAACATCTCTAACACGAGGCTTAACAAGTTTTGTCATGATCAAATGAACTATGTACACTATAGCATGCTCATCTATGTGTAAAAATCAGTCATGTGTATAGGTTATTAAGCCCATAATTTGTAGAACATGAATTTCGTCAAAGTTTATTTTCAAGACTTAGAGCTCTTGTTAAAGATCTCCTACCAATTTATGTTGAACACTTCATACTATATACGAAAACCTTATACTTCATGCTATACCTCTTTTTAGGTAAATAATTAAGTCATGACATCAAGTTCTCAACATGTAGCATGTACAAAACCAAAGAATCGGTTTGAGAGTGCTGGCCTTGCACTGCTACAAGACCTAGTATAACCGGTATGCAATTGCGCTGTGGTCAAGTTCAAGTAGTTTTCCGCCTGTTTTAAAAGAAAATTTCCAACTTGGTTTCTAATGATTCAAGCATGCTTCAAACCTTTACTAAAGTGTTTAAACATGCTAGTAAACTTCCTAAACACCTTATAACATGATTATTCATATCAATTAACAAATGAATTCAAGAAATTTCAAGAATCAAACGAGACTCATCTCAAGAACATAATTAGAAATTATACCTTCTTGAGTTTGAATTGAACTTCCTACACTCTAGGTATGCTTCTAAAGTAGCTTAGCAACTTCTACTCTACACTTAGAATTACTAGACAAGTTTCAAGCAACACAAAAACTAAAATCAAACTTGTATTTATAGAAAGATCATGGACTAGGCATTGTTATTACACAATCTTGGAGTCCATGGTGTAATGGAAAGATACATAGTTTAGTGATGAGTGGTTTAACAACTCTATACCAGCCACTTAGTTAGCAATGATCACATAGGATTTATCTTTTTGGAGAAATACATGATTTAGGTTTTTAGCTACTATTCATGTACTTGGTGACACTTATTTTGGGACAAGAGAGGAAAATTTCACCAATTGGTCATGTAAAGCTTGGTTTGGTCCTTTTAATTCCCATAATATAATATTAAGGTACAATTGCTACCATATTAGGAATTTAAAGATAAATTCTATACTCACGTCAAATAATCCATGTACATTAATTACACGAATTAAAATATCGCAGTTAGGCATTATTGTCCAGGTAGTTTCATAATTATCTCTACCTCTCACATAACTACATTATAATCTTCTTTAATATTGATGTTTATTTAAAACATTGAATTCCTTTCTCAGATTCTAGAATACCCAAAAAATAATTCATTTATGCATTACAACCTCATATGATATCATGGTGCTACTAGGTGCCTCATTTCATTGCAATATACTCCTATCATATGGTTTTACTTATGTCACATATATATCATTAATGTCCCAATTTATTGCTACAGTAGAAAAATAACCAGCTCAATCGACTCTTTGGCTTGTAATTGCTGCTAATTTTATCTTCTTTGGGACGGCATAATCATTGCAAATGCACTTCGACAACGATCTTAAGACCTGGTTTAGCTTCCAGTTCGTGCCAATTTTCATCGCTAAACTCATTTTATACGACATGAATTAATGTCTACAAAAGTGTTACTACAAGTCTACGAGCTTATTAATTACTTATATGAAATTACATGATAAACCCGATTAATCTTCCTAATTCCCGTTTTAACTCGCTTAGTGATTTTTCTCATTTCTCATTATGCCACATAAGGCATTTCACAATTCTTATTGTCAAATCACACTT
This sequence comes from Panax ginseng, assembly GCA_020205605.1. Taxonomy (NCBI): domain Eukaryota; kingdom Viridiplantae; phylum Streptophyta; class Magnoliopsida; order Apiales; family Araliaceae; genus Panax; species Panax ginseng. Next base: position 37,285,652 of record CM035150.1, on the reverse strand, counting down.
CTTAATACGCATTAATGTAATACGAATTAATTTAATTAACCAACTCACAAAATAATAACACTTATATTACACATAAATATTATTTCCATTAATATATTCATTTAATAATACGTGGAAATTCTCGGGTATTACAACCTCATTTTTGAACTTTTGGACACTTTACTTGAATCTTCATTTTCATGCATTTAAATAGAAATTCTACCTAAGCATACACGATTTAGCTTAGGGTTAGGGTTTATACCTTCTTGAGAAACTTTTGGATTTTCCCTCTCTGATCGGATTTTGGTTGTTTTATTGGGTGGATTTGGCTTAACTTATGGCTGAGTTTCACTCGCGGGCATAGAGAATGGAAGGCTTGGCTATAGATAAAAGGTAAAGTAAGGGTTTCTTTAAACTTTAAATCCCTTTTTGATAAATAAGCTTTGATCCAATGGTTTGATTTGTTGTTAGGTGTCAAGTAGATTTACTTGAATTTTAAGTACATGTCATATCTCCCTTGATAACTCACCAAGATTTGGTCTTATCAACTTATTAAAATAAATACAAGGGTATTTTAAGTTATTTCACATCCAAAGGGGTAATTTGGTAATTTCACTAATAAATTTTAAGGGTAGTTTGGTTATTTCACATGCTTCCTTTAAATCTTAACCCTTAGGATTTTCTAATTAGCATTAAGGTTTGCAAATTAGGGTTTAGGGTTTCTAAATCTGGAATTAGGGTTCAATAATCAATAATAAGGTTACTAACTAATCATTAGGGTTTCTAAATTTAACATTTGGGTTTCTAATGTTATATCTTATCTGATCAACATTTAATCATTAATCACATACTGCATATACACATAATTTGAAATACAATTATAATAATAACTGTATTAATATTCGAATCCCTAATCAAATTAGGGTTTTGATCAGTAATGGCAATAAACACCTTTACCCCCCTATGGTCGTCGACTTGTAAGTAATTTGTCACTAAACTTTAAAAATATTCAATTAGCCCATTGTACTTTTTAAAATTAAAAATTCAGCCATTCCATCAGGCCATTCCGTCCAATTTTACTAACAAACATTAAAAACTAAGTTGCGATTTCCTACGTGGCTTTTTAAAAAAAAACAAAATACGTGGATTTGTTGATGTTTGCATTAAGTCCAATCAGTTAAGCTATCGTGGAATGGGCGGGAGGAACCTTATAAAGAAACGATCAAAACAAGTGGAACGGACACAAAATGAAAGAAATGAGAGAAACAAATTTACTAGGGCTCAAAAGTGCACTTTTTTCTAAGAAGAAATCGAGGAATAAGGTGGGTCTCAAGCGAGAGCAAGTGACAAAGAAGTTGGGGGACCATTTCAAGAAAGTTAGGGTTTAGATCTTCTACTAAACAAGTAAGTGTTATCTGGGTTGCACCCATTTTTGTCTGATAAATTAAATATTGCACTCATTTTCATCTAGGTTTTTGTTAAAAGCAAAGTTTGGTGGAGTTTTGGTACAAAAGTTTCCCTTGTACTTGTTTAAACTAATATTATTGGGGTTAAGTTGTTGTTCACTTGTTTGAACTAATATTATTGTGCTTTAAAGTGGGTTTCAATTTATTAACAGTGATTAAAGTGAAATGTGTGACTCTGTATTGTTGTTTTTGTTCACAGATTTTGAGTAGTTAATTCTTTAATTTTACAAAGTATAAAAGTGGGAATTTCAATTTAGTCTGGTTGGCTATGTAATTTATGTGACTCTGTAATTTGTTTAATGTTTAATAGTATTGAGTGTGCATTATGTTTCATGCAGCATGAACTACTTTGATGTTGAATTGTACCATGGAGGTCAGTTTGTTACTAAGGAGGATGGATCATATGTTTATGAGGGTTGAAGGAAAGAAACTTATGAGGGGGCTGATGGAGATTACTTTAATGTTGATAGGATGGTGAAGTTGGTAAAACACCTAGAATATAAAAGAGACTTTGCTATGTACTTCAAATTTGCAGAGTTTACTTTGAAGAATGGTCTAGAACTTCTTCATGATGCCAATAGTGTAAGACTGTTAATTGAAGAAGCTCTGAAAACTGGGAAGATGGATATATATTGTGACCATGAGGATAATGAAGAAGCACCTACAATAGGGGATGTGGTTGATGTCAGAGATGAGGCAGCACCAAAATATACCGATGATGATAGTAGTGATGAGGAAAGTGATGAGGAGTTAAGTGGTGCTAGTGATGATGATGGGAATGAGGAGTTGATAAATATAAAGAAAAGAAAGGAAAAGATAAAAAAAAGTAAAAGAACAAGAGTTGGTTGTGTAGTGTGAAGTAAACATTGATGAAGAACCAGTTGAGGATATTAGGGCTCAACATATCCCAAGAGAGCAGCTTGAGGCCTCAAGTGCTGCTAAAGGTGGATCAACTATATGTAAGGCTAAAAATCCAACAGTGACTGAACCTAATGTGGATATTGGTACACAAGAGAGCACTATCAGGGGGGAAAAGATTATTTTAAAATCTGAAAAATAGTTTTTTAATTATTTAGAGTATATTTCATAAATATTTAATATTTTTGGAATATAAATGGTATTTAATTTATTGAATTATAATATTAAATAAATTTTTAAAAATGATTATAATACTTGAAAAATTATATTAAGGTATAAGAAAATATTATAAGTTATTTTGATGACTTTTAATATTTTGTGAGAAATTTCATCAATTAATTAATAGTAATGGTAATTAGTTTATTTAATAAATATATTAAATAAATTATGGAAAATTAGAAATAATACTTTAAAAATCATATAAAAATGATTTAAGGGTTAGAAAAATATTTGAAGTTATAAAATATAACTTTTGATATTTTTTCATGAATATATTAATATTTTAATATTAAAAGTAATTATCGATAATGTATTTAATTGTTTAAAAATCAAATAAAGGTGATTTTAAAGTATTAAAAATACTTGTGATATTATAAATATATTATAATATTATGTCATGTATTTCATTAATATTTGATAATAAATAGATATTAATGATAATAGAATATTGTTGTATTTATATTATATAAATACATTTTTAATGATTGAAAATTCACGATAAATAGTAATAGTTATTTAAAAATTATTATGAGCTTATGAAAAATGTTTTGACTGATATTAAAATTATTTGAGATAATTGTTAAGTGTTAAGCAGAGTTTAATTGAACTTCAACTCGTTATTTATCCGACTAGACCGTTGGGATGTTAGAATTATACCGAACTCGATTCAGACTGTAAAGGTTTGACTTGAGGTTAGGTCTTATATGTGTTATAGACTGATAGGATTATGTGATAAATGTATTAGGTTATTTTAAATATTGTGATGATATTATTCTAATGTGTAGATCGGTATTATTTATATTAGGTCCTCGGATAAAGCGATATAAATTGCGTAGCGGTAATCAACGGTTCAGTTAAGTTTTTACTTAATTCTACTAAGAGTTGTTTCATTCAGATATGCTTATGGATAATCATTGCTGATTACCATTGTAGAATTGTACTCTGTACATATTGCATGTATAAGTCAGGTATGAAAGGATGATCACATTCATTACCAATTAGTTCAGATATATTTGTTCATGTTCAATACTTGTTCAGTCAAAAGTTTGTTCCTGTTAGTTCATAATTGTATTGTTGAATTATAGTCAGCTTCTTATTCAGATTCTGTCAATCATGATATATCGTTATATTATTGAACTAAAACTTGCTGGGCAATCTTATGCTCACCCTTGCTATATCATGATTTAACATTGCAGATTTAGAAGCATACGTCGGATATAGGAAAGGATAAGGCCAAGTGCAGCTTGATATTTTATGTGCAGCTTAATTGTAATAGTATGATAATAATGTTGTATGTTAGATAGGATAATGAATTGTGTTTATTTGAAGGTTACTCGACCTTGGGGAAGTTTTGTGTAAAGTTTAATGTATAAACAATTTATGTTTATATCTTCCGCAAATAGTAATAGTTATAGAATTCGCATACCAAGATCCGTGGTGATTTAGGACCCGGATTTGGGGCTCTCACAGATGAGGTGTTGTAATAACCCGAGATTTTCTATATAAAATAAATAAGAAATTTTGAATATAATTTTTTTATTTTTTTATTTAATGACGAGAATAAGTGTCAAGTAATGTGAATGATAAACGCAAATATATTTATTAAAAATTAAAAATAATTTTGGAATTATTAATTACTATAAATTATATTGTATGGTAATTAATTTATGTAAGCCGAAATGTTTTTATTAATTATTTTCCATGAAAACATGATTGGAAATAATATATGAAGTGATAATTAGATTTATATAATAAATATTTTATTATATGAATTGTCAAAATATTTAAGTTAATTATTTTAACTTGATTATTGATCTGTGTGTCTGAAGAATAAGTCGGATATGGAATCCAAACCACGAATTGGGATTGTGATCAAGAGATGAGAATAATAATATTATATTATCTATATTTATGATTTTCAAGATTATCATAAATATGTCTTTGTGTATGTCTTGAAACAGATAAAGTTGAGCAATGACGGTCCATTAGGTCATAGCATATTACAGTGCTGTGACACCCTAATTATTAAACTCATTTATGAGATATGACTGAGTAGTGACTGTGTATATGAAGTTACTGTGTATAAGGATGTCGGTAATTAGAAGAAACTCTAATTACTATTTTTACGCCGATAATTAGGAAAAACCCTTATTATTGCATGAATAACCCTAACCGGTTGAAGTTAGAAACTGTAATGACTGTGTCAGTAATATACACAGATAATTAGAGAACCCTAATGGTCAATTAGAAACCCTAATTGATGACGTTAAGAAACCCTAATTATAGAACCCTATTTTTTCTATAGAAAACCCTAATTTAAATTACCGGGTTTAATTTCGATGTTATTATATAAGTGTTTTAATTTACCAAAGGATGGAAATTAATTGGTAAATGTTAAGAATTACCATCTAGTGATTAAATATTACATTTAATTGCCTTGTACAAGATTGCCCTTGAATTTATATGGGAAATTACCAAAATACCCTTTTTGGTTTATTAGTGTATTATTAGTTACATTGTTGATGGAATCTTGCAAAAATCATGGCCAACATCCCTACCCCACCAAACTTATCAGCTAAGCAATCAATTGTACCAACCAATTTGAGCATCCAATGCATTTGGCTTAGCTTATATAAAGAATGGAGAGAGTTAGTATATTTTGTACACTTGAATTTTCCTAACTCTCATCCTAGACTCTCTCAAGCTCAAACCTACGAATTCATCTTGCCCATACATTCATTATCAAAGCCCAACCATCACAAACAACAAATCAGAAACAAGGAATCAAGAATTTTTATGCACAAAAGGTATAAAACCCTAAGCCTAGAAATCTTTTGATTCGATGTTATTTGATGCAATTGATTGTTTAAAGTTGTGTAATAGGATGTTAATTGATGATATGGGTTGAAAATCAAAGACCCATAACATCAAAGTACACGAATTTGAAGATTTGAGAAATCTGGAAAATTCCATTTCTGTGATTTTTCGTCACATGTCAGAGCTTATAGATATTTGATCGATCATGATTTTTGTTGTTTTTAAGTTGTTATGTGTAGCTTGTTATGTGGTCTTTAATCTGAAAAAAAGAATCAAGTCCATATCATGTATAGATTAGAAGTTATAGATGGTCAAACATGGTTGACCGATCATGAGACACTATTTTTCAGCAGTCTGTAACGGGGGCATTCTCGTCCACTTTTTGTGCTTTAAAAGGTCTGGGCTTTTGATATGTTGTAGCACACTGAATAAGCTTTTCATAGACTCCGGAATGGACTAAATCCGATATCGGAGGAGAGAGTTATGACATTTTAAAGTAGTAGTGTCAAAACTGTCCAACAAGTACGGTGCAGTCCACTTGAACGGAATTTCTGGGCTGATGTGTTTGGACTTTGGAAACAAATCAGTAGGGAAGAGTTGTAGTCTCGGAAGATAGCTTCGCGTGGGCTTAAGAATCATCTAAAAATATTTTAAAACGAAAGAGTTATGACTGTTTTAGCGAAAGAGGGTAAATCTGGGAAATAGATAAAAACGGTTGCGAGTGGACATTTTTGGGGTCTATTTTAGGCTTCCTAAGAGATCCGAAATTACTAGGTTATATTTTTTAAAAATACTTTGGTATACAATGTATAACATATCCAAAGTTGGGAATTTTCTGATAAATGAGCAAGGTGTGAGAAAATCACAAAGTGAGCTATTGAAAAATTAGTATAAACAAGGTCCCACATCGACTAAATTGAGAACTTCACCATTTTCTAAACCTATAAATAGAAGGGCTTGGCATTTGTTTCATTCACCAACAATAAGGCATCCAATTTTGAGAAATGTTTTGTTGTGGGAGGATTTTTTATAAAGATCTCCTTAGTTAAATCTTAGTTGAGTACGTATTCAGTTTGTGGAATTCGTATTTTCGGGTATGTTTCTTATTTAATTTTTTTGTAATGTTATTATTTTAAATATTGTATTTAGTTGTTAGTTAAAGTTTGAATTTTTGAAGTTTAGTTAGTTTTGTTAATAAACTAGTTAGTTTACTATGTTTATTTTGGCTTGGAATTGATTATGTAAATGAGTTATTTGTGATGACTTTTAATATTTTGGGATGAATTTCATTAAATAAGTATTATTAATGATATTAAAGTTATTTATTGATTATATTAAATAATTAGTTTTAAAATGATTTTATTATTTTAAAAATCATTTTAAATGAAAATAAAGTGTTTAAAGATATTTTGAGTTATAAAATATAACTTTTAATATTTAGAAGATAATTTCATTAATAATTATATATTAATGATATTTAGTTAATGATTTGTGATTTTAAGTTTATTTAATAAATAGTTTTAAAATGGTTTTATTTATTTAAAAATCATTTAAAAGGATATTAAGGATTTAAAAATATTTTAAGTTATAATTAATAACTTTTAATATTTGGATAAATAATACAATATTATTAATAATAGTATTGTTTGATGTTTAAATCATTTAATTATGATTCCGATGTTTGAAAATGCATGATAAATTTTAATAAATGTTTTAAAATTATTTGAAGTCATTTAAAAATAAAATGGTGATATTTCTGAGATGTTGAGGTACGAGAATAAGAGTCTTAGACTCGAAGATTTACCCGATAAAGCTATCAGACAAAACAATTATCGAAATTGACCCGAACTTAGATATTGGATTGTGTTAATGATTGTTTAGGACGTAATAGTATTAGATATATGTGATGATGTGATTAGACTATGTCTTTGTTGTAATAGGCAAAGACTATATATTATTATATATTGTTCTAATCGAACGAATGATCTGATTAATGATAGGTTGTGATATAAAGAGGTAGAACCTAAGTTGAGATTTGTAATCAGCGAATCAGGCAAGTATCTTATTTCCATTTCCTTTATGCAATGGACATGAGTAAGAAGTTTCAGAATTATTCTATTCCTGTACAGATTATGTACGCTTTGATTATCAACATGTTAATTCAGATATATATATTATTTTCGTTAATTTCTAAATGGTTATACAAGTGTCCCCACTTGGATAATCATGGCATTTATTCACATGTTGATACACTTTTGTGAATTACCCGTATATATATATGTTGAATTGCATATTATTGTTGAGCAAGATTAAAAACCTTCGAGTTTGGAACCAGACATGTATGAACATCCCTATATGAGAAAATTTTTTGCTTGGCGGATAAAGTGAGTTGATGAATTTTCGTTCAGTTATGTAGTATTGATCAATCTGAGGTACAATGAAATTTGATCACCCTCGTGTTCAGTAAGTTATGACGGTTTGCAGATGGATTTCTGCTAAACCTTTTCGAAAATAAAAAGAATGTTCATAGTATGTTTCTTTACAGTATCATAAAATATTACTGTGTATGTGCGAACAGATAAAGTTGAGCAATGACGGTCCATTAGGTCATAGCATATTACCGTGCTGTGACACCCTAATTATTAAACTCAGTTATGAGATATGACTGAGTAGTGACTGTGTATATGAAGTTACTGTGTATAAGAATGTCAGTAATTAGAAGAAACCCTAATTACTATTTTTACGCCGATAATTAGGAAAAACCCTAATTATTGCATGAATAACCCTAACCGGTTGAAGTTAGAAACTGTAATGACTGTGTTAGTAACATACACAGATAATTAGAGAACCCTAATGGCCAATTAGAAACCCTAATTGATGACGTTAAGAAACCCTAATTATAGAACCCTATTTTTTTTTTATAGAAAACCCTAATATAAATTACCGGGTTTAATTTCGATGTTGTTATATAAGTGTTTTAATTTACCAAAGGATAGAAATTAATTGGTAAATGATAAGAATTACCATCTAGTGATTAAATATTACATTTAATTGCCTTGTACAAGATTGCCCTTGAATTTATATGAGAAATTACCAAAATACCCTTTTTGGTTTATTGGTGTATTATTAGTTACATTGTTGATGGAATCTTGCAAAAATCATGGCCAACATCCCTACCCCACCAAACTTATCAGCTAAGCAATCAATTGTACCAACCAATTTGAGCATCCAATGCATTTGGCTTAGCTTGTATAAAGAATGGAGAGAGTTAGTATATTTTGTACACTTGAATTTTCCTAACTCTCATCCTAGACTCTCTCAAGCTCAAACCTATGAATTCATCTTGCCCATACACTCATAATTAAAGCCCAACCATCACAGACAACAAATCAGAAACAAGGAATCAAGAATTTTTGTACATAAAATGTGTAAAACCCTAAGCCTAGAAATCCTTTGATTCGATGTTATTTGTTGCAATTGATTGTTTAAAGTTATGTAATAGGATGTTAATTGATGATATGGGTTGATAAATCAAAGACCCATAACATCAAAGTACACGAATGTAAAGATTTGAGAAATCTGGAAAATTCCATTTCTGTGATTTTTTGTCAAATGTCAGAGCTTATAGATCTTTGATCGATCATGATTTTTGTTGTTTTTAAGTTGTTATGTGGTCTTTAATCTGAAAAAAAGAATCAAGTCCGTATCATGTATAGATTAGAAGTTATAGATGGTCAAACATGGTTGACCGATCATGAGAAACTATTTTTGGGCAGTCTGTAACGGGGGAATTGTCGTCCATTTTTTCTGCTTTAAAATGTTTGGGCTTTTGATATGTTGTAGTACACTGAATAAGCTCTTCATAGACTCCAAAATGGACTAAATCCGATATCGGAGGAGAGAGTTATGACATTTCAAAGTAGTAGTGTCAAAACTGTCCAACAAGTGCAGTGTAGTCCACTTGAACGGAATTTTTGGGCTGATGTGTTCAGAATTTGGAAACAAGTCAGTAGGGAAGAGTTGTAGTCTCGGAAGATATCTTCGCGTGGGCTCAAGAATCGTCTAAAAATGTTTTAAAACGAAAGAGTTATGACTGTTTTAGCGAAAGAGGGTAAATCTGGGAAATAGATAAAAACGGTTGCGAGTGGACATTTTTGGGGTCTGTTTTAGGCTTCCTAAGAGATCCGAAATTACTGGGTTATATTTTTTAAAAATACTTTGGTATACCATGTATAACATATCCAAAGTTGGGAATTTTCTGATAAATGAGCAAGGCGTGAGAAAATCGCAAACTGAGCTATTGAAAAATTAGTATAAACCAAATCCCACATCGACTAAATTGAGAACTTCACCATTTTCTAAACCTATAAATAGAAGGGCTTGGCCTTTGTTTCATTCACCAACAATAAGGCATCCAATTTTGAGAAATGTTTTGTTATGGGAGGACTTTTTATAAAGATCTCCTTAGTTAAATCTTGGTCGAGTATGTATTCAGTTTGTGGAATTCGTATTTTTTGGGTAAGTTTCTTATTTAATTTTTTTGTAATGTTATTATTTAAAATATTGTATTTAGTTGTTAGTTAAAGTTTGAATTTTTGAAGTTTAGTTAGTTTTGTTAATAAATTAGTTAGTTTACTATGTTTATTTTGGCTTGGAATTGATTATATTAAATAATTAGTTTAAAAATGATTTTATTATTTTTAAAATCATTTTAAATGAAAATAAAGTATTTAAAGATATTTGGAGTTATAAAATATAACTTTTAATATTTAGAAGATAATTTCATTAATAATTATATATTAATGATATTTAGATAATGATTTGTGATATTAAGTTTATTTAATAAATAGTTTTAAAAATAGTTTTATTTATTAAAAATCATTTAAAAAGGATATTAAGGATTTAAAAATATTTTAAGTTATAATTAATGACTTTTAATATTTGGATAAATAATACAATATTATTAATAATAGTATTGTTTGATGTTTAAATCATTTAATTATGATTAGATGTTTGAAAATGCATGATAAATTTTAATAAGTGTTTTAAAATTATTTTAAGTCATTTAAAAATAAAATAACCGATATTTCTGAGATGTTGAGGTACAGAATAAGAGTCTTAGACTCGAAGATTTACCCGATAAAGTTTGTCAATTAATCAAACAATTGTCGAAATTGACCCGAACTTAGATATTTTGACCGTGTTAATGATTGTTTAGGGACGTAATATTTGTTTGATATATGTGATGATGTGATTAGACTATGTCTTTAATTGTAATAGGTAGTACTATATATTATTATATATTGTTCTAATCGAATCTAATGATCCGATTAATGATAGGTTGTGATATAAAGAGATAGAACCTAAGTTGAGATTTGTAATCAATGAATCGAAAAGTATCTTACCTTAGCATTTCCTTTATGCAATGGACATGAGTAAGAAGTTTGTAATTATTCTATTCTGCATGCATTATGTACTCTTTGATTATCAACATGTTAGCTCAGATATATATTCAGTTCATTAATTTCTAAATGGTTATACAAGTGTCCCTACTTGGATAATCATGGTATTTATTCATATGTTGATACACTTTTGTCAATTACCCGTATATATATATGTTGAATTACATAGTATTGTTGAGCAAGATTAAAAACCTTCGGGTTTGGAACCAGACATGTATGAACATCCCTATATGGGAAAATTTTTGCGCCCAAGGCGGATAGAGTGAGCGATGAATTTCGTTCAGGTTATGTAGTATTGATCAATACAGGGTACAACAGGGCTGATCACCCTCCGTGCCCGTAAGTTATGACGGTTTGCGGATGGATTTCTGCCAAACCTTTTCGAAAATGAAAAGAATGTTCATAGTATGTTTCTTAAACCCTATTCATGGGTAGAGCCAAATTTCAAGAATTTGAAAGAGAGTTGTTATGTGAATTTTTATCAAGTCATGATTACTTTTTACAACTTTCAATTCGTTGTAGAAGTGTTATGTAAAGAGAATACTTATATTCTTTCAGCTTATATATATAATTGCTATTACTTGTTGGGCACTCAAATGCTCACCCTTACTTAAATTAAATGTTTTCAGTTATGTATGAGCAACCTGAAGGCTCAAGCACGAACAAAGGGAAAGGAAAGCTGTTCGAATGAGTTTATATTATGAGTTAATGGTTATAGTCAGTATTAGTATCTATTCAAGTATTGTAAGGAATGTATTTAAAGGTCTCGTACCTGAGAAATTAACTTTGATGTATTTAAATTAAGTTTGAATGTATTATTATTTGTATTATTCAGCTTATAGAAATGGTATTGTGAAGCACCGAGTTCGGGTTTCAAGTACCCGGATTTGGGGGCGTCACAGGTTGGTATCAAAGCTATAGGTTATAAACGTTAGGAATGTGAAACCTAGGTTATAACCTTAGTAGAATGGAGAACGAAAGTTAAGATAGATATTCAGTGAACCAAGAGACGAAGTACTCTGGTGAGAAGTTATAGGATATGATGAGTTGAAGAGATCCATCAAGTTTTAGCTGTACTAAATAAAATATTCCTTCATTTTATCGATGAATATATTTTATTTCGGTACTAATGTTGTCTCATTTATTGTGGTCATAGGATGGATGACGAAAGTCAAGATAGTAATTCCTTGACCCAAGAGACGATGGACTCTAGCGATGAGTACACAGACAAAGAGATGATAAGAGATTTGTTAGTTAGAAACGATGACTTAAAGGTTAGAAATTTGAGCAAAAGGAGGCATGTAATTGTACTCTCCAGATTTGAACAAAGAAGACAAGGATGCCGCTCACCTAACATGATAGAATTAGCCGAATCACGAGGGAGGTTGGAGGAGAGAGAGATACGATAGATAGATGGTTGAAGGTTGAGATAGAAGCCAAAGACACGGGATATATACCTTGGAGCAGGCTTTAGTCATCACCTTCATACGATTCGATGCAGAGTGGATGGAGCTACCTTTCGGCAGAGAGATAGGCGTTGATGAGAATTGAATAAATTTATCGTCAAACAAAATAAGAGACAACGTATATAGAACTCTTGATTGCTGTGTATATATATTATATGCTAATCAGGGTAACTTATATAGATGTCTAGTGAGAAAGATATGTGGAATAAGAAGAATTAGATCCATACCCCCGAGCTAATATCGAGGCCAAAAGCTGAAATAGAAGCTCACCAGGAACCCAAATCGAACGAGGTGGCTATCGTGGAAAATGTAGCATCAGATCCAGAAATGTTGGATTTGACAGATAGTGATTCAGACACTAAAGTTGAAGCTGCTCAAGCATCAACGGAGGTCCAGTATCTGGAGAACAAGGTTGCTTCACTGGAAAGGTTGTGGGAGATAGAGGCGTTGCTTAATATTCAACTGCGTCAAGCATTGCTAGAAACAATGGAAGAGCAGGATAAGCTCAAAATCCAAATTGACCAGATGGGAGCCTTAAGTAACACATCGTGTGCAGCTCCGAGAGGTAAGGGAAAAAGAAAGATAGAAGACCCTGAGGTAGGAAAACCTGATAAGAAGAAAGGGAAGAAGATATGTTATATTTGAGGCCGTGAGGGACATACCTCTCCTCGTTGCCCCGACTATAAGAAAGGTGGATGTTTTAATTGTGGGATGGAAGGACATCGATCGAATGAATGTCCGAGAAAAAGGCTTGGTAAATAAGTGATAATGTCGCCAAGACGTCAAACTCGAAACCAAAGGATAGAATAATCAACCAATCTTTGGGGACGACAAATTAGGAATCGATGCAAAACTTTGCAAACATGGTAGCTCAAAGCTATCGGCCGAGGAACACCGATTCGTGAAACCAAATGCCAGACAATCGCTTGGCAAAATTCAAAGACTTCAAAGCAGTAGGACCACCAGAATTTAGAGGATCAGCTAACCCTATAGAAGCCCAGACATGGGTTAACGAGATAGAAAAGGCGTTCGTAATTACTAGGGTAGATGAGGGGCAAAAGACCGCTTTTGCCACTTATATGATGAAAGGGGAGGCTAACTTTTGGTGGGAGGAAAATAAAACTCGGGCAGGAGAAGAAGAAATTACTTGGGATAGATTTAAGAATTTATTTTTCGAAAACTATCTCTCTGTTAGTATGCAGTCTAGAACGGAGGTGAAATTCCTGGAGTTAAAATAGGAGAAAATGACTGTTGCGGAAAATGCCGCAAAGTTTAATTAGTTGGCTAGGTTTGCTCCACATAAAGTGGATACAGAGGCTAGGAAGGCAAGGAGATTTGAGCTGGGCTTAAAACCCTGGCTATACAATAAGGTGTCAGTACTGCAAATAAATACTTTTGCAGAACTCATGGAGAAGGCTATCATAGCTGAACAGGGGAGTGAGGCCATGAGCCTCTACCACAAGGAGAAGAAGAACAAAAGCAAGTTAGGAGGAGCAATGAAGATGGAAAGTAGTAGAGGAATAGGGGTGAGAAAAGAATGAGAAATTTTTCTGAGAATGTGCAAGTGAAACAGGAAGGTGGAAAGAAGCAGGTAGTGCAGTGTAAGAACTGCGGGAAGAATCACTCTGGCGAGTGTCTGAAGGGTAAGTTCGTATGCTATAAGTGCGGGCAAGAGGGCCATATCTCTCCCAACCGACCCAACTCAAGGGTGATCGGTGGATGCTTTATATCTTGGATCGACCGAGCATAAGGTTAGGAACCCATCCAAAAAGGGAATGGAGGCAGGAAACGAACTACCACGGGGAGAAATAAGTGGTTCTTTAGCAATTTTAGGACCAAACTCAACCAGTACCCCAATGAAAGCAACTCCGAGGGTCTACAACATGATGATCCGGGATACGGTGGCAAACTAGAAGCAGTAACTCTCGGTGCTATTTGAATAACTTATATATCTTATATGATTTTCCTACATACATATAAAGTAGATTATTATTTTTATAAAGGAATTTTGAGTTTTCTTTTAGAAATCAAATTTCTGCCTAATCAGAGTGTTATGAAGAATAGTTAAAGACCAGTTCAATCAAGTATGATCGAGGTCTACGTGCAAAGATTGTATATGTTATGTACCCTTCTATGTATGAGTTTTAAAACAGTGATTCCAGAGACGGAATCCTTATAAGGGAGGGTGAATGTAATAACCCGAGATTTTCTATATAAAATAAATAAGAAATATTATCTATATTATGATTTTACAGTATCATAAATATATCTGTATGTATGTAACACAGATATAAGTTGAGTTGAGCAATGACGGTCCATTAGGTCATAGCATATTACCGCGTCTTTGTGAAACCCTAATATTAAACTCGATTATGAGATATGGTGAGTAGTAAGGATCTGTATATGAAGTTCTTTGTGTATAAGAATATCTGTAATTAGGACAAACCCTAATTATTATTTTTACGCCGATAATTAGGACAAACCCTAATTATTATAACCCTAATCGGTTGAAGTTAGAAACTATAACGACTGTGTTAGTAACACACACAGAAAATTAAAGAACCCTAATGGTCAATTAGAAACCCTAATTGATGACGTTAAGAAACCCTAATTATAGAACCCTATTTTTTCTATAGAAAACCCTAATTTAAATTACCGAGTTTAATTTCGATGTTGTTATATAAGTGTTTTAATTTACCAAAGGATAGAAATTAATTGGTAAATGATAAGAATTACCATCTAGTGAATAAATATTACATTTAATTTCCTTGTACAAGATTGCCTTTGAATTTATATGGGAAATTACCAAAATACCCTTTTTGGTTTATTAGTGTATTATTAGTTACATTGTTGATGGAATCTTGCAAAAATCATGGCCAACATCCCTACCCCACCAAACTTATCAGCTAAGCAATCAATTGTACCAACCAATTTGAGCATCCAATGCATTTGGCTTAGCTTATATAAAGAATGGAGAGAGTTAGTATATTTTGTACACTTGAATTTTCCTAACTCTCATCTTAGACTCTCTCAAGCTCAAACCTACGAATTCATCTTGGCCATACACTCATAATCAAAGCCCAACCATCACAAACAACAAATCAGAAACAAGGAATCAAGAATTTTTGTTCATAAAAGGTATAAAACCCTAAGCCTAGAAATCCTTTGATTTGATGTTATTTGATGCAATTGATTGTTTAAAGTTGTGTAATATGATGATAACTGATGATATGGGTTGATAAATTAAAGACCCATAACATCAAAGTACACGAATTTGAAGATTTGAGAAATCTGGAAAATTCCATTTATGTGATTTTTCGTCAAATGTCAGAGCTTATAGATCTTTGATCGATCATGATTTTTGTTGTTTTTAAGTTGTTATGTGTAGCTTGTTATGTGGTCTTTAATCTAAAAAAAAGAATCAAGTCCGTATCATGTATAGATTAGAAGTTATAGATGGTCAAACATGGTTGACCGATCATGAGAAACTGTTTTTGGGCAGTCTGTAACGGGGGCATTCTCGTCCACTTTTTGTTCTTTAAAATGTCTGGGCTTTTGATATGTTGTAGTACACTGAATAAGCTTTTCATAGACTCTGAAACGGACTAAATCCGATATCGGAGGAGAGAGTTATGACATTTCAAAGTAGTAGTGTCAAAACTATCCAACAAGTGCGATGTAGTCCACTTGAACGGAATTTTTGAGCAGATGTGTTCGGAATTTCGAAACAAGTCAGTAGGGAAGAATTTTAGTCTCGGAAGATAGCTTCGCGTGGGATCAAGAATCGTCTAAAAATGTTTTAAAACGAAACAGTTATGACTATTTTAGCGAAAGAGGGTAAATCTGGGAAATAGATAAAAATGGTTGCGAGTGGACATTTTTGGGGTCTGTTTTAGGCTTCCTAAGAGATCCGAAATTACTGGGTTATATTTTTTAAAAATACTTTGGTATACCATGTATAACATATCCAAAGTTGGGAATTTTCTAATAAATGAGCAAGGCGTGAGAAAATCGCAAAGTGAGCTATTGAAAAATTAGTGTAAACCAAGTCCTACATCGAATAAATTGAGAACTTCACCATTTTCTAAACCTATAAATAGAAGGGCTTGGCCTTTGTTTCATTCACCAACAATAAGGCATCCAATTTTGAGTAATGCTTTGTTGTGGGAGGACTTTTTATAAAGATCTCCTTAGTTAAATCTTGGACGAGTACGTATTCAATCTGTGGAATTCATATTTTCGGGTATGTTTTTTATTTAGTTATTTTGTAATGTAATTATTTTAAATATTGTATTTAGTTGTTAGTTAAAGTTTGAATTTTTGAAGTTTAGTTAGTTTTGTTAATAAATTAGTTAGTTTACTATGTTTATTTTGGCTTGGAATTGATTATATTAAATAATTAGTTTAAAAATGATTTTATTATTTTAAAAATCATTTTAAATGAAAATAAAGTATTTAAAGATATTTTGAGTTATAAAATATAACTTTTAATATTTAGAAGATAATTTTATTAATAATTATATATTAATGATATTTAGTTAATGATTTGTGATATTAAGTTTATTTAATAAATAGTTTAAAAATAGTTTTATTTATTTAAAATCATTTAAAAAGGATATTAGGGATTTAAAAATATTTTAAGTTATAATTAATGACTTTTAATATTTGGATAAATAATATAATATTATTAATAATAGTATTGTTTGATGTTTAAATTATTTAATTATGATTAGATGTTTGAAAATGCATGATAAATTTTAATAAGTGTTTTAAAATTATTTTAAGTCATTTAAAAATAAAATAAGCGATATTTACTGAGATGTTGAGGTACAAAATAAGAGTCTTAGACTCAAGATTTACCCGATAAAAGTCAGTTTCAGACAATCGACAATTATCAAAAATTGATTTAGAACTTAGATATTTGGTCGTGTTAATGATTGTTTAGGGACGAATGACCGTTAGATATATGTGATGATGTGATTTAGACTATGTCTTTGATTGTAATAGGTAGTAATTGTATATTATTATATATTGTTCTAATCGAGCGAATGATCGATTAATGATAGGTTGTGATATAAAGAGATAGAACCTATGTTGAGATTTGTAATCAGCGAATCAGACAAGTATCTTACCTTTGCATTTCCTTTATGCAATGGACATGAGTAAGAAGTTTCAGAATTATTCTATTCCATGCATGATTATGTACTCTTTGATTATCAACATGTTAGCTCAAATATATATTCTGTTCATTAATTTCTAAATGGTTATACAAGTGTCCCTACTTGGATAATCATGGTATTTATTCATATGTTGATACACCTTTGTCAATTACCCGTATATATATATATATATATATATATATATATATATATATATATATATATATATGTTGAATTACATATTATTGTTGAGCAAGATTAAAACCTTGGGTTTGGAAACGGACATGTATGAACATCCCTATATGGGAAAATTTTTTGCGCCAAGGGCGGATAGAGTGAGCGATGAATTTCGTTCGTGTTATGTAGTATTGATCAATGACAGGTACAAATGGGGTGATCACCCTCTGCGTTCTAGTAAGTTATGACGGTTTTGCGGATGGATTTCTGCTAAACCTTTTCGAAAATGAAAATAATGTTCATAGTATGTTTCTTAAACCCTATTCATGGGTAGAGCCAAATTTCAAGAATTTGAAAGAGAGTTGTTATGTGAATTTTTTATCAGTACAGATTACTTCACAACTTTCAATTCGTTGTAGAAGTGTTATGTAAATAGAATACTTATATTTTTTCAGCTTATATATAATTGCTATTACTTGCTGGGCACTCAAATGCTCACCTATACTTAAATTAAATGTTTTCAGTTATGTATGAGCAACCTGAAGGATCAGGCACGAACAAAGGGAAAGGAAAGCTGTTCGAATGAGTTTATATTATGAGTTAATGGTTATAGTCAGTATTGGTATCTATTCAAGTATTGTAAGGAATGAATTTAAAGGTCTTGTACCTGGGAAATAAACTTTGATGTATGTAAATTAAGTTTGAATGTATTATTATTTGTATTATTCAGCTTATAAAAATTTTATCGTGAAGCACCGAGTTCGGGTTTCAAGAACCATGATTTGGGGGCGTCACATGTTGGTATCAAAGCTGTAGGTTATAAACGTTAGGAATGCGAAACCTAGGTTATAACCTTAGTAGAATGGAGAACGAAAGTTAAGATAGATATTCAGTGAACCAAGAGACGAAGTACTCTTGTGAGAAGCTATAGGATATGATGAGTTGAAGAGATCCATCAAGTTTTAGCTGTACTAAATAAAATATTCCTTCATTTTATCGATGAATATATTTTATTTCGGTACTAATGTTGTCTCATTTATTTTGGTCATAGGATGGATGACGAAAGTCAAGATAGTAATTCCTTAACCCAAGAGACGATGGACTCTAGCGAGGAATACACAGACAGAGAGATGATAAGAGATTTGTTAGTTAGAAACGATGACTTAAAGGTTAGAAAGTGAAGCAAAGGAGGCACGTAATCGTACTCTCCGATTTGAACAATGATACAAGGATGCTGCTCATCGAACACAGATAGAATTAGTCGAGTCACGAAGGAGGTTGGAGCAGAGAGAGATACAGATAGGAAAGTTGAACGTTGAGATAGAAGCCAAAGACACCTGGATATATACCTTGGAGCAGGCTTTAGTCATCACCTTCATACGATTCGATGCAGAGTGGATGCAGCTGCCTTTCGGCAGAGAGATAGGCGTTGATGAGAATTGAATAAATTTATCGTCAAACAAAATAAGAGACAACGTATATAGAACTCTTGATTGCTGTGTATATATACTATATGCTAATCAGGGTAACTTATATAGATGTCTGGTGAGAAAGATATGTGGAATAAGAAGGATCAGATCTATACCCCCGAGCTAATATCGAGGCCAAAAGCTGAAATAGAAGCTCACCAGGAACCCAAATCGGACGAGGTGGCTATCGTGGAAAATGTAGGATCAGATCCAGAAATGTTGGATTTGACAGATAATGATTCAGACACTAAAGTTGAAGCTGCTCAAGCATCAACGGAGGTGCAGTATCTGGAGAACAAGGTTGCTTCGCTGGAAAGGCTGTGGGAGATAGAGGCGTTGCTTAATATTCAACTGCGTCAAGCATTGCTAGAAACAATGGAAGAGCAGGATAAGATCAAAATCCAAATTGACCAGATGGGAGCCTTAAGCAACACATCGTAATGCTGACTCGAGAGGTAAGGGAAAAAGAAAGATAGAAGACCCTGCGGTAGGAAAACCTGATAAGAAGAAAGGGAAGAAGATATGTTATATTTGCCGCCGTGAGGGACATACCTCTCCTCATTGTCCCGACTATAAGAAAGGTGGATGTTTTAATTGTGGGATGGAAGGACATTGATCGAATGAATGTCCGAGAAAAAGGCTTGGTAAATAAGTGATAATGCCGCCAAGGCGTCGAACTCGAAACCAAAGGATAGAAGAATCTACCAATGTTGGGGGCAATGGCCCAGAAGCCCGATGCAAAACTTTGCAAACATGGTAGCTCGAGGCTATCTGACGAGGGAACACGATTCACGAGGAAACTAGCGAGACAATCGCTTGGCAAAATTCAAAGACTTAAGCGGTAGGACCACGAATTAAGAGGATCGGTGACCTATAGAAGCCCGGACATGGGTTACTTGAGATAGAAAAGCGTTCATAATTTCTAGGGTAGATGAGGGGAAAAAGACCGCTTTTGCCACTTATATGATGAAAGGGGAGGCTAACTTTTGGTGGGAGGCAAATAAAACTCGGGCAGGAGAAGAAGAAATTACTTGGGATATATTTAAGAATTTATTTTTCGAAAACTATCTCTCTGTTACTATGCAGTCTAGAATGGAGGTGAAGTTCACTGGAGTTAAAATAGGAGAACATATTTATTGCGGAATATCTTAGTAAAGTTTAATGAGTTAGCTAGGTTTGCTCCACATCAAGTGAATCTGAGGAGGCTAGGAAGGCGAGGAGATTTGAAATTTGGGCTTAAAACCACAGCTCTCTGATAAGGTGTCGATCTTGCAAATAAATACTTTTGCAGCACTCATGGAGAAGGCTATCATAGCTGAATAGGGGAGTGAGGCCATGAGCCTCTACCACAAGGAGAAGAAGAACAAAAGCAAGTCAGGAGGAGCAATGAAGATGGAAAGTAGTAGCGGGAATAGGGGTGAGAAAAGAATGAGAAATTTTTACGAGAATGTCTGAAGTGAAGCAGGGAAGGTGGAAAAAGCGGGTAGTGCGATGTAAGCTGGGAAGAATCACTCTGGCGAGTGTCACGAAGAAGGTGAGTTAAGTATCTTTATAAGTGCAGGAGAAGGGCCATATATCTCCCAGCCCCAACTCGAGGGTGATCGGTGGATACTTTATATGCGGATCATTGAGCATAAGGTGAGCTGTCCAAAAAGGGAATGGGGCGGAAAGCATGACACGGGGAGAAGCAGTGGTTCTTTAGCAATTTGAGGACCAAACTCGACGATTACCCCAATGAAAGGAACTCCGAGGTTCTATAACATAGCGATCCGAGGATCGGTGGCAATTGGAAGCAGAACTCAGAGGTCTTTATTTGAATAACTTATATATCTTATATGATTTTCCTGCATACATATATAGTAGATTATTTTTATATAAAGGAATTTTGAGTTCTTTTAGAAATCAAATTTCTGCTTAATCGGATAGACAAGTGTTATGATCAGTTCGTTCAAGTATGGTCGAGGTCTATGTGTAATGATTATATGTTATGTAGTCGTATAAAGATTTCGTCAGGAATCAGCTTCAAAACTTCATACAGAAGGATCATAGCATATAATCAGCTTGCAGACCTCGACCATTTCGTAAATTTAATCACTCTACTGTCTCGAAAATGCTAGTTTTCGCTATGAAAATAAACTCCTTTTCAGATATGCCCAGTCTGCTGCCAAAATATTCTGAGCTCTTGCTTTAGATTGAAATTTGAGAAAAAATTCTCCTATATGATTTCGAAATCTTCCATTTTTTCTGTTTGGCCGAAATTTGTGAAGTTTCATCGATGAGGCATCTCCATTAACAATCTTTCCACTAGATTTCAGTTTCTTAACATTTGATATCTGGTTAAATAAAACCATAACTTATACTCTATTAACTTTCATTCTAAACCTTATTGCACAAGATTAATATATTAAACTTGTTTCATTTCTCAAACTCAGATTCATATTCATTTATCGAATATTTACATAGCATAGCATATACTGCTTTAAACATCAGCTATCCCTTTGTGACAACGAAAGTCGGGATTTAAAATCTTGATCAACATAAAGTTGAAATATTTAATTACATAAACATACCTATCACACATATTGCACAACATAACCCATACCACTTATTTACCAAGCCTTTTTCTCGGACATTCATTCGATCGATGTCCTTCCATCCCACAATTAAAACATCCACCATTTTTGGATCTGAGGCTACGTTTTCCACGATAGCCACCTCGTCCGATTTGGTTTCCCCTGTGAGCTTCTATTTCAGCTGTTGGCCTTGATATTAGCTCGGGGGTATGGATTTGATCCTTCTTATTCCACATATCTTTCCCACCAGACATCTACATACATAAGTTACCCTGATTAGCATATAGTATATATACAAAGCAATCAAGAGTTCTATATATGTTGTCTTCTTATTTTGTTTGACGATAGGTTTATTCAATTCATCTCTATAAACACATCAACGCCTATCTCTCTTTGCCAAAAGGCAGCTCCATCCACTTCGCGTCGAAGGCAATGTCTAAAGCCTGCTCCAAGGTATATATCCTTGTATCTTTGGCTTCCAACTCAATCTTTAACTGTCCTATCTATATCTCTCTCTGCTCCAACCTCCCTCGTAACTCGGCTAATTCCATCTATGTTCGGTTAGCAGCATCCTTGTACTGCTGTTCTGAAATTTGGAGAGTACGATTTCCATGCCTCCGCTTGCTCAGCTCTAACCTTTAAGTCGTCGTTCCTAACTAACAAATCTCTTATCATCACATTGTCCATGTACTCCTCGCTAGAGTCCATCGTCTCTTGGGTCAACGAATTACTATCTTGACTTTCGTCATCCATCCTATGACCACAATAAATGAGATAACATTAGTACCGAAATAAAATATATTCATCGATAAAATGAAGGAATATTTTATTTAGTACAGCTAAAACTTGATGGATCTCTTCAACTCATCATATCCTATAACTACTCACCAGAGTACTTCGTCTCTTGGTTCACTGAATATCTATCTTAACTTTCGTTCTCCATTCTACTAAGGTTATAACCTAGGTTTCGCATTCCTAACGTTTATAACCTCATGACTTTGATACCACCTGTGGCGCCCCAAATCAAGGGTACTTGAAACCCGAACTCGGTGCTTCACGATACCATTTCTATAAGTTGAATAATACTAATAATAATACATTCAAACTTAATTTATATATTTATCAAAGTTTACTCCCAAGTACGAGATCTTCAGATACATTCCTTACAATACATAACTAGATACCATTAATTACTATAACCATTAACTCATTCGAACAGCTTTTCTTTTCCCTTATTCGTGTCTGAGCCTTCAGGTTGCTCATACATAACTGAAAAACATTTAATTTAAGCAAGGATGAGCATTTGAGTGCCCAACAAGTAATAGCAATTATATATATATAAGCTGAAAGAATATAAGTATTCTCTTTACATAACACTTCTACAACGAATTAATAGTTGTGAAGTAATCTATACTGATAAAAAATTCACATAACAACTCTCTTTCAAATTCTTGAAATCTGGCTTTACCCATGAATAGGGTTTAAGAAACATACTATGAACATTCTTTTTATTTTCAAAAAGGTTTAGCAGAAATCCATCCGCAAACCGTCATAACTTACGGGCACGGAGGGTGATCAGCCCCGTTGTACCCTGTATTGATCAATACTACATAACTTGAACAAAATTCATCGTTCACTCTATCTGCCTTGGGCGCAAAATTTTTCCCATATAGGGATGTTCATACATGCCTGGTTCCAAACCCGAAGGTTTTTAATCTTGCTCAACAATAATATGTAATTCAACATATATATATATATATATATATATATATATATATATATACGGGTAATTGACAAAGGTATATCAACATATGAATAAATGACATGCTTATCCAAGTGGGGACACTTGTATAACCATTTAGAAATTAACGAACAGAATATATATCTGAATTAACATGTTGATAATCAAAGCGTATATAATCTATACAGGAATAGAATAATTCTAAAACTTCTTACCCAAGTCCATTGCATAAAGGAAATGCAAAGGTAGGATATCACCGACGGTCGATTACAAATCTCAACTTAGGTTCTATCTCTTTATATCACAACCTATCATTAATCAGATCATTCGTTCGATTAGAACAATATATAATAATATATAGTGCTGCCTATTACAGTTAGTACATAGTCTAATCACATCACCACATATATCTAACAGTCATTACGTCCTAAACAATCATTAACACAGTCAAATATCTAAGTTCGGGTCAATTTAAATCATTTTGGGCATCGACAAATGACTTCATCGGGTAAATATTGAGTCTAAGACTTTTATTCTGTACCTCAACATCTGTAAATATCAGTCATATTATTTTTAAATGACTTAGTATACTTTTTAAACACTTATAATAATTTATCATGCATTTTTCAAACATCGGAATCATAATTAAATGATTTAAACATCAAACAATTCCATTATCATTAATAATTAATTAATATTAAACTATTAATGAAACCATTACCAAAATATAAAAGTTATTTATAATAACTTAAACTATTTTTAAAACATTTATATTACCCTTAAATGATTTTAAAAACAATTAAAATCATCTTTAAATAATTACCATTAATATTTAAATATTAATGTACTATTTATCCAAATATTAAAAGTCATTAATTATAACTTCAAATATTTTTAAATCCTTAATATCCTTTTTAAATGATTTTTAAGTAAATAAAACCATTTTAAACTATTTATTTAATATAAATATTAAATAAACTTAATATCATAAATCATTAAATAAATATCATTAATATATAATTATTAATGAAATTATCTTCTAAATATTAAAAGTTATCTTTTATAACTTAAAATATCTTTATACACTTTATTTTCATTTAAAATGATTTTTAAAATAATAAATCATTTTTAAACTAATTATTTAATATAATCAATAAATAACTTTAATATCATTAATAATAATTAATTAATGAAATTCATCACAAAATATTAAAAGTCATGGAAAATAACTTAAAATATTTTCTTATACCATAATATAATTTTTCATGAATTAAAACTATTTTTAAATCATTTATTTAATATTATAATTAAATAAATAAATACCTTTTATATTCCAAAATATTAAATATTTATGAAATATACTCAAAATAATTAAAAACTAATTTTGGACTTTAAAATAATTTTTCAAAATTTAATATGTATTTTTAATAATTAAAATTTAATTTTTTCTATTTTTTTAATCATTTTCGGAAATTACAGAAAATAAAAATAATTAAAACCGTCGCTAAAGCACAACCGTCGTCTTAGGTGTTCTTGACCTCAGAACACTGACAAGGCAGTTTCAAGGTGCCTAGTTTGACCGTGAATAACTCTTTGATCTTAACGCTTTTTGGAAAGATATAACTTGTATCGTGTAGTGCTCATGTAGTACTACAATTACAAACAAACATCACGGCTAAACAACATCAAATCTATGAGTTATTAGCCATCACAAAGTCTGACAAGGCTGTTCTTCAACTGAAGAAAAGTCGAGGTGCCTACTTTAGATCCTTATAACTTGTAATAAAAGTGTTGTTTATGGGATCTAAAGGTTGTATCTTGTAGATAACATACCAGACTACAACTACAAAGCATCATAACACAATAACATCATAGCATGAGCAAGATCTATCCGGTCAAAGTTGAACACGGAAGTTGTTCTTGAAAAATCTGGGTTCGTGTTCTTGGTCAGTTTCGGTCAACGTGATTTGACCATGAATAACTTGTGATCTATAACAGATATGACTCTGATTCTTTTTTCAGCTTAAATACCACATAATAGAATACACATAACAACTTCCAAACAACAAAAATCATGAACGACCAAAGATCTATGGCCACTGACATTTGTTGTCAGATAACAGTTTGCAATTTTCTAACTTTCTCAAAAACTCCAAATTCGTGTACTTTGATGTTATGGGTCTGTGATTTATCAACTTAGATCATCAATTGACACCCTATTACATAACTTTAAATAATCAATTGCAACAAATAACATAGAATCAAAGGATTTCTAATTTTTGGGATTTTTAATACCTTTTGAGCTTGATTTTTGATTTCTGACTTTGATGCTTCTGTTTTGATGCTTGTGATCGTGGGGTTGTGCTTAGGAGTGTATAAGCAAGAGGTTTTGGGAGCTATGAGCTTGAGAGAGTCTAGGATGAGAGTGTACAAAATATACTAACTCTCTCCATTCCTTATATAAGCTAAGCCAAATGCATTGGATGCTCAAATTGGTTGGTACAATTGATTGGTTAGCTGATAAGTTTGGTGGGGTAGGGATGTTGGCCATGATTTTTGCAAGATTCCATCAACAATATAACTAATAATACACTAATAAACCAAAAAGGGTATTTTGGTAATTTCCCATATAAATTCAAGGGCATTCTTGTACAAGGCAATTAAATGTAATAATTAACCATTAGATGGTAATTCTTATCATTTATCAATTAATTCTATCCTTTGGTAAATTAAAACTTTATACAATAACATCGAAATTAAACCCGGTAATTTAAATTAGGGTTTTCGATTGAAAATTTAGGGTTCTATAATTAGGGTTTCTTAACGTCATCAATTAGGGTTTCTAATTGACCATTAGGGTTCTCTAATTATCTATGTGTGTTACTAACACGATAGATGCTCGTTTCTAACTTCAACCGATTAGGGTTATAATAATTAGGGTTTGTCCTAATTATCGGTATAAAAACAGTAATTAGGGTTTGTCCTAATTACCGACATTCTTATACACAGTAACTTCATATACATAGTCACTACTCAGTCATATCTCATAACTGAGTTTAATAATTAGGGTTTCATAGCACGGTAATATGCTATGACCTAATGGACCGTCATTGATCAACTTTATCTGTTCGCATATACACAGTATATATTTATGATACTGTAAAATCATAATATAGATAATATAATATTATTATTCTCATCTCTTGATCACAATCCCAATTCGTGGTTTGGATTCCATATCGACTTATTCTTCGTAGACACAAAGATCAATAATCAAGTTAAAATAATTAACTTAAATATTCGACAATTCATATAATAAAATATTTATTATATAAATCTAATTATCACTTCAGAGATTATTTCCAATCATGTTTTCATGGAAAATAATTAATAAAAACATTTCGGCTTACAGAAATTAATTATCATACAATATAATTTGTAGTAATTAATAATTCCAAAATTATTTCTAATTTTTCAAGTAATAAATATATTTGCGTTTATCGTTCACATTACTTGACACTTATTCTCGTCATTAAATAAAATAAAAAAAATTATATGCAAAATTTCTTATTTATTTTATATAGAAAATCTCGGGTTATTACATTCACCCTCCCTTATAAGGATTCCGTCCCTGGAGTCACCGCTTTAAAACTCATACATAGAAGGGTACATAGCATATACAAGATCTCCTTAGTTAAATCTTGGTCGAGTAGGTATTCAGTTTGTGGAATTCGTATTTTCGGATATGTTTCTTATTTAATTTTTTTGTAATGTTATTATTTTAAATATTGTGTTTAGTTATTAGTTAAAGTTTGAATTTTTGAAGTTTAGTTAGTTTTGTTAATAAACTAGTTAGTTTACTATGTTTATTTTGGCTTGGAATTGATTATGTAAATGAGTTATTTGTGATGACTTTTAATATTTTGGGATGAATTTCATTAATTAAGTATTATTAATGATATTAAAGTTATTTATTGATTATATTAAATAATTAGTTTAAAATGATTTTATTATTTTAAAATCATTTTAAATGAAAATAAAGTGTTTAAAGATATTTTGAGTTATAAAATATAACTTTTAATATTTAGAAGATAATTTCATTAATAATTATATATTAATGATATTTAGTTAATGATTTGTGATATTAAGTTTATTTAATAAATAGTTTAAAAATGGTTTTATTTATTAAAAAATCATTTAAAAAGGATATTAAGGATTTAAAAATATTTTAAGTTATAATTAATGACTTTTAATATTTGGATAAATAATACAATATTATTAATAATAGTATTGTTTGATGTTTAAATCATTTAATTATGATTCCGATGTTTGAAAATGCATGATAAATTTTAATAAATGTTTTAAAATTATTTGAAGTCATTTAAAAATAAAATGACTGATATTTCTGAGATGTTGAGGTCTGAGAATAAGAGTCTTAGACTAAAGATTTACCCGATAAAGTCAGCAGCAGTGCACAATCACAATTATCGTAAATTGACCGAACTTAGATATTTGATTGTGTTAATGATTGTTTAGGGACGTAATGATATTTGTTAGATATATGTGATGATGTGATTAGACTATGTCTTTGTTGTAATAGGCGATCTTATATATTATTATATATTGTTCTAATCGAACGAATGCTCTGATTAATGATAGGTTGTGATATAAAGAGGTAGAACCTAAGTTGAGATTTGTAATCAGCGAATCAGGCAAGTATCTTATTTCCATTTATTTTATGCAATGGACATGAGTAAGAAGTTTCAGAATTATTCTATTCCTGTACAGATTATGTACGCTTTGATTATCAACATATTAATTCAGATATATATATTATGTTCGTTAATTTCTAAATGGTTATACAAGTGTCCCCACTTGGATAATCATGGCATTTATTCACATGTTGATACACTTTTGTCAATTACCCGTATATATATATGTTGAATTACATATTATTGTTGAGCAAGATTAAAAACCTTCGAGTTTGGAACCAGACATGTATGAACATCCCTATATGAGAAAATTTTTGCGCCCAAGGCGGATAGAGTGAGCGATGAATTTCGTTCAGGTTATGTAGTATTGATCAATACATGGTACAATGAAATTTGATCACCTCGTGCTCGTAAGTTATGATGGTTTCTTGGATGGATTTTTCGCTAAACCTTTTGAAAATGAAAAGAATGTTCATAGTATGTTTCTTAAACCCTATTCATGGGTAGAACCAAATTTCAAGAATTTGAAAGAGAGTTGTTATGTGAATTTTTTATCAGTACAGATTACTTCACAACTTTCAATTCATTGTAGAAGTGTTATGTAAAGAGAATACTTATATTCTTTCAGCTTATATATATAATTGCTATTACTTGCTGGGCACTCAAATGCTCACCCTTACTTAAATTAAATGTTTTCAGTTATGTATGAGAAACCTGAAGGCTCAGGCATGAACAAGGGAAAAGGAAAGCTGTTCGAATGAGTTTATATTATGAGTTAATGGTTATAGTCAGTATTGGTATCTATTACATAATGTGCTTAATCTCTCCTTAATTTATAATTGATTGAATTCAATCATGTAGGAGCTTGAATTATTTGTGAGTAATGTTATAGTATCATGGGTAACTTCTAGAAGATGATGGTTGGCTAGCTCTTGCAAAGATTCTAGCAACAATGTAACTAATAATACACTAAAAAGGACAAAAAAGGTATTTTGGTAATTCACCTATAATTTCAAGGGCATTCTTGTACAAGGCAATTAAATGTAATAATTAACCATTAGATTATAATTCTTACCATTTAACAATTAATTTCTATCCTTTGGTAAATTAAAACACTTATACATTAACATCGTAATTAAACCCGGTAATTTTAAACTAGGGTTTTCTATAAAAAATTAAGGTTCTAAAATTAGGGTTTCTTAACGTCATCAATTAGGGTTTCCTAATTGAGCATTAGGGTTTTCTAATTATCTATGTGTGTTACTAACACAGTCATTACGGTTTCTATGTTCAACCGATTAAGGTTATAATAATTAGGGTTTGTCCTAATTATCGACGTAAAATAGTAATTAGGATTTCTTCTATTTACCGACATTCTTATACACAGTAACTTCATATAGCACATTCACTACTCAGTCATATCT
Source organism: Panax ginseng (assembly GCA_020205605.1). Classification (NCBI taxonomy): domain Eukaryota; kingdom Viridiplantae; phylum Streptophyta; class Magnoliopsida; order Apiales; family Araliaceae; genus Panax; species Panax ginseng. The sequence continues at coordinate 37,256,070 of CM035150.1, read as the reverse complement.
CATAACTGAGTTTAATAATTAGGGTTTCACAGCACAGTACTATGCTATGACCTAATTGATCGTAATTGCTCAACTTTATCTGTCCGCACATACACAGTACATATATATAGTACTGTAAAATCATAATATCAATAATATTATATTGCTATTCTCATCTCTTAATCACAATCCCAAATTCAGGGTTTGGATTCCATATCTGACTTATCTTTCGCATATCAAGTTAAAATACTTGATTTAAATATTCTGAACAATTCATATAATAAAATATTTATTATATAAATTCTAATTGTCACTTCATAAAAAATTTATACGCAAATTTTTTTAATTATTTTTATAGAAAATATGGGGTTGTCACATTCACCCTCCCTTATAAGGATTCCGTCCCCGGAATCACCGCTTTAAAACTCATACGTAGAAGGGTACATAGCGTATATAATCATTGCACATAGACCTCGATCATACTTGATCGAACTGATCTTTAATTATTCTTCATAACACTTGTCTATCCGAAAAAGCAGAAATTTGATTTCTAAAAGAACTCAAATTCCTCCCTCGAAATTTCTTTACCAATTAAGTAATCTACTATATGTGCAGGAAAAAAACACAAAAGATATATAAGTGATTCAAATAGCACCTGGAGTTCTGTTTTTAGCTGCCACCGTATCCTGGACCGTCATGTTGAAGACCCTCAGAGTTGCTATCGTTGGGTTACTGGTCATCTTTGAGTTGGGGCAGTTGGGAGAGATATGCCGCTCTTGCCTGCACTTATAGCACACGAACTTACCCTTCAGACACTCGCTAGAGTGATTCTTCCAGCAGTTCTTACACTGCACTACCTGCTTCTTTGCACCTTCCTGTTTCACTTGCACATTCTTAGAAAAATTCCTCATTCTTTTCTCACCCCTATTTCCACTATTACCTTCCACCTTCCAAGCTCCTCCTAACTTGCTTTTGTTCTTCTTCTCCTTGTGGTAGAGGTTCATGGCCTCACTCCCCTGTTCAGCTATGATAGCCTTTTCCATGAGTGCTGCAAAAGTATTGATTTGCAGTACTGACACCTTATTGTAGAGTCAGGGTTTTAAGCCCAGCTCAAATCTCCTTGCCTTCCTAGCCTCCATATTAACTTGATGTGGAGCAAACCTAGCTAACTCATTAAACTTTGCGGCATACTCCGCAACAGTCATGTTATCCTGCTTTAACTCCAGGAATTTTACCTCCATCCTAGCCTGCATACTTACTGAGAGATAGTTTTCGAAAAATAAATTCTTAAACCTATCCCAAGTAATTACTTCTGCTCCTGCCCTAGTTTTATTCGCCTCCCACCAAAAGTTAACCTCCCCTTTCATCATATGAGGGGCAAAAGTGGTCTTTTGCCCCTCATCTACCCTAGTAATTACGAACGCCTTTTCTATTTCATTAACCCATGTCTGGGCTTTTATAGGGTCAGCTGATCCTCTGAATTCTGGTGGTCCTACTGCTTTGAAGTCTTTGAATTTCCAAGCGATTGTCTGGCTGGTTTCCTACAACTGGTGTTCCCTGCTGCATAGCCTGAGCTACCATGTTTGCAAAGTTTTGCATCAATTCTAGCTGTCGTTCCCTAGTATTAGAAGATTCTTCTACCCTTTGGTTTCGAGTTTGACGTCTTAGCGACATTATCTGGTTAAATAAAACCATAAATTATACTATATTAACTTACATTCGAAACCTTATTGCACAAGATTAATATATTAAACTTGTTTCATTTCTCAATCTTGGATTCATATTCATTTATCGAATATTTACATAGCACATACTGCTTTAATCAACAGCTATCCCTTTGTGACTACGAAAGTCGGGATTTAAAATCTTGACCAACATAAAATTTTGAAAATAGTTCATTACTTATCACACACATTACATAAACACAACTTAACCCATACCACTTATTTACCAAGCCTTTTTCTCGGACATTCATTCGATCAATGTCCTTCCATCCCACAATTAAAACATCCACCTTTCTTATAGTCGGGGCAACGAGGAGAGATATGTCCCTCATGGCCGCAAATATAACATATCTTCTTCCCTTTCTTCTTATCAGGTTTTCCTAATTCAGGATCTTCTACCTTTCTTTTTCCCTTACCTCTCGGAGCTGCACACGATGTGTTACTTGAGGCTCCCATCTGGTCAATTTGGATTTTGAGCTTATCCTGCTCTTCCATTATTTCTAGTAACGCTTGACGCAGCTGAATATTAAGCAACGTCTCTATCTCCCACAACCTTTCCAGCGTAGAAACCTTGTTCTCCAGATCCTGCACCTCCGTTGATGCTTGAGCAGCTTCAACTTTAGTGTCTGAATCACTATCTGTCAAATCCTCCATTTCCGGATCTGGTTCTACGTTTTCCACGATAGCCACCTCGTCCGATTTTGGTTCTTGGTGAGCTTCTATTTCAGCTGTTGGCCTCGATATTAGCTCGGGGGTATGGATCTGATCCTTCTTATTCCACATATCTTTCTCACCAGACATCTACATACATAAGTTACCCTGATTAGCATATAGTATATATACATAGCAATCAAGAGTTCTATATACGTTGTCTCTTATTTTGTTTGATGATAAATTTATTCAATTCTCATCAACGCCTATTTCTCTGCCGAAAGGCAGCTCTATCCACTCTGCATCGAATCGCATGAAGGTGATGACTAAAGCCTGCTCCAAGGTATATATCATGGTGTCTTTGGCTTCTATCTCAACCTTCAATTTATCTATCTGTATCTCCCTCCGCCCAATCTCCTCATAACTCGGCTTAACTCCATCTGTGTTTCGGTGAGCGGCGTCCTTATCTTCTTTGTTAGAAACTGGAGAGTACAATTTCGTGCCTCCGCGCTTTCGGCTCTAACCTTTAAGTCGCTGCTCCTAACTATCAAATCTCTTATCATATCACCGTCTCATGTACTCCTCGCTAGAGTCCATCGTCTCTTGGGTCAAGGAATTACTATTTTGACTTTCGTCATCCATCCTATGACCACAATAAATGAGACAACATTAGTACTGAAATAAAATATATTCATCGATAAAATGAAGGAATATTTTATTTAGTACGACTAAACTTGATGGATCTCTTCGACTCATCATATCCTATAACTTCTCACCAGAGTACTTCGTCTCTTGGTTCACTAAATATCTATCTTAACTTTCGTCCTCCATTCTACTAAGGTTATAACCTAGGTTTCGTATTCCTAACGTTTATAACCTACAACTTTGATACTAACACGTGACGCCCCCAAATCCGGGTACTTGAAACTCGAACTCGGTGCTTCACGATACCATTTCTATAAGCTGAATAATACAAATAATAATACATTCAAACTTAATTTACCTACATCAAAGTTTATTTCCCAAGTATGAGACCTTCAAATACATTCCTTACAATACTTGAATAGATACCAATACTGACTATAACCATTAACTCATAATATAAACTCATTCGAACAGTTTTCCTTTCCCTTGTTCGCGTTACTGAGCCTTGAGTTGCTCATACATAACTGAAAACATTTAATTTAAGCAAGGGTGAGCATTTGAGTGCCCAACAAGTAATAGCAATTATATATATAAGCTGAAAGAATATAAGTATTCTCTTTACATAACACTTCTACAACGAATTGAAAGTTGTGAAGTAATCATCTTGATAAAAATTCACATAACAACTCTCTTTCAAATTCTTGAAATTTGGCTTTACCCATGAATAGGGTTTAAGAAACATACTATGAACATTCTTTTCATTTTGAAAAGGTTTAGCGTAAATCCATCCATAAGCAATCATAACTTATGGGCACGGAGGGTGATCGGGCCGTTGTACCTTGTATTGATCAATACTACATAACCCGAACGAAATTCATCCGCTCACTCTATCCGCCTTGAAGCAAAATTTTTCCCATATAGGGATGTTCATACATGTATGCGGTTCTAAACAGAAGGTTTTTAATCTTGCTTTCAACAATAATATGTAATTCAACATATATATATATATATATATATATATATATATATATATATATACGGGTAATTGACAAAGGTGTATCAACATGTGAATAAATACCATGATTATCCAAGTAGGGACACTTGTATAACCATTTAGAAATTAATGAGCGTAATATATATCCGAGCTAACATGTTGATAATCAAAGAGTACATAATGCATGCGGGGAATAAAATAATTTCGAAACTTCTTACTCATGTCCATTGCATAAAGGAAATGCAAAGGTAAGATACTTTTCGATTTTTGATTACAAATCTCAACTTAGGTTCTATCTCTTTATATCACAACCTATCATTAATCGGATCATTCGTTCGATTAGAACAATATATCATAACACATAAGTCATCATCTATTACAATTCAAGACATAGTCTAATCACATTATCACACATCTCTAATGATCATTACATCATAAAGCGATCATTAATATAATCAAATATCTAAGTTCGAGATAAATTTCGACATTTGTTTGCGTCATAAACTGATTTTTATCGGGTAAATCTTGAGTCTAAGACTCTTATTACGTACCTCAACATCTCAGTAAATATCGGTCATTTTATTTTTAAATGACTTAAAATAATTTTAAAACATTTATTAAAATTTATCATGCATTTTCAAACACATCCAGATCATAATTAAATGATTTAAACATCAAACAATACTATTATTAATAATATTGTATTATTTATCCAAATATTAAAAGTCATTAATTATAACTTAAGATATTTTTAAATCCTTAATATCCTTTTTAAATGATTTTTTTAAATAAATAAAACTATTTTTAAACAATTTATTTAATATAAATATTAAATAAACTAAATATCACAAATCATTAACTAAATATCATTAATATATAATTATTAATGAAATTATCTTCTAAATATTGAAAGTTATATTTTATAACTTAAAATATCTTTAAACACTTTATTTTTATTTAAATTGATTTTTAAAATATTAAAATCATTTTTAAAATAATTATTTAATATAATCAATAAATAACTTTAATATCATTAATATATAATTAATTAATGAAATTCATCACAAAATATTAAAAGTCATGGAAAATAACTTAAAATATTTTCTTATACCATAATATAATTTTTCATGATTTTCATGAATTAAAACTATTTTAAATCATTTATTTAATATTATAATTAAATAAATAAATACCTTTTATATTCCAAAAATATTAAATATTTATGAAATATACTCAAAATAATTAAAAACTATTTTTCGAACTTTAAAATAATTTTTCAGAATTTAATAAGTATTTTTAATAATTAAATTCTAATTTTTTCTAATTTTTAAATCATTTTCGGAATTTCCAGAAATTAAAAATTTTAAAATAATTCAAATCTGTCGCTAAAGTGGTCCTATAGTGACAGAACCGTCGCTATAGTTGTTCTTCAGCCCCAAACCCAGAATTCGGTCAGAGGCTAAGGTACCTAGTTTAACCATGAATAACTCTTTGATCTTAACATTTCTGGGCAAGCTATAACTTGGATCTTTTCGTTCTCATGTAATACTACAATTATCAACAAACATCATGGCTAAACAACATCAAATATATGAGTTATTAGCCATCAAAAAGTCTGACAAGGCTGTTCTTCAACTGAAGAACAGTCGAGGTGCCTACTTTAGATCCTTATAACTTGCAATCTAGGTGTTGTTTATGGGATCTAAAGGATTTATCTTGTATACAACATACCAGACTACAACTACAAAGCATCATAACACAATAACATCATAGAATGAGCAAGATCTATCCGGTCAAAGTTGAACACGGAAATTGTTCTTGAAAAATCTGGGTTCGTGTTCTTGGTCAGTTTCGGTCAACGGGTTTTGACCATGAATAACTTGTGATCTATAACCGATATGACTCTGATTCGTTTTTAAGCTTAAAGACCACATAACAGACTACACATAACAACTTACAAACAACAAATATTATGAACGATCAAAGATCTATGGCCACTGACATTTGTTGTCAGATAACAGTTTGTAATTTTCTAACTTCTCAAAAACTCCAAATTCGTGTACTTTGATGTTATGGGTCTGTGATTTATCAACTTATATCATCAATTGACACCCTATTACACAACGTTAAACAATCAATTGCAAAATATAACATAGAATCAAAGGATTTCTAATTTTTGGGATTTTTAATACCTTTTGAGCTTGATTTTTGATTTCTGACTTTGATGCTTCTGTTTTGATGCTTGTGATCGTGGGGCTGTGCTTAGGATTGTATAAGCAAGAGGTTTTGGGAGCTATGAGCTTGAGAGAGTGTGTCTAGAGAGTTGAGAAAATTTAGTGTACATAATATGCTTAATCTCTCCTTAATTTATAATTGATTGAATTCAATCATGTAGGAGCTTGAATTATTTGTGAGTAATGCTATAGTATCATGGGAACTTCTAGAAGATGGTGGTTGGCTAGCTCTTGCAAAGATTCTAGCAACAATGTAACTAATAATACACTAAAAAGTATAAAAAGGGTATTTTGGTAATTTCACCTATAATTTCAAGGGCATTTTTATACAAGGCAATTAAATGTAATAATTAACCATTAGATTATAATTCTTACCATTTACCAATTAATTTCTATCCTTTGGTAAATTAAAACACTTATACATTAACATCGTAATTAAACCTGGTAATTTTAAATTAGGGTTATCTATAGAAAATTAGGGTTCTAAAATTAGGGTTTCTTAACGTCATCAATTAGGGTTTTCTAATTATCTGTGTGTGTTACTAACACAGTCGTTACGGTTTCTATCTTCAACCGATTAAGGTTATAATAATTAGGGTTTGTCCTAATTATCGGCGTAAAACAGTAATTAGGATTTCTTCTAATTACCGACATTCTTATACACAGTAGCTTCATATAACACATTCACTACTCAGTCATATCTCATAACTGAGTTTAATAATTAGGGTTTCACAGCACAGTACTATGCTATGACCTAATTGACCGTAATTGCTCAACTTTATATGTCCGCACATACACATTACATATATATAGTACTGTAAAATCATAATATCAATAATATTATATTGATATTCTCATCTCTTAATCACAATCCCAAATTCAGGGTTTGGATTCCATATCTGACTTATCTTTCGCATATCAAGTTAAAATACTTGATATAAATATTCTGAACAATTCATATAATAAAATATTTATTATATAAATTCTAATTATCATTTCATAAAAAATTTATACGCAAAATTTCTTAATTATTTTTATAGAACTCGGTGCTTCACGATACCATTTTTATAAGCTGAATAATACAAATAATAATACATTCAAACTTAATTTACATACATCAAAGTTTATTTCCCAGGTACGAGACCTTCAAATACATTCCTTACAATACTTGAATAGATACCAATACTGACTATAACCATTAACTCATAATATAAACTCATTCGAACAGCTTTCCTTTCCCCTTGTTCGTGTCTGAGCCTTCAAGTTGCTCATACATAACTGAAAACATTTCATTTAAGTAAGGGTGAGCATTTGAGTGCCCAGCAAGTAATAGCAATTATATATATAAGCTGAAAGAATATAAGTATTCTCTTTACATAACACTTCTACAACGAATTGAAAGTTGTGAAGTAATCTGTACTGATAAAAAATTCACATCACAACTCTCTTTCAAATTCTTGAAATTTGGCTCTACCCATGAATAAGGTTTAAGAAACATACTATGAACATTCTTTTCATTTTCGAAAAGGTTTAGCAGAAATCTATCCGCAAACTGTCATAACTTACGGGCACGGAGGGTGATCAGCCTCGTTGTACCCTGTATTGATCAATACTACATAACTTGAACAAAATTCATCGCTCACTCTATCCCCCTTGGGCGCAAAAATTTTCCATATAAGGATGTTCATACATGTCTGGTTTCAAACCCGAAGGTTTTTAATCTTGCTCAACAATAATATGTAATTCAACATATATATATATATATATATATATATATATATATATATCCGGGTAATTGACAAAGGTGTATCAACATATGAATAAATACCATGATTATTCAAGTAGGGACACTTGTATAACCATTTAGAAATTAATGAATGAATATATATACGAAAGTTAATATGTTGATAATCAAAGAGTACATAATCATACGGGGAATAGAATAATTCTGAAACTTCTTACTCATGTCCATTGCATAAAGGAAATGCAAAGGTAAGATACTTGCCTGATTCGCTGATTACAAATCTCAACTTAGGTTCTATCTCTTTATATCACAACCTATCATTAATCAGATCATTCGTTCGATTAGAACAATATATAATAATATATAGTACTGCCTATTACAGTCAGCACATAGTCTAATCACATCATCACATATATCTAACAGTCATTACATCCTAAATAATCATTAACATAGTCAAATATCTAAGTTCGTCAATTTTCGACAATTGGCCGATTGTCTGAAACAACTTTATCGAGTAAATCTCGAGTCTAAGATTCATATACGCACCTCAACATACAGTAAATATCGGTCATTTTATTTTTAAATGACTTAAATTAATTTTAAAACACTTATTAAAATTTATCATGCATTTTCAAACATCGAAACATAATTAAATGATTTAAACATCAACCAATACTATTATTAATAATATTGTATTATTTATCCAAATATTAAAAGTCATTAATTATAACTTAAAATATTTTTAAATCCTTAATATCCTTTTTAAATAAATAAAACCATTTTTAAACTATTTATTAAATAAAATTAATATCACAAATCATTAACTAAATATCATTAATAAATAATTATTAATGAAATTATCTTCTAAATATTAAAAGTTATATTTTATAACTCAAAATATCTTTAAACACTTTATTTTCATTTAAAATGATTTTTAAAATAATAAAATCATTTTTAAACTAATTATTTAATATAATCAATTCCAAGCCAAAATAAACATAGTAAACTAATTCCGTTCAAGTGGACTGCACCGCACTTGTTGGACAGTTTTGACAATACTACTTTGAAATGTCATAACTCTCTCCTCCGATATCAGATTTAGTCCGTTTTGGAGTCTATGAAAAGCTTATTCAGTGTACTACAACATATCAAATGTAAGACCCCAAATTTTTATAAATAAAAATCGAATTTCCTCTAATTATTATTCTTGATTAATAAGGTGGTAATTTGATATAATGCTTTGGTTATGGGTGAAATGTGCAATTTTTGCAAAATAAACAAGTGGTTATTAAAATATTTATTTTTGTCGGGGAATATTCGTTTGGTCGTGGAATATTCTTCTTTGTGGGGAATATTAAATGCATTTAGCCTCAATCAATTGTGGGTCCCATAACAAAATAAGCCGCCGGATGAAGAAAATGACAAGTTTGAGCTTTTATAAATAATCTTGGCGTAGTTATTTAAATTAACTTTGTTGGATTACACCGGTGGTTAAAATACGCAGAATCTGGCGTGGTTGTACAAATAGCATTACTGCAGTATTTGCAGTATTGTTGAATTATTGATTCTTACGTAAGAAGACACTACTCAATAATTATTACAATAGTTATTGTTCAATATTTTATTGATTCAATAATTGTTGCGTTGCTAGTTTATATTATTACTGTTTCAATAATTGTCACTGCACAGTATTTTCCATTATCAGATCAATAATTCATATTATTTGAATAATATTATCAGATAACATTATTGGCAATGTCTAGAAAGTTACATCTAAGGAGAGGTTTGGTCACCTAATCAATTGGCGCCAAGCGAAATCCTTATTGGAAAGCCCCTACATCACAGAAGCTGCTGGTTGTCAATAATGTGATTACGTAATATTATTTGTGAATAATTAATTATTGATTTATATGATGAGGAAAATATTAATTTTATGTGGATATAAATAAAGAAAATTTTTAATGTGACAATTGTTGAAAATTAATATTTTATCTTTTTACGATAAAATAATTTATTTAAATATATTATTTTAATAATATATTAATGGTGATATTTTTACAATGAATGTGGGATATATGAATAAATGAGGAGGAAGAGTATTTTTGTTGGATTAAATGTTTAACACATGTTTTGTGTGTCTGGTGGACACAATTCTTAATGAAAATTTATTATAGTATCGTAAAATCGGTAGTTTGTGGATTTTTGGTCAATTTCTGTTTGGAATTTGGGAAAACTTCCTTCTGCAAAGTTGTAGATAATGGAATTTCCTATGGAAAGTAGCAAGTTTCGAATTTTCTAATAACCGAGCTATTTTTTATGAATTGTTGAATTTTCGGAGAATAAAATAATTTTTATTAATTTATGGGTGGGACCAACTTTTTGGTTGGTGGATACAACATGTGGGTTGCTGATTTTTGGGGTGGCTGGTCTTTGTTGGCAACTTAGGTTGGGTAGGAAGAAAATAAGAATATTATTATTATATTTATTTAGTCTCCTTTGGCGTTCTAACATTTTCCTATAAATAGAGGGCTAAGTTAGAATTGAAAATCACACCAGAAACTAAGTTTTCTCTCTATCTCTCTCTATATTGTCGAACGTATTCTTGTGAGTATATTTTGAGTGTTGCTATACGGTGCGAGTTTACATCGACTATATCTAGAAATTCGAATGGAAATACGGTTATTTTGAGGTAAAGGATGTTATTTCTTTCATAAATGATATTATTTTCTTCAATATCATTATGCCAAAATATTGGTTGAACTTTTATCAAATTTGGAACTTTTTCATGTTGGGGTTACTATTCATGAGTTACTATTCACGAGTTACTATTCATGAGTTCTTATTCACGAGTTCTTATTCACGAGTACTATTCACTAAGCGTGAAGATGTATTTTGTGAAATTTCTATCTTTTTGTGTAGGGGGTTCTTATTCACGTATCTCACGGACTATTCACGAATCTGAGACTATTCATCAAAAATGAAAATTTTTTCTTTTTGTCCAAGATGTCTATTTTGGCTACTATCTTTGATTGTATCCATGTTTTGATCGTTATTTTTGAGTTCTGCTTCAAAATCGTTTATTATGAAGTATTATCGATCTTGGATAAACTATTAAACGAATCCCTAATATTTGTCCTTCTATCTCACTAGATTCGTTCTTAAAATTTTTTTTCATCATCCTTAGTCCTTAATGGTGATACTTGATGAATATCTTTGGCTTGTAGTGCAAAGATGAATGATTAAACTGATGAATCTCTTTGGCCCGTAGTGCAAAGATTAGCAGTGTTGAGATGAACATGACCAATTTGGTGATACAAATGAATATCTTTGCTTTGTAGTGTAAAGATGATTAAAGATGTATATTGATTGTTGTTCTGAGGATGAAATATTGATGATGGACTTTTAAATCTTAGAAGACGGTAGAATTCATTCTCACGTGACTCTTCTAATGGATTCTTTGCTTTCCATTGCATTTGTTGATCTAAAACTTGTTGTCTATTGTATTCTATTAGATTTTTCCCTGTTGAAGACTAATGATAATTTGTTGTATATTATCTTAGTCATAATATCCTTTACTGGGCTAGTTGAGCTCACCCTTTTCCTTGTTGTTCCATTTTTCTTCTCAGGAGGTGAGAACATAGCAGGATCGAGTCGGGGTATGGAGTGAAGGTTCTAGAGAGAGTTGTTTAGTAGTCCTCACCATTTTTGTAAAATAATGTATCAATAAATGTGATGAGGATTTATTTGAGTATAGATATTGTCTAGAAGATAATATTTGTATTCAAACTCACAGTTTTACTGTTGTAATAATAAATTGTAGTAATTTATGTACCATGTATTTGGCGACTCATAATGGGTTGGGTGGAATGGACCTATTTTGGGGGCGTCACATCAAAAGCCCAGACATTTTAAAGCACAAAAAGTGGACGAGAATCCCAGATTCTGATTTGCCAAAAAGCAGGTTTCTCATGATCGGTCAACCATATTTGACCATCTATAACTTTTAATCTATACATGAATCTGGACTTGATTCTTTTTTTCAGATTAAAGACCACATAACAAGCTACACATAACAACTTAAAAACAACAAAAATCACGATCGATCAAAGATCTATAAGCTCTGACATTTGACGAAAAATTACAGAAATGGAATTTTCTAGATTTCTCAAATCTTCAAATTCGTGTACTTTGATGTTATGGGTCTTTGATTTATCAACCCATATCATCAATTAACATCCTATTACAAAACTTTAAACAATCAGTTGCATCAAATAACATCGAATCAAAGGATTTCTAGGCTTAGGGTTTTATACCTTTTATGTACAAAAATTCTTGATTCCTTATTTCTGATGTGTTGTTTGTGATGGTTGGGCTTTTATTATGAGTGTATGGGAAAGATGAATTCGTAGGTTTGAGCTTGAGAGAGTCTAGGATGAGAGTTAGGAAAATTCAAGTGTACAAAATATACTAACTCTCTCCATTCTTTATATAAGCTAAGCCAAATGCATTGGATGCTCAAATTGGTTGGTACAATTGATTGCTTAGCTGATAAGTTTGGTGGGGTAGGGATGTTGGCCATGATTTTTGCAAGATTCCATCAACAATGTAACTAATAATACACTAATAAACCAAAAAGGGTATTTTGATAATTTCCCATATAAATTCAAGGGCAATCTTGTACAAGGAAATTAAATGTAATATTTAATCACTAGATGGTAATTCTTATCATTACCAATTAATTTCTATCCTTTGGTAAATTAAAACACTTATATAACAACATCAAAATTAAACCCGATAATTTAAATTAGGGTTTTCTATAGGAAAAATAGGGTTCTATAATTAGGGTTTCTTAACGTCATCAATTAGGGTTCTCTAATTATCTGTGTGTCTTACTAACACAGTCGTTCTGGTTTCTAACTTCAACCGATTAGGGTTATAATAATTAGGGTTTGTCCTAATTATCGGCATAAAAACAATAATTAGGGTTTGTCCTAATTACCGATATTCTTATACGGTAACTTCATATACATAGTCACTACTTTCGATCATATCTCATGGCGAAGTTTAATAATTAGGGTTTCACAAAGACGAGATTATGCTATGACCTAATTGATCGTAATTGCTCAACTTTATCTGTTCGCACATACACAATACATATTTATGATACTGTAAAATCATAATATAGATAATATATTATTATTCTCATCTCTTGATCACAATCCCAATTCAGGGTTTGGATTCCATATCTGACTTATTCTTCGTACACAACATCAATAATCAAGTTAAAATAATTAACTTAAATATTCTGACAATTCATATAATAAAATATTTATTATATAAATCTAATTATCACTTCATATATTATTTCCAATCATGTTTTCATGGAAAATAATTAATAAAAACATTTAACATAAATTAATTACCATACAATATAATTTGTAGTAATTAATAATTCCAAAATTATTTCTAATTTTTCAAGTAAGAAATATATTTGCGTTTATCGTTCACATTACTTGACACTTATTCTCGTCATTAAATAAATAAATAAAAATTATATGCAAAATTTCTTATTTATTTTATATAGAAAATCTCGGGTTATTACATTCACCCTCCCTTATAAGGATTCCGTCCCCGGAATCACCGCTTTAAAACTCATACATAGAAGGGTACATAGCATATACAATCTTTGCACGTAGACCTCGATCATACTTGATTGAACTGGTCTTTAACTATTCTTCATAACACTCTGATTAGGCAGAAATTTGATTTCTAAAAGAAAACTCAAAATTCCTTTATAAAAACAATAATCTACTTTATATGTATGTAGAAAAATCATATAAGATATATAAGTTATTCAAATAGCTTTTTGGAGTTCTATTTCCGGTTTGCCAACCGTATCTGAATTTGTCGTGTTGTAGACCGTCGGAGTTGCTTTCGTTGGGGTATTGGTTGAGTTTGGTCCTGAAATTGATAAAGAACCACTTTTTCTCCCCGTGGTTACGTTTCATGCCTCCATTCCCCTTTTTGGACAGTTCCTCACCTTATGCTCAGTCGATCCGCATATAAAGCATCCACTGATCACCCTTGAGTTGGGGCAGTTGGGAGAGATATGGCCCTCTTGCCCGCACTTATAGCATAAGAACTTACCCTTCAGACACTCGCCAGAGTGATTCTTCCATGATTAGCCTTACTGCTTTACACCTTCTTTGCACCTTCCTGTTTCACTTGCACATTCTCAAAAAAATTCCTCATTCTTTTCTCACCCCTATTCCCGCAACTACTTTCCATCTTCATTGCTCCTCCTGACTTGATTTTGTTCTTCTTCTCCTTGTGGTAGAGGCTCATGGCCTCATTCCCCTGTTCAACTATTATAGCCTTCTCCATGAGTGCTGCAAAAGTATTTATTTGCAAAGATCTTGACACCATATTATCAGAGCCAGGTTTTAAGCCCAGCTCAAATCTCCTTGCCTTCCTAGCCTCTGTATCCACTTGATGTGGAGCAAAACCTAGCCAACTCATTAAACTTTGCGGCATATTCACTTGATCAAATATGTTCTCTGTTTTAACTCCAGGAATTTCACCTCCATTCTAGACTGCATACTAATAGAGAGATAGTTTTCGAAAAATAAATTCTTAAATCTATCCCAAGTAATTTCTTCTTCTCCTGCCTGAGTTTTATTTGCCTCCCACCAAAAGTTAGCCCCCCCTTTCATCATATAATTGGCAAAAGCGGTCTTTTGCCCCTCATCTACCCTAGCAATTACGAACACCTTTTCTATCTCGTTAACCCATGTCTGGGCTTCTATAGGGTCAGCTGATCCTCTGAATTCTGGTGGTCCTACTGCTTTAAAGTCTTTTAATTTTGCCAAACGATAGTCTGGATGGTTTCCTGCAATTGGTGTTCCCTGCTGCACAGCCTGAGCTACCATGTTTGCAAAGTTTTACATCAGTTCTGGCTGTCGTTCCCCAGCATTGGTAGATTCTTCTATCCTTTGGTTTCGAGTTTGACGTCTTGACGGCATTATCACTTATTTACCAAGCCTTTTTCTCGGACATTCATTTGATCGATGTCCTTCCATCCCACAATTAAAACATCCACCTTTCTTATAGTCGGGGCAACGAGGAGAGATATGTCCCTCACGGTGGCAAATATAACATATCTTCTTCCCTTTCTTCTTATCAGGTTTTCCTACCTCAGGGTCTTCTATCTTTCTTTTTTCCCTTACCTCTCGGAGCTGCACACGATGTGTTGCTTAAGGCTCCCATCTGGTCAATTTGGATTTTGAGCTTATCCTGCTCTTCCATTGTTTCTAGCAATGCTTGACGCAGTTGAATATTAAGCAACGCCTCTATCTCCCACAGCCTTTCCAATGAAGCAACCTTGTTCTCCGGATACTGCACCTCCGTTGATGCTTGAGTAGCTTCAACTTTAGTGTCTGAATCACTATCTGTCAAATCCAACATTTCTGGATCTAATGCTACGTTTTCCACGATAGTCACCTCGTCCGATTTGGGTTCCTGGTGAGCTTCTATTTCAGCTGTTGGCCTCGATATTAGCTCGGGGGTATGGATCTGATCCTTCTTATTCCATATATCTTTCTCACCAGACATCTATATACATAAGTTACCCTGATTAGCATATAGTATATATACACAACAATCAAGAGTTCTATATACGTTGTCTCTTATTTTGTTTGACGATAAATTTATTCAATTCTCATCAACGCCTATCTCTCTTCCGAAAGGCAGCTCCATCCACTCTGCATCGAATCGCATGAAGGTGATGACTAAAGCCTGCTCCAAGGTATATATCCTGGTGTCTTTGGCTTCTATCTCAACCTTCAACTGTCCTATCTGTATCTCTCTGCTCCAACCTCCCTCGTAACTCGGCTAATTCTATCTGTGTTCGGTGAGTAGCATCCTTGTACTGCTGTTCCAAAATCTGGAGAGTACGATTCTGTGCCTCCACCTGCTCAGCTCTAACCTTTAAGTCATTGTTTCTAACTAACAAATCTCTTATCATCTCTCTGTCTGTGTACTCCTTGCTAGAGTCCATCGTCTCTTGGGTCAAGGAATTACTATCTTGACTTTCGTCATCCATTCTATGAGCACAATAAACGAGACAACATTAGTACCGAAATAAAATATATTCATCGATAAAATGAAGGAATATTTTATTTAGTACAACTAAAACTTGATGGATCACTTTAACTCATCATATCCTATAACTCATCATATCCGACTAAGGTTATAACCTAGGTTTCGCATTCCTAACGTTTATAACCTACATCTTTGATACCAACCTGTGACACCCCCAAATCCGGGTACTTGAAAGCAGATATAAAGTTGTCCAATTATGCACCGACAATTGTCAGAAATTGACCCGAACTTAGATATTTGAGTGTGTTAATGATTGTTTAGGACGTAATGACTGTTAGATATATGTGATGATGTGATTAGACTATGTCTCAATTGTAATAATAAAGCGATACTATATATTATTATATATTGTTCTAATCGAGCGAATGATCGATTAATGATAGGTTGTGATATAAAGAGATAGAACCTAAGTTGAGATTTGTAATCAATGAATCGAAAGTGATATCTTACCTTTCCATTTCCTTTATGAAATGGACATGAGTAAGAAGTTTCAGAATTATTCTATTCCTGTACAGATTATGTACACTTTGATTATCAACATGTTAATTCAGATATATATATTCTATTCGTTAATTTCTAAATGGTTATACAAGTGTCTCCACTTGGATAATCATGGCATTTATTCACATGTTGATACACTTTTGTCAATTACCCGTATATATATATGTTGAATTACATATTATTGTTGAGCAAGATTAAAAACCTTCGGGTTTGGAACCAGACATGTATGAACATCCCTATATGGAAAAATTTTTACGCCCAAGGCGGATAGAGTGAGCGATGAATTTCGTTCAGGTTATGTAGTATTGATCAGTACAGGGTACAACGGGGCTGATCACCCTCCGTGCTCGTAAGTTATGACGGTTTGCGGATGGATTTCTGCTAAACCTTTTCGAAAATAAAAAGAATGTTCATAGTATGTTTCTTAAACCCTATTCATGGGTAGAGCCAGATTTCAAGAATTTGAAAGAGAGTTGTTATGTGAATTTTTTATTAGTACAAATTACTTCACAACTATTAATTTGTTGTAGAAGTGTTATGTAAAGAGAATACTTATATTCTTTCAGCTTATATATATATATATATAATTGCTATTACTTTCTGGGCACTCAACTGCTCATCCTTGCTTAAATTAAATGTTTTTCAGTTATGTATGAGCAACCTGAAGGCTCAGGCACGAACAAGGGAAAAGAAAAGCTGTTCGAATGAGTTAATGGTTATAGTTATTAATGGTATCTAGTCATGTATTGTAAGGAATGTATTTGAAGGTCTCGTACTTGGGAGTAAACTTTGATAAATATGTAAATTAAGTTTGAATGTATTATTATTAGTATTATTCAGCTTATAGAAATAGTATCGTGAAGCACCGAGTTCGGGTTTCAAGTACCCGAATTTGGGGGCGTCACAGGTGTCATTTAACACCGTAACACCTGAGGTAGAGACGACTCCGGGGGAGTCAATGAAGGCACTTTTCATGGCATTGTTGGATAGAAATATCCAGTTAGGAAGGGAGGTAAGGGAGCTGAAGGAGGAGGTCCAGGAAATCTTGGAGGATAAGAAGAGCATGGAGACTATGTGGGAGGAGGAGCATGATGAGCGTGTTTTGGCGAAGGATAAGGTCCATGAGCTGAAACTAGAGACCTTTGAGCTCAGGTAGGAGCTAAAGGTCAAGTAGCAAAAGATTGGAAGGATGTCCTATATACATAGGAGTTCTCATGCGTATTTTCAGCAGCAAGTAGCTGGGTATCCGATAGAGGCAGGGCAAACTCGGCATACTATCAGCCGAGATATTATTGCCGGTCTTTCCAACGCAGATTTTGGGACTGCCATAAGGCTGATGTAACCTAGTAGTAGCTAGATTAGAGTTAGATATGTACATATGATGTATCTAGTAGTGACGTAAAACCCTTTTTGTATATCAAAGGGTAGTCTTTTGTAAATCCCAAATTTTAGAAAGCAATTGCGGGATAGTAATGTAATCAGCTAAGGCTGTGTAATGACGAATGATGTAGTATTATACTACAAGATGTAAATCAATATAAGCCTTTTTATGGAACATATTGTGCGATGAGTTGATGTTATTATTTAATATTAAATAATAACTAACTAATAAGAGGGAAGTAATAATGATGTGTTGTTTATCTTAACAGCAAAATACCGCCAAGAAGAAGACAACGAAATCAAGATGCCAATGTGAATCAACTAGAGGGAGGTCCGGTTAACCCGATGCAAGAGTTCATTAATTTATTAACGACTGCTTTTAATAGGAACGAGGTTAATATACCCGTAAATCCTGTAGTAGTACGAGCTACTACGTTTAAGGATTTTAAAAATGTCGGTCTGTCAGAGTTCAAAGGAACTACGGACCCCATAGAAGCCCATACTTGGGTAAAAGAAATAGAGAAGGCATTTGTTATTACAAATGTCGATGAGGGGCAAAAGGTTGCTTTTGCCACCTATATGATGAAGGGAGAAGCCAATTTCTGGTGGGAGGCAAACCAGGCTAGGGTGGGAATAGAGAACCTTACGTGGACGCGGTTCAAGAAGATTTTCTTCGATACTTTCCCACGAGTATGCAGGGGAGGATGGAGATGTAGTTTCTAGAGTTGAAACAAGGGGAGATGATAGTTCCCCAATATGCTACCAAGTTGAATGAATTGGTAAGATTTGCTCCACATCAGGTGGACACGGAGGTGAGAAAGGCTAGGAGGTTTGAGCAAGGCTTGAAACCCTGGCTCTATAATAGTATATATGTGTTCTAAAGTAACTCTTTTGGGACCATACTGGCGAAGGTACTAATTTTCGAAGGTGGTAATGAGGCTCTAAGCCAATACCACAAGGAGAAGAAGAACAAGAATAAGGTGGATGATGGATTGAAAATGAAAGGATCCAGTGGTAGTGGCGACAGTCAGAAGAGGAAGGGTTATAACTCTGGGAATACCGGAGTGAAACAATGGGATCTTAAAAGAAGGATGGAGGCATGTAAGAACTATGGGAAGACTCATTTAGGAGTCTGTCTCAAGGGAAAGGCGGTGTGTTACAACTGTGGACAGGAGGGGCACATTTTTCCTAACTATCCAAGTCCGAAGAAAAACCATGGATGCTTCGTATGTCGATCAATTGATCACATAGCGAAGAACTGCCCGAAGAAGGGGACAGACAGGAATAAGGGCGCTAATAGCGGTAAGTTAGCTATTGGTAGTCCAGCACCGACGGGTAGACCGATGGCCCGAACCTTTAACATGACGGTCCAAGATGCAGTTGCATCAGGGGATTTAGTTGCAGGTATTATCCCGATCATTGATATAAATGCTTACGTGTTATTTGGCTCGAGTGCTACTTGTTCTTTCATAGCATGTGATTTGTCTAGATGCTTAGGATTACTTCCCGAAAGATTGCATGTACCTTTGAATATCAAGGTAGCCAATGAAGAAATAATTCATGTCGAAGATATTCATAGGAGTTGTTGCGTAGATATACGAGGCTGTCAGTTATCGATAGATTTGTTCCCGATAAAGTTGGGAGAATTCGATGTAATTCTCGGAATGGATTGGTTGTTTAACCATGGAGCAATTATAGATTGCCAAAAGAAATGTGTAAACATTAGAACGTTGAGACATCCTCATGTAGTATTTTACGGTAATAAATCGTTGGGACGTTCGTGTTGTCTTACTATGACACAAACTAGGAAATTGTTGAGGAAGGGATGTATAGGTTATTTGTTCCATGTTGTTGATACCCAGAGAAGGGGAGCAACGATGGAACAAATACCTATAGTAAAAGAATTTGCGGATGTATTTCCAAGAGAATTGTCAAGTTTTCCACAGGATAAGGAGACCGAATTCATAATAGACATTATATCAGGAGTGACACCAGATTCCAGGGCACTGTACCGTATTGCGCCAGTGGAGATGAAGGAGTTGATGGTGCAGTTACAAGAACTGTTAGAGAGAAAATACATTCAATCGAGTGTTTCGCCATGAGGAGCACTTGTACTATTTGTGAAGAAGAAGGACGGATCGTTAAGACTTTGCATTGACTACCGAGAGTTGAACAAGTTAACGATAAAGAATAAATACCCATTGCCCATGATCGATGATCTCTTTGATTAGTTGAAAGGGGCACAATATTTTTCTAAGATAGATTTGCAAACGGGGTATCATCAATTGAAGGTTAGGAAGGAGGATGTACCTAAGACGACATTCAGGACTCGTTACGGTCATTACGAGTTTCTGGTGATGTCATTTGGGTTGACTAATGCACCAGCAACATTTATGGATATGATGAACAAAGTGTTCAAATAATATTTAGACAAATTGTCTTAGTGTTTATCGATGATATTCTAGTCTATTCTAAGACGCCAAAAGATCATGCTGAACACCTAAGGATAGTGTTGGAGACACTAAGGAAGGAGAAGTTATATGCAAAATTCACTAAGTGTGAATTTTGGCTAGATAGGGTACAATTTTTGGGTCATGTTATCGACCGCGAAGGAATTTCAATGGACCCGGCAAAGGTGGAAGTAGTGATGAGTTGGGAACAGCCGAAAATGCTGACTGAGGTGCGAAGTTTCCTAGGGTTAGCGGGATTCTATCAAAGATTTATCCAAGATTTTTCGAAGATAGCTACTCCGTTGACTAACCTGACAAGGAAGACAGTGAAGTACGTGTGGACGGAGAAGTGTGAAGACAGTTTCCAAGAATTGAAGAAAAGGCTGAGTGAAGCGGTTGTATTATCTGTACCCGACGATAAATGGAATTTTGTAGTTTATAGCGATGCTTTGCATAGAGGACTTGGTTGCGTGCTCATGTAGCGTGGCAAGGTCATTGCGTACGCATCACGACAGTTGAAGAATTATAAGAAAGTTTATCCTACTCATGATCTAGAACTAGTCGCGATAGTGTTTGCCTTGAAGATATGGATGCATTACTTATACAGGGAGAAATGTGAGATATACATGGACCATAAGAGTCTAAAATATATCTTCACAAAGAAGGAGTTGAATATGAGACAAAGGAGATGGCTGGAATTAATAAAGGATTACGACTTTGAAATCCTGTATCACCCAGGAAAAACCTATGTAGTGGCCGATGCCTTAAGTAGGAAGGGTCGGGAAAAGTTTTCTATGTTAACGGCTCAAACTGAGTTAATAACAGAGATGGCTAGGATGGAGACAGAGGTGAAGTTACCAAGTGAATCAGGTCAAAGATTGTTTACAACTAAGATTCAATCTACCATTGTAGAGAGAGTCAAAGAGGTACAACTCAGGAGTGCTGAGTGTGACAAGATGAAGAAGTGGTTAACCGATGAAAAAGAATTAAAGTACAGTCTTGATAATGAGGAATTATTAAGATTTGAAAGAAGAATTTGGATTCTAAATGAGACGGAATTAAAGGAGCAAGTGTTACAAGAAGCTCATAGTCTGAGGTACTCGATTCATCCTGGTAGCACTAAGATGTATCAAAACCTTCGACAAAGTTTTTGGTGGCCGAACATGAAAAGAGAGATAGCAGAATACGTGAGTAGGTGCTTGACTTGTCAAAAAGTTAAGGTCGAACATCAGTGACCAAGTGGCTTGTTACAGTCATTTGAGATTCTGGAGTGGAAGTGGGAGCATATCACGATGGACTTTATGGTGGGACTTCCAATTACTCAGAAGGGGTACGACGCGATTTGGGTGATAGTGGGCCAGTTAGCTAAAATTTATGTTAAGGAAATCATTTCCAGACATGGAGTACCAGTTTCGATTGTGACAGATCGTGATCCACAATTCACATCAAACTTTTGGAGGAGTCTGCAAGAACAGATGGGAACGCAACTGAAATTGAGTACGGCTTATCATCCACAAACTGATGGGCAGAGCGAAAGAACAATTCAGACGTTAGAAGATATGCTGAGATCTTACATCATGGATTTCAAGGGTAGTTGGGATGATCATCTACTGCTAGTAGAGTTTGCGTATAACAACATTTATCATTCGAGCATAGGAATGCCGCCTTACAAAAGTTTATGTGGAAGGAAATGCAGAACACCATTGTATTGGGATGAAGTAGGAGAACGCTGAATGCTAGGACCTGAATTGGTGCAGCAGACAGCGGATATAGTGAAGCTGATACAAATGCGTCTAGTAGCAGCGCAAGATAGACAAAAGAAATATGCAGATTTGCATCGAGTTAATAAAGAGTTTGAAGTAGGCTCGTACGTATTTCTAAAGGTATCAGCCTGGAAAGGAAAGATACGCTTTGGGAAGAAGGGAAAGTTAAGTCCAAGGTTTATAGGACCTTTCGAAATATTAAAAAGGGTAGGAGAGGTAGCTTACGTGGTAGCGTTACCTCCAGACCTATAACGAATACATAATGTATTTTATGTCTCTATATTACGTCCTTTTAGGCCAGATTATAAGCACGTGATAGAATATGAACCTATTCATATTGAGAAGGACTTGACGTATGAAGAGATGCCTATTCAAATCATTAATAGAAAGGAGCAAGTTTTGAGGAACAAAGTTATACCTTCGGTAAAGGTGTTATGGAAGAACTATGATGTCGAAGAAGCAACGTGGGAACTTGAAGAAAAGATAAAGAAGAATTACCCTCAGCTATTTGTTTAATGTAAGATGAGATTCTGGGGACAGAATCCTTATAAGGGGGAAAGATATAACGACCGCGAAATTAGGATATATTGTAAAATAATTTTATTTGATTAAATAATGAATAAAATTATCGTATATGTTATTATTATGTGTTATTAAGATGAAGGTTGTTCTATAACCTAAATATATCATAATGTCGTAGTATTCTAGCTACGTGAAGGCATTATAGTGTTTGAATTTCTAGCTGAAAATAAAAGCTTTCTGAGAACTTTCAAAAAAACACTATTCACTGATTTATGCTCGGGAATTATTTTTGAACTTTCGAGAAATACGTAACAATAGAATAATAAGGGAGGATGGATTATGTAATAATAATTCAAGTATGGCTAAAGCAGTTTTTCGCCTGCGTACTAAATTTGAGAATGTTAAAGAACGTAATATTTAAATTAATGATGATCGTATAATAAGAAAGTATCATACGAAGCAATGAATACGAGTATGATACGAGGTATTATACTAGTATATATGAAAGTTAATATAACGTGTATGATGAAAGATTATACGAATTAGTATACATAAGGGATACGAGGATTTTACGTTAAACGCTTTAATCCTATTGAATTGGACTTGTAAGATTTGTGTAGGAATTTTTGCAAGCCCAAGTAGTATTATGTTAAGGCCCAATGAAATGAAATGCAAGCCCAACTTTAGGCCCAAAGTTATTTAAACTAAAGACCAAACTAAGAACCGGATCCGTGGATCTAACCGATGGGTCAACGAGTAAGAAAATCCATGGGGCAACCCATGAAGGCCCCATGAGTGAGTCATGACTGGCCATCTTGGTGAGCAAAGGATAAGTAATGAATAATAAGGAGGTGGGATGGCCTAATGACAAAAATACCCTAACTTTGAAAATCCTATAAATAAGAAGCTTTGGATTTCATTTATGCTTTGTTCAAAAACACTAACATCCTAGATTATTGGGAGAAAAGTGAGAAAAGTTAGAGTTAGACTTTCATAATTCAAGAAGAAGAACCAAGCTTGAACATTAAGGGTAAGAATTCTAGACCATTAATCTTCCTCTCTTCAATAGTAGTTTGATAGAGAAGTGTTGATTAGTGGAGCATGTATGATAAGAAATGACAAAGATGGCTAATCAATGGATTTAAACCTTAATAAACCATGTTAAAGTAATTCATACTTATTTAAGTGATGAACTAATAAAGAACTTGTAAGAATTTGACATGTATAAGATTTATTGAAATATGTTTGTTTAGGATGATGGAATGAATCCATTTTGAACGATGTAAAAATCTCAAGTAACGAAGTTATGGCGAAATTTACAAGATTAGATGATTATCGTCGAAATTGGTAAATTCTCGAAATGAAAGTTAAAAGTTACCAATTAGCTTGGAAACGTTGGTTTTCGATGGAGATTAGTCCAAATTTGCATTTGTGAGTTGCGGACTCTAAAATGACCAAATTTCGACTTAGAACGGAGAAACGAGCTTTAAACGTCTTCAACGTTTAACGAACGCTCAATAACGAACTAATCGGTGAATTTTGAGTTAAAATATTTGAAAGTGAAATATTTTCTAATGAAATCATAGAGCATATTATTTGTGAGCTAGTGGCTTTTGAACGAGCCAATTCGGACTTATAACGAATAAGTTAGGAGCCCAGGAATTTAAAAAAGAAAAAATATCTGTCAAAAAATTTCACGAGGCAGGTGGTCACAATGATCCGGCTCAAGAAGGGAAAGTCGGTGCCATGATTGCCACACGGACCCCAACCCATCGACGAGTAGTAGCCAGAAGGCTACCTACTATATGTAGTACTTTAGGCCGCAGTACAGGCCCGGACATTGCCTTTGGGAAGTGGAGCCACAGTAGCACGCCATAACACAAGGCTTTAGCGCAGCAGATGATCGAGAAAGGGTATGTGCACTATAAATTTGTGCCATAACGTGAGTCAGATATGAAGGAAGGAATGGCGTAGCATACCATCACTAGGAAGAACACAGAAAAGAATACATATGATCATAAAGAATAAGGAAGTAAATGAATGATGAATTATATACTTAATAGACTTGAAGTAACATCATTGAAGATACTTAAAACCTTAAGAATGATGACCAAAGGTTGACAAACGATTACATATATGTAAGAACAATGTAATACGATAAACTATAACGAATGTTAAATAATCTAAGGCATAATTAGATTGAGAAGAAGGGTAAGATTAATTGTGACCTTACATGATTGTTTATGATTTAATGTTGTATGTTATGTGATCATATATTATAGAAACCTTAAAGACACAAAGGGAATTTGTATTAACTGTAGAAGACGCTAAAGGCAAGTATTCTGAGCCTTGTCTATATTCATTCTAGACAAGCTAAGTAAATTCATGTATCTTACGCATGAGTTGATGTATGATAAAGTCGAAGCCAATTCCTTCGGCTAGACTTAAGATGTTTTATGGATTTCTTATAATCTATCGAACTATTGTCAATGTTGTCAAAGTTTTGCCAAACTGTTTTGGTATGATTTCAAAGAAAGACTGAGTATGCATAAACAAATGTTTTGTCGTCAAACGACAGACACGTGAGGTTGCCACAACTTAAATGTACATACATTTAAAGGTAAGATATGTCGGACTTACGGACTTGGTGTCGGGTTTTCCTTTTCAAAAAAGAATGAAATGCTCAAGGTCTTGGACCAATATTGATGTTAATGAATGTTGTTCATTGTGAAACGTTTTAAGAAAAGAGAAGTGCTATTTTGAATTATCGATAGCACTTCGTAACTATTGTTTCAATTATTGAAGATATACAAGTTATATGATTTAAGCCTGTTGTTTAAATGAAATTGTCATACTTGTTGAGCTAGTTATGCTCACTCTTGCTTGAACCATATGAATGCAGCTAAGACCGAATGGACCGAATCATCTAATAAAGATAAAGGGAAGGCTAAGGAGAACCAGTAGGTTACCTTTATAAATAGTTTAGTATGAAAGTTTTAGTTATTTGATATTATGACAATCAAGCATGTAATGGTTATAAAGAACCTGGGTATGGTAATATTATTTTGGAATATATAGAAGACATTTTCACTCTTTTGAGGTATTTCAATCGAATGAATGTGTGAACTGTAGCACCGTGTAGCACCATCTGTCGGGTTGGAAGATACCCGGATTTGGGGGCGTCACAGATACATAAGGTAGACATAGAGGTTAGGACTTGTTCATGTGGGTTATGGCAGTTATCTGGCATTCCTTGCCACCATGGAGCAATTGGAATACTTCAAATAGAATAACCAATTGAGAACTATGTTGATTCCTGCTATTATGTAGAGACTTATCTTAAATCGTATAACCACTTGTTAAGTCCAATAGGGGGGTTCAAATGAATGGCCTCCTGCCAACATGACAATATTGTTGCCTCCACCAACCAATAAAATAGAAGGCAGACCTAAGAAAAATAGGAGGAATGATCCTAATGAAGAGCCTAAGAGTAAGACCAAGTCATCTAGGAAATGTACACCTTGTTGGGAATAACATATTTAAATTTGATGTTGAAAGTAAACAAACATGCTTATATATAAAGTCCTTCAAGGAATACATATACAAGGACTTAATGGTAGATCAAAACTTGTTAGGTTTGATCTGTGCTTTATGTTTATCATTCTGTAAATTAATGTATATAAGAAAAAATCAAAGTTGTTAGGTTAATCTATTTGGAGATGTAATACATAGGCTTCAATAGAATCGTAGTCTGTCGAGCCAGCCAAGACTTTGCAGAAACCAAGGCAAAATCTTAGAGTATTGAGAATCGTAGTTTGTTTGCTTTGGAGGGCCTCTCCTAGAATCGTAGAGTGGTCCAAATACCCGTCGACCCAAATCAAGAATCGTAGTCTATTCTCAAAAGCGTAGAGTCTGCAAATTAAGCAAGCAAAGATCGTAGTCTACCAGTGCTTAGGAGATATCGTAGTGTTCTCTTCTATCAGTATGTATCAAGCACGTATGTGACAAGACACCACGATCATGATCGTAGTGCATCATCTGTCTGCATTAGAAGCATCGAACTTTGTCCATTTGTTGAAAAATCAACTATAACAAATGTGGAATGGATTATAGATGTTGAGACTCTCGGGAATCCCAATGACCCTTCACTCATCCTTAGTATATAACAAAGAAACATATTGAAGAAGCTAAGGAAAGTACTATATGTTAGCTGAAAACACCTTTTCAGGTGTTAGGTGAGATAGCAGTCTGCTGTGTCAGTGGGTAAGACGACTAAGTAGAAGATTTGCAGGAAGTCACCATCAGTGCTATAACGCCCCAGAAAATCGAACAATTTGTAAAACAATTTTATTTGAATTAATAATGAATAAAATTATATTATATGTTATTATTATGTGTTAGTAAGATGAATGTCGTTCTATAACCTAGAAACGTCGTAAAGTCATAGTATTTCGACTACGTGAAGGAATTAAAGTGTTTGAATTTCCAAGACGAAAATAAAAGCTTTCCGAGAAATTTTTCAAAAAATACTATTCATCAATTTCCGCTCGGGAATTATTTTTGGACTTATGAGAAATACGTTGTAACAATCCAGAATTTTAAATTTTAATTTTAAATATTTATTGAATTATATAAATATTTAACGGATGTGTTTATTGTTGAACAAATATTTAATTTGATATGACTTAATTGGTTAATTAATTGTTAAGTAAATAATTAAGGAGTTAAGAAAATTAATTGTTTCGAGATAATATACTAATTTAATTAAATAATTAAGTTAGAGAGTTTTTAATGATTAAATGAATTATTATATTTTAATGTGAATTTGTAATTAAAATGATGTGTTAGTTGATTAAATAAAGTTATAATTATAAAGAAAATTATAATGATGTGATATTGATTTATGTGTAAAGTAATTTAATAAATTGTTATTAGAACTAATTAAATTGGTTATTAAAATTTAATTAAATAAAAGTGTGACAAATAACCTTACTATAAAGGAGTTATTAAAATAAATTAAAGGAGTTTAATTCGGTTTTTGCCAAAAAAGGCTTAATGCATATTAAGTCTTTAATCTAATTTTTACCAAACAAGGTATAAGGTTTAATTGATTTATTTTAATTATGTTTTACCAAACAAGGTGTAATATTTAATGGGTTATTTTTAATTAGCTAGCCAAACAAGCCTTATGACTTTTGATTTTCAAATAAAATTATAACTGATATAAGTTATACATATATTTTTAAATTATATAATTAATACATATATTATTACCCATACGATATATTTTACTACGTAAGTTAGAATAGAGAAGAAAGACTCAGAAGAAGAAAAGAAGAGAAGAATAAAAATTGAGAGAAATTTGAGAGAATCCTAGAGAGTTTTGAGAAAAGAATTGGGGAAAAGAAAGTTTGTTGATCAAAGGAAGAAAATTTTCATATTCAAGAATACAAGGTATCATCTAAACTCTTTTATTTTTCAAAAGTTTTAGTCTCTTCTCTTCCAAAATTCTCTGTAAAATCTTTGAATAAGTTGAATTATTTGTTATATATACTTTTATATGATAAATTAGTTTTTGTGGAACTGTTTTCAAAAGTTATATATGAGTATAGATAAACTAATTCATGTATATATATATTTTGTGAAAGAAACCATATTACAGTGAGTTTATATGAATATGTATGAATATGGCTTAGTTTAAAAGAAAAATTAAGGTTTTTTATTAGTTGTTTAATTTTTAAATTAACTATTGAATTTGAAAAAGGATGAATAAACATAAACAAAGTATTTTGAATTAATTTTTTTGGTTGAAAAACAAAGTTATAGTGGTGTTTTTCACTAAAAATGTCAAAAAGTGAAGTTTTATCAAAAACAGTGAAATAAGTTAATTTTAATTTGATGTTTATGGTGTTATATCGGTAAAATCATGTTAAGAGTCTTTAAATTATGTTTATATGAAGTCTCTGAAAATATTACATGTTAATTAGGTTGTTAAAAAGTAGCTTGTTGGCCAAATTGGCTTTTGTTCATGCTGTTGCCGAGGCTGGTCGCCGAGGTCTATAGTTCGGCGCCACAGTGCGGCCCAGTAGTGTAATTTTCACGTCGCAAAGCCAATCGTTGGCATGTGTCTCATGGCCAGAGTGTGCCATTGGCCAGCATGCATGATCTTGACCCACAATGTAAACCATGGCCATACCGCATCACGAAAGTTAGCGTAATGGTCGATAAAGTGTGATTTATTTACATAAAGTCTAAAAAAGTTGTTATGTGTTAATAGTAGGACTGTTAAGTTATGATTTTAGTAGTACTATATTAAGAATGAGCATGTTGTTAACGATTAACTAATTTTATTACTAATGTAATTTAATTACGTGATTTAAAAATCAAACCTTACACGATGTATATACTTAGTTATATATATTGTTGGTAGTGACTAATTATGTCATAATGACATATATATATAGGGTATTGTGATTCGAATTGTTACGGTTTAGCCTACAAACATGCAAGTTCTCTAAATCTATTGTTTCGTTGAGCAAATTATTGTTTCTAATTCGATTACATTACGCAAGTTTCTAACTCTACACTTTTGTTGAGCTAGTTTGTTTATTATTGAGCAAGTTCTTGTATCTAGTTTGTTTGGGATGATACAAGTTTTCTAATTCTATACTTTCATTGAGCTAGTGTTATTATCACATTGCGCAAGTTATTCTTGTTTTTAACTTGTTTCGTTAAGTAAGTTTATCGTTCAGTTTACTATTTGGTATGCATGCTCAATGCTCAATTCTAAATAAGATTTTAACCTTAGCTTAATGTTGTCCAAGCAATGTATGTTAATACTCAATTCTAAATAAGATTATCGTTCAGTTTTACAATGTATGCTCAATGCTCAATTCTAAATAAGATTCTAAATAAGATTTTCAATGTGTATGCTATTAGATTATTCATAAAGCATGACCTTAATTTACAATGTCGATTCAGTTATGATTATTCCATAGCATAACGTTATTAATTTTTATTCAACTAATCCTTAGTTGATGTTCGTTGAACTCCAAATTACCTTGAAATGTATCTAAACCAAACTTACTTTGGTGCGGACTTGTACTCTAAATACTGAGATGAACAACCCTATTATTAGGGGATAATTTACGCTAAGTGTTGAAATGTTTTTGCACAATACATTGTACGAAGGGTTGATCCCCCTAAGTACGAGGAGTCCCTATAGTCTTACGACTGTTAAAGTTTAAATTGAAAGATTACTTATAACTATGGACATAGTTCGTGGTCTTATGACCCTCGGTTAAATATTTCAGAAATTTGATTATCATTAATAGAACATATCATTTAGTTCTATTGAGTCTATTATTTGGCAAATGTACGTTGTAAAGTTTTATTCATTATTATTTCAAGTGAGCCTTGTTTGTTCACTCTTGCTTATATAACTATTACAGCTAAGGATAAGAAGGTCGATGCACCTAGCACCAGTAAGGGAAATGGAAAAATGAACAAGTATTGAAGACTAGTAATGTGTTGATATTTTTATCAGACTTTATTTTAATGATTGTAATGAAGTATTTAATTTCCGCATTTGAATGATTGTATTTAAAGGTTAGATAACCTAGGAGATTTTATTAATGTAATCCCTTAATGGGAAGGTTTATTATTCAATTTTACTATGATTGGGTAGTTAGATATGAATGTTTTGATTTAGTGAACACCAAGTCTTGAGGTAATGAAGTACTAGGATTTGGGGGTGTCATATACGTAACGTTAGAATGTCGAGGTGAGATGGATTATGTGACGACCCAAGAATTTGAATATTTATAAAATATTAAAATATTAAATTAAGGTTAAATAATAAACCTAAACAGAAAATAAGTAAATGGATTTGAGATTTTCGAGAAGAAATTCTTTGGATTTAAAAATCTTCTGGTGAATTATTCAAGATTAAGTATATAAGTGATTATGTTCTGTGTATATGGTATTATATGTGTACAGCATGTCCTTAAAGGTCAAGGGTTGACCAGATAACCTATATCAGTGGCCAACCCTAATATTATATTAAGAACATCAACGTTCAGTTAGAAAATTCTTACGACTTATAAGAAACCCTAAAAATGGTTCTAGAAACCCTAATTTCAGTTCCGGGAATTCAAAACCCTAATTCGGAAGTTGAAAACCCTAATTTGGGAATGCAAATGCTAGTATAAGGTTTAAACGTTATTAATTATAACCTAATTAGGGAAAACCCTAATGATTTACTTGAATCTCTAATTTTAAATTTAAAACCCTAATTCTTGGGTTATAAACCCTAATGACCAATTATGACCCTAATTGCTAAATTAGCAATTTTAATTAAGAAATACTAATCCTAATTAGCAAGATTGAATTATGATTAGGAAATTTTAATATAATTATAGAATCCTAATTATAATTTAAAAATATTAATTTTTTTATTTTGAAAACTTAATTTTGGAAATCCTAGAAAAATTGAATTTTTAGAACCTTAGGTTTTAAACCTAAGGGTTGCATCAAATGACCAATTTGCCATTAAATGCCAAATGTCTATTTTGTCTTTTTTGCATTCTTTATTAGGTTGGAGTATAAATCTTGCTATAATCTTGGTTGGTGACCAACTAAATATTTCCCATGTGTATATATCCTCCAAGATCAACCAACAAGTGCCACCTTGCACATATAGATACATGAATCTAACAAAATTAAAAACTTAAGTAACAACCTTACTTTATTTCTCATTCTTGTCCAACCCATTCTCTCTCTAGAATTTCGAGATTTAGAGAGAGAGAGAGAGAGAAGCTAAGCCATGATCAGTTCATAACTTACTAAGATCAAATCACAAAGTCAGAATCTAGATCAAAGCTAGAAAAGGTATAAACCCTAAAATTTTGAAATCAGTGATCTTATGTTATATGTTGTAATTGTTTAAAGTTATGTATTAAGGTGTCTTTTAGTGATCTAGGTTGATAGATCATAGATCTATAACACTTAGATGCACGAAAATAGCATTTTGAGAAACTGTCCAAGAACACAAAAGGTGTCCTGACAACCGAATGTCAGTGGCCTTAGATTCTTTTCTGTTTTTGATTTTTGTAGTTTTAAAGTTGTAGTATGTAGCTTGTCTTGTGGTCTTTGATCTGGAAGTGATTTTATAGCCATCCCATGTCCAGATCGTGAGTTATTAATGGTCAAAACCCGTTGATCGAGATTGACTTGGTGAAAAATGGGTAACCCAAAAAGCCATTAACAACGTCTGACATGATTTTGTAACGCCCGTATCTGATAGGTACTATGTGTTTT
This sequence comes from Panax ginseng, assembly GCA_020205605.1. Classification (NCBI taxonomy): domain Eukaryota; kingdom Viridiplantae; phylum Streptophyta; class Magnoliopsida; order Apiales; family Araliaceae; genus Panax; species Panax ginseng. The sequence continues at coordinate 37,224,005 of CM035150.1, read as the reverse complement.
GTTGATGTTGTTGTAACATACTTGTAGCCTGTAAGTACTCTTGATCCATGTCTTTAGACCCTTCAAAACATCAATAGATCGAACGTAGTGAGTGGTCAAAGTAAACCACTCGGCACTGTTTTAGCGTTTCTGGAAAACCCAGAAACCGTAAGCATTATGTTTCTGACAAGGTTTGACTGAGTCATAACTTGTGATTCTGTTGTTGTTGGACTGATCTATAGTTATATAAGTGTTCCTTGACATGAGTACTATATATTTGAACCTTAAGAACACTAATTTAATGACCAGAACCCTAATATTTGTGAGCCATAAAGTGTGCTTTTTGAGTCGTTCTGCGGGTTTTCGGATAACCCGTAAAATCGAAAGGTGAAGCTCGACACTACAAAAAAATGGGCCTTTAGCAACGATTTTTTGGGCAACGACTTTATAAGTCATTGCTAAAAGTATATGTTTAGCAACAAAATTTGTCCTTCGTTGCAGATTGTGTCAGACTTTTACTTTTTCCAACAAAATTCATAAGTCGTTGCAAAATTTTCGGCCACTTGATTTCCCGTCATCGTGGGCAACGAAAGTTTTTTTGTTGCTAAAAATGGGGCTTTAGCAACCATTTTTCAAGCAACGGCTTTATAAGTCGTTGCTAAAAGTGTATGTTTAGCAACGAAACTTGTCCTTCGTTGCAGATTGTGTCAGGCTTTCATTTTTTGCAACGAAATTCATAAGTTGTTGGAAAATTTGGAAACAAAATTCGTTAGAAATTCATTGCAAAATTTCTAACCACTTGATTTCTCCTCATCGTGGGCAACGAAAGTTTTTTTGTTGCTATATTTCATTGCCTAATATGGACCACATTCATTGGCAACAATCTTTATTTTCGTTGCATATCTTATACAACTTTTTGCAACGACTATTAAAATGTTGCCTTAAATTAAGATAATCCCAATAAACATGTTTTTATAAGACCATATTCGGTATTTGGAGAATTGTCAAAAAATATTTGTATTTAGTATTTAAAAATTATGTCCAAATGCGAAACATATTCAAACCTGTGACCTATCATTTAGAACTTTGGTCATTTGACCGCTGTAGCAACACAAATTATCTATTAATATCTTGCAAGGATTAATATTTATATCAAAACATGAGATTTCCCCCATATATTCCTTTCTTCTCCTTCACTACATACTATTAATATAATCTCAAGAAGTTATATACTACAATAATAATAATAATAATAATAATAATAATTATAATTATTATTATTATTATTATTATTATTATTATTATTAAATAATAATAATAATAGTACTATTGTTATTATTATTATTATTAGTACTATTATTATTATTATTATTATTATTGTTATTTTTTATTATTATTATTATTATTATTATTATTATTATTATTATTATTATTATTATTATTATTATTATTATTATTATTATTTTTATTTTTATTTTTATTTTTATTTTTATTATTATTAGTATTATTATTGTTATCACACAAAACCAATTCTATCGTAATAAACCCTCCTTTTACTCTGTCATCTCCTTGCCCTCACTCTCTCTTTCTCTCATTTCAACAGCTGTATAGAAAAAAAAATCTCTTTAACTCCTTAATAGTAGATCCGACGACAACTACCTAGGAGTAGATCGGTGGCTGAACTTCCTAGCAGTAGATCGTGGCGACGAAACTTGCCGGCGAAACCCCAAGAGTTGTGGTCATTACCTCAGACAAAGGCAGCGTTGGTAAAACAACTACCACCGCCAACATCGGCCTTTCCCTCGTCCGCCTTGGCTTCTCCGTCGTCGCCATTGACGCCGACGTCAGCCTCTGCAACCTCGACCTCCTCCTCGGACTCAAAAACTGTGTCAACTACACTCGTTGAAGTCCTCAACGACGATTGCCACCTTGAACAAGCCCTAGTTCACGACAAACGCTTTTCCAACTTCAAATTACTATACATTTCCAAGCCCCGTTCCAAACTCCCAATGGGGTTTGGTGAAAAAGCCCTAGTTTGCCTAAGTACTTGTTTCACTCTTTCTTTCTTGTTACAGACGAACGGTACAGAGTTAGGATTTTAGTACAAATATTGGAAAAGAGGTATGATACACTCTATTTGGATCACTGGGTGCATAAATTTAAAGTATTTTAAATAGAATGCTTTTTATTTGGTATTTGATTTTACTTTTACAATTGCCAAATTGACTGTGTTGTGCTAATGGAGTGAGTAAACCCTCGTTCTGTAAACACCCCATGTTCTATTTGATGTGCTTATCCCCATGGTTACAAACTGAAGCAATTCATTATTTTCCTTTGTAATTGTAATCAGCCCCGAGACATTTGTGCAAGTGGATGTGCCAAAAACATTGTTCGGAGAAAACACCACTTTTTTTAATCAGCCCAAACCACTAGTGTATTGTTTATTCTTTGTCTTTACTTTCTAACTTTTTTAGAAATTTTGATGATTTTATATTTGAGAGAAAACACCACTTTTTTGACAGCTTTGGTTTTGATGATATGAAATTAGAAAAAGCCATTTTTGTATATAGAAATACTAAATTCTCTATGTTTTGAATTAAATACACATTAACTCTATTTACTTGTCTTTGATTTGTTCTTCTGTATTTGTCAAAAGTATACATAGTTTTGGAATCACTTGCGAGATTAATGTTGTTATTGTTACTAGTTTCATTGACAATAAGGTTGTAGTTCACCTACATTTTATACCGCCTTAAAATACCATTGTACCAACACATCAACTAATTAGGACTAGGAAAAACATGGGCACAGACTCAAACAACAGAAACCTGAACTTTGAAAAAGAAAAGAAAAATGTATAACTCATTCACGCGAGTTATGTATATGCAGTTAGTTGCAGTTTGATATGTATTTGCATTGTTATTTATGGTCGTACTTCCCTTACTGTGCATTATTATGTATATGCTCTTGCACCCCAATATATTCTTTAACTGAATCCTATTCTGCTTCAGTGACTACTGCAGAAAATGGGTTGAGGGCATTGTAGTATCTGGACTTGAGAGATGATCAAGAAAACACTTTGAATGGCAGTGTAAGTGACTTGCTTGTTAGACATATAATGTATATATAACTTTTGGTCACTTGTAGTCTATATTTGTGTTTGTGTGTATACATAAATGCTCATAGCATGCGGTTTATCTCAACTTACTTTAATCAGTGAAAACCCTTGAATGCAAGTACACTGATGTGTACACGTATTGTTGATCGATTTCGCAATCAATGAATACGTGCAAGTATACACGGTCAATAAGTAATAAAGTGAAAGTAGAGTATCGTTCCCACGAGGAATTATTTAATAAAAATTACCAAGTACTAACTCTTAACCAAATCAATTTTATTTAAACAACCAATAATTGTGATTTTTCTAGTTAAGAAAACTAAATTAAACAATTAAAAGAGATTAGTCTAAAGAAAGCAAATAAACAACTAAGATTTGATTAAATTTAGGTAAATAAGGATTAAGACTCCAATATCCCCAATTATGAACTATAAATCAATTATCCAATTATCCCAATTATTATGTCTCATGAATTGTTAATGAGGAACTCTCAAATGCCAAAAGCCCTTTTCCAAGTGATCAATTGCCTTCTATTTAATCCATTTATTTTGCTATATTCCTATGCAAAATAATTGAATTAAACTCGTTATAATCCCAATTCCTTATGTGTTACATGCGTGTAAAAATATATTTCCATTCTATTCACAAACCTAATTATTCACTGTGCAAATAACTAAGTCACATGATATCATGCCCAGTTCTAACCCTAGAATTCCTCTTCCAATTCCTTCTAGAGTAACAAAGTAATTACTGATCAGATAATTAATCAATAAGCATAAGGCAAGATAAACAAATCACTTTGACACAAATAATTGGAATAAATTAAATAACTAATTTATAGCCATAAAAGATTCAATTGAAATCTTAATAAAAAAGTTAGTCCATAATTAATGAATTAAAACCAAGAATCCACAATTGAATAGATTAAAAGATAAAATTAGGATGAGAGAAGAGAATAGAATCTGTTGTCAGCAAATCTGATGCTCCCCTCTTGCTCTTGCTCTTGATCTTCAATGGTCTCCAAGTTGCTTCAATCTCCAAAACTAATAAGAACTAGGGTTATGTTCTAATCTAAAGGAGTGTTTAATCTAGGCTAAGCTATGTAATCTCCCTCTATTTTATGTCTTACATCATGTATTTATAGATTACAAGTCTAATTTTGAGCTTAGGAACAAACCCAATCCAATTTGGAGTCTAAAAGGTGTCAAAATTCGCCCAAAACGTGTCTGAGCCGCACTCTAACCTCTTATCCGGCCTCAAAGACTGCTTTCATTATCACGAGAGTTCGCTTTATATAGCGCCCGGCGTTGTTACACATTCTGACATTTTCTGCTCCGACATCCTTTGGGAAAATGGCCATAACGTCTTCGTCCGAACTCCGATTTCGATGATTCAAGATTTTCCGGAAAGAGGAGAAGTAGATCTACAACTTTCATTCTTTGAGATTTTCGAAATAATATCCGGAGCTATAGTCAAATTGTCTCTGAAGTGACTAATGTGTAAATGGCAAGCCGAAAACGCGAATCTAGCCACCTCGAACGTCGATCCTTGTAACTTTTGTCCTAATTCCTACAAAACAATATAAAACATGCTTGAATAGACACAAACACATAAAAACATCCTAAAAGACTTGAGAACAATAATAAATTAAGCCCAAATGTATCCAATTCATGTGTATAAAACTCACTCATCACGTATACAAGAAAATGTGTTTGCATGTACCCACATGTGTATATATATTTTTAATTATTGTATAATATGTTGTCATATTATGATTAGCTAAATGAGCCTAAGGTGCTTCTACTCATCCGAATGTGCCGGGATTTTATAACGTATCACTATGTAATCTTACATCTCTCACCATCAAGATGGAGGAGTCAACTTATGTGGCGTGTCTTTTTCACTTCGCTATTGTGGTCATTTGTGGTTCAGTACTACAATGGGATGGTGTAAGAGTGGAAAATGTGGACATTTTGGCTCTGGAGGCTTCATAATATGGGATGTCTCGAGAGTTAGTATCTTAACTTTATCTTGATCTCCTATTTAATATTTATCTTAGGCCTTTTTACGGGCTTATCTTAACTATATATGGATCTCCTTTTTAATATTAATCTTAGTCCTTCATTTGGCTTTCTAACATTTATTTTTTGTCTAGTGGTCAAGAGGACTACTCATTTGTGGAGTTGATGCCAATGGCGCTTATTGGTGTTATTGGTGGTCTTCCGGGTATGATCTTGTCTTTGGAATTTTAATTCTTACATTAGAAAAATGAAAATACAAACAAACCGTTAATCGATATGGCATCCAATTTTCTCTCTCTGAGGAGCATACTTTATATAACTAACTTTCGTAGGCTTGTAAAACTATTTATTATTAAGAAAGGAAGCCGAAGTCAAAGTAAGCTTCAGAGTGTAAACTTTGGAGCCCACTTACTTGTCTTGGCTTTAGGTTTATCTTGGGAATGATGACTTTATGATTGATTCTCTTTTGTTAATATTGGAGGTCATTGAAGTGTGTCTTGTCTCCATGATAACATCACTATTTCTTTTGGATTACCACTTTTTAGAAAGTGCATCCCATGTCTGAAGCGGATGTTAATTTCGGTATCGAATGCCTCGCCCACCGTGAATGTATGGGAATTATGTAAATGTAAGATATGAATCGTTTCTACTTTCTTTTGATTCTCATCTAGGTAAAAGTTTAGGCTATATTTACTCCTCTATCAGGCTATATTTGCAAATTTGGTGATGGTATTCAGTATGTAAATTGATAATGCTTCATATACTAGAATAATTTGTGGTGGGAGCTCATATCTTAGAGAGTGGGATTACGCGAGATTTAGACAGATTCTTCGATAAGTGCGGTCTTTGTTTTGATGTGTGACATGGATAAAATTAGTGGGCTTATAAGAATTTAAGGTGAAATATTCACGCGTTTAAACTCGAATTTTTTTTTTTGTGCTTTAGCTTGTTTACGCATGTCTTGCTTGAAATTTAATTTATTTTGTTAACCTTATGAATAATCTATTAGTTTTGTGTTAGCTATGATTTATAATTTGAGAATCTGAAAGTAGTACAATCGTAAACAACTATAAAATAAAAAATGAGAATCAAGATGCGCTTTGTTGGAAATGTCTCATGATGAATTTGGGGAATCATTGATACTACATCACGCGTGTACTTGAATTTTTGGTCAAGTCTTTCACAAGCTACTTGGCTTGGATTGAATTGATTATCCTTTATGTAAGACAATGAGGTTCATTTCCTAGTGTACATAGATTAGTCGCTATCCGATCTCTAAATAATTCTTACAAAGAAGTCCTTAGAAAATATTGTAGAAGTTGCAGGTTAAGATGGCGAGGGCAAGATGCCAATTTTTCTCCCTGCTTTTGCTAGATTATTGGTAGCTGTAGATTAATGCTATTATTAGGATCCTTTGATGTACTCTCTTATAATTCTTTTAATAAATTCCTCTTCTTTCTGAGAAATTATTGATAACCAAGTCCTTACTATATAACAAAGTTTGTGACACTTGGAAATACTTAACCTTGTTCTTGCCTATTAGAAAAGGAGCACAATGGAATTAGAAGTTTCCGAGAGTTTGGTTGTCAGTCAATCTTATAAATAACAATGCAACAAATCAGGATTAAGACACAAATTCTTAAAAGTCATGTAGATATCGTTATCTATGAAACATTAATTTAGGATCTTCTTTGAACTCCCTTGAATCCAGTATACATGTCTTAGGATATTTTTATAATGTGTTCTACTTTATAGTGTAAAATGTGTTTTACTTCTTCGTGTAATTATATCGCAAAGGGATTTTTACGATTTAGCGATTTGAAGACGATAAAATGCGAGATGGACTCTCTATGTGTTCTAACTTTCTGTGTAGGAGTTTGTTTAACATTGATTTTATTGAATTTATCAACTAGGGGAACTCATCCATAGGTGATTTTGTATGTGCTCTATTTGAGATTGTGTGATGCTTGTGGTTGTTGAATGTGACTGAATTCTGACTTGATGTCGACATATAATAATAATCTACAAGTCTTGTATCAGAAAATATGTTTACCACTATGGTTACTGAAATTAATTCATGAAATGGCCGATTAAGATTCCAATTTTTTCTTGTAACAGAACAATCATATAGTCGCACTAAAGGTTCTTTTTCTATTTGGATTTGTAGCAAATGATATTGTGATTGCCTATTTGTCTTTTTCTGCTTATGAGCAATACGGTGTACATTAGTACCACGTAGCAACTATATTGTCTTTTTGTATTGATTTTTGGCACTAAGTGCCTCTGGTGACCTATTTGCTTCATTTTTCTGACTTGCTATTATTTTTAAATAATTGCAGGAAGACTGCTTCTATGACCTGCCTTACAATACTAGGTATCAAATTTTTGTGCTACGTTTATGGAAGACAAGGGACGAAATTATGAAGTATACTCTCTATATCTGTAGATATATACTTTGATTGAAGAACTGTGGTAGTTTTAGATGGTTAATTGTAAAAATAATGAATGATTATATAGTGGATGATTTTATTAAGTTAATAATATTTAAGTTTTTTGTATTTTTGCCATTATTTGCTACGGGGACATTGAGCCATCCAGGTACACAAAAAGAATGTCAAATTTTGATTTGGTAACAATATAATTCATTACCAAAGCATTGAAAAAGTTTTAATATAGCAACAATTTTTCGTTGCTAATGGCATTAAAAATATAATATTTGGCAACGAAAAATTAACCTAATAACAATGGTGAGGATATTGTTGCTAATACTAACATAAAAGGCAACATTTTTTATCGTTGCAAATCATATCAACTTTTGTTGCACATATAAAGAAACGGCAACATATGATGTCGTTGCTAATTGACGACTTTCGTCGCTTTTAAAAAATAACCAGCAACAAACATTTTCGTTGCTGATTCAGTATAATGTCGTTGCCAAATAATATAATCAGCAACGAAAATCGTTGCTAAAAAGTTTACATTCCGCAACGAAAGCAAGCTTAGGCAACAATTTTCATAATTTATTGCAACGAAAAATGTCGTTACAAAATGGTGTCAATTGCAACGAAAATGCATGGTCGTTGCAAAAAAAAAAGAGAGTTCATTTCGTTGCCAATTAGCAGGCTTTTGCAACAAAATGGTGTTTTTAGTAACGAAATTTTAGTTATTCTGCAACAATACATTTTGTTGCTAAATGATCGATGTCTTTATACGAAAGCCAAATTTCGTTGCAAAATGTATTACTTTTTGCAACGAAAAAAAAATGTTCGTTGCAGAACAATTAGCAACGCTCATCGTTAAGAACGAAAGACGTTAACGACAAAGAAAGTCGTTACAAAACCCTTTTGCAACGAAATTTGGTACCTTTAGCAACGAAAATTGGTTGTTGCTGAAGGCCCATTTTTTTGTAGTGTGACAGTGACTTTAGAGGCTTGGATCTTTCAGTTATGTGATTGTATGACATAGTTGTTGATTGATTCGTGTAGTGTTACATAAACACTAAATAATCAATGTTTAAATGGCCCAGAAACATGATAGACAGATTTATAGCCGGTCAAACTAGCTAACCTATAAACTGACTATGAAGACTCAAGAACAGCTCAAGAACACCTATAGCGATAGTTTCGTCGCTATAGGGCCCTTTAGCAACATTTTAATTAGAAAAATAATTATTTTATTTAATAAATAGATAAAAATGATTTTTAATTATTAAAAATACAAAATAAATTCTAAAAATTATTTTAAAGCCTGAAAATTAGTTTTTAATTATTTTGAATATATTTAATAAATATTTAATATTTTTGGAATATTAATATTATTTAATTTATTTAATTATAATATGAAATAAATTATTTAAAAATGATTTTATAACTTGAAAAATCATAAAAATTATATTATGGTATAAAAAATATTTGAAGTTATTTTTAGTGACTTTTAATATTTTATGATGAGTTTAATTAATTAATTAATATTAATGATAATTAATTTATTTAGTAAATATATTAAATAAATTGTGGAAAAATAAAATTAATGATTTATAAATCATATAAAAAGGATTTAAGTGTTATAAAATATTTTAAGTTATAAAATATAACTTTTGATATTTTATCATGAAAATATTAATATATTAACATTAATAGCAATTATCGGATAATGGATTTAGTGTTTAAAAATCATATAAATATGATTTTAAGGTATTAAAAATACTTTGATATATTATAAATATATTATAATATTATGACATGTATTTCATTAATGTTTGATATTAAATAAATATTAATGACAAATGAATTATGTGGTATTTAATTCATATAAATACGATATTAATGATTAAAGATTCATGATAAATGATGATAATTATCTGAAAATTATTACGAGATTATGAAAAATGTTTTGGCTGATAACAAAATTATCTAAGGTAATTGTTAAGTGATTAGACAAAGTTTAATTGAACTTAAACTCAACAATTTTTCGACTAGACCGTCGAGATGTCAAAATTGTACCGAACTCGACTCAGACTGTAAAAGTTTGACTTGAGGTTAAGTCTTATGTGTGTTATAGACGGATAGAATTATGTGATAATATGTTTAGGTATTTAAATACTGTGATGATATTATTCTAATGTGTAGATCAATATTATTTATATTAGGTTTTCAAACAAAGCTAGATAATTTGCGTAACGATAATCAACGGTTCAGGCAAGTTTTCCTTAACTCAACTTTGAGTTTTTTATTCAAATATAACTTGTGGTTAATAATTGCTAATTGCCATGTCTAAGAATTGTTTAATTTCACTCTATGTGTATTGCATGTGTTCATTAGGTATGAAAGGCTGATCACCTTCATTACCATTAGGTCCAGATATATTTGTTCATGTTAAATGCTTGTTCAGTCATAAAAATTTGTTCATGCTAATTCACAACTATATTATTGAATTATAGCCAGCTTATTATTCAAATTCTTTCAATCATGATATATCCTTAAATGAAATTATACTTGCTGGGCAAATTCATTGCTCACCCTTACTATATCATGATAAACATTGCAGATTAAGACGAATATGTTGGATACAAGGAAAGGTCAAAGACAGTTCCAGCTTTAGTATACATCTGCAGTTAGATTTTTAACATTATTGTATATTAATGTTATTGTAAGTCAAATAAGTTATGAATTGTGTATTAAGTGAAGGTTACTCGACCTTAGGGAAAAGTGTGTAAAATTTATTGTATAAACAATTTATGTTTATACCTTCCGCAATAGTTATATAATGATTGTACCAGATCCGTGGTGATTTGGGACCCGGATTTGGGGCTGTCACAGATTATGTAATAATAATTCAAGTATGAAAAACGTAATATTTCGCATGCGGACTTAATTAGAGAATGTTAGGAAAATCAAGCGTTAAGAAGATTAATGTATTGATTGTATGATACTTATATATTGTACGAGTAATTGAATATGTGTATGATATGAGGTATAATATGAGTAAGTATGAATGATGGAATATCATATATTATGAATTAGTATACGAATTAGAATACGGGAATTATACGTATAGAATACATCCTAAGGCTTTAAGCCATTTTGTCAAGAATAAACATATGAATGATATTCCTATTTAATATATGATTTGATTATGATATATATGAATGAATATGCAAGTTTGCTTGCATTAAGAAAAGCTGTAACGTCCTTTGATAGATAATAGAAATATATGTACAAGGACTTAGAATGAATTGATCAAGTATGTTAGGTTTATCCTACATAAGCAAAACAGCTTTGTAAAGTCCTTAAAAAGAAATGATGTACAAGGACTATAAATATAGAAAGATCAAGCTTGTTAGGTTGATCTTATGATGTAATAGATAGGCTAGTCTGATCGTCGAGCACTGCACCAGAAGTCGTAGTCTGCCAGGTGAGTCAAGGTTAACTCGAGAGCTATCGAGGTAGAATAGAAGTATACAAGATAGTAGATCTCGGAGTTCATAGACTGCTAGGGGAAATAAAGAAGGATCGTAGTGTATCGAGTAGAGCTTCCTCGGGATCGTAGTGTGCTGAGGAAGTCATGTTCAGAATCGTAGAGACAACCTGCCTACGAGCCGATCGGTCATCTGTCGAAGCCAAGATAGAAACGTAGACTACACTCAGAGTCGTAGAGTCTACTGATGCCAAAGCCAAGTCAAGGATCGTAGATCACACTCTGAGTTCGTAGAGTCTATTGATTACATACAGAGATCGTAGTCAAGCAAGATCAGATGAAGACAACAATCACAAGGCAGAAATCGTAGAGTGTCAAGATCTGATCTCGGGATTGTAGTGTCTGCACCAGCCGAAGCTGAATCGTAGAGTGTAGAACTACGACCTCAACAGAAGTGCTCACAGTGCCAAGGAATAATCGTAAAGCATATACGGTTCTCAACATATGAGCACTCCCAGAATATCCAAAGGTATGGAGCCTCTGGTTGGCACTGCAAAGATGCATTCCACAGTAAGGAAACCAGAGAGCACTCAACGAATGACATGCAGGCTAAGCAGTAGAACTAAGCACCAACCTAATTAGCATCAAGATTGAGTTGAAAGGCCATTCGAGGTGAAGTCTTCTATAAGATGATTCAAAAAAGACTTCAGCAGCTGACTAAGGAAAGTCAGCTAATGCAGTAGCTGTCAAGTGAACAGAAGACAATGATCTTAGAAGCAATCAAGATCGTAGTGTTGGCCAGATAAGGAAAGAACTGATGGAAGGTGAACCGAGATGCTGGTCAGCCTCTGAAGAGCAAGGCTAAAGTGATTAAGTGCTGGGTTAGTTCATTGATGATAAGTGAATGGGAGATCACAAGGAGAATGCAAGCTGGATGCGCCACAAATCTGAGGTGTCTTGATATTCAGAAGGGGACCAGAACTAAGAATTAGGCCATCAGTCTCTGAGAACAGTCGATGCAAACAGAAGTTTTGAAGCACTGCATAATACAAGGAAGACGTGTTCTACATGGAAGATCCAATCAACACTCTTCAAGATTGTAGTGTTAACTCTACCAGTCAATGAGCAACACTCAACAAGACACTACGATCAAGTCCTTGAAGACGTGTATCAGAATCGTAGAGTCCGAATAAATGAAGACTGAAGCATTGACAAAGGTTCAATCTGAAGGGTAATATTCAGACAAGTGCTTATTAAGAGCATCGATGAAATAGGACAACCTCTGGTCGAAAAATCAGAAAGAGGTAATAAAGTCTTCGACCTTCCCAAGACATTAAAGTGATACATCTGACAGGGTAGGTGAAATAGTAGACTGCAGCGTCAGAAAAAGTATGACAAGTCACATCAAGTAGTCTACCTTAAGCAACTCGAGATCTGCGAAGATATTTGAATAGCCTTCAACAGCTAATTTCCAACGGAAGGATTGGGAAGGAGTTTAAATGAGAAAGAGCTTCAAAGATCATAGGTTGCTGGAGTTGCTAAGTTTGGAGAGAAGGTGGACTGATCTAAACCATGTGAAACAGTGAGTCTGAAGGCTTACTCTACGATCCACCAAGAACACTCAGAAGTCAGATAAAAAAAGAAGTAGAAGTGTGAGTTCTACTATATAGAAGTGAGAGTTCTACTACGTGAAGAGTGTTCAGAACTGCCGAGAGAAAGAAGAGCATTATGTCATCTTGGTGTCCATCATGGGAAGACTCTAAGTACTATAGAGAAGAGCCTACAGTCATCTTAGCAAGTCCATCATGAGAAGGCATCAAGTAGCAGAAGGAAGATCACAAAAGTCATCTTGGTGTCAAGCATGAGAAAGCTTCTAAGTACCTAATAGAAGAGCCTACAGTCAGCTTGGAAGCCTTTCATGTGCAGTCATCAAGTACCAAGGAGATTGAACTTCAAGGCAGTTCAACAAGGGGTCATCCGAAGTGGTTGAGTAACCATAGAAGCTGAGCACCATGCAACACTCAGGTGCACTTCAAGGATGATCAAGCAAAGCTGCTAAGGATAGAAGATGTTCAGAGCATGAAGATATCTTAGCAGCTCAACATCGACTCCAACAACAACAAACAACAACTCAACAAAGCCAGGGCCAGAAGGGTCCTTGTCTAGAGGGACTAAATGAAGTAGGGCCAGAAGGGTCCTTGTCCGGAGGGACTAAACGAAGTTCCAAGCCTGCTGGGCTTGAAGAGTTCCTAGGGAACTAGAGGAGTCCCAAGGCTACTGGCCTTGAAGAGTTCTTAGTGAACTGAAGTTCCAAGACTGCTGGCTTTGAAGGAATCTTAATGATTTAGGGTGCTGCCCTTCCTTAGTGGAAATTTTACTAGTTAAAAGCAGAAGAGTGGATTAGGAGCTTGAGTCTCTGAACCACTTAAAACTCCTTGTGTCTTTTACATTATGTCATTTTTTACATTATGTACTATAACTGTTATGTATGTTTTAATTGCTTACAACTAAACTTACTCTATGAACAATGTATGTATGAATATGAATATATCAATGAAGGGAATCTTTTACTTATTCCGCTGTGCTTGAAAAGATTCTTATGTTTGTCATATGCTAATTATGAACAATATAATATAAACTAGAAAAGTATTTGGAATAAAAAGGATCTATTCAACCCCCCCTTCTATATCTATTGTTCCCTCTGGGAACTAACAATTGGTATCAGAGCAAGTTGTCATGCTATATTCAAAAGTTAATGGCTTTGAGTCTGATCCAAGGCACTAACATTGTTCTAAACTTAGTTTAGTAGTAAGTAACTTGTTATATGTAGATGGGCTCACATGTTGGAAATATTGTGTATAGGTAAAATGTGTATATACACCTGAAGTTGCTCAGATTGGTCCATGGTCTCTATTGGTACATCAACTAGACCAATCCTAGCCTACAGTCAATCTTGTAGTCCTAAGACCAGACGAGAGAACTCAAAAGACATCAATGACAAAGAGTTGAGGACCCACCAGCCTGAAAGATGAAGCAACCATACATGCTAAGAAATGCTTATCGAGAGAAGAAAGAAGATTTTCTCAAACTTATGTATGGCCAACCAACAGCTGGGTGAAAACTCTGTCATCTAAAGGATGTCAAAGATCTTAATGCTGAGATTCTCTTGGCCTATATCTTCAAGACCACTACTGATTGATTAAAGGCCACCAAGAGCAATGAGCTGTCAGGAACAAAAGTAAAGCTAAGCACATCAATGCCTAAACTCAGTATATCCATGATAAATGACTGTTTAGTAACTGACAGTAAAAAAGTATGGTTCCTCACTATTATAAATGCATACATTATAATTGCATCTCCTTATGAACTATAACAGGATTCTGTCAAGAAGTCATAATCTACCTAAAAAGGTGAAAAGAGAAAGTAACCTGAGGATGGAAACTTAAATGACTATAAACTTTCTCTCCATCCAAGTTTTAGGTTGAAGATGACATCCTGAAGGAAATCTGAAATAGGCTATAAGAACATCACAGGCCTAATAAACTTTATGTGAAGTAATCGTTGCTGGTGGGTTAGTATGTATGTACAAGCCTATGTTCTATGTGTTTGACAACTCACAGAGTATGATTAGTTTACAAAAGGATCTGGCTGATCTGTAGAAACTGATCACCTCCATGGATCAACTAGATACTCATAAATCGTAGAGTTGATTTCTACTCTGAACACTTAAACACTGTGAATAGAATCCAGTAAATGATGAAACCATCATAGATAGAGTGTGTTATTAAATGCCATATCCTACACACACTCACCATCATGCATCTCAAAATGTATGATCATAAGATAGGTACATGCATGAATATGTCTGTTGGTGATAAATATGATGATTATCCAAATAAGAGGAACAGGGGTTTAGAAAACTAACCTAGCAGGACCCATTTAATTATGGGTACCAAAAATAGAAATATATTTAAACCTGCAGGTACTTGGTCAGTCTGACCACACTAGGGAATGATGAAGAAGAAGACCTAAGTTAAGAAGACTCAACCAGCAGAAGGCTAAGGACAATTCAGAGATGATTCTGATAGAGTTCCTATCTATCCAAGCCTGTCCTTGAAGACCCTCTGAGCTAACCTGAATGGAGCTGATTGCTAATCTGTATATGGAAGCAAGACATTCATCCAAAGAAGGAAAGGGTCTTATGTGCTCAAAAGCCAGTCAAGAATGCTTTATGGGAAGAATCCTCAAGAAAGCTCACTACAGAAGATTATCGAGCATCATTCAAGAGGAGTTCATTAAGAAGAAGAACTTCTCAAACTAAAGACTGTCAAAGAAGACTACGTTCGTAGTACTGGCAAATGATCGTAGAGTGACCTATCATGAAAATATTCATCTCTATGATACATGGAGATCTAAGCAATGATGGAGATTCCAGCCAGAGAGAAACATGCAAGGGTGCCTTCAAATGAATTTGAAGAAGAGGGAATCACATCTATCTGGGAAGACAACATCAACAATGGAGGAGCAGTGATCTGTTAAGGAACAACAACACTGAGATATACTATGAAAAGTTGTACTAGCTATAGAGTCCCAAAATTTTGTGGCTGATAAACCAAATAAAGATCCATAGTCGGTAGGAAATTGTCAAAACATACTACTGATAACCCTTCAGCCACCCAACCCATAATCGTGAAGTGCCTACGATCAAACATATAATTATAGTGTAAGAAGCAGGAGGACACCACGATTTCAGCAATGCAGTTGTCTAAAGCTGGTACAAGACCTCCCAATCAGAAGAGGTCGAAAGAGATGTCATTACAAATCACTGCTATAGCATTCCATCTGGAAAGCGCCTCAAGGATAAACCTGACCCTTAGCTCACTCTAAGAGGTTGGCCCTTCCTGAGCTACCTTGACCTAGAAGGAATGTTTGATCTAGTTCATCTCAAGGACCAAGTCAGTCAACGATCGTAGAGTCGAGTGTAAAAAGAACAAAACGATCGCAGTGCAATCTCAATGGTCATAGTTCTACCTCAACGATTGTAGCACAATCTCAGTGATCGTAGAATACAACTCGACGATCGTAGTCTTACCAAAGGGTATTTCAGTTCATAAGGAGCCTAAAGAATGAGACATCTGCTAAGCCATTCAAGTTGAGGAGATAAGTTCAAATACATCAGTGATTGAGCTATGCTGCATCAATGTAAGGATAGAAGTCAAAGCCATCCACTACAGTATCTCTCAGAAGATGATCATTGAGTTATCAAAGGAAATCGTAGAGTCCATCGCTGACTTACCATGATACTCTATGAATCAAAAGGTCAATGGTCAAAGCCACGTCACTTAAACGTCTACTCTTTTAATAACTGAAAAGTTGTGGGGAGTTACAGCTCATTACTAGGCAACGTGCAACCAATGGAAAGTTGACACATCACTGAGTATGCAGAGTTAGAAGGAACTGCCATAAAAATGATTTCAAATCTGCAGACAGTTACCAAAAAGATATCGAACCTTTCTCCCTCCCATTTTTAAAACCTTAGAAAGCTTTTCAAGAGCAAAATTAGTTAACCCTCTAGAGCCTTACCAAATCACAGACATCCATCTCGCATAAACCTCTCTAAATCAAACACCCACAGTCTTCGAACTACTCAAATGGAAAACTGGCAGGTTATCACCGGCATTCAGCTTGGAACAAAATCGTTTGAGAAATTTGAGAAGAAGTTCAGGGACATACTTGAACTCGTGAAGAAAGCTGGGTTTTTAGAATGCCTTGAGGCAAGTACTCGTGTGTACATTGACCTAGTTAAAGAGTTCTACTCAAACATCTCCATAAACTCTGGAACTCTGTCTACCAAGGTTAAAGGTCAGACTCTGAAGCTGAAATCTTCTGACCTAAATCAATGTCTAGGTTATCCTAACCAAGGGCTGAAGAACCTTGAAGATGTTAACACTGAACAAGCAAAGGAGTTAATGGGGTACCAAAGGAACCCTAGTTTCAAAGACATGAAGAAGAAGGAGTTTCCTGAAGAATATGAGTTCCTAGCTAAAATTGTTGGAAAGTTCATACTGTGCAAAAACACTGCACATGATACAGTGATTGACCAACAGTTAAAGATAATGTCAGCTATAGTTCTGAAGAAACATTTAACTTTGGAGCTATCTTGTTCTATCAAATCTCTAAGTGGGTAGAGAATGCTGAGAAGAAGAAATCCACTGAAAAGCATCTAACCAAAGTATTTCATGGTAGGCTTTTAAGTATTATACTAAAGAAGAAGCTAGGAGGGAAAATCAAGGATGATGAGGGGGAAGCCTTGAATGTGCACAAAGTGATGTCTCCACAATTATTTGAGAACTGGAAGAAGAACCCCAAGGAGAACAAAAGATTGACAGCTGGGAGCAACAGTAGAACCTCTACAAAGAAGAGAAAGATAGTAGAGGCAGAGAGCTCTGAGTCTGATGATTCTGAAGCAGTATAAATCACACCAGCTAGGAAGAAATTAAGCTATGAAGAAAGCTAGTGATGTGAAGAAAGCCCAGGACACACCAAGGAGAGTCTCCTCCCTGAACAATGACAAAGAAGAAAAGGTCCTAACTGCTGAAACAACAAAGAGAAGAAGCAGCAGGTTTCTTTAAGGGCCAGTTAGCAAGAAAGCTAAGGTGGAAGACACACCAACCTTAGCTTCCCAAAATAGTACATCTGCTGAAGAAAGGGACGTAGAGTCAGCAGAAGAAAAGGAAACAGATGCCAAGGTCCAGTTCCCACAGTCATCATCCAACAATGAAAATGAAGCTGATGGGATTGAAGAAAGTGCAGCAATTGCTGACAAAGAAGAATGCTCAAGCCCCATGGCCAATCCTCAAAGCAGTCACTCTGATGATGAAAGAGAAAATCAAGATGACCAAAATGCATCCCCAGATGCAACTGCTCCAACAAGCCCAGAGAATGGGTCAGAAAATGCTGTTCAAAAAGAAGAAGAGAATGTCCTCTCCAATCCAGAAAGCCCTCATGATGGCTCAGAAAGTGATGAGTCCAAGAAAGAAGAATTTGTCCCTGCCAGTGCTGAACTCCAAAGAAGTCTGTCTGTGGAGCAAGAGGAGTCAGAGTCTGAAGAAGAAGAAGAGTCTATCTCTCCAATAGTTGAACCTCTACGAAGAAGGAAGAGCTACAGACTACAAGCCCAGTTTGCCTCCAAAAGGAACAGTGGCCAATCAAATGCCTTCATTGAATTGAGTGATGATGAGTCTGTATCCCCGGAAGAAAGTGCTAATAATGAAACTAGCAGTGAAGAAGAAGAGTCTGAGGAAATGTTTTCTGAAGAAGGTTCTGGACATGAAATGCAGCAAGAAGGATTCTCTGTTGAAGCTGATCAAAACGGTTCCGGTTCTGAGAAAGAAGAAGTAGAAACTGACTCCAATTCTGAAGATCAGGAACAATATGAACCAGAACTCTACCCTGTCCTCTCACCTGCAAGATTCACCAGGAGAATAGTGGTAGAAGTTCCTAATGAACCATCAAAAACTCCACCTACTAGATGGGTAAACTATGGAGATGAGCAGCTCAGAGTAGTAAGAATGACTACTTTTGACTTAGCCAAGAACTGGAACAATATGGAGCTAGATTGCTCAACCATTCTCTACAACCCTGATGATCTGCTGATGAGACGGTTCTTCCAGTGGATGCCATGGCTAAAGGCCTTTACTGAAGGAGATGAAAGCTACCTCAGCTGGTGTTACAAGACATTTCCAAGCATGGAACTGGTAGCCCAAAACTTCCCAAGGGTGAAAAGTTAAGCCACAAATATGATAACAAACTAGCCTCACTTCAAGGTCTATCCACAAGCTGGAAATCTCTATATCCCCTATGATCGTAGAGTGGATTCTAAAGGAAGAAGAGTCATGACCAAGGAGCTAATCGTAGAGTCTGTTCACTCTACCGTTGAGGATGTACAAGCCCAAAACCAGAAGCCTCCTTATATTCAAGCACTACTATCAGACACTCCATCATCCTCCACAAGCAATTGATACTCCACGATTGTTCATATTATCCAAACCTTTGAAAATCTGTCCAAAGATGATGATCGTAGAGTCCAATCCATTGCTCAACTTGAAGCTGCCAACCAAAAGAATAAAACTACTTTGGAGTAAGAACTACTGAAGAGTTCTAATTATCTAAGCAAGAAGATATTTATGCCCACTGAAGAATCACAGAAGAAGACAGCAGCAGGAGATGATTCCTTCCAGCACAAGCTTCAAACTATCTTAGCTGATGTATCTCTCAAACTCTAAGAGAGAGATAACATCTATCAGAAGGCCATCCAAGATCAAAAGGCTGAAGCTCTACAAGTTCAGAAGGCAAATGAAGAACAAATCCAAGCCCTCTCTGACAAGATTGATGACCTAAAGCAGTCCTTCTCAATGCAACTTGAGCTAGGCTAGCAAGAACTAAAGTTTGAAGTTGCCAACTCCTCCTACCTGATGGAGCAGCTTATATCCAACATGGAGCTGCTCTCTCAAATGATTGATGACAAAAGGGGGAGAAAAAGAGGCATAGAAAGAAGAGGAGCAAGAGGCACTTAAGGAAGAGCAGAGGGTTAAGGGAGAAGAAATCAAAGAATAAGAAAGCAGCTGCAGATAAAGAGTCATCATCTGAGGGGGAGCCAGAAGATGACGATAACAAGATTGCAAAGTCTGAGGGTGAGCCTGATCAGGAAGATGCTGAAGAGGACCCAAGCAAAGACAAAAGGTCATCGTCCCATGGGGATCAAGAGAAAGAAGAACAATCAAATGAGTAGCTGATCAACAAGCATCCTGGAAACATACATGAGCCAAGGAGGTACATCTCTAACCATGTTAGGTTTGTTCTGGATCTAGGATGTAGAATGTCTGACTATATAAATTGCCATATCAATATAAATGACACTCATGATTATATGTTTTAGAAATATAGCTACTCACTGTATATAAGATTCATTCATAACATACATATGCACTTAGTGTTTTTGTCACAATCAAATAAGGGGAGATTGTTAGGAATAAACATGTGAATGATATTCCTATTTAATATATGATTTGATTATGATATATATGAATGAATATGCAAGTATGCTTGCATTAAGAAAAGTTGTAAAGTCCTTTGATAGATAATAGAAATATATGTACAAGGACTTAGAATGAATTGATCAAATATGTTAGGTTGATCCTACATAAGCAAAATAGCTTTGTAAAGTCCTTAAAAATAAATGATGTACAAGGACTATAAATATAGAAAGATTAAGCTTGTTAGGTTGATCTTATGATGTAATAGATAGGCTAGTCTCGATCGCAATTGTTAATCGCACTCAAAAGTCGTAGTCTACCAGGTGAGTCAAGGTTAACTCGAGAGCTATCGAGGCAGAATAGGATTATGCAAGATAGTAGATCTCGGAGTTCGTAGACTGCTAGGGGAAACAAAGAAGGATCGTAGTGTATCGAGTAGAGCGTCCTCGGGATCGTAGTGTACTGAGGAAGTCATGTTCAGAATCGTAGAGACAGCCTGCCTATGAGCCGACCGGTCATCTGCCGAAGCCAAGACAGAAATGTAGACTACACTCAGAGTCATAGAGTCTATTGATGCCAAAGCCAATTCAAGGATCATAGATCACACTCTGAGTTCGTAGAGTCTATTGATTACATGCAGAGATCGTAGTCAAGAAAGATCAGATGAAGACAACAAGCACAATGCAGAAATTGTAGAGTGTCAAGATCTAATCTCGGGATCGTAGTGTCTGCACCAGCCGAAGATGAATCGTAGAGTGCAGAACGACGACCTCAACAGAAGTGCTCACAGTGCCAAGGAAGAATCGTAAAGCATATACAGTTCTCAACATATGAGCACTCCCAGAATATCCAAAGGTATGAAGCCTCTGGTTGGCACTGCAAAGATGCATTCCACAGTAAGGGAACCAGAGAGCACTCAACGAATGGCATGCAGGCTAAGCAGTAGAACTAAGCACAAACCCAATCAGCATCAAGATTGAGTTGAAAGGCCATTCGAGATGAAGTCTTCCATAAGATAATTCAAAGAAGACTTCAGCAGCTGACTAAGGAAAGTCAGCTAATGCAGTAGCTATCAAGTGAACAGAAGACAACGATCTTGGAAGCAATCAAGATCGTAGTGTTTGCCAGATAAGGAAAGAACTGATGGAAGGTGAACCGAGATGCTGGTCAGCCTCTGAAGAGCAAGGCTAAAGTGATTAAGTGCAGGGTTAGTTCATTGATGATAAGTGAACGGGAGATCACAAGGAGAAAGCAAGCTGGACGCGCCACAAATCTGAGGTGTCTTGATATTTAGAAGGGGACCAGAAAAAGGAATTAGGCCATCAGTCTCTGAGAACAGTCGAAGCAAACAGAAGTTTTGAAGCACTGCATAATACAAGGAAGAGGTGTTCTACATTGAAGATCCAATCAACACTCTTCAAGATCGTACTGTTAACTCTACCAGTCAATGAGCAACACTCAACAAGACACTACGATCAAGTCCTCGAAGACATGCATCAAAATCGTAGAGTCCAAATAACTGAAGACTGAAGCATTGACAAAGGTTCAATCTGAAGGGTAATATTCGAACAAGTGCTTATTGAGAGCATCGATGCAATAGGACAACCTCTGATCGAGAAATCAGAAAGAG
Organism: Panax ginseng; assembly: GCA_020205605.1. Classification (NCBI taxonomy): domain Eukaryota; kingdom Viridiplantae; phylum Streptophyta; class Magnoliopsida; order Apiales; family Araliaceae; genus Panax; species Panax ginseng. Next base: position 37,202,306 of record CM035150.1, on the reverse strand, counting down.
GTAATAAAGTCTTCGACCTTCCCAAGACATTAAAGTGATACATCTGACAGGGTAGGTGAAACAGTAGACTGCAGCGTCAGAAAAAGTATGACAAGTCACATCAAGCAGTCTACCTCAAACAACTCGAGATCTGTGAAGATATTTGAATAGCCTTCAACGGCTACTTTCCAACGGAAGGATTGGGAAGGAGTAGAAATGAGAAAGAGCTTCAAAGATGAAAGGTTGCTGGAGTTACTGAGTTTGGAGAGAAGGTGGACTGATCTAAACCATGTGAAACAGTGAGTCTGAAGGCTCACTCTACGATCCACCAAGAACACTCAGAAGTCAGATAAAGAAAGAAGTAGAAGTGTGAGTTCTACTATGAAGAAGTGAGAGTTCTACTACATGAAGAGTGTTCAGAACTACCGAGAGAAAGAAGAGCATTATGTCATCTTGGTGTCCATTATGGGAAGACTCTAAGTACAATAGAGAAAAGCCTACAGTCATCTTAGCAAGTCCATCATGAGAAGGCATCAAGTAGCAGAAGGAAGATCACAAAAGTCATCTTGGTGTCAAGCATGAGAAAGCTTCTAAGTACCTAATAGAAGAGCCTACAGTCAGCTTGGAAGCCTCTCATATGCAGTCATCAAATACCAAAGAGAATGAACTTCAAGGCAGTTCAACAAGGGGTCATCCGAAGTGGTTGAGTAACCATAGAAGCTGAGCATCATGCAACACTCAGCTGCACATCAAGGATGATCAAGCAAAGCTGCTAAGGATAGAAGATGTTCAGAGCATGAAGACATCTTAGCAGCTCAACATCGACTCCAACAACAACAAACAACAACTCAACAAAGCCAGGGCCAGAAGGGTCCTTGTCCAGAGGGACTAAATGAAGCAGGGCCAGAAGGGTCCTTGTTCGGAGGGACTAAACGAAGTTCCAAGCCTGCTGGGCTTGAAGAGTTCCTAGGGAACTAGAGGAGTCCCAAGGCTACTGGCCTTGAAGAGTTCTTAGTGAACTGAAGTTCCAAGACTGTTGGCCTTGAAGGAATCTTAATGATTTAGGGTGCTACCCTTCCTTAGTGGAAATTCTACTAGTTAAAAGCAGAAGAGTGGATTACGAGCTTGAGTCTCTGAACCACTTAAAACTCCTTGTGTCTTTTACATTATGTCATTTACATTATGTACTATAACTGCTATAACTGCTATGTATGTTTTAATTTCTTACAACTAAACTTACTCTATGAAAAATGTATGTATGATTATGAATATATCAATGAAGGGGATCTTTTACTTATTTCGCTGTGCTTGAAAAGATTCTTATATTTGTCATATGCTAATTATGAACAATATAATATAAACCGGAAAAGTATTTGAAATAAAAAGGATCTATTCAACCCCCCCTTCTAGATCTATTGTGCCCTCTGGGAACTAAAACATTTGTAAATGGACTTGTGGATTATGTAGGATGTAGAAGTCCAATAAGAATTTGATGTGCAAGCCTAAGTGTTTGATAAATGTGAAGCCCAAAGTAAATTAATACAAGCCCAAAGCTTAAGCTAAACTAATTAAACCTAAGCCCAATGTAATGATCCATTGGACTAGGGTAATCCATGGGGCAACCCATGGGTGATCTTGGTGCCCAAGTGTTGTGATGACCAAGCATTTTATGTAATGACCAAGTAATAAGAGTAGGGAGCAAGTGTACTTAAGTGCTAAGTATTGAATAGTAAGGAGGTGGATGCCCTAATGACCCTTTTACCCTAACTTAGGAAATCCTATAAATAGAGGAAGAGATGGCTCATTAGTTGCTTGTTCAATATTATCCAATAACTTCCAACTTAAGTGTTAGAGAGAATAAGCACATATAAGCTAAACATCCATTGTTAGAAAAGAAGTAGAAGAGCTAGTTCATCAAAGGTAAATGATTATATGCCATTAGTCTTCCATCTCTACCATTGTAGGTTGGTAAGAGAAGTGTGGATTAATGGTCATGTATGCTAAGCAACCATAAGAAGGGTTAATCTAAGGATTTAAGTCTTAATAAACCGGGAATAAGCATTTTATCCATAAATAAGCTATGAACTAAGGAAGAATTTGTAAGACTTATATCATAATTACATGAATGAAGTTAGTATGTTAATAAGATGTAAGCATGATGGTTAGAAGACTTTAACTATCATAAACCATATGAAACAAAGTTATAAGTATTTTATACTTTAATAAGTTATAAGCTCACAAAGAACACGTAATGACTTAACATGAAAATAAGTTGTTATAATATGTAGTTTGAGATGTCTAGTTGATGGATTGAATCCATTTGGAATGATGAACAAATCTTTAGTAACGAAGTTTTACCGGAATTCACACGATTAGACGATAATCGTCGAATTCGTGAAATTCTCGAAATGGAAGTCAAATTTTGTGTTTGAGCTCGGAAAAGTTGGTTTGCGATGGAGATAAGTCTTATTTGGCATTATAGAGTTGCAAAATCAAAAATGACCGGATTCCAACTTAGAACGAAGAAATGAGCATTGAACGTTCACGAACGTTTATCGTTTTCATTAAAAATGAACCAATAGGTGAATTTTGAGTTAACAAAGTCAAAAATATAAAATTCTTGAATGAACAAGTAGAGTATGTGATTTTTGAACTAACGGCTCTTGAACGAGCCAATTCGGACTTATAACGAAGAAGTTATGAGCCCGGGAATCTCACAAAATAGAAAATCTGTCAAATTTTTATGAGGCACAGAGTCCGCGCCGTAGCGCGACTCAAGGGAAAAAGGCCTGCGCCGCAGTGCGAGGCCAAGACCATAGTGCACTGTTAGTTGGCGATGCAACGCGAAATAGTAAAGGGAGAATGGCACCGCAACAACGATGCCGGGTCTTGTGCACTGCAAAATCCTCGCCGCAGCGCGAGTCCAAGAAGGAAAGTTGGCGCCGCAGCGCCAACCTTAGGGTTTTGTCAATGGAGAATGTTTATAAAAAGAGCATGAATAGTAATTGATTAACAATGAACTGCAACTTTAATGTGACATTGTTAAAGACATGGTATGAACAATTAGGGGTAAAGAAAGTCAATTGTATGTGAATGTACGAACGACGTATCAGAACGCCAGAACCAATAATAACAAATCTAAGTCATAATTAGATTGAGAAGAAGGGCAAGTTTTGTTAGGAACTATGTATGTTTATTCATGACCTAATGGGTTATGTGATGTTATCATCTACTGTAGAGACCTTAAGGACTTAAAGTGCACGTGTAATAATAGTAGCAGACGATAAAGGCATGTGTTCTAACCCTTGTTTCAGTTCAATCTAGACAATCTTTATGATTCATGTATTCTTAAGCATGAATTGATGCATGATGAAGTCAAAGCCAATTCTTTCGGCTAGACTTACGATATGTCAGATTTCTTATAATCTATCAAAGTATTGTCAATGTTTTACGAAACTATGTTGGTGTTGCTAAAATGTTTTGTCGTCAAAACAACAGGCACGTGAGGTTGCCACAACTTAAACGTACATACATTTAAAGAATGTAGTGTTGATCAACATAGAGTACTATAGGCTGATCACATATGTAACGCCATGAAATCCTACCTATTTTCACACCAGGAATCCATACATCACGAGTACATCATTCATCCATTATACATCATTATATACCGAAATATAACAACATACCTTCTCAAAACCCAGGTTCTAAAACTTTATAACCTCTTTCATTACAAATAATGATAATTACATTATTCATTTCATGTGAGACCCCAAATTTTATGAATAAAGATTTAATTTTCTCAAAATATTTTTTTAATATTATGGTGTGGATTTGATATAATGTTATAGTTGTGAGTAATATTTACAAATTTTGCAAAGTAAGCAAGTTGTTATAAAATATTCGATTGGTCGGGGAATATTCTTTTTGTCGGGGAATATTCGTACGACGACACAATCATTGGTGAACCCCACAACGGAATTATTGTCGGAGTTAGAAAACGACAGAAATATCTTTTTATGAATATAACGGCAGAAGTTTTACCGTTAACTGTTGAATCACCCGGTGATAAAAGTACAGTAATATGCGTGGTTGCATAGTAGCCCACGGTATTGATTATTGATGCTTACGTGAGAAGTCACTCAGTTTTGTTCAATTATTGCTACATAGTATCTCACGTTATTTGATTCAATTATTATCGATATTTTATATATTAGAAATCAATGATTGAGATGACAAGTTATTCTAATTATTATATGCATAATTAACAATGTCTAGAAAGTTCTGCCGAGGAAAGGGGTTTGGTCACCTAATTGCGCTCCAATAGGAAGAAATCCTTATAGGAAAGCCCCCTCTTTCCTGGGAACGATCTGGTTATTAATATTGTGAGTTATAATAATATGAATTAAGGTTGTTAAAAATATTGAGAGAATTTTTATGAAGTATTTGTTGTAAATTTTTCTTATTTTATGAACCCCCATTTAGCCATTTTTCAAAATAATCGGTAGAAATTTATTCTTTATATTAAAGGTGGGGGCCACTTATGGGGCCCACGTATGGAAGAAATGAATTTGGAAATGAGGTGGGGGGGGGGGAGTATACGTAAAGGGGAGGGAATTTATATATATATATATATATATATATATATGTATATATATGTATGTGATGTGTGTGTGTATATATATATATAATATAATATGTGTGAGAGTGATGTGTGTGAAAGTGACATGTTGGTGGAAAAGTTAATGTGTGTATGGAGTGGGATAAGAAAAGGGGGTGGAGTGATAATTCCTTGTAAGAGAGGGAATTGGTGTGTGTGTGATAGTGATATATATAATATGTGTGTGAGTGGAAAATGGTGGGGGAAAGTGAATGGTGGAAGATTGAACTGAAGTATATATATATATATATACATATATATACAGTACCGATCTCTTGCGGACAAAAATCACGGACTAAGAAAAGGACCAAGGAAAAAAATAAACACGCGGGTCTAAAAAAAAGGAGAAAACAGAAACGGGCGAGTCACAAATTAAAAGGAAAGAAGTATCTCTCTCACTCTTCCCTCTCTCTCCTTTAGCGTTTCTGTTTTCTTCCTCACACAGAAAAGAAACGCGAAGGAAAATCGGAAGGCAAGAAGTGTATTGGTGATTTTGTGCTCTGTTCTGTTTGCAAATCAGAAGCGGAGGTTCCAACAAACAGAATCGGAAGGTAAAGATTGCTATTTAATTTTGTAATTTCTGTTTTGGGGTTTGTTTTGATACAAAGATCTAGGGTTTGTTTTGCTACAAAGATCTAGGGTTTGTTGTGACACCCCGAAATCCGGTCTATCTTCACACCCAAATTTCGTACATCACGAGTACATCATTCATCCAACATACATCATTATATAATGCAATATAACGACATACACTCTCAAATCCCAGGTTCTGGAACCTTATGACCTCTTTTATTACAAATAATGATAATTACATTATTTATTTCATCTTACAAGAGTGACTTTTATCCGCCACCAAGGATACATAATAGTTCATTAAACTAGTCTATGGTTCAGTTTTATCTTTCTATATTACAAGACTTCACTTGATCTTCTCGCTACCTTCACAGTCTGAATGATAATTCATCTGGAGACCGTCAGCTTGATCTCTACGGGATCCTTAAGTTCTTCTAACCTTGATTGCTGAAAATTGTTTTTCATTTAAAGCAAGTGTGAGCATTCAATTGCCCAGCAAGTCATAACAATTGAACAAACAACTTCAGAATTTAAAACATTTCTTTAGAACTTCTATAACCGAACAAAGGTTATGAAGCAGCTTGAATAATAGGAAAAGTCTCGATTCCTATCATCTTAAAATATCAATTATTTTCACTTTAAAATACTTTCATCCCTCTACCTTTTTCATACACATCCTGTCTGGCTAGAATCATTAGCACATACTTAACAATAACGGTTCATGTATAAACAGAACATACATGTATTGAACAGCTCAATCACAGAACAATTCATATCATAGAAACACCGAAATGTTCAAATTGTGGCTCAAGGCCTCATACATTCTAACACCTTGTACAAATATCACACATTCGCACATAGATAGAACTTCTCAAGTACAACATCCGAGAAGTTTAAGAAACTAACATTCATGTAATATGAATGAAGTTAGAAACTTGCCTTACACCCGATTATGACGACACAATCGAGGCTGTTCATTTCAATTCCTATATAACACATAAGGAGAAAACATAAACACCAATTAGTCATAAATTGAACTTACACATTGGTTTACTTAGATTTACTTCTTAGGGTTCGCGTTCTTGCAATTAAAGTTACGCGACTAACTTCCTTTACCAGTTTATGGCTTTATGAGATACGGAGATGTCTTACTCATACGTTCCTCATCTTGGATGATTTATATACTTATCTTATTCTTATAAATTCTCTAGGACTCAGCACACATCGCGTCTCTGCTAGTAGTCCATATGGTACTCTGAGTGGTTTCCCACAAACAACCAACAAACAAGTTCCCGTCTCATCTACACTGCCATCACAGTGAGTTAGATCGGTTGCCAGTTTTGTATATACCTTCGCTCTCTGAAGGAATTGTTTAGCCCAGCTCCCATATGTCAACTATCAAAGGTTACGATTGTACCACAACCTAACTTCTCTTAACTTATATAAACTATTAAACTATAATGTTCGATTAAGTCAATTTCTTATTCCTTACAACTTTCTGATAACTAAATGTCATCCCTCCGGATTCATTCTTTATCGAATTACATTCGGCTTTCATTAATCTTATTACCGTTTGTTACGACTTTCTTGATAATTCATATACTATTTAATACTTCCGTTATCCATTATATGAACCCCATGTTCATTTCTCGTTCTTAATGTTAAAGCCATACCGATCATTGTATGCTAAGACCAAATGTCCATCGCAACGACGTTGCGTTCACAACGTCTATACGCTTCACACTTATCTCTCATTATCATGATATAACATCGAAATGTTATTCATTACCCTCATCACTCAACGTCTAAGGAATCACAACCATAGCAATTCATCACGTTCGTTCATCCCGACTAGGGTCCCCGGATATCGGTTACGTAACCCGCGATTATATTCTTTGTCATTTAATTATGTTTAATCTACACGTTCAACCTTTAATAAAGGTTTACATCACTTGATTAAGTGTTATATTAGTTGAATATTATGTTCATATTTCTTTCTTGCACATCCTCAAAGATGGCGAGAACTAAAATCTCATTTCGGGCATCACTCACTGCCGTGGTCATGGTGCCATCGTTCCTCTCTCTCTCTATATTTGGCCCGACCTACTTCTATCTCCTCTCTTCTGGATTTGTTTGTGGTGCCACAAATTGTACTATGGTTCATATTATGGCGAACTCTCATGATTTCTTTCGGACTTTATTCTGCAGCTGCTGGCGGCCGACCTCAAGGCACAACTTGCATAATGCTGATGCTTAGAGCATAAAACCTAGAAAATTTTTCTAAGTCTTTTACAAGCTTGAGATGCTGATTTCAAAATCTCATAACTTCTTCGTTATAACTCGGAACGAGGTCGTTCCAAAACCATTTTCTTCCTTACCTTACGTACTTCGATTACCCATAGACAGAACTTCGTTCTGAATTTGTTAACATGACATTCAATTGGCTTAATCTTCACTCTTCGTTCATTTTTACGTTATTAACGCTCTTCGTTTGTTCGTCCGTAATTCGATCATTCAAACTCGGAACTCGTTCGTTCTTAAGTCCACGACTCATGTTTTCTATGTTCTCTTACATTCGTATGAAACCCTACACATTCGGGTTCATTTACTAACTTTCTAATTCTCGTTTGACTTTTACAAAATTTTCGCCATAACTTCGTTATAGCTAAGTTTTAATCCGTTCTTCATGAACGTTTCTACCGTTCCTAACCAAGAAATATGCATCAAACTTATATGCAATGGTTTTAAACTTGTCCATCAACAACAATTATACTACGATGGTTTTAAATTTGTCCATCAACAACGTTCTTCGTGTTCTTCGCGTGTTCTTCGTGTTCTTCGTTCGTTTTTTATTTTAATCGATATTTTGGATTACGATTCCACTTTTTATTGGAATTTGATGTTATAGAACATTATTCCTTATTTATTTCACCTACTTATTCATATAATTCACTCGGATCGTTCAAATTCGCTACAAATATTATACTTCCTTAAAAAATTTATAAACTAAATTTCTAAGTTCTTATTTCTTCTTTTCTCATGATTTCAACCATATGAAATCATTCCAATCTTCTTTTATTCCTTAATCTCATTAAGCTATGTTTTTGACATAAAAATCTTAAAGAAAATATTAGAAGAAACTATGGCTCGGATTACCGTTATTCTTTAATCCTCTCCTGTTATACAAAGCCGACGATTTGCAAGCTTTGTTATTTCACGAACACTTTCGATCCGATCAATCATGCTCAAGCTCTTCCTCCTCCCTCTCCATCCGAATTCTCTCTCTCTCTCTTTCTAGTGTAGGATTTTCAAAATCTCATTTAAATGAAATCTAGCTTCCTATTTATAGATTTTCCAAAGCTAGGGTAAAATAGTCATTTCGCACCCCAAACCACCTTACTATTTATTACTTAAGCACTAAGTTTACTTAGCTCTTAAGTTTACTTAATCCTTAAGTTTACTTAATAATTAAGTCTACTACTTCCACCTCCTTAGTTAACCTCCTTACTATTCCCGTGGCTTCTCCCGGAAGCTTCGTGCTTCTGTCTTTCGGGTTTCGTCCGATAATTCAAAAATCGCAATTCTCGAAATCCAAATATTTTTGAATATTCCATCACTTCTCAAAATTAAATGTAATAAATAACTTCTCGGAATTTCAAAATAAATCTCCGAGCAGAAACGGATGAATAATGCCTATTTCGTATTTTTCCCCGAAAATATTTTGTTCCCGAAAAACTTTCATTTTCGTCTTGAAAATTCTTATTCGTTCAATCTAGCTCGTAGCCAGAATACTCTCGATTTATAATCATCCTAGGTTATAGAACGATTAATAAACAAATAACACAGAATAATATTAATAAGAATTCATTTTATCAAAAACTAATTCTTTAAACCAAAATTCTGGACAACCCGAATTTCCGGGTCGTCACATTTGTTTTGGGGGGAAGTGTATTGGTGATTTTGTGCTCTGTTATTAATACACCTTCAACGGCCCTAAATTGATTATTAACAGAAGAACATATATTAGAGGAAGAGAGATACAACTCAACTTATGAATCATCTTCTCTATCAGATGTCTGAAAAACTGAGACATATTAATAATGAAATCGGCTCAAGTAAATCAAGGTGCTTTGTCTTGTTGCCTTTAGGTGGCTCAAAGTGAATATTTTATAGCTTGCCAAAGGCACCTATAACATTTTTACTTTTTATAATTCAAAAGTTATTTTGAGTATTCTAAAGCAATGCTTAATGACTCTTAGGCAAAGAGTAAAATGCTTATGAGAGAGAGAGAACAAGAGAGTCCTGATGATGCTTGAGGTAGCGGAATAACAAATTATGGTAAATGGATATAGTCAATTAGGACGTGATAACTTTTCTTTAATAGTAAATATATACCTGCAGCCTAATTTGGAAAATATTGAACAAACATGATTCATGTAGCCCATCCCTTATAGTTGGGACACAGTTTTGTAGAGATAAGTTGAGAATAGAATATTAATGGAGTCCAAGTTTCTATAAATTTATAAATTTAGTTCATGCAGATCCACAAAATAGTCAACAATGCTGGTCTCAAGTGATAGAACTTTTGTTCTAAACTTTAATGGCTTAAAATGGATTTAATTCTCTAACAAATGATTGCTACTCTGTTTTACTTCACCCATTCCCTATTTGTATTATTTCTTCATATATTCTCTTAAAAATGAAAAATTATAGTGCATTTGCTACAAAAATTTAATGCACAACACCTTGACCTTGTCCTCATGGTCTCAACTTGAAAGCCTTGAGAAAGAGTTGTTTCAAACAACTGTTGTACAAAGTTTTAATTTTTTTCTAAGTTACCCTGGGTAAGGGGAAATGGTAAATTGTAACACAAAATGGTATACTAAAAATAGTCCAAATTATATGAGACATTTTTGTTGTTGTTTGATCATGTTATTGTTGGATGCTAACATTTGACTTGGCTGGTTCTCTTCAGTATTCATGTGTAAGTAGATAATTAAGAAATCTTATGATTCAAACAAAACCTTCTAAAATGGATGTAACAAAGAATTGTTGGCTTAAAGTTCTCCCTCCTCTTCTGTCTTTAACTCCAATCATTCTCCTTGTTTCACTTTAATTTTTTTTGCAACTTTTCTACCCAATCTTGTGAGGGACCGAGCTTTATAGTTAGTTTTTGCATGTCATATAACGTTTTTGAATTAGGTAATATGGGATGAAGTTGGAGAGCTGACAAATGAAAGGGACAAAATGCTTCTTCAACTTGAACAAGAATGTCCGGAGGCATATAGAAAGAAAAGTGGATCGAGTGCAAGCCATTGGGAGAAAAGTGAAGCTAGGTTGAGGCAAGCAAGTAGCTAATTCGAAGCCAAAATTGCATTCATTTGTCTTTGCATTGGGAGAGAGACCAAAGACGCATGAGGCGAAAGTTAGTAAAAAGGAAACTAAATCCTAGTTCAATTACATTTTGCATTTGGATTTTTATTTTTTTGCAAGTTGTCAAATTTGTTTTGTGCCGGTGAGTTGAGCAATCTTGGAAGCTTTAAGAAAGAGATTGAAGCAATCATCTTGGGAACTAGATGAGATGCGGAAGAGAAAATTTGAGAGGAGCAATCTTTGAGATTTTGGAATGGACCTTCTTCTGCTTTTAATTCGGGTATATATCTTGATGTTCTTCTTTGTTCTTTGGCTCATCGTCATTCATGAAACTCTTCTTCATTGTTATTTGATTCATTTGTAATCATGTTATCTTAGTACTCTTTATGTCTTTCGTGTCAATCTTTAGTTTTGGATTTCTAGTTGTGTAAGGAGGTCTTTCGTGTCAATCTTTAAGTTTGGATTTCTAGTTGTGTAAGGAAATTACGTACTTGAATAGTGGCTTTTCATAGTATAAATGGTTATGCTATTAAACAAAGTTGAATGTGTCTTATCATAAAAGTATTCATAATGAACCGCAAAGATATGGACAGAAGCCAAGTTGTAATGAATATTGTTTAATTCGAAAAATTTATACAGGTGGTCCGGAAAAGCAACTAAACAAGTTCACTATAATATTTTTGTGATTAGCAATACTGCGCCAGCCGCTCAGATACAACTACACCTGCTTCTATGGCTGAAATAGAGATAAAATAGCAATCCTTTTAAAAAGAATATCCAAAACAACAATAGCCATGCTCGGGCAATTGGAAAATAAGCATAATACAAGTTTTTGATAACTAATTGGAAAAGAAGAATATATCACATGCTGGATGTAAGCCTCACCAGCTAAAGTAAACTACTGTACAACATCATTTACATACATAGTTTGGATTTTCTCTCGAACATAAAAAATGCATAAGCTTACAGCTAATTTGTACAATCAATATCCTATTAGCCTAAAATATTCATTTCCTTCGAATCATTGAGAAAATTGCAACAATTAAAGCAAAAACAATGAGCAAACAATATTATCCCATCACAACCTGCCATAATCATTATTCCTAGAACGACCACTATCCTCATTTCTGCCCCTTCCTCTGCCATCTCTCCCACTATCCGCTTGTTGTGGTTTAGGTAGGTATAAGGGTTTAATCATGTGCATGACGCCTGAAATGGCTTGTAGTAATGCTTCCAATCATATCTGGTGGGATCAATTTCATCCAACTAATGTTGTGAATGCAATCCTGGCAGATAATGTGTGGTCTGGTCTGCACACTACAATGTGCTACCCCATGAACTTGCAAGAAATTAAAGGTTGGTACTATCTGGTAATCCCATACGAATGTAATTCTGAATCACTAACATCAGTATTCAACACAAAGCTTGGAAATGCTTGAGTTATTTCCCTTCAATATGGAAGTTCGTTTCATTAATCACTTCGATATATCATAATATCAAAGAAAATCAAATTCAACTGCAATATGTTACACTTTATGTCAAACAAATCAAACAATTGCAATAAATGGATAATTACAAAAAGTTTATATTTAGGGAATACAAGATCATAAGGACTTTCAAGCATCAGACAGTTAAGAAATATCGCAAATGCAGCATGATCCATTTAGTATTGAAGTATGTAAAACTATTGATTGATTCTGCTGCTAGTCTAGTCTATAGAAAAGTTAAAAATGTACCGTTCCTGCTTAAAATAACAAACTTCTCCATATTTGTCAAATATGAAGCTAAATGTGCCTTAAACATTGATTTAAGAATCACTATAAAGATCAAGACAACCTAAATGTGCCTTAATTTAATGAAAGCATATGATTCGTTGCATAAGGACTACTTAAGAAACTACCCATTTTCTTATCAATTATCTACAAGTACTGGATATCTCCTTACCATACATGTCATCTTCTGCAATCTATTGGGTAAAATGGCAGTAGGGTACAAACCCTAGATTTTTACCCAATTAATACACTATAATTTAGCCAATTACAATTACAATTTACAATTTCCTAAGATTTTCCTTCTCTTCATTCTTCCTCGAGGCCAAGAAATCTCCTCTTTTTTACACACCCAAAATTTCACTCTCGTGTCTCTCCTTTTAGCTTTCAAAGCCAATCTCATAAATTAATCTTTAGGAAATTAAGAGCAAATGGAAAGAGGAGCTATGTATTCTGCGATCAAGTATAGTGAGCACAAAATACAAACTACGACGACGGAAGGTATCTCCGGAAAGAAGACGAAGATGATCGAACTGAATACCGATGGGCCACGAGTTATACAAATATCTGTTATCGACGCCGATGCCACTGACTCTCCCAGCGATGAAGATGAGACACTCTTTAAGGGTCAAAAAGTAAAGAACAAACCCTAGATTTTTAACGCGACAAACAAAAATTAGAAACCCAATAAAGTTATGGAGCTTTACCTTTCGATCCGTTTGCTATGGAGACCTTCCGTTGGCCTTTGCCTTAGCTCTTCCATCTGCTACCGATATCGTATGAGAGAGGGAGGGAAAAGTTGAAGAGAGAAAATGAAATTTTTGCATCTGATATTTGCTCTGGTTCTATTTTGTAAGTAATTTGGATCAAATGCTCAACCCGCCTGTTTTTTTCCAATTTGACCTAGAGCTTAACCTGCGTGTTTTTTTTTTGCTTCAGCTCATTTTTGCTTTGGTCCATTCTTTAGTCCGTTTATTCAGTCCATTTTTTAACGGCTCTGTATATATTTATATATATAATTTGTGTGTGTGAATGTGTTATATATATATGATAATGACATGTGGGGTTAGGGGAAAGGAAAATGTGTGGGGGGGGGGGAGAAATGTGTTATCCGAAAAAGGATACTAAAAAAGAGAAGAAGAAAGGGGGAGGAGGAGGTGCCTTGGAAGAAAGGGAGTATATATATATATTTATATAATATATATAGCATATATGTGTTGGATATATATGATATATGTGGGTGTGGGTGTAATTTCATGCCGTATAAGGCATGGTATATATATATATATTATATTTGATTTAAAGTTTTCGTTTTATTAGAATATTTTATTGCATAGTGCTGCATAGTAAATCATAATTTTCTTCGGTTTTCGCCAGTGAAGAATTCGTCGAATTCCTACTGTGCAGTCCGTGATTTCCAAATTCAAATAGTATCCTTTTTCATTCTGTTATAAATAGGATGCTTAGTTAGAATTAAAAATCACAACAGAATCAGAGAATTCTTCTTCTATAATATTGAGCGTATTTATTTCGAGTTTTAGGAAGCTTTGATTGTAGAAAACAATAAAAGTTTTTTTCAAGAATATATCCGCTATACCAGTTGGAATACACTTCTTTTTGATGTAATGGGTATTATTTCTTTCTTATTCACGAAGAGAATTATTTTCTTTCAATACTCGTAAGGGGTATTATTTATTTCATATTCTGAAGAGATATTATTTTTCGTATTAGTATAAATATTATTTCGTTCAATATTCGCAAGAAATATTATTTTCATTTAATACTCGTAAAGAATATTATATTCGTTCAATATTCGAAAGGAATATTATTTTTATTTAATATTCGTAAGGGATATTATTTTTGTTCAGTATTCGTATAAAATAATATTTTCTTCCATACTCTGTAGTATGTAAGTAATATTATTTCGTTTCAGATTTCGAATTCTATACTCATTTTGTTAAAGTTTTGGTTTCGATACTCCATGAAATTAGTAGAATATCTTTGATATTTGCACTTCATCCAATATCTTTTCATAAAAATATTGTTCTGAGCATTCTTGATAAGTTTTAATTTTTTCATACCGGGGTACTATTCACCGGGTTACAATTCCCGAAGTTACTATTCACATGTACTATTCACTCGGTTACTATTCACCCGGGGCACTATTCATGATAAAAATTGATTCATTTTCGGTCCAAATCATTTTTGGTACAATATTATTCTTGAATTTTACTCCACAAAGCAGTATCATGTTGACAATTTGAACGTTATTGAATTCTGGATAAATTAAATTATAAATCTTTTAAATTTATCCTTGAACTTGTTTTATTGAATTCGTATGTCATTGTCATCATCCTCATGTTTATATTATGTTGAAAGTCATATGTGGCCATAGTACATAGATGGACTTGTTATGATTATGACCAGGGATTATTCGGTATAATCATGACCGTAATGTTACAAATGATGTGGTAAAAGTCCTCATTGGCCCGTAGTACATTGATGGACAATTTTTGGTATGATTATGGCCATAGATTCTCTTCGGCCAAGGGTTCAAAGATGAATTGTTTTATGGCATGATCATGACCGTTGATGAAAACACGATTATCCTTGGCTCGTAGTGCATGGATAATTCATGGTCGTCATACTAAAGAATATCTTTGGCCCGTAGTGCAGGGATAATTCGATGATGTGGGTTATTTATTAAGTTGAGTCTCAGCAATATAATTGATGATAAATCTTTTAAATCATAGAAGATAATAGATTTTATGCTCTACTTGACTCTTCTAATGAATTGTTTATTCCGCTGCAATTGTTGATCTAAAACTTATTGTCTATTATATTCTATCAGTTATTATACTGTTAAAGGCTAAGGATAATTTATTTTGCATTACCTTAGTCATAATATTTCTTACTGGGCTAGTTGAGCTCACCCTTTCTTTCACTGTTTTCTTCAGGAAATGAGAATATAGTTGGGACTAGTCGGGGAATGGATTGACGGTCTAGATGGTTGCATTAGTAGTTCTCACTATTCTATGAAATAGTGTGATAATAATTGTAATAATATTGAATTTGAGTTTGTATATTGTCTAGAAGACAATATTCGTGTTGAAACTCCCAGCTTATATTTTGTCGTACTTTACACGACAGTTGTATAATTAAGTTGTATTTAAATTTTGTACCATGTATTTGGCGACTCAGAATGGGTGATGTATACCTATTTTGGGGGCATCACATTTCATCTTACAAGAGTGACTTTTATCCGCCACCAAGGATACATAACAGTTCATTACACTAGTTTATATTTCAATTTCCTCTTTCTACATTACAAGTCTTCACTTGATCTTCTCGTTCATTCACATTCTGAATGGCACTTCATTTGGATACCTTTAGCTTGAGCTCTACGGGATCCTTAAGTTCTTCTAACATCGATCGCTGAAAACGTTTTTCATTTAAAGCAAGTGTGAGCATTCAATTGCCCAACAAGTCATAACAGTTGAACACATAACTTCAAGAGTTTAAACGTTCCTTTCGAACTTCGATAACCGAACAAAGGTTATGAAGCAGCTTGAATAATAGGGATAGTCTCGATTCCTATCATCTTAAAACATCACTTTCACTTTATTCCTCTACCTTTTTCGTACACATCATGTCTGGCTAGAATCATTAGCACAGACTTAACAATAATGGTTCATGTATAAATAGAACATACTTGTATTGAACAGCTCAATCATAGAACAATTCATATCATAGAAACACCAAAGTGTTCACATTATGGCACAAAGCCGCATACGTTCTACCACCTTCTACAAATATCACACATTCGCACATAGACAGAACTTCTCAAGTTCAATATTTGAGAAGTTTAGGAAACTAGAATTCATTTAGAATATGAATGAAGTTAGGAAACTTGCCTTACGTACAGCTACAACTTACGTTGAACTGCTCATTCCAATTCCTATATAACACATAAGGAGAAAACATAAACACCAATTAGTCATATATTGAACCTACACATTGGTTTACTTAGCTTTACTTTTTTAGGGTTCGTGTTCTTTGTAATATAAGTTTACGTGACTAACTTCCATTACCAGTTTACGGTTTTATAACATACAAAGATGTCTTACTCATACGTTCATCATCTTGGATGATTTATATTCTTATCTTCTTCTTATAACTTCTATAGGACTCAACACACATCGCGTCTATGCTAGTAGTCCATATGGTACTGTGAGTGGTTTCCCATAAACAACCAACAAACAAATTTTCGCCTCCTCATCTACCGCCATCACGTTGAGTTAGATGGGTTGCCAGGCCAGTATATACCTTCGCTCTTTGAAGGAATTGTTTAGCCCAGCTCCCATATGTCAACCATCAAAGGTTACGATTGTACCACAACCTAACTTATCATAACTTATCTGAACCACTAACTATAACGTTCGTTAAGTAACTTTCTTATTCCTTACGGCTTTTTGGCAATGAAATGACATATCTCAAGATTCATTCTTATACGACTCACCTTCGACTTTTATTAATCTTATTACCGTTCATTACGGCTTTCTTAATACCATCCGTATCTTACTTAATACTTTCGTTATCCATTACTTGAACCCTATGTTCATTAGTCATTCTTAATGTCGAAGCCATACCGTTCTTTGTATGCTAAGGCTGCTCGTTTATTGCAACAACATTGCGTACACTGCGTCTATATGCTTCATATTTATCTCACATTACCACAACATAACATCAAAATGTTATTCATTACCTTCGTCGCTCAACGTTAAGGAATCACAACCATAGCAATCCATCATGTTTCCTTCATCGCGACTACGGTCCCCGGACATCGGTTACGTAACCCGCATTTATATTCTTTGTCTTTTAATCTCGTTTAATCTTTCTGTTAAACCTGCATTTAAGGTTTAATTTACTTGTTCAAATGTTACATTAGTTGGACATTATGTTCTTTATCTTCCCTTACGTTTCCCCCAAAAGCTGAGTAGTTCTAAACACTTCTCTAGCTTTTTCCCTACACTAGCGCTGCGGCGCCACTCTCTTATTTTCTTCTCACGCAGCAGCACGAGTTAGTAGTGCACAACATCCCTGGCCTGGCACTGCGGTGTCGCCTCTCAAGGCATAGTTGGCGCTGCGGCACCGGGCCTAAACCCTAGAAATTTCTCCAAGTGTTAAATCCAATTTGAGATGCTTACTTCCCGATCTCATAACTTCTTCGTTATAACTCAGAACGAGCTCGTTCCAAAGCCATTCCCTTCCTTATCTTACATATTTCAATACCCCTTTGACTGAAATTTATTCTGAATCCGTTAACGTGCCATTCGATTGGCTTAATCTTCACCCTTTGTTCATTTTTACGCTTTTAACGTTCTTCGTTCGTCCGTAATTCGGCCATCCGAACTCGGAACTCGATCGTTCTCGAGTACAAGACTCACGTTTTCTTCATTCTCTTACATTCTTATGAAACCCTACACGTTTAGGTTCATTTACTAACTTTCTAATTTTCATTCGTCTTTTACGAAAGTTTCGCCATAACTTCGTTATAGCTAAGTTTTAATCCATTCTTGATGAATGTTTCTACCGTTCCTAACCAAGCAATAAGCATCTAACTTATACGCGATGGTTTTAAACTTGTCCATCACCAACAATTATCCTACGATGGTTTTAAATTTGTCCACCAACAACGTTCTTCGTGTTCTTCGCGTGTTCTTCGTGTTTTTCGTTCGTTCTTCATTTTAATCGATATTTTGGATTACGATTTCACTGTTTATTGGAATTTGATGTTATATAACATCATTCCTTACTTATTTCACCTACTTATTTATATAATCCACTCGGATCGTTCTAATTCATTACGAATCTTATACTTCCTTAAGAAATTTATAAAATAAACTTTTAATTCTTATTTCTTCATTTTCTTATGATTTCAACCATATGAAATCATCCATAACATCATCTACTTCTTATCATCATTTAGTTATATTTTTAAACATAGAAACTTAAAGAAAATTTATAAGAGACTAGGTTTTGGATTACCATTCTTTAATTTTCTTCCGTCGGACAAAGTTTGCACACGAGCAAGCTTTTCCTCCTCCTCTTTCCTCCCATCCGAACTCTCTCTCTCTCTCTCACACAAGTGTTATAGGATTTTAAAAATCCAAAACAAATGAATTTAGCTTCCTATTTATAGATTTTCAAAGCTAGGGGCAAAATAGTCATTTTCCCCCCAAACCTCATTACTATTCATGTCTTAAGCACTAAGTTTACTTGGCCTCCACATTTACTTAGCCATTAAGTCTACTTAGCCCTTAAGTTTACTTAGCCCTTAAGCATAAGCACTTTACTTAGCTATTAAGTGTACTTAGTCATTACTTAACTTATGCTTTACTTAGCTATTAAGTATAAGCAATTTACTTAGCCATTAAGACTAATTGTATTCTACGCATCTCATTCTCGTATTCTCTTCGTATATAGTTCGTACGATATTTGTGTTATATGTCATAATAATCTTCGTACTATACTCGTATAATAACTAGTATTACACTCGTATTTCTTATGCATAATAACGCTAATTATTATACGAAATCATTAAATTCTCGGAACTCACTTTCCTAACCCTTAGGTTTTAAGTTCGCAGGTGAAAACTTCGTTTTTGCCATAACTGAAATATTATTGAATATTCCATTATATCTTAGAATTCTATCATTACACGCTTCTCAGAAATTTAAACTCAATCTCCGAATAGAAACAGATGAATAGTGCATATTTCGTCTTTTTCCCTGGAAATATTTTTGTTCCTGAAAATATTTTATTTTCGTCTTCAAAATTCTTACTCATTCAATCTAGCTCGTAGCCAGAATCCTCCGGACTTATAATCATCCTAGGTTCTAAAACGATTAATAAACACACTACACATAATATTATTAATAAAAATTCCTTTTATTAATAACTAATTCTTTAAACTTAAATTCTGGATAACCCGAATTTTCGGGTCGTCACATTCTTCCCCCTTATAAAAATTCCATCCTCGGAATTTCTTAAAACCACACCCTTACCCGGGTCATCACATTCACCCTTTTTTCACAGAATTTCATCCTCGAAATTTTAGCCCACCCTTCTTCTCAACTTCCCTTCAACAAAGTTCTTATCTTTCCCTCATTCCTAACCCCCATAACCTATCAAGAATCATGAAGTAAAAGGAATATAAAATTTCCTTTTAAAACGTTTCATACTTTTGCTGAGGGGTCAAATCGACCATGAACTCTTATTAGGTTTAACAGCATGACGCCGTAACCTTTCTTCCACTATCAGTTTACAATCACAAAGAAAGCAACTACCTCTTACCCATCATATACCCCATTTCGGGATATGTTCACCTCAGACTTAATCATTAGATTCCGCACTAAAACAATTTAGTTTGGCCCAACTTCTTCAAAGAAAGCTCGATTTTCTTTTAAACATGACATACCATTTTTCTAGCCGAATCAAGTAGCTTAGATCATACCAATAAATTGGATATCAACGTGAAACATTCGTCTAGTCAACTCAATTGACATTGACTACTTCTGTAAATTCTTTTCGTAATACATCAAAACGTTTTATAACGTCATGATACCATACTTTTCACAGTACGTTGAGGACTTCTTCAGTTTTTGACTTCGTCATTATACATCATACCATAGCGGGTTGTTGATCCTAAGATCACATCCAACACCAGGTTCAATTGCATTAATAACTCCATCCTTTTACCATCTTTGCGTCAATTGCAATGATGATATAAAATTCATTTTGATATTTCAAATAAATTTATGTCTAGCCAAAATAATTAGCATAGACATACCACATTATTAGTTCAGGAACTTTCCACAATAATATGAGTTTAAGAACTATCCAGTCAGACCATAGGCGTCCATTCGCTGAGACATTCGAAAACATACCATATTATTATGAGTCACGAACTTACGATAAGTATGAGTTTCAAGAACTCGCACCTACCTTATCGTCCTCTACCTATCAAGTATATACATGAGAAAAGATTCACCTTCTCGCCATATATATATTGATAGCGCGACCAATCCCAATGATTATCATTGTAATAAGCTAAGCAATAGTTACACCAAGCACAAACCTCTGCCCAGAACAAAGGTTCATACAACTTAGCTATCACATGAGTCCTCAATTGAAATTTTATAACTTCTAAATCTCTCTTTACTTAATACGAATTTTCTTTGATTAATATACTATCCTTCATAACTCAATCTAAGTTCTTCTTCCCGTACTACTTCATAGTACCTTTCATTCATAGCATTAGCTATAAATCATTCATCGTTTAACAACTCATCTATTACTACAAATCACTATGATCATGTGGTGATCTTCTTATCATTCTCTCTACGATTATAGTCTTAGGTACTCCTACCTAAGGTTTATAACCTATCAGCTCTAATACCAACTTGTAATGTAACACCCCAAAATCCGATCTATTTTCACACCCGGATTCCGTACGTCACGATCCCATCTTCTTCCAAACATACATTATTATATAGCTAAATATAACAACATACATTCTCAAATCCCAGGTTCTAATACCTTATAATCTCGTTCATTACAAATAATGATAATTACATTATTATTTTCATCTTACACGAGTGACTTTCATCAGCCACCAAAGATACATAACTTCGATAACCAAACAAAGGTTATGAAGTAGCTTGAATAATAGGAATAGTCTCGATTCCTTTCATCTTAAAACATCAGTCACTTTCACTTTATTCCTTTACCTTTTTCATACACATATGTCTGGCTAGAATCATTAGCACAGACTTAACAATAACGGTTCATGTATAAACATAACATACTTGTATTGAACAGCTCAATCACATAACAATTCATATCATAGAAACACTGAAGTGTTCATATTGTGGCACAAGGCCGCATACGTTCTACCACCTTGTACAAATATCACACATTCGCACATAGACAGAACTTCTCAAGTTCAACATCTGAGATGTTTAAGAAACTAGCATTCATTTAGAATATGAATGAAATTAGGAAACTTGCCTTACGCACAACTACATCTTATGATGAACTGCTGTAACGCCCGAG
This sequence comes from Panax ginseng, assembly GCA_020205605.1. Lineage (NCBI taxonomy): Eukaryota > Viridiplantae > Streptophyta > Magnoliopsida > Apiales > Araliaceae > Panax > Panax ginseng. Next base: position 37,180,835 of record CM035150.1, on the reverse strand, counting down.
AAAATCGGATTTTTGAGAATTAAATTTTTATTTTTATTAAATGAATTTAATTGATTATTTATGGAGAAAGCTAATCGAACGTCGTTCTCTGACCTAGAAATGTCAGAACATCGTAGGATTTTGGCTACGTGGTAGAATTAAAGTGTTTGAATTTCCAAGACAAAAATAAAAGTTTTCTGAGAAATTTTCTGAAAAACACTATTCACGCATTTCTGTTCGGGAATTATTTTTGAACTTCCGAGAAATACGTAACGATAAAATATCGAGGAGGGATGGAATATCTAATAATATTTCAGTTATGGAAAACGTAATATTTTGCCTGTGGACTTAAAACCTAACGTTTAAGGAAAATGATTTATGAGAAGGAAAGGAAATGTGATTAATGAATTAAACGATTATTGTATAATACGTAGGTATTGTACGAGGTAAGGAATACGAATACTATATGAGGTATTATACGAGTACGTATGAATAATGGTATATCGTATCTGTGGAATTAGTATACGAGTTAGAATACGAGAATTATACGTATAATATATGTTATAAGGCTTTAAGCCAAAAGAAAGGAATTGGTAGGATTTTTTAAGTATTATGTGAGCCCAAGTATTGGATGGTTAAGTCCAATGTGAGTTTATTAATGCAAGCCCAATGTTTGTTTAATTACAAGCCCAAAGCAATTTAATACAAGCCCAAATGATTAGGTTAAGTTAATTAAGTTAAAGGCCCAAGCTATAATTCAATGGTTTAGGGGATGGTTTAAAACCATGGGGAAAACCATGGATAGTCCAAAGTGGTGGACAAGAAATTGATGTGCTAATCAAGTAAACTTAAAGGCTAAGTTAGTGTGGTGATCACACAAGGTGCATATATGTGATTAGCAAGAATACTTAATGATTAAGTAAGTGTGATGATCAAGTGTTGTGGGGAGCAAGATAACTTAATGGCTAAGTGATTTGGTGGTCAAGTATTTTGTGTGGAGGCCAAGTTTACTTAGGGGCAAAGCAATGAATAGTAAGGAGGTGATTAAGAAGATGGAGTGGCTTTATGTCCCTTATACCCTCATCTAGGAATTTCTATAAATAGGGAGCTTGTACATTCATTTGGAGGTTGTTTCATTTCATCCCACTTATAAGTTGAGAGCTTATTTGGTTGAGAGAATAAGTTAGCATAAGTTAGTCTTTCATTATTCACAAAAGCAAGAAGGAAGAAGACGAGTTAGCAAGAAGAAGTTCAAAGCTTAGTCAAGTGCTCATTAAGGGTAAGCCATCTTGAACCATGATTCTCTTTCTCTTCCATATATAGAGAAGGGGGTATTGGTAGAACTAATATGCTAAGGAATGATAAATCAAAGGCTTAAGTCTTAATAAGCCGTATACATAATTAATAAGAAATCCAAACCAAGAATAAGTTATGAATTCATAAAGAACTTATATGAACTTTTCATATGTTCTCTTAAAAAGATGGTATGATAATAAGAAGCAAGGATGGTGGTTAAAAGATTGAAGCCATAGGAAATCATGAGAAAAGAAGTCATAAGTTATGAGAAATGAAAATATAAGTAATTGATATTTTCATAAGTCATAAATTCACAATGAACTTATCATGTTTATAAGCCAACGAAGCATGTATATCAAGATGATAGTATAATGGATTGAATCCAAGTGAAATGGTTTAAAAATCTTAAGTAAAGAAGTTTCGCCGGAATTCACACGATTAGACGACGATCGTCGAATTCGTGAAATTCTCGGAACGGAAGTCGAATTTTGATATTGAGCTTGGAAACATTGGTTTTCAATGGAGACAAGTCATATTTTTTATTATAGAGTTGCGGACTCGAAAATGGCCAAATTCCGACTTAGAACGAATAAACGAGCGTTAAACGTTCACGAACGTTTATCGTTTTAGTTAAAAATGGACTAATATGTGGAATTTTAGCGAATGAAGTCGAATAGATAAACGTAGAGTACGTGATTTTTGAATCATAGGCTCTTGAACAAACCAATTCGGACTTATAACGAAGAAGTTACGAAGCCGGGAATCTCACTAAAAGAAAATTCTATAAATTTTTTTGGTGTCGAAAGATTCTTGGCCTTGGCGCCAAAGTGAGCTCGACTTCCGGAGACTCACGTTAAATACGACCTTTAACACAGGGACTCACACCACAGCGCCGAGTCAGGTCTCCAAGCCCTAATAAGCGTATGCCACAGTTGCAACCAGAGCAATAGCCAAATGTCGCAAATACCAACCCTAAAACTTCGACAATGAAAAATGTTTACAAGTATGAGATGAAGGGAAATTGGTTAGTAACGAACTAATGGACTTAATCAAACATTATTAAGTTATAATTATACCCCAAGTGTTATCACTTAGGGTTAAAGAAAGTCAATTGAAGATGAACGTGAACTATACGTAATAAGTACACATAACCAATGACGATCGAGTTTCGATTAATAACGTAAGGAAGTTAATAAGCCGTAAGGAAAGATGATTAACTCGAACCGAGTTATATTAATGAAATAATTTCACTTAAGTGTTATAAGGGAACGAAGTTGGTAAGGACGATGTAAAAGAATGACGAAAAGACGAAACCAATAAATAACAAATCTAATACGGGATTAGATTGAGAAGAAGGGTAAGATTCTTTAGGAACCAAGTTTGTTCGTTCATTACCTAATGTGGTATGTTATGTGATTATGTGTTGTAGATACTGTAAAGACTCAAAGGAAACGTAATTATTCGGTAGCAGACGCTGAAGGCAAGTATTTCTTAAACCCTTGTCTAACCTTCGTGTTAGTCAGGTTTTCAAATCATTCAAGTTATGAGATGCATGTATGGTTTTAAAGAAAGAGTCGATGCCCGTTTTAACTCGGCTAGACTAATCTTGATAAGTCGATTGGTTTGTTTACAAGTCTTTCAATATAGAATTGCTAACGCTATCCTATGCCAATTCTTTAGTACGGATTCAAGGTAAGCCTGAATATGTATAAACAAATATATTTTCATCGATTATTCGATGGGCACGTGAGGTTTCCACAACTTAAACGTATACACGTTTAATGGATGTAGTGTTGATCAACATAGGGTACTATAGGCTGATCACCTAGATGTACTCGTAAGCTATGCCGGACTTACGGACTTCGTGCCAGGTTGTCTTTTTCAAAGAAACTATAAGATGTTCACGTCTTGAACTAGAATTGATGATTTACGAAATATTGTTATTGAAAAATGTTTTGAAGGAAAAGGAAAGCTAATTCGAATTATTGATAGTAATTTGTAACTATCATCCAGTTATTGAAGATATACGATTCCTATGCTTCAAGCATGCTTTTAAAAATGAAATTGTTGTACTTGCTGAGCTTGTTATGCTCACACTTGCTTGAACCATATGATTGCAGCTTAGATGATATGACTAAAGGATTCGACAAGGGTAAAGTGAAGGCTAAAGCGAACTTGTAGCGTACCTATGTAATAGTATTGGTTTGTAATGATAATATTTGATATTATGACAAGAACAAATGTAACGGTTATAAAGAACCTGGGGAATGGTAGTATTGTTTTGGAATATATATAAGACTGATTCGTTCTTTTGAGCCTTTTTCAATTGAATGTTTGTGTGAACTGTAGCACCGTGGAGCACCATTTGTCGGGTTGAAAGAGACCCGGATTTGGGGGCGTCACAACTGCTCATTCCAATTCCTATATAACACATAAAGAGAAAACGTGACGCCCCCAAAATAGGTATACAACACCCATTCTGAGTCGCCAAATACATGGTACAGAAAGCAAACTACAACTTCAATAATACAATTGTCGTGCAAAATACGACAACACATACTGTGAGTTTAAATACAAATATTGCCTTCTAGACAATATCCACACTCAAATAAGTCTTCATTACAATTATTCAAATACTATTTTACAGAAATAGTGAGGACTACTAAAACATCTTTCTAGAACCATCACTCCGTACCCCCGACTAGTTCCTGCTATATTCTCACCTCTTGAGAAAAATGAAACAAAAAGGAAAAGGGTGAGCTCAACTAGCCCCAAGAAGAATATTATGACTAAGATAATATACAACAAATTATCGTTAGTCTTCAATAAAGGAGAAACTGATAAAATATAATAGACAACAAGTTTTAGATCAACAACTGCAATGAAATAAAGAATCCATTAGAAGAGTCAAGTAGAGAATGAGTTCTACTATCTTCTAAGATTTAAAAGTCCATCATCAATATTTTATCCCCGAAACAACAATCAATATACATCTTTAATCAAATATTCATCTTTGCACTACAGGCCAAAGATATTCATTTGTATCACCAGTTGGTCATGTTCATCTCAATACCTGTTCATCTTTGCACTACGGGCCAAAGATATTCATCAGTTAATCATTTATCTTTGCACTACAGGCCAAAGATATTTAGTAATATCATCATTTAGGACTGAGGATGATGAAAAATATTTTAAAGAAAACGAATTCAGTGAGACCGAAGGACAAATAGTAGGGATTCGTATAACAGTTTATCCAAGTTCAATAATACTCCATAATAACCAATTTTGAAGGAAAATTCAAGAATAGACATCAAAACATGGATACAATCAAAGATAGTAACCATAATAGACATCTTGGACAAAAAGAAGAAAATTTCATTTTTCGGTGAATAGTGTCGTATTCGTGAATAGTGTCGTATACGTGAATAGTGCCGTATACGTGAATAGTAACCCCAACACAAAAAGTTCCAAATTTTATAAAAAGTTCATACCAACATTTCGGTATAATGATATTGAAGAAAATATCACTTTAAAAAGAATATAACACCCCTTACCTCAAAATATCAGTACTCTCTGATCGGAATATCGGAATAAGGCTGAAGGAAACTTGCACTGATGAATAGAAACTCACAAAGTATCAAAATACTCACAAAATACACCCAATAATCTAGAGAGAGAAAGAGAGAAAGCTTATGTTTTTGCTGTGATTTTTAATTCTAACTTAGCCCTCTATTTATAGGAAAATGTTAGCAGACTTGACCTGCAACCTGATGGCTTTACCAGCACCTATTCCCACCCACCACATTTAAAATAAAATTCAGCACATTTATTCACCAACCACAAGTGGGGCCCACTCAATTCTAGAATTTTCCACCAAAATGCTAAATTCGGATACTTCAACAATTTCTGAACCAGTCACCTCTTAAAATTCATAACAAATCATATGTTCATTTTTAACAGTTCAAAATTTGTGGACATATACTAAACTTATATATGTATAACATATCCAAAAATTACAACGATCCAACGGTCGGATTAAAAATTATAACTCACGCAATATATCTCAAAAACACCGATTTAATTTTTAATACCTTCATTCCGAAAAAAAATCTCGATAAAACACCTCAACGTTAACTCTTTCATTTTTAACCACAATAAATATATCCAACATTTATATCCACACAAAATAAATATTTCCTTATCATATGAATCAATAATTAATTATTCACAAATAATATTACGTAATCACATTTATGACAACCGAGCTTTTCTCAGAAAGAGGGGCTTTCAATAAGAATTTCTCCTTCATTGCGCCAAGCAATTAGGTGACCAAACCTCTCCTTGATGTAACTTTCTAGACATTGCCAATAATGCTATCTAATAATATTATTCAAATAATATGAATTATTAATCGATAATGAAAAATATTTGTAAAGTGACAATTATTGAAACAACAATAATATAAAATATCAACGCAAGCAATTATTGAATCAATAAAATAAAATATTGAGCAAGAATTCTCGTAACAATTATTGAGTAGTGCCCTTCACGTAAGGATCAATAATTCTTCAATCTCGCATCAACGCAGACATCGTATTTTAACCTTTGGGTATTCCAACGATTGTTAACGATAACAACTATTTACCGTTATTTATAAAAACTCAAACTTGTCGTTTTCTTCATCCGATAATTATTCTATTATGGGGCCCACAAATGACTGCACCGTCGTACGAATATTCCCTGAAAACAAGAATATTCCACGACCAAATGAATATTCCTCGACTACAATGATTATTTTATAACCACTTGCGTATTTTGCAAAATTTGCACATTTCACCCATAACCAGAGAATTATATCAAATTAATACCTTATTATTCACAATAATAATTAGAGGAAATTCAATTTTATTTATAATAAGTTGGGGTCTTACAACCTCCCCTCCTTATGAAATTTCATCCTCGAAATTGACATACGTACCTGGTGTTTCGAAAAGGTGAGGATAGCTCGCTTTCATTTCTGATTCCAACTCCCAGGTCATTTCTTCAATAGCATGATTTCTCCACAGAACCTTAACTTGTGGTATAACCTTTGTGCGTAGGACATGCTCTTTCCTATCCAAGATCTTAACAGGTACTTCTTCGTACGTTAAATCTTCGGCTATCTTGTCTGGTTCTAACGCAGTAATATGGTTCGGGTCTTTCAAATATTTATGAAGCATGGATATGTGAAAAACATTATGAACACGAGACATACTTGGAGGTAATGCGAGTCTATAGGCCACATTTCCTATTCGGTCAAGAATCTCAAATTGACCAACAAATCGTGGATTGAGCTTTCCTCTCTTTCCAAATCTTGTAACTCCCTTCCATGGAGCAACACGTAACAATACATGATCTCCAATATTAAACTCCACGTCCTTTCTATGAAGATCGGCATAACTCGTTTGTCGATCTTGTGAGGTTTGAATACGTTGTCGAATCATTTGGATCTTTTCTGTAGTCATGCGTACTAATTCTGGTCCCAACAATGTTGTTTTTCCCACCTCATCCCAGCATACTGGAGAGCGACACTTTCGTCCATACAATGCTTCAAATGGAGCGACACCTATACTTGCCTAATAACTGTTGTTGTAGGAGAATTCCACCAGTGGCAAGTACTTATCCCAACTTCCTTTAAAATTTAGGACACAAAGTCTTAATAGATCTTCAAGGGTTTGAATAGTCCTCTCTGAATCTTAAATCCGTGCCCATAGCTTTCTGCAAGCTAACCCAAAATCGTGAAGTCAATCTTGGGTCATGATCCAAAACTATGGATACTGGCATGCCATGCAATCTCACAATCTCATTCACGTACATACTAGCAAGACTTTCAAGGGAATAAGTCTCCCGTATAGGCAAGAAATGGGCAGACTTGGTTAATCTATCAACAATAACCCAAATCGCATCTATGCCTTGAGAAACCTTGGGAAGACCCGTAACGAAATCCATGGTAATGTGTTCCCACTTCCATTTCGAAATCTCAAGTGGTTGTAATGGACCCTTTGGCACTTGATGCTCCGCCTTTACATGTTGACAAGTTAAACACCTCGCGCGATCTCTCTCTTCATATTGTTCCACTAAAATTTATGTCGAATATCATGATACATTTTGGTACTCCCAAGATGGATTGGAAACGGTGTGTTGTGTGCCTCCATCATGATTCTATGCGTCAAGTCAGAATCGTTAGGAACACAAAGTCTGGAGTTGAATCTAAGTATTCCTTCTTCATCGATTCTTGCTTCTGGAATAGCACCTTCTTGCACTTTCTTCTTCATACGCATCAGCTCCATGTCTGTAGCTTGAGCAGCTTTAACTTTATAGATTAAAGTTTGTTTTACTCGTATATTCGCCATCATTACGTGGGTCCCTGGAGTCTTTAATTCTACCACCATCCTTTGCAAGTCATACAGAATGGGCATTTGCATTGACAATATCGCACTCGTACTCGCATATGATCTTCTACTCAATGCGTTAGCTACTACGTTCGCTTTTCCAAGATGATATTCAATAGTGTGATCGTAATCTTTCAATATCTACTCAATGATATTCCTCGCTCCATACGAATTTTGTATCTTTCCGAGTCAGCTGAGTTAACGGAGTAGTGATTCGAGAAAATCCTTCCACGAATCTCCGATAATAACCAGCTAAGCCCAGAAAGCTAAGCACTTCGATCACCGACTTGGGTTGCTCCCAACTTTGTACTGCTTCAATCTTTGCCGGGTCAACAGATACTCCATGTTTTAACACCACGTGCCCAAGGAATGATACTTCCTCAAGCCAGAACTCACATTTCTTTAGCTTGGCGTAAAGCTTGTTTTCATGAAGCCTTTCAAGTATCAGCTTCAAATGGTGCTCATGATCTTCACGGCTTTTGGAATAGATGAGGATGTCATCAATAAAGAAAACAACAAACTGATCCAAATATTCCTTGAATACACGGTTCATCATATCCATGAAAGCAGCAGGAGCATTAGTCAATCCAAAAGACATGACTAAGAATTCATAATGCCCGTACCAAGTTCTAAAGGCAGTCTTTAGAATATCCTCAGTTTTAATCTTCAGCTGATGATATCTAGAATGAAAATCGATCTTTGAAAAGAATTGTGCTCCTTGCAACATGTCGAACAGGTCATAAATGCGAGGTAGCGGATACCTATTCTTGATGGTGACATGGTTTAATTCTCAGTAGTCAATACAAAGTCGTATACTCCCGTCTTTCTTCTTTATGAATAAAATAGGAGCACCCCGAGGAGATGTACTAGGATGAATGAAACCTATGTCTAACAATTCCTGTAGTTGAACTTTTAACTCCTGAAGTTCAATAAGAGCCATTCGATATGGGGTTTTAGAAATGGGTTTTGTAACCGGTTCAAGGTCAATAAAGAATTCAACATCGGGTTCTAGGGGTAGACCGGGAAATTCTTCAGGAAATACATCAGGAAATTCTTTAACAACAGAAATATTATTCAAATCTGACTTGTCTTTGTTCAAATCCATAACATGGGCTAAGAAAGCTTGACATCCATTTTTCAATAAACGAATAACTTTATGGCTTGATATGATAGTGACTGATTTTAGTGGTTTAGTTGTTTGAATTCGTATGAAAGGTTGGTTAGGAATATGAAAACTAACAACCTTACGAAAACAATCAATTTTGGCATGATGAGTGGTTAACCAATCAATTCCTAAAATCACATCAAAAGCAAGTATCTTTAAAGAGATAAGATCAACAGGTAATGTGATAGTGCCAACTTGGATCATACAAAATTTATAAACTGTGGATGTAACGAAAGTTTCACCCAACGGAGTCTCCACTGATAAATCAAAGTCTAATTTCTCTGGAGTAAAGTTTAAACGTTGAGCACAAGCAGGAGAGATAAAAGAATGGGTAGAACCGGTATCTAGTAAGGTATAAACTTCGCAAGAGTTCAAGATTAGCTTACCCGTAATCACCTCATTCGGGTTCCTCGCGTATTGGGCAGTCACGACAAACGCTCTTCCAAGAACCGCTGATTTCGACTTATCCGGGACAGCCCTTGGAGTCACCATCCGCATTGAACTTGGTTTTGCTATAGAACAATCCCGAGCTATGTGTCCTTCCTTTCCATAGTTGTAACATACCTTGGATTATTGTGGACAGTTTGGGCTGATATGTCCCTCTTTCCCGCATTTGTAACATCTAACTGGCGGTCGTTCTCCTCCCCTAGAATTTGTTGTTGGTCTTTGGTGCTGCATTTCTTTGATGTCTTCCCGTCATTGTTGAATCTCCTCTTTTTGAAATTTCCACTTGACTCACCTCTTCTATTATCATGACCACGATGACCACCCGAGTGGTTACCGCCTTTGTTTGTATTTTTCCCTCCTCGTTGGTTATCATCGCTCTGATGACTGTTGTCACCGGTATGACCCTGGTTGTGGTCCCTCGGTTGCACATACTCATTATCTCACTCTAATAATTGAACCCTGTTTACAACATCTGAATATAAAGAAAATTTATGAGATATAAGATATTGCCGAATCTAGGGCTTTAGACCTCTCAGAAACATCTTTGTCATTCGTTTCTCTCATTTTGACCAAATGAGGTGTAAACACGGATAACTCTGCAAAATTCGCCTCGTCTTTGGGACAACGTCATGTTGTTTTGTTCGGTTTGATAAACTCCACCTCCTACATATGAATGAATACTTTGTGAAAGTACTTGTCATTGAATAGTTTCTGAAATGTTTCCCAAGACATCTTTGAAAGCGTACGGGTTAGTATTTGCAGTTCTGAGACTCCCACCAAAGATGATTCCGCCTCACCATGAACATAAAGGTGGCGAATGGAACCTTCATTCTCCGCATCCCAAGACATCGAATATCTTGGTAATTTGCTTGACCCACGCTTCCGCCATGATCGGATCCGCTTTCCCTTAAATTACGTGGTCCCAACTCTTTGAACTACTTGGCCGATAACAAGCAGCGCATTGCCGTAAATCATAAATTTTGCGATAATTATTTTTTTTTTATTTATTAAAATAAATATGAATGATATGTGTCAAGGTAATGTGTAATTATAATTATATGTGTGATAAATAAAATTTATTTATTACATCAAGTATTGCAAATAAATTTATTTTAGAATTATTGATAATTATCAATTATATTTTTATACTAATTAATTTTATAGTAAAAATGTTTTTAATGTTTATTTTCCAAGGAAATAGGATAATTATATTATTTTATATGATATAATTATAGAATTTTTATAATACTTATTTTATTATATGAAATTATTTCGAATAGTTAAGTTAATTATTTTAAATTAATTATTAAGGTTATATATGAAAGATAAATCGGATATGGAATCAAACCCTAATTCAGGTTTTGATCAAGGAATGAGAATAATAATATTATATTATTATTTGTCGTTATTCTGATATATGTATGATTATATGTGTAATGTTAATATGTGGAATTTTAATATATTACGATCAAACCCTAATAATATTTTGATAAACCCTAATTTTGATTAGGGATAAGGAATAATGATAATAATGTAATATTAATTATATTTTGATTTTCGATTACTATAAATAAGTAATTGTATATGCGTGACCGATAATGTTGGTCAAATTATGTGTACAATATTAAAACCCTAGTTTAAGTCGTTAAACCCTAATTTAAAAGTCAAATGTCGGGTTTAATCTTTGTTATGCAATCATGTTAAGGTGAATATATGTTGTGTATTAGGAAATTAAAGTTAATTAGGAAAAACCCTAATTATCTTTGGGAAAAAGCGAATTAATTAGAAACCCTAATTGAAGACCTAAACGGATAATTTTATCTCATCGAGAAATTGTGTTACTGTGATTAATAACACGTGTGATAGACTTTAATTACTAATTAAGGTAAACCTAATTAGTAAATCAAAACCCTAAAACCTAGAACCCTAATTTAATTTCTAGAAACCCTAATTGTATTATGGAAACCCTAAATTTTGGTATTATAAACCCTAATTGCTTTATTAGCAAAGTTAATTGTGATTAAGGGTAATAAACCCTAATGTCCATGTATAAGATAATTACAAACTTAATTTAGTTAACAAATTTTTTTTTTCAAAATTTTAGAAACTAAAATTTAGTTATTTTATATGATTATTTTTGTAATAAACCCTAATTGTTAAACCCTAAACACTAAAATGTCTAAACCCTAAACCCTAAGGCAATTTTCTAGAAATTTAAGGAAATGACATTTATGCCCCTAATTGAATTATGGAATGCTAGGCTAGGTTTTGACAATAGGTTAAGTTGTTGAACAACTTCAACAACTCTCTTGACTTTAATTGACAGAAACAAGCTTGTAACTCAGCCATTCATGCACCCAATAATCATATATATAGATTGGAGAGAGAATTATTTCATTTTGTTCACTAACATTTGTCCAATACTCAACCAATCCTCTCTCTCACTAAAACCTCCGAAAATATCAAGCAAATCGGTCCCAAAATCCAATTACGTTTATCATAACAACATCAATAGCCAAAAATCGTAAATCAAACCAAGAAAGGTATAAAACCCTACCTTGAATTTCATCCAAAAGTTGTTGTTAGATCTTGTGAATTGATGTTGTAATATGTTGTTTGTAGTCTAAATTAATGATCCCGGTCGGTATATTGCTAGTCCATAACATCTAAATACTCAAATCAATGATTTTCAAAATTCGGAAAATGTATTTACGTTGTCGACATCAAATGTCGAGGGTCAGATCGCTTTTGTGTTTATTGTTTTTGTTGTTTAAGTGTTGGGTTATGTAGCTTGGTATATGGTCTTTAAGATCCAAGTGGTAGAATAGCTATTTGATTTACGGAAATAAAGTTATTCACGATTCAATACCGTTGACCTAAGATTAATCGGGTACTTTCTCGGGCAACCCAAAACTAAAAACCAAATGCGTCTTACTGACTTTGAAACTACCGATCCGACATCCTTGATGATCATTGGTTGAATTTTGGTAATCAAGTTGTAATGGTAAGGTGGATTTGTAGATTCATGTCTTAAAACCCCACAAACAATGAACATATCGAACGTAACAAGTGGTCAAAGTAGACAACTTGAATCTGTTTTTAGCATTTCGGAATTTCGTAAATAGGATGAAACAGTTTTTCGACATGGGTTGGCCGGATTGTAAATTATGCTTCGATATAGTTTAACTGGTTTGATGAATGTTATCGACTACTGTTATATATACTACAACTTTGAACTATTAGATCACCATTAAATCAATCGGAACCCTTAGATCCTTAAGCCACAATATGTCAACTCGAAGCAGATCGGGTTTCGGGTTACCCGAAAACCCGCAATGTGATCTCGACAACGATTTTAACGGCTTAGATCCGCAATTGAATTGTAGTATGACCAATCGATTGTGGGGAAATGTAATATTACATTAGTATCACGATCTAGAAGCATTAGATGGCCCATAGCATTTGTGAAATAAAAAATTGCAAGCAAACAAACAATGACTTGAACATCGAATTGTCGGTGTTCTTGGCCTCAAGAACACCAACAATGACACTTTACGTCGCTAAAGACCTTTAATGACGGTTTTATTATTTTTAATTTTCTAATATTCAAATATATTTAAAATAGAAAATAAATTATAAAAATTACAAAAATAGTTTTTAAAATTATTTTAAATTATGAAAATAATTTCGATTATTTAGAATATTTTCATTAATATTTATAATTATTTGAATATTAATGATATTTAATTAGTATATTAAATAAATTAGAGAAAAATGATTTTAATTATTTAAAAATTCATTTTAAATGAGATTAATGTATTTTAAAATATTTTAAGGGATAAAATGTAACTTTTAATATTTTTGGAGAAATTTCATTAATAAATTAATATTAATGATATTAGATTTATTTGATTATTAAATTAAATAAATAAGATAAGAATGATTTTTATGATTTAAAAATTATTTTAAATGAAAATAAAGTATCTAAAAATATTTTAAGTTATAAAATATAACTTTTAATATTTAATGGTTAATTTCATTAATTAATGATTAATAATGATATTAAAGTTATTTAATATTTTTATTAAATAATTTAGTTTAAAAATGATTTTAATATTTTAATAATTATTTTAAATGAAGATCAAATGTTTAAAGATATTTTAAGTTATAAAATATAAATTTAAAGGATAATTTCATTAATAAATTAATATTAATGATATTTATTTAATGATTAATCATATTAAATTTATTTAATAATTATATTAAATAAATAGTTTTAAAATGGTTTTATTAATTTAAAAATCATTTAAAAGGATATAAATGAATTAAAAATATTTTAAGTTATAATTAATGACTTTTAATATTTAGATAATGGTACATTAATATTTAAATATTAATGGTAATTATTTAATAATGATTTTAAATATTTTAAAATTTATTTAAGGGTAATATAAATACTTTAAAAATATTTTCAGTTATTATAAATGACTTTAATATTTTGGCAATGGTTTCATTAATAGTTTAATATTAATTAAATATTAGTGATAATAGAATTATTTGATATTTAAATCATTTTATAATGATTAGGTGTTTGAAAATTTGTGATAAATTATGATAAATGATAATAATTATTTAAAAATTATTATAAAGCCATGAAAGATAGTGCAATTGATGTTTAAGTTATCCAAATGAATATGTAATTCATCGTATAGAGTCTTACACTCGATTATTGCGATAAAGTTTGTTTCAGAGACCAGGCGTGGTTCGTAAATTGATCCGGACATAGATAATTTAATTAGTTAACGGTTTATTTGTGATTCAATGGTTGTTAAGGTTATGTAACAATGCGATTAGGAATGTGTTGATGTTTGTTTGTGAAACCATGATTGTTGAACATGTGTGATAAGGTGATTAGGTTATGTCTTCAATCTGCGATAAGCGGTGTTATGTGTTACGTTATGATATACTAATCGGTAAAATGATTTGATTAATGATTGGTCGTGATAGAAATGATAAATCTAAGTTGCGTAAGTGTAAAATAAGATCGTGTAAGATATCCTAACTTTGCATTTTCTTTTGTCAATGGACAAGTGTAAGAATGTTTCAAAATTATATTATTATTATTAATGTACAGATTGTTAAAGCTATATTATATAAGCCCATTGATTATCAACATGTTAGTATATGATAATTCGGATAAATATATTCTGTTCGTTAATTTCTATAAATGATTATACAAGTGTCCCCAGTTGGATAATCATTGTATTTAATCACATGTTGATACACCTTTGATATGCATATATGTTGAATTATATAAGACCTTTGTTATGAAAACCCGACAGAAATGAACATCCCGATAATGGGAAAATTTTTATGCGCTACGACAGACAAAGGATGAACGATAATATCGTTCTAGCAATGTAGTATTGATCAATACAGGGCCCATGGACTGTACACCCTCAGGCCCGTAAGCAATGCCGGTTTACAGATGAATTTCTGTTTAACCTTTTCGAAAATGAAAATAATGTTCATGATATGTCACAGAAACCTTATAAATAGACAATACACAGTTTCAAAAACTTGAACGAGGGTTGTTATGCTATTATTATTGGTACAGATTACTTCACAACTACTGACTGGTTGTAGAAGAATATTATAAAGAAAACATTTAAATTCTTTCAGCTTATATATATATATAATACTTGTTGGGCACTCAAATGCTCATCCTTGCTTAATTTAAATGTTTTCAACTCAGTGTGAAAAGCTAGAAGGCTCGGCCAGGAACAAGTGAAAAGGAAAGCAAACAGAATATGTTATTGGTATCATTTGTAATAGATAGATTGTATTAAGATATTGATATGTATTATATATCATGTAAAGAATGTAGTAAAGGTTGCGTACTTGGGATTAGACTCTGATAAATGTAAGTTAAGTTTATAATTTATATTATTGTTATTATTATTAGTATTATTCCGCTTATAGAAATGGTATCGTAAAGTACCGAGTTTGGGTTTCAAGTATCCGGATTCGGGGACTCTACAAGATGGTGTTAGAGCTATAGGGTTAGAAACCTTAGGTGGGTTAGACCTTAGGCTATAACCTTAGAACAAAGGGAAACGTTGAAAATATAAATAACTCATATAGAGTTTAAAAAGGAGATGAATTAAATAAATTCATTGTTGAACAAAATAAAAGATAACTTATAAAACTATTATGTGCTGTGTGTATTTATTATTTGCTAGTCAAGATAATTTTTTGTGTGTAGGTGTTAGAAAGGAATGTAATTAGGATACTCTTAAGTTGTAAAGAATAAGTCAACATCCATGACCGAGCCAATATCAAAGCCAATATTCGCAATAGAGGCTCACATTGAAAGCTACCTCAAAGAGGTGGTTATTTTGGAAAGTATAATCTTTGGATCAAGAAACGATAAGTATGACAGATAGGTAAAGTATAGCTAAAGGATTATAAGTGGTCAATGTTGAGTTCTTAAACTCATAAGGTGTTAAAAGTTCTGATAAACTGGATACAGTTATGTGTGAATGGATATTGAGGATAATGGAAATAGATAGGTTACTAAGCAATTGATCGTTAGTAAATGTGTAAGGGATAGGTAGTATTAGTATTAGTTAAATATGTATGATTTTAGGTGGTGAATATGATAGGTATGATTGGTGTAATGTAATATTTTGTATAAGTTATGGCAGCGATTCCCGACTCTTGAGTCACAAAGGGATAGCGAATGTTTAAAGCAATATGTGTTATGGTGTGTCAAGTGTTATGAATATGGATTTATGTTGGATTAATGAATTAAGTGGGTATAAAGATAATAGATATTTATCTGAATATTGGTTATACAGCAAACCGAGTTTTCAAAATCTAATATTTTGAGTACATGATTGAGTGAATAGAAAATTTTGCGTTATATGTTCAGCGTTTACAATAAGGCTAGAATGTAAGAATAATTTGCGATATTGTCTTCAAGACGAAAACGAAACCAAAGGATAGCAGGACCTGTCAACAAAGCTGGAGGACAATCAGACCCGACATCGAAATTTTTGCGAATGTGGACGATTAAGCTATGCGGAACGGATTACCAGCCGCGAAAAATCAACCAGATAATCGAACATCGAACGTTAAAGACTTCAAAGTGATCCTATTGCCAGGATTTAGAATATCAACTGACCAGGTAGTATTGATCAATCATGGGGCCCATGGACCCATACCCCCAAAGCCCGTAAGCAATGCTTGGGTTTACGAGATGAATTTCATTTTAACCTTTTCGAAAATGAAAACAATATTCATGATATGTCACGAAACCTTATAAATAGACAATACAGTTTCAAAAACTTGAACGAGGGTTGTTATGCTATTATTATTGGTACAAATTACTTCACAACTCATTGTTGGTTGTAGAAGAATATTATAAAGAAAACATTTAAATTCTTTCAACATATATATATATAATACTTCTTTGGGCACTCAAATGCTCATCCTTGCTTAATTTAAATGTTTTCAGCTAAGTGTGAAAAGCTAGAAGGCTCGGCCAGGAACAAGTGAAAAGGAAAGCAAACAGAATATGTTATTGGTATCATTTGTAATAGATAGATTGTATTAAGATATTGATATGTATTATATATCATGTAAAGAATGTAGTAAAGGTTGCGTACTTGGGATTAGACTCTGATAAATGTAAGTTAAGTTTATAATTTATATTATTGTTATTATTATTAGTATTATTCCGCTTATAAAAATGGTATCGTAAGGTACCGAGTTTGGGTTTCAAGTATCCGGATTCGGGGACTCTACAAAGTCCATCATCAATATTTTATCCCTGTAACAACAATCAATATACATCTTTAATCAAATATTCATCTTTGCACTACAGGCCAACGATATTCATTTGTATCACTAGTTGGTCATGTTCATCTCAACACCTGTTCATCTTTGCACTACGGGCCAAAGATATTCATCAGTTAATAATTTATCTTTGCACTACAGGCCAAAGATATTTAGTAATATCATCATTTAGGACTGAGGATGATGAAAAATATTTTAAAGAAAATGAATCCAGTGAGACAGAAGGACAAATAGTAAGGATTTGTATAACAGTTTATCCAAGATCAATAATACTCCATAATAACCAATTTTGAAGCAAAATTCAAGAATAGAGATCAAAACATTGATACAATCAAAGATAATAACCATAATAGACATCCTGGACAAAAAGAAGAAAATTTCATTTTTCGGTGAATAGTGCCGTATTCGTTAATAGTGCTGTATACGTGAATAGTAACCCTGACACAAAAAGTTCCAAATTTGATAAAAAGTTCATACCAACATTTCGGTATAATGATATTGAAGAAAATATCATTCTAAGAAGAATATAACAACCCTTACCTCAAAATATCAGTACTTCTGATCGGAATATCGGTATAAGGCTGAAGGAAACTTGCACTGATGAATAGAAACTCACAAAGTATCTAAATACTCACAAAATACACTCGATAATCTAGAGAGAGAAAGCTTATGTTTTTGGTGTGATTTTCAATTCTAACTTAGCCCTCTATTTATAGGAAAATGTTAGCAGACTTGACCTGCAACCTGATCGCTTTACCTGCTACTATTCCCACCCACCACATTTAAAATAAAATTCAGCACATTTCTTTACCAACCACAAGTGGGGCCCACTCAATTCTAGAATTTTCCACCAAAATGCTAAATTCGGATACTTCAACAATTTCTAAACCAGTCACCTCTTAAAATTCATAACAAATCATACGTTCATTTTTAACGGTAAAAAATTTGTGGACATATACTCAACTTATATATGTATAACATATCCAAAAATTACAACGATCTAACGGTCGGATTAAAAATTATAACTCAGGTAATATATCTCAAAAACAATGATTTAATTTTTAATACCTTCATCCGACAAAAATACTGATAAAACACCTCAACATTAACTCTTTCATTTTAAACCACAATAAATATATCCAACATTTATATCCACATAAAATAAATATTTCCTTATCATATGAATCAATAATTAATTATTCACAAATAATATTACAGAATCACATTTATGACAATGACCAGTAGTTCCCGTGGAAGAGGGGCTTTCGAATAAGAATTTTTCCTTACTGGCGCGCAATTAGGTGACCAAACCTCTCCTTGACAGAACTTTCTAGACATTGCCAATAATGCTATCTAATAATATTATTCAAATAATATGAATTATTTATCTGATAATGGAAAATAATGTGCAGTGACAATTATTGAAACAACAATAATATAAAATATCAACGCAACAATTATTGAATCAATAAAATAAAATATTGAACAATAACTACTGTAACAATTATTCAGTAGTTCCTTCTTACGTAAGGATCAATAATTCATAAATACTGTGCATCCACGCGTATTACTGTATTTTAACCACCGGGTATTCCAACAGTTTTAACGATAACAACTACGTCGTTATTTATAAAAACTCAAACTTGTCGTTTTCTTCATCCGATAATTATTCTGTTATGGGGCCCACAAATGACTGCGTCGTCGTACGAATATTCCCCGACAACAAGAATATTCCACGACCAAATGAATATTCCCCGACAACAATGATTATTTTATAACCACTTGTATATTTTGCAAAATTTGCACATTTCACCCATAACCAGAGAATTATATCAAATTAATACCTTATTATTAACAATAATAATTAGAGGAAATTCTATTTTATTTATAATAAGTTGGGGTCTTACAGAAAACATAAACACCAATTAGTCATATATTGAACTTACGTATTGGTTTACTAAACTTTACTTTTTTAGGGTTATCGTTCTTTGAAATATAAGTTTACGCGACGAACTTCCTTTACCAGTTTACGGCTTTATAACATACGGAGATGTCTTACTCGTACGTTCATCATCTTGGATGATTTATATTCTTATCTTCTTCTTATAACTTCTATAGGACTCAGCACACATCGCGTCTATGCTAGTAGTCCATATGGTACTCTGAGTGGTTTCCCATAAACAACCAACACACAAGTTCATGTCTCATCTATACTGCCATCACAGTGAGCTAGATCGGTTGCACGTTTCATATATACCTTCACTCTTAGAAGGAATTGTTTAGCCCAGCTCCCATATGTCAACCATCAAAGGTTACAATTGTACCACAACCTAACTTATCGTAACTTATCTGAACCACTGACTATAACGTTCGTTAAGTCACTTTTTTATTCCTTACGGCTTTCTGGCAATGAAATGACATACCTCGAGATTCATTCTTATACGACTCACCTTCGGCTTTCATTAATCTTATTACCGTTCATTACGGCTATCTTTATACCATTCATATCTTACTTAATACTTTCGTTATCCATTACTTGAACCCCATGTTCATTAGTCATTCTTAATGTCGAAGCCATACCGTTCGTTGTATGCTAAGACCACTCGTTTATCGCAACAACGTTGCGTACACATCGTCTATACACTTCACACTTATCTCACATTACCACAACATAACATCAAAATGTTATTCATTACCATCTTCATTCAACGTCTAAGGAATCACAACCATAGCAATCCCTCATGTTCGTTCATTGCGACTACGGTCCCCGGACATCGGTTACATATCCCGCGTTTATATTCTTTATCTTTTAATCTCATTTAATCTTTCTGTTCAACCTTCATTTAAGGTTTAATTTACTTGTTCAAGTATTACATTAGTTGGACATTATGTTCTTTATCTTCCCTTAGGTTTCCCCCAAAAGCTGATTAGTTAAAAACTCTTCTCTGGCTTTTTCCCTACACTGGCGCTGCTGCGCCACTCTCTTCTTTTCCTCTCGTGCTACGGCGCGAGTTATCAGTGAACAACATCCCCGACCTGGAGTTGCTGCGTCGCCTCTCAAGGAATAGTTGGCACTGCGGCGCCGAGCCTAAACCCTAGAAACTTCTCCAAGTGTTAAATCCAATTTGAGATGCTTACTTCCCGATCTCATAACTTCTTCGTTATAACTCGGAATGAGGTCGTTCCAAAGTCATTCTCTTCCTTATCTTGCGTACTTCAATATCTCTCAGACCGAAATTTATTATGAATCTATTAACATGCCATTCGATTGGCTTAATCTTCACCCTTCGTTCGTTTTTATGTTTTTAACATTCTTCGTTCGTTCGTTCGTAATTCGGCCATCCGAACTCGAAACTCGATCGTTCTTGAGTCCATGACTCATGGTTTCTTCATTCTCTTACATTCTTATGAAACCCTACACGTTCGGGTTCATTTACTATCTTTCTAATTCTCGTTCGTCTTTTAGGAAATTTTCACCATAACTTCGTTATAGCTAAGTTTTAATCTGTTCTTCATCAATGTTTCTACCATTCCTAACCAAGCAATAAGCGTCTAACTTATATGTGATGGTTTTAAACTTGTCCATCAATAAAAATTATCCTACGATGGTTTTAAATTTGTCCATCAACAACGTTCTTCGTGTTCTTCGCGTGTTCTTCGTTTTCTTCGTTTGTTCTTCATTTTAATCAATATTTTGGATTATGATTTTACTATTTTTATTGGAATTTGATGTTATAGAACATCATTCCTTACTTATTTATATAATCCACTCGGATCGTTCTAATTCATTACGAATCTTATACTTCCTTAAGAAATTTATAAAATAAACTTCTAATTCTTATTTCTTCATTTTCTTATGATTTCAACCATATGAAATCATCCCTAACATCATCTACTTCTTATCTTCATTAAGTTATGTTTTTAAACATATAAACTTAAAGAAATTTTATAAGAGACTAGGTTTCGGATTACCGTTCTTCTCTAATTTTCTTTCGTCGGACAAAGTTTGCACACGAGTAAGCTTTTCCTCCACCTCTTTCCTCCCATCTGAACTCTCTTTCTCTCTCAAGTGTTATAGGATTTTCAAAATCAAAAACAAATGAATTTAGCTTCCTATTTATAGATTTTCAAAGCTAGGGGCAAAATAGTCATTTTGCCCCCCAAACCTCCTTACTATTCATGTCTTAAGCACCAAGTTTACTTGGCCTCCACATTTACTTAGCCATTAAGTCTACTTAGCTCTTAAGTTTACTTAGCCCTTAAGTATAAGAACTTTACTTAGCTATTAAGTTTACTTAGTCATTACTTAACTTATCCTTTACTTAGCCATTAAGTATAAGCACTTTACTAAGCCATTAAGACTAATCGTATTCTACGCATCTCATTCTCGTATTCTCTTTGTATATAGTTCGTACGATATTCGTGTTATACGTCGTAATAATCTTCGTACTATACTCGTATAATAACTAATATTACACTCGTATTTCTTACGCATAATAACCCTAATTATTATACGAAATCATTAACTTCTCGGAACTCACTTTCCTAATCCTTAGGTTTTAAGTCCGCAGGCGAAAACTTCATTTTTGTCATAACTAAAATATTATTGAATATTCTATTACGTCTTAGAATTCTATCATTATGTGTTTCTCAGAAATTCAAACTCAATCTCCGAACATAAATGGATGAATAGTGCCTATTTCGCCTTTTTCCCCGAATATATTTTTGTTCCCGGAAAAATTTTATTTTCGTCTTTAAAATTCTTACTCATTCAATCTAGCTCGTAGCCAGAATCCTCCAGACATATAATCATCCTAGGTTCTAGAACGATTAATAAACACACAACACATAATATTATTAATAAAAATTCCTTTTATTAATAACTAATTCTTTAAACTTAAATTCTTGATAACCCGAATTTCTGGGTCATCACAACCTAGACGTGCTCGTAAGCTATGTCGGACTTACGGACTTAGTGCCAGGATGTCCTTTTCAAAGAACTTATGAAATGCTCATGGTCTTGGACCGGAATTGATGTTTTACTGAATATTGTCATTGTAAAATGTTTTGAAGGAAAAAAAGTGCTATTTTAAATTATCGATAGTACTTCGTAACTATTGTTCAGTTATTGAAGATATATGATTCCTATGTTTCAAGCATGCCACTTTATGTTGATACTTGAAAGGCTTCGTGAAAACAATCTTTATGCCAAGCTGAAGAAATGTGAGTTCTAGCTTGAGAAAGTAGCATTCCTTGGGCACGTGGTGTCAAAACATGGAGTATCTGTTGACCCGGCAAAGATTGAAGCAGTTCAAAGTTGGGAGCAACCAAAGTCGGTGACCGAAGTGCGTAGCTTTCTGGGCTTAGCTAGTTATTATCGGAGATTCATGGAAGGATTTTCTCGAATCGCTACTCCGTTAACTCAGCTGACTCGGAAAGATACAAAATTCGTATGGAGCGAGGAATGCGAGAAGAGTTTCCAAGAGTTCAAGAGGAGACTCATTTTGGCACCTGTTCTGGCAATACCATCTGGTACGGATGGATTTGTTATATACAGCGATGCTTCAGGCAAAGGGTTAGGATGCGTTCTCATGCAACATGGGAAAGTAATAGCCTATGCTGTAAGACCCCAACTTATTATAAGTAAAATTAAATTTCATCTAATTATTATTGTGAATAATAAGGTATTAATTTGATTTAATTCTCTAGTTATGGGTGAAATGTGCAAATTTTACAAAATATGCAAGTGGTTATAAAATAATCATTGTTGTCGAGGAATATTCTTGTTGTTGGGGGAGTATTAAATGCAATGCCAGTATGATCATTTAATGGGCCCTATAATGTAAGAATAATTGTCGGATGAAGAAAACGACAAGTTTGAGATTTTATAAATAACGGCGTAGTTGTTATCGTTAACACTGTTGGAATATACGTTGTGGTTAGAATATAAGTGTCTGGCGATGGATACCAGGTATTGATGAATTATTGATCCTTACGTAAGAAGGCACTACTCAATAATTATTACAGTAGTTACTGTTCAATATTTTATTTTATTGATTCAATAACTGTTGCATTGATATTTTATATTATTGTTGTTTCAATAATTGTCACTGCACAATATTTTCCATTATCAGATCAATAATTCATATTATTTGAATAATATTATTAGATAGCATTATTTGCAATGTCTAGAAAGTTCTGTCAAAGAGAGGTTTAGTCACCTAATTGCGCGCCAGTAATGAGATATTCTTATTGGAAAGCCCCCTCTTTCCTAGGAACGGCCTGGTTGTCATAAATGTGATTCTGTAATATTATTTGTGAATAATTAATTATTCATTCATATGATAAGGAAATATTTATTTTATGTGGATATAAATGTTGGATATATTTATTGTAGTTAAAAATGAAAGAGTTAATGTTGAGGTGTTTTATCAGTATTTTTGTCGGAATGAAGGTATTAAAAATTAAATCAGTGTTTTTTAGATATATTGCGTGAGTTATAATTTTTAATCCGATCGTAGGATCGTTGTAATTTTTGGATATGTTACACATATATAAGTTGAGTATATGTCCACAAATTTTGAACCGTTAAAAATGAACGTATGATTTGTTATGAATTTTAAGAGGTGACTGGTTCAGAAATTGTTGAAGTATCTGAATTTAGCATTTTGGTGGAAAATTCTAGTATTGAGTGGGCCCCACTTGTGGTTGGTGAAGAAATGTACTGAATTTTATTTTAAATGTGGTGGGTGGGAATAGTAGTAGGTAAAGCCATCAGGTTGCAGGTCAAGTCTGCTAACATTTTCCTATAAATAGAGAGCTAAGTTAGAATTAAAAATCACACCAGAAACATAAGCTTTCTCTCTCTAAATTATTGAGTGTATTTTGTGAGTATTTAGATACTTTGTGAGTTTCTATTCATCAGTGCAAGTTTCCTTCAGCATTTTTTATACCGATATTCCGATCAGAAGTACTGATATTTTGAGGTAAGGGGTGTTATATTCTTCTTAAAATGATATTTTCTTCAATATCATTATACCGAAATGTTGGTATGAACTTTTTATCAAATTTAGAACTTTTTGTGTCGGGGTTACTATTCACGTATACGGCACTATTCACGTATACAGCACTATTCACGAATACGACACTATTCACTGAAAAATGAAATTTTTTTCTTTTTGTCCAAGATGTCTATTATGGTTACTATCTTTGATTGTATCCATGTTTTGATCTCTATTCTTGAATTTTGTTCAAAATTGGTTAGTATGGAGTATTATTGATCTTGGATAAACTGTTATATGAATCCCTACTATTTGTCCTTCTGTCTCACTAGATTCTTTTTCTTTAAAATATTTTTCATCATCCTCAGTCCTAAATGATGATATTACTAAATATCTTTGGCCTGTAGTGCAAAGATAAATGATTAACTGTTGAATATCTTTGGCCCGTAGTGCAAAGATGAACAGGTGTTGAGATGAACATGACCAACTGGTGATACAAATGAATATCTTTAGCCTGTAGTGCAAAGATGAATATTTGATTAAAGATGTATATTAATTGTTGTTACAGGGATAAAATATTGATGATAGACTTTTAAATCTTAGAAGATAGTAGAACTCATTCTCTACTTGACTCTTCTAATGGATTGTTGTTTCCGCTGCAGTTGTTGATCTAAAACTTGTTATCTATTATATTTTATCAGATTTCTCCCTATTGAAGACTAACGATAATTTGTTGTATATTATCTTAGTCATAATATTCTTTACTGGGCTAGTTGAGCTCACCCTTTTTCTTTTTGTTCCATTTTTCTCAGGAGGTGAGAACATAGTAGGAACTAGTCGGGGTACGGAGTGATGGTTCTAGAAAGATGTTTTAGTAGTTCTCACTATTTCTGTAAAATAGTGTTTGAATAATTGTAATGTGGACTTATTTGAGTGTGGATATTGTCTAGAAGACAATATTTGTATTTAAACTCACAGTATGTGTTGTCGTATTTTGCACGACAATTGTATTATTGAAGTTGTAGTTTACTTTCTGTACCATGTATTTGGCGACTCAGAATGGGTGGTGTATACCTATTTTGGGGGCATCACAGTTGGTATCAAAGCTTAGGGATATGGTCTCTGGCGGAGATCGGGGAATAAAACTAGGAAGGGAGAGATGAATAAATCCTTCGCTAGTGTGTCCTATCTAAGCTTATTTGTTGGTTAGTCATAATATATGGATATTATGTGTTATGTTAATTTGTTTAATTAACCCTTGTTTTATGGCAGTATTTATGAATGACTGCTGAGAACGTTAACAATGTAGTGTATGAGACTATGGAACAACCTTTAGTTACAAACCAGGAAAACATGCAACAGAAGGCAATAATCCTCCCCGTAAACAACACTCACCGAACAAATGATGAATGATGGATGTTGAAGTTTTTG
The DNA here is from genome assembly GCA_020205605.1 of Panax ginseng. Taxonomy (NCBI): domain Eukaryota; kingdom Viridiplantae; phylum Streptophyta; class Magnoliopsida; order Apiales; family Araliaceae; genus Panax; species Panax ginseng. Next base: position 37,155,225 of record CM035150.1, on the reverse strand, counting down.
CATTTTATGCAAAACCAGACGAGGGAAACTCGTGCACAGAATACAGGTGGAAATGCTAGCAATGCGCGGCTTGTCACAGCCAAGCAGTTCAAAGAGTTGGGACCACCAGAATTTAAGGGAAAGCCGGATTCGATCATGGCAAAAATGTGGGTCAAGCAAATTACCAAGATATTCGATGTCTTGGGATGCACGGAGGAACAGAAGGTTCCATTCACCACCTTTATGTTCCGCGGTGAGGCAGACTACTGGTGGGAGTCTGTGAACCGTACCTAGCCAGCCGCACTAAGCATGTCTTGGGAAACATTTCAGAAACTATTCAATGACAAGTACTTTCCTGAAAGTATTCGTCATATGAAGGAGGTGGAATTTATCAGACTGGAACAAAACAATATGACGGTGTCCCAGTATGAGGCAAAGTTTGTAGAGTTATCCAGGTTTGCACCTCATTTGGTCGAAAATGAGGAACGAATGACAAAGATGTTTCTGAGAGGTCTAAAGCCCAAGATTCGGCAATATCTTATATCTCATAAATTTTCTTTATATTCAGATGTTATAAATAGGGCTCAATTATTAGAGCGAGATAATGAGTATGTGCAACCGAGGGACCACAACCAGGGTCATACCGGTGACAGCAGTCATCAAAGCGATGATAACTAACGAGGAGGGAAAAATACGAACAAAGGCGGTAACCACTCGGGTGGGTGGTCATCCATGATAATAGGAGAGGTGAGTCAGTGGAAATTTTGAAAGAGGAGATTCAACAATGGACGGAAGACATCAATGAAAGAACACCAAAGACCAACAACAAATTCTAGGGGAGGAGAACGACCGCCAGTTAAATGTTACAAATACGGGAAAGAGGGACATATCAGCCCAAACTGTCCACAACAATCCAAGGTATGCTATAACTGTGGAAAGGAAAGCCACATAGCTCGAGATTGTTCTGTAGCAAAACCAAGTTCAATGGGGATGGTGACTCCAAGGGCTGTCCTGGATAAGTCGAAATCAGCGGTTCCTGGAAGAGCGTTTATCGTGACTGGCTAAAATGCGAGGAACCTGAATGAGGTGATTACGGGTACGCTAATCTTGAACTCTTGCGAAGTTTATACCTTACTAGATATCGGTTGTACCCATTCTTTTATCTCTCCTGCTTGTGCTCAATGTTAAACTTGACTCCTGAGAAATTAGACTTTGATTTATCAGTGGAGACTCCGTTGGGTGAAACTTTTGTTACATCCACAGTTTATAAATCTTGCATGATCCAAGTTGGCACTATCACATTACCTGTTGATCTTATCTCTTTAAAGATACTTGTTTTTGATGTGATTTTAGGAATTGATTGGTTAACCACTCATCATGCCAAAATTGATTATTTTCGTAAGGTTGTTAGTTTTCATATTCCTAATCAATCTGTCATACGAATTCAAACAACTAAAATCAGTCACTATCATATCAAGCCATAAAGCTATTCATTTATTGAAAAACGGATGTCAAGCTTTCTTAGCCCATGTTATAGATTTGAACAAAGACAAGTCAGATTTGAATAATATTTCTGTTGTTAGAGAATTTGCTGATGTATTTCCTGAAGAACTTCCCGGTCTACCCCCAGAACATGATGTTGAATTCTTTATTGACCTTGAGCCGGGTACAAAACCCATTTCTAAAACCCCATATCGAATGGCTCCTATTGAACTTCAGGAGTTAAAAGTCCAACTATAGGAATTGTTAGACATAGGTTTCATTCGTCCTAGTACATCTCCTTGGGGTGCTCCTGTTTTATTCGTAAAGAAGAAAGACGGGAGTATGCGACTTTGTATTGACTACCGAGAATTAAACCATGTCACCATCAAGAATAGGTATCCGCTACCTCGCATTGATTACCTGTTCGACCAGTTGCAAGGAGCACAATTCTTTTCAAAGATCGATCTTCGTTCTGGATATCATCAGCTGAAGATTAACACTGAGGATATTCTAAAGACTGCCTTTAGAACTCGGTACGGGCATTATGAACTCTTAGTCATGTCTTTTGGATTGACTAATGCTCCTGCTGCTTTCATGGATATGATGAACCGTGTATTCAAGGAATATTTGGATCAGTTTGTTGTTGTCTTTATTGATGACATCCTCATCTATTCCAAAAGCCGTGAAGATCATGAGCACCATTTGAAGCTGATACTTGAAAGGCTTCGTGAAAATAAGCTTTACGCCAAGATGAAGAAATGTGAGTTCTGGCTTGAGGAAGTAGCATTCCTTGGGCATGTGGTGTCAAAACATGGAGTATCTGTTGACTCGGAAAAGATTGAAGCAGTACAAAGTTGGGAGCAACCAAAGTCGGTGACCGAAGTGCGTAGCTTTCTGGGCATAGCTGGTTATTATCGGAGATTCGTGGAAGGATTTTCTCGAATCACTACTCTGTTAACTCAGCTGACTCGGAAAGATACAAAATTCGTATGGAGCGAGGAATGCTAGAAGAGTTTCCAAGAGCTCAAGAGGAGACTCATTTCGGCACCTGTTCTGGCAATACCATCTGGTACGAATTGATTTGTTATATACATCGATACTTTAGGCAAAGGGTTAGGACGCGTTCTCATGCAACATGGGAAAGTCATAGCATAAACCTCAAGACAACTCAAAGAATATAAGAGGAATTATCCTACTCATGATCTAGAGTTGGCAGCAGTCGTATTCGCGTTGAAAATTTGGAGACACTACTTGTATGGGGAGAAAGTGGAGATTTATAAGGACCATAAAAGCCTCAAATATTGCTTCACCCAAAAAGAACTGAACATGCGGCAACGACGTTGGCTTGAACTATTGAAAGATTACGATCACACTATTGAATATCATCCTGGAAAAGCGAACGTAGTAGTTGATTTATTGAGTAGAAGATCATATGCGAGTACGAGTGCGATATTGTCAATGCAAAGGCCCATTCGTATGACTTGCAAAGGATGGAGGTAGAATTAAAGACTCAGGACCCACATGATGATGGCGAATATACTGAGTAGAACCGAAGCTTTAATCGATAAAGTTAAAAGTCGCTCAAGCTACGAGACATGGAGCCGATGCGTATGAAGAAGAAAGTGCAAAAGGTGCTATTCCAGAAGCAAGAATCGATGAAGAAGGAATACTTAGATTCAACTCCAGACATTATGTTCCTAACGATTCTGACTTGAAGCATAGAATCATGATGGAGGCACACAACACACTGTTTGCAATCAATCTTGGGAGTACCAAAATGTATCATGATATTCGACATACATTTTGGTGGAACAATATGAAGAGAGAGATCGTGGAGTTTATCTCGAGGTGTTTAACTTGTCAACGTGTAAAGGTGGAGCATCAAGTGCCAAAGGGTCCATTACAACCACTTGAGATTCCAAAATGGAAGTGGGAACACATTACCATGGATTTCGTTATGGGTCTTCCCAAGGTTTCTCAAGTCATAGATGCGATTTGGGTTATTGTTGATAGATTAACCAAGTCTGCCCATTTCTTGCCTATACGGGAGACTTATTCCCTTGAAAGTCTTGCTAGTATGTACGTGAATGAGATTGTGAGATTGCATGGCATGCCAGTATCCATAGTTTCGGATCATGACCCAAGATTCACTTCACAATTTTGGGTTATCTTGCAGAAAGCTATGGGCACGGATTTATGATTCAGTTCGGCATACCATCCTCAAACGGACGGACAATCAGAGAGGACTATTAAAACCCTTGAAAATCTATTAAGACTTTGTGTCCTAGATTTTAAAGGAAGTTGGGATAAGTACTTGCCACTGGTGGAATTCTCCTACAACAACAATTATCAAGCAAGTATAGGTATGGCTCCATTTGAAGCATTGTATGGACGAAAGTGTCGCTCTCCAGTATGTTGGGACGAGGTGGGAGAAACAACGTTGTTGGGACCAGAATTAGTACGCATGACAACAGAAAAGATCCAAATGATTCGACAACGTATTCAAACCTCACAAGATTGACAAAAGAGTTATGTCGATCTTCATAGAAAGGACGTGGAGTTTAATATTGGAGATCATGTATTGTTACGTGTTGCTCCATGGAAGGGAGTTACAAGATTTGGAAAGAGAGGAAAGCTCAATCCACGATTTGTTGGTCCATTTGAGATTCTTGACCGAATAGGAAATGTGGCCTATAGACTCGCATTACCTCCAAGTATGTCTCGTGTTCATAATGTTTTTCACATATCCATGCTTCAGTAAATATCCGAAAGACCCGAACCATATTATTGCGTTAGAACCAGACGAGATAGTCAAGATTTAACGTACGAAGAAGTACTTGTTAAGATCTTGGATAGGAAAGAGCATGTCATACGCATCTCAAGGTTATACCACAAGTTAAGGTTTTGTGGAGAAACCATGCTATTGAAGAAATGACCGGGAGTTGGAATCGTAAATGAAAGCGAGGTATCCTCACCTTTCGAAAACACAGTACGTATGTCAATTTCGAGGATGAAATTTCATAAGGAGGGAGGTTGTAAGACCCCAACTTATTATAAATAAAATCGAATTTCCTCTAATTAATATTGTGAATAATAAGGTATTAATTTGATATAATTCTCTGGTTATGGGTGAAATGTGCAAATTTTGCAAAATACGCAAGTGGTTATAAAATAATCATTATTGTCAGGGAATATTCATTTGGTCGTGGAATATTCTTGTTTGCAGGTCAAGTCTGCTAACATTTTCCTATAAATAGAGGGCTAAGTTAGAATTGAAAATCACACCAGAAACAAAAGCTTTCTCTCTCTAGATTATTGAGTGTATTTTGTGAGTATTTAGATACTTTGTGAGTTTCTATTCATCAGTGCAAGTTTCCTTCAGCCTTATACCGATATTCCGATCAGAAGTACTGATATTTTGAGGTAAGGGGTGTTATATTCTTCTTAAAGTGATATTTTCTTCAATATCATTATACCAAAATGTTGGTATGAATTTTTTTTATCAAATTTGGAACTTTTTGTGTCGGGGTTACTATTCACGTATCGACACTATTCACGATATCTGACCTTTATTCACTTAATACTGACTATTCACCAAAAAATGAAATTTTCTTCTTTTGTCCAAGATGTCTATTATGGTTACTATCTTTGATTGTATCCATGTTTTGATCTCTATTCTTGAATTTTGCTTCAAAATTGGTTATTATGGAGTATTATTGATCTTGGATAAACTATTATACTAATTCCTACTATTTGTCCTACATCTCACTAGATTCGCTTTTTTCTTTAAAATATTTTTCATCATCCTCGGTCCTAAATGATGATATTACTAAATATCTTTGCTCTGTAGTGCAAAGATAAATGATTAATCGATGAATATCTTTGGCCCGTAGTGCAAAGATGAGCAGTGTTGAGATGAACATGACTAAGCTGGTGATACAAAATGAATATCTTTGGCATTCAGTAGTGCAAAAGATGAATATTTGATTAAAGATGTATATTGATTGTTGTTACTGAGGATAAAATATTGATGATGGACTTTTAAATCTTAGAAGATAGAAGAACTCATTCTCTACTTGACTCTCCTAATGGATTGTTGTTTCCGCTGCAATTGTTGATCTAAAACTTGTTGTCTATTATATTTTATCAGATTTCTCCCTGTTGAAGACTAACGATAATTTATTGTATATTATCTTAGTCATAATATTCTTTACTAGGCTAGTTGAGATCACCCTTTTCCTTTTTATTCCATTTTTCTCAAGAGGTAAGAACATAGCAGGAACTAGTCGGGGTACGGAGTGATGGTTCTAGAAAGATGTTTTAGTAGTCCTCACTATTTCTGTAAAATAGTGTTTGAATAATTGTAATGAGGACTTATTTGAGTGTGGATATTGTCTAGAATACAATATTTGTATTTAAACTCACAGTATGTGTTGTCGTATTTTGCACGATAATTATATTATTGAAGTTGTAGTTTGCTTTCTGTACCATGTATTTGGCAACACAGAATGGGTGTTGTATACCTATTTTGGGGGCGTCACATAAGGTAGCTGGCTATCGCATAGAGGCAGGGCAGACGTAGCATACTATCAGCCGTGATATTATCGCCGGTCTTGCAAAGGCAGATTTTGATAACGCCTTGAGGCAGATGTAATCTATTAGTAGATAGAGTAGTTTAGATATGTATATATTGTGTATCTAGTAGTGACATAAAACCCTCTTTTGTATATCAAAGGGTAGTCTTATGTAAATCCCAATTTTTAGAAAGCAATAGTGGGATAATAATGTAATCAGCTTAGGCTGTGTAATGTAACTGCTTTAGTGTTAAACTACAATGAATGAATCAATATAAGTATTTTTGAAACATATTGAGTAATGGATGTTGAAGTTATTATTTAAATTTTAATAATAACTAACTAACAGGAAACAAACAATAATGAAATGTATTATTTATTTTAACAGCAAAATGCCGCCAAGAAAAGGACCACGTAACCAAGGCACTAACGTAAATCAACCGGAGGGAGGTCCGATTAACCCGATGCAGGAGTTTGTTAATCTTTTAACATCCGCGTTTAATAGAAATGGGGCTAACATCCCTGTAAATCCTGGAGTATTACGAGCTACTACGTTTAAGGATTTCAAGAGTGTGGATCTGCCGGAGTTCAAAGGAACTACGGACCCTATCGAAGCCCAAATGTGGGTGAAAGAAATCAAGAATGCATTTGTAATAGCAAATGTCAACGAGGGCCAAAAGGTTGCTTTTACAACCTACACGATGAAGGGAGAGGCCAACTTTTAGTGGGAGGCCAACCAGGCTAGGGCCGAGATCGAGAACTTAACGTGGGTGAGGTTCAAGAAGATATTCTTCGAGAACTTCTAATAACCCGATATTTTTTATAAAATTCAATCAGAAATTTTGCGTATAATTTTTTATTTATTTTAAAGGTGAGAATATGTGCCAGATAATGTGTATGCATTTATGTGATAAATATAAAATTTATTTATTACATGAATGAATACAATTAATTTTATTTTAGAATTATTGATCATTATAAATTATATTCTTATAATAATTAATTTAACAATAAAAATGTTTTTATTAATTATTTTCCATGAAAACATGATTATTATATTATTTAAATAATATATGAAATGATTATAGAATTATTATAATAATTATTTTATTTTATTATATGAAATTATTTGAGTAATTAAGTTATTTATTTTAACTTAATTATTAATGTTATATATGCTAGATACATCAGATATGGAATCCAAACCCTAATTTTGGATTTTTATCAAGGAATGAGAATAATAATATTATATTATTATTTTTTAGTGTTATAAATATGTATGTTATGTGTGTAAGGTTAACTTGGAGAGCAGTTTCATTATAACCTGATAAAACCCTAATTTTGAATGTCAATAACGACTACAAAATCTGTCAAGTGATCACAGTGTTATGTGGTATATGATTTGTATTGTCGGATTTAACGCTAATTATGGAAAAACCCTAATTAGTAATTAAAAACCCTAATACTAGAAACCCTAATTATTACGAATCCTAATTATTATTTGTGGACCCTAATAGATTAGAAACCCTAATTTTAAACTCAAGTATGAGTTCGAGACTGTTATGTAAATGTGTTAAATGAATTATGTTACGTACTATAACATTTAATATTAATTAGGGAAACCCTAATTAATATTTAGAAATTTTAATTTTTAGAAACCCTAATTACTAAATTAGTAAACCTAATTTCTAATTTAGTAACCCTAAATTGCTAAATGAGACCCTAATGGCTAATTGTAATCCTTAATGGTAAATAGTGGATTTTAAACCCTAAATGTTTAAGTAATGGAATTAGAAAACTAATAATATTTAGTAAACTCTAATTTATATTTTTAGAAACTAAATTGTTATTTTATTTCAAACCCTAATTAGAAATCCTAAAACATATTTATGTCAAACCTTAGGGTTAAACCCTAAGGGTTTGACAAGTTACTAGTTTGCCCTTAATTTTAAAGCCAAAGGACAAAAATGCCCCTCTTGCATTATTGAAGCTAACTTGTATTTTTGGACAACACTTTAGTTGGTGACCTACCAAGGTTGACAATGTGACTTAATTGCTAGCAACTCAGCCAATTTATTAACCAACATTCATTGTATCACATTGTCGACGTCGGGATTTTTTTGATGTCCTTTCCGTTACTTGTTCTTTGGTGTTCTCATTTTAGGTGAGATTTGTTTGAAAAAACAAGCGAAAAAGGTCTGACATGTATAATGTCGACGATGGACTGTTAAGAGTCGCTAGTTGGTTTTTTAAATGGTTGTACCAACACAATCGAGATAAGGTTTGCACATTGACCCAGTGATGTGACACTGCTAAATGGGTCGGTCAAACCGAGATTCATTAGGGTCCGGGGACTTGGTTATGCGGGGGAAGGTGTTAGGCACCCCCCGACATCCGTGTTACCACGATGACCGCCTCTTTTCAAGAAACTGTTATCTAAATGTGTGTGTGTGTGGGGGTCAATGTGCTGTTATTTGGAAGTAGTGCGAGGCCTCGTTCGAACCTATATACACAGGGTTTGAATTTATGTAAAAATTTAGTTTTTTGCAAGATATGGCAATGATGTTTTATTAAAAAGGTTTTTCAAACATTGATGCTCAATAGTAATTGAGACCTTTTACACTCCCATTTTATTAAGTGTTCTATTGATTGATTGATTTTTTGACGGATCATGAGGCATCCGCAATGCGAAAATAATGTATAAAATAATGCCGACTTCCTCGTGGGTATGGAAACCATCTGAGGAAATTCAGAAAACGCATAATAATTTACAAGCTGCTTATAGCTGAAAATGTTCATCACGGGAACCGAATCTAGATCCAATAGGATGAATCTGTGATCACATGATTCTTAAAGCATGTGAGAATCTCGCAATTTGTATAAAAAAGATAGAAGCGGTATATATAAAAGATGTAAATATATATACAGAAATGATCACCAACCACGAAGCACCTCCATGGGGGATCAGAAATGTAAATAAAGCTGTTAAAAGCTATCAAACGCCACGGAGGAAACTCCAGGCGGGACAAAACGTAAACAAAGTTGTAAATACGGCCAACCGCCATGAAGGAAACTCCAGGTGGGACAAAATATAAATAAAGTTGTACAAAGCGATCAACTGCCACGAAGTAGACTCCAGGCAGGATGAAACGTAAAGAAAGCAGTACAAGCGATCAACCACCACGAAGTAAACTCCAGGTGGGACGAAATATATATATATATATATATATATATATATATATATAAGGAATAAACGCACCGGATGAATAAACGTAAGTATATATATATATATACTTATATATATATGAACTGTGGTCGGACTCTATTCGATGAGCCTGGATTTTACATCCCAGACGTTTATTCCTTTTATATATATATATATATATATATATATATATATATATATATATATATATATATACAAAAGAGAGTAAACGCCTGCATCAAGTCTAGTCTCATCGAACAAAGTTCAACACAGTTAATATATATAAATATATATATATAAATATATATTAAAGCAAATAAACGCCTGCATCAAGTTCAGGCTCAATCGAGGCATAACTCGATAATGTTAGTCAAATATATATATATATATATATATATAAGCAATAAACGCATAGGATGTAAAATCTGTGCTCATCGAATGTAGTTCGACCACGATTCATATATATAAGTATATATATATATATAAGCGAATAAACGCACTCGGATGTAAAATCTAGGCTCATCGAATGTAGTTTGACCACGTTCATATATATATATATATATATATTAAAGTAAATAAACGCCTAGGCATCAAGTTCAGGCTCAATCGAGGCATAACTCGATAATGTTAGTCAATATATATATATATATATATATATATATATATATATATATATATATATATACAGACTGAAATGAAACCACGGACCGAAGTCCGGGCAAAAGCAAGCAACACGACTCTCAACGTGTAGAAGGGTGTGTGCAAAGATGAAGAGAAAGACTCTAAAGTGTGTGAGAAGGCTTACGGTGTTCGCTAAAGAAGACTTCTATATCTTTAGAGTGGGTAAACACTGACTTTTGTAGGTACAAAAGGGCTATATATGAGCTCACAGGTGTTTAAAAGGGGAAAGTACACTGCATGGGGTGAGTGCAGAGCAAATTGGGCAGGGCTTCCTCGCCTTTTTTCTCTTACAAAATGGCCACCCCAAGCCCTATATTTATAGAGGGGAGAGCCGCAGGTCTACCTGCGACATCTAGTAGTAGGTGTACCTACGGCTGCCCGGGGTGCCCCTGGCAGTGTGGGTCCCGTCGTGTCGAAGTACGTACATTCGGACAACGCGTTATTCGCTCGGTCGTTCATAACTTTCAATCCTGGAGTCCAATGGAAGCGTGCCATATCATTCCAGAAAGCTCTTTCTGAGAGCTACACAATGACATAGGATTTGCCCTTTTTTGATTCTAGGAAGATGGGTCCATGACCAAAATGGCATTCCCCGGTTTTCATCATGTAGTCCGTTGAGCCGTTTTGCGTAGTTTGCACTCGAAAGTTAAGATATGGTTCTTGTGGGACTTCTGTTGAATTATTTTGAGTTGACATGAGTTAATTTGATGTGAGTTGAAGTTGAGTTAGCAAAATGACCATTTTGCCCCTCTCAGGGTTATCTCTGATTTTTGCACAGTTGTAGTAGTATTTTCTCAGGATTATCTCTGAGGTTGACTTGATGTTGACTTTAACAATCCTCAGGATTATCTCTGAGGTTGACTTGATGTTGACTTTGACAATCCTCAGGGTTATCTCTGAGGTTGGCTTGACCTCCTGGGGCTACCTCCAGGCTTTGATCTTGATCCCCCGGGGCTATCTCTGGGGTTGATACTATTTTCCCGGGGTTATCTCCAGGGTTGGAAACTGGATCTCCTGTGGCTATCTCTGGGGTTAAAATTGATGTTGTGGTCCTCCAATGTTATCTCTAGAGTGTGAAAAAGACGTTTTTGCCCTCATGTATGGTTAGTAACAACAAAAAGGAAATTTTGAGTGTCTACAGATGCCCCTCTTTATCATGTTCATGTAATGCAATGGAATGGACATGATAAAGATTAGTAGACACTTAAAAATATGACAAGGTATTTCTAATGATGCAAATCACAATGTACTGAATTTTTAGTATGAATGTCAAAATGTTTTCGCAAATCGCAGTTCGCAAATCGTACATCATATTTCGCACTTCGCACTTTGCTTTTCGCATTTGGCCAAATCGCATTTCGCAACTCGCACATCGCAATTCGTACATCGCATTTCGCATATCGCATCGTAAATCGCGCATCGCAAATCGCATATCGTAAATCGCATATCGCAAAATCGTAATGTAATGAATGTTATGATGAATGTTAAAATGTTTTAGCAAATCGTTTTACCTTTACCGATCATTGTTGATGCCTATGCTGGTGTTAACTCCAATGGTTTGGCATTTAATCACTGATGATGGTTTGATGAAGATAAGTTGAGATGCTTTCCATATCTCTGATGGGGATGACGTTCTGAAATCACAAGACCTTCCTGATGTATTCGTTGGTAGTTTGCAACGGTGCCTATCCTGCTAATCGCCAAACTTTTTTGGTTCCCACTCAAACGGTGGTATACGAAGCTTTCATCGTTGAACTGTCTTGATGTCTCGCTGAATTGATGCCAATGGTTTAAGAATACCGGATCTTCTGATACCTTCACTGAAGTAATATTCCACGGATTATGTCACTAGACTTCGCCTGATTTTATGCTAGATTGATGACAACCACCAGATGTCTCACCCTTCTTGAGGTGATTTGGAGTTTCCTTTCACTGTTGGGTACTTGTGCCCCATTTCCTTAAGAGTTTGATTCGCAACCCTACTGAACTGATGACTTGAATGTCTCTGAAATCCCTAGAGGGTGTAATTCATTCTTTCGCTGCCCATATTTGAACGTCGGTATAGAGGCCTCAACTTGTGAGGACTTAACGCATGTTGATGGTCTAGATTTCATTCGCTAGGCCTTTCGTCGTTGACCTTCTGCTTCCGAGTTTAAGAACTTTTTTGAGAAGTTTCCCCTTCTTTCGTAGGGGTACGCTTATGTCGCTATGATTTCTTTCAGGAGTTCACCCCTTTCTTTTTTATGAGAAGCTTGATCTCGCCTTAAAATCCTTCCATTTCTTGGAATTGGAAAAATGCCCCAGTCCTTTCGCATGTTGATGCCGAGGGTTCGTATGAGAAACTCTCTTTGTTGATGAAGTCGTGAGTGAATAATATCTGAATCGCCATTGAGATGTTGATGGCGCTGACTGGTGCATTTTCCACTTTAGTATGATTGATAAATGCCCCAGTGTTGAGTTGTCGCTGCTTTCGAGATTTCCCCAATCTTGTTGTAAGGGACCCAATATCCGGTTGTCGCCAATTTCAAAATTGCCCCAGCTTCGCTTGTTGTTTGGGGTAGTTGCTTTGGCAAATGGGCTGATATGACGCCGAGATTTCATGAAGCTTTTACTTCTGTACCATCTGGTGAACAGGTAGTGGATGTGGGCTTTGATGTTGACAGCTCTTTCTGGTAGAGATGTCGCTTTGTTAGAGATATGATGCTCTAACTCATAGGGATATCGGTGTTGTTGAGCGGGATGATGCTATATCTACCCGAGATATCACATGTAGTTAGCGGTGGATCTGTTGGCTCGTGTAGAAACCCTTGGGCAGGAGATCACAACGTTACCTCCTTCTTCTGAGAGGGAATCCATGTTGGACTTGATAGTCTGCATATACACTGATTTGTAGATAAGCTTGTATTTCCCTGCACAGACTAGCTTAGCCATTTTATCATATACAGTACACATTGTATATATCAAACAACATTATATATGGCAGGGAAATATATGTTGGTTCACTTCCCTTTTAGTTGTGCCTTGCTACTTGCTTGATATTTGCTTGTTTCTCCAGGACTTTGTGATCTGGATGTATTCTGAACTCCTCCTTAATGGATGGACAGTGAGATGTCTCAGGATTTTTAGAATGGATCGTTGATCTGTGTGTATTCCCTACCATCTTTGGTGTCTTGGGACTTGTTTCTGTATGTGGTTATGGATAGGAGTGTGTCTATTTTTGTTTTTTCTGTGGTGAGACCGGACTATATAACATGGCTTCCTACGTACTCTATTGTATTGGGGAGATCAGGTCGACGTAGTTCACCCAGGTATAGGGCAGATTGTAGATGAAGAGTTTAATCCCATGTACAGGATAAATTTAAGGTGTGAAAGGTTTGATCCCTGGTGAGATACCGAAGTTGTATGAAATGAAGTGAAACCAAGCTGCTGGTTTGAAAAGTGTGTTTTTCCTTGAGGGGTAGATGGGTAAAAAGGAAAGGATGTATGTAGTAAGGGTTAAAGAACTTGAAATGACTGGTGATCTGATGATCCAAAACCAGGATGTTCGCTTGATGGTAACCTCAGACATAGTACCGTTTCACGATGTCTAAATTGATGAGTTGCAGAAATTCATTGTCGTCCATTTCCTGTAATCTGAAAGCGCCTCCTGTCAATACCTCCTTGACAATAAACGAGCCTTCCCAGTTCGGGGAGAATTTTCCTTTAGACTGAGCTTGGTTGTCAACGATCTTTTTCAAAATCAAGTCGTGTTGTTTGAACTACCGTAGTCGGACTTTTCTGTTGTAGGCTCTTCTTTACAAGTAAAAGGCCGCTCATGTCTGGGTCACATACTATACCATGGATCTCATCCATGAGTCTATGAGCTTAGTCTTGGTCCAGACATCTGAGGAGACCTAGTCCTGCATCTTTTTTATAGAGTGCATCTCCGCTCAGGTAGAATTTCATAGCAAGTCGTTGGATCCGCCTTTTCTCAGTCGGGCTCGCCTCAATGGGTGTAGATCTATATTGTGAGTGTTTATAGACATGCTGATATCAAGGATGCTGGATGGGAGGTAGCTCATCTAATACTTCTCCAATGTAATTCACATCGGCTGGAGCCTTTTGTTGGGCAAATGTGAGGTTTGGCATGTCTTCCTTGTCATGTATGTTGATCAAAGAGGCCAAAGTTGCTAGCGCATCCGAAAAATCATTCCTATTTCGAGGAATGTGGAGGAAGGATTTTTCTTCAAAACTCCGAAAGCCATCTGTAGAACCTGCCAATGGTAATGCAGCAACTGTAGAACCTATTGAAGAGATTTTTTTTCTTTTTTTCTCTTTTATTTCTTTTTTTTTCTTCTTCTATTTTTTATTTCTTTTTTTTTCTTTTTTTATGCATTAGATCGTGGAAAAGAGCAATATGGCTCACTGATAGGTAGCTCCAGCATTGATGAGGCCGAATAACAGTTGTCTGTAGCAAAGGGCTCCCCAAGGCGTGATGAATGCAATTTTCTCATGATCATCTCCAGCAACCATGATTTGATGGTACCCCGCGGAGCAATCAGCAAAGGAGTACATGTCATACTAAGTCGTATTGTCAATGAGTATGTGGATGAATGGCACGGGAAAGCTATCTTTGAGGCAAGCTTTATTCAAATCTTTGTAATCCACACACACTCGCACCTCCCTTCCCGGTTTGGGCATGGGGACTATGTTGGATAGCCATTCAGGGTATATTGACACCATGATGATGCTGGCTTGAAATTGTTTCACAATTTCTTTTTGAACTTTTAACCTCCACTTAGATTTTAATCACCTGAGCTTCTACCTGAGTGGCTTTAATCCCCCTTTGATGGGAAGGCGATGAATGATAATGTCCGGGTATAAACCGACCATGTCTTCGTGAGACCATGCAAACACATCCTGGAATAGGGTCAATAGAGTAACCATGTCATTCCTTTGGTTTTGAGTGAGGTATGTACCCATTTCGATTTGTTTGTGGTTTTCTAAGGTTCTGAGGTTTAAAAGAGGTGATTTGATCAAGATTTCGCTTAGGTTTGTCTTCGACCCATTCTTTGATCTCCTGAGGTATCTCATAGTCCTCTTGTATTTCCATCAAGTCTGAGTCCAACTTTACATCAAAGTTACAGTCCTTGTGGAGAATAAGCACCTGATCAGCAAGTACATGCACATCTAAATTCAGAGTCCTGAAACAAAATATGCTTTCACTTAGTATATAACACTGTTTAATCACACAAAGTGTTAGCCTGTAATGACAAAAGTAACTGCTAATACTGTACAGAAAAAGTAAGCAGTTATTGCTATCTACAAGGTAGAGAGAGTTTCTTCCCTTTTTACCCTCATCGACAAATGCAAGGAGTAGTCCTCCAATTGTCGAGGGCAAAGTCTTAGTAGACTGCAGTGATGGAGGGGCTATCATCAACCTCCTTCTCCCAAATGATGACCATTACGTTTGGGCCATCATCGTCTGGGGTGTATCTATTTGAGAAGTGTCTGTTTGGGTTTTTGTTTGGTTTGAACGCACCATTGATGGCTGCCTACGTACTCCTATTGAAGAGGAGATCAGGTCTTCCGTAGTTCAAGCTTTTGTTTGAAAAGGTTCAAAGGGGTAAGTGGTGAGAAGAGTGTAGAGATGTTTTTTTCTTATTTATTTACATGCATGGAAAATAAAAGGCATACTACGAAGAAAGTGATATTGTTCCAACATTTTCTAGAACTCGCAACTTTATCCCCTGGATCTACATCTTCTCGGCTAGTTGAGGCCTGATAGTCCAGTTGTCAGTGGTTATGTTGCTTTCAAGGCTCGTGATAGAGCTTACCCCTTGATTCTGAATGTCTTTGCTTGTGGCCATAACTTGATCGTTTCCTGATTCAGTACATTCCTCAGGGACGCTTGAAATGGACGCATTGCAAAAAGGGATGAACTCTGGATTCTTTAATGGGTTGGATTCCCCGACAATCTCACCACCTTTTTCTTCATCTATTCCTTCGCCTTCTTCATGGGTTTCAAAGGATTCATCCATGATATCTCCCTCGAACTGTTGTTGCATTTCTAGCAAAGAACTTTCCTTTTTGGTTTTTTCTTCCTTGGAAAGGATTAATATTTCCTCTGCATCATCCAAGGTAATAAAATCAGGAACATGGTTGAAATCTTGGAACCATAGGACGTTTGATGTTGGCGGGGGAATCTCCTTTGGGGATGCCTTTGTCTCCTCTGTCATTTCTTGCATTAGGATCAGTCCATTGGCAGAATTGTCGCTCATAGCCTTCTTCCTCATTTGAACCGTCTCATCTCGAATGGACATCTTAAGCTTTTTATTTCCTTTTCGCCTTTTTTGGTCATGGGAAATTCTATCTCCAGCTCTCCATTTTCAATGAGATCCTGGATTTTATGTGGCAAAGACCAGCATTCTTCAGTCGTATGTCCAAGTGAGTTAGAATGGTAGAGACATATCTTGGTGGAATCATAACTCTTTATCTTGGGATTTATAGGAGGCATCAACTTAGTAATCCTTCCTTTGCTTATCAGAAAATGTAGCATTTCTTCATTGGATTTGCTCAGAGGGGTGAATTTTTGAACTCTTTTAGAGGTTGTTTGATCTTTCATCTTTGAGAATTCGCATTCCCTCGATCGATTTTTCCGCTGGCGAGACCTTCTAGCAATTTTATCATCCTCATTTTCTTGTATTTTCAACCTGCTTTGATCTTTTTTATTTAGCTGGCTCATCGTGGAGTCCTTTTTCTCTTAGCTTTCTGATAGTTGAGTGAAAAATTGCCTTGTTTCCCGATGTTGGCGCACTATCAGCTTAGCCAATAGGTTTACTTGATTCTGGATCGCATCCAATTTTTGCATTACTGGCATACCCTCCTCCGAGTTTTCCCACTTTAGGACATTTGTTATGTGCTTTTGGGGTATTCTCCATCCTTCGATATACTTACTGAATTGGATACATTTCAGCCGCTTCTGATTCGATCATGTTTACTTCTTCCATATCATGTCATGAACGGAAAGTTGGTGTTGATATTTTGTTGGTCGAGTTGTTCACCACAATATCGCCACTTTCGATCGATTTTGAATCTTATGTTTTAAGGACCAATAATCCTGTGTATCGTGTCCTGGAGACCCTGAGTGGTAAGCACATCTCTGGCTTGGATTGTATCTTTTGCTCCCTGGTTCCAGAGGTGGAGCTAGTTCGGTAATTTTCTTATGATCCATTAATATCGCCAATACATTTTCAAGGGAATCGCCTAGTGGAGTGAACACCCGATTTTCCGATCTCTCGAATTTTCTTTTTCTATCCTGGCATTGGTTGAATGTGGCCAGTTGTTGAGATGGCAGATTGTCTTGCATTTTCCAAATAGGGGGACTGTAGTTTGGTCTCCTAGCTTGCCCCTGTACAACAAGGGATACATCTTTATTGCCTTTATTGGGTACCCCTTGGGATCACTCGCATACTTGCTAGATCTCAGATATGTTTGGCGCATCGCTTCCCCAAGCGGTGAAGTCTTTAATCTTGCCTTCCTTCAGGCCCATCTCTGCCATTTCGTCGTGTTTGATCATTTCCACAAATGGCTTTCCTATGCCTGCTAGGATCCTCTCATAGTAAGGAGCCTCTTGGATATCAATAAATGTCATTACCATCTCAGTTTCTATCATTAATGGAATGACTTGCGCTGCTAGATGTCTCCACCTTTGGGCATATTCTCGAAAAGATTCAGTACTTTTCTTTTTCACTTTAGTCACTTGATATCGATCCGGTGACATTTGTGACTGAAAACTGTACTGATTTAGAAAGGCGTGGGCCAATTCTTCCCAGTTGTGGATTTTGGCATTGCCAAGTCAGGCATACCAGGCTTTAGCTTCTCCAGTGAGACTTTTTTGAAAAAGTTGCATTTTGTGGCTTTCATTTTCAGTATAAGACCCCAGTTCGCCAATGTACACTTTTAGGTGCGTATAGGGATCGCCTGCCCCATTGTACTTTTCAAACTCTGGGACTTTGAATTTGGTAAGATATTGAGCCCCTGGGAATATACAGAGATCTGAATAGGTAACACTCCCATAATTTCCAGTCCCTTTAATTGACCGGATGGTATCCTCCATTTGTTGGACTTTCTTTCTTATATCCCCAGTTTCTCAATCATCCCTGAGATTTGTGATTTCATTATTAGAACGATGTTTAGGTATCTGGGTTTCCATCTTTTTACCAATGCCCTGACTGCCACCTGGTGTGAAGGACTCTGGTTGAGTAGGCATTGTCTGGCCCTGCGTATTTTTACTTTGTTCTTTTAGAAAGACAACCAATTCTGCTATCTGATTCCTTAATCCTTCAAACTCCTCTTCGAAAATAGGAGTAGGATCAGGTTGGGCACTTGTAGCCATGTTTGACGGTGGGCTCAGTGCCTTCTTGGACTTTAACCGGGTAACGGGACCGATTGCTTCCCTGCGAAAGACTTGCATAGTTTAGTCTTTAGGGAATGTATATAATAACATGGTATGTGATGTGTCCATTTTAGGAATTTTATCCTGCAAAACGGATGTCAGCTGTTTTGTAGCATGTTAATTAAAATATGTATGTGTATACACTTCTTCATATTTCTCATTACATGGAGATAGATATGGAATGAAATTACAAGTAATTGTGTTTATAAGTAATTGAAATGAGAGCATGAAGAGACTTTCCTCCGTTTTGGGTTTATCAGAGGCTGACCTATCTTAGGTTACTCTCGCAGCTTTTTGGTATGAAGGTTTCCAAATCATCGCAATCTACTTGACGAGAAGTTAATCCGGTCTTTCAAATGGAGCGAATTTGGGTGGTCCCTTTCCTGAGCCTTGGAGAATTAGTCTTCTCACGAGTCCAGTAATCAATCACCGACGGGATAACCTCCTGGTGGAGGGACCACACAACATATATTCACATACATCGCGTCTCACCGTATGAAAAATGATGACATGTGCGAATCACTAATATCACAAGCAGATATGGTGCGAAGCACTAATATCACAAGCAGATATGATGCAAAGCACTAATATCACAAGCAGTTATGGTGCGAAGCACTAAGTGCAATAAGGAAATGCATTCGTACACATTCATCAAAAGGTAAATGCAACATCCACACATAAGCAGATAACAGTTTTGAAAAGATTGTAATAGCGACTTAAGTCCTCTTACTGGAGTCCCCAGCAGAGTCGCCACCTGTCGATGTCGGGATTTTTTGGATGTCCCTTTCCGTTACTTGTTCTTTGGTGTTCTCATTTTAGGTGAGATTTGTTTGAAAAAACAAGTGAAAAAGGTCCGACATGTATAATGTCGACGATGGACTATTAAGAGTCGCCAGTTGGTTTTTTAAATGGTTGTACCAATACAACGGAGAAAAGGTTTGCACATTGACCTAGTGATGTGACACTAATAAACGAATTCTGTGAAACCAAAGATTCATTAGGTCCTGGGACTTGGTTATCTTGGGGGAGGTGTTAGGCACCGACATCCGTGTTACTACTTGCATGACGCCTCTTTTCAAGAAATTATACGAATGTCAATGTGTGTGGGTGGATGTGTGTGTTATTTGGAAGTAAATGCGAGGCCTCGTTCGAACCTATATGTGTACTGAGGTTTGAATTTATGTAAAAATTCAGTTTTTAGCAAGATATGGCAATGATGTTTTATAAAAAAGGATTTTCAAACCCTGATGCTCAATAGTAATTGAGAGCTTTTACACTCCCATTTTATTAAGTGTTCGGCTTCATTGATTTTATTTGACAGATGCGAGGCATCCGTACGAAAATAATGTATAAAATAATACCGACTTCCTCGTGGGTATGGAAACCATCTGAGGAAATTCAGAGAACGCAGAATAATTTACAAGTCTGCATGACTTAAAATGTCCATCACAGAGGAAAGAATCTAGATCCAATGGGATGAATCTGTGATCACATGATTCCTTGAAGCATGAATCATCGCAATTTGTATAAGCAAAGTAAGAAGGTATATATAAAAGTTGTAATATCGGGCCAACCGCCACGAAGGAAACTCCAAAGGGACAAAATGTAAATAAAGTTGTATAAAGTATCAACGCCACTTAAGTAGACTCCAGCGAGACAAAACATAAAGAAAGCGGTAGAAGCGATCAACCACCAATAAGTAAACTCCGTGGTGGGAAATATATATATATATATATATATATATATATATATATATATATATATAATAATAAACGCACTGGATGTAAAATCGTGCTCATCGAATGAGTTCGACCACGATATATATATATATATATATATATATATATATATATATATATATATATAAACTAATAAATGCACATATATGTAAAATCGGGCACATCGTAATGAGTCAAACCGCAGATTATATATATATATATATACAAAAGCGAGTAAACGCTCTAGACCGAAGTCTAGTCTCATCGAACAAAGTTCAACACACAGTTAATATATATATATATAAGCAATAAATGCACCGGATGTAAAATCCAGTCTCATCGAACAGAGTTCGACCACAGTTCATATATATAAGTATATATATATATAAATGAATAAACGCACAGGATGTAAAATCCAGGCTCATCGAACAGAGTCCGACCACAATTTATATATATATATATATATATATATATATAAGAGAGTAAACGCTCCAGACCGAAGTCTAGGCTCATCGAACAAAGTTCGACACATAGTTAATATATATAAATATATATATTAAAGCAAATAAACGCTCCAGACCGAAGTCTAGGCTCAATCGAGGCATAACTCGATAATGTTAGTCAATATATATGTAAATATATATATATATATATATATATATATATATATATATATATATATATATATATATATAGATGAAATGAAACCACGAACCAAGTCAAGGCAAAAGCAAGCAACACGACTCTCAACGTGTAGAAAGGTGTGTGCAAAGATGAAGAGAAAGACTCTACAGTGTGTGAGAAGGCTTACAGCTGACTGCTAAAGAAGACTTCTATATCTTTAGAGTGGGTAAACACTGACTTTTATAGGTACGAAAGGGCTATATATGAGCTCACATGTGTTTAAAAGGGAAAGTACCTTTCAGATGGGGTGAGTGCAGTGAGCAAATTGGGGTGGCTTCCTCGCCTTTTTCTCTTACAAAATGGCCACCCCAAGCCCTCTATTTATAGAGGGGGAGCATGCAGTGTACTGCTGCACCTAGTGCTGAAGTGTACTGCGGTTGCCGGGGTGCCCCAGGCAGTGTGGGTCCCGCCGTGTCGAAGTACGTACATTCGGACAACGCGTTGTTCGCTCGGTCGTTCATAACTTTCAATCCGGGAGTCCGATGGAAGCGTGCCATATCATTCCGGAAAGCTCTTTCTGAGAGCTACACAATGACATAGTATTCGCCCTTTTTGATTCCAGGAAGATGGGTCCATGACCAAAATGGCATTCCCAGGTTTTCGTCAGGTAGTCCGTTGAGCCGTTTAGCGTAGTTTGCACTCGAAAGTGAAGATATGGTTCTTGTGGGACTTCTATTGAATTATTTTGAGTTGACATGAGTTGATTCTCCCGGGGTTATCTCCGGTTTTCGCACAGTTGTAGCAGTATTTTCTCATGATTATCTCTGAGGTTGACTTGAAGTTGACTTTGACTATCCTCAGGGTTATCTCTGAGGTTGGCTTGACCTCCTGGGGCTACCTTCAGGCTTTGATCTTGATCCCCCGGGGCTATCTCCGGGGTTGAAACTGTTTTCCCGGGGCTATCTCCGGGATTGGAAATTATATCTCCCGTGGCTATCTCCGGGGTTAAAATTGATGTTGTAGTCCTCCAATATTATCTCTGGAGTGTGAAAAAGACGCTTTTGTCCTCCTGCATGGTTAGTAACAGGAAAAGGAAATTTCGAGTGTCTACACACATGATATATAGATCTAAGGAGAGAGAAATATCATTTGATAGCCTCTTTTTTACATAAACTCCCAACCAAGTCTCTATCTCCCAAAACCCACAAAATTTATTACTAGACCAGTCCCAAACAAAGCCCCACTAACACATATATCAAATCAGAAAGACAGATTCAAGGATCAAGGTGTAAAGAGGTATAAAAACCCTAGCTTGAAAATCATGTGATCTGTTGTTAGATGTTGTGTTTTCGTGTTAAAATATGTTGTACGTGTTATATAATGATGATCTGGGTTGCTAGATGCTAGATCAATAATATCTAGAAGCTCGGATTTGATGATTTTGAAAATTTGGAAAAATTTTAAAATGAGTTTGACAACCAAATGTCACACCCTTTAAATCTTTAAATCTTTAATTGTTAATGATTTCATATGTTTTATGTTTTATATTGGTAGTATGTCATTAGATCTTTGTTCTGAAGCTTGAATTAGGGTTAGATCTGTCATATATAGGAAGTTATTCACGGTCAAAGGTCGTTGACCGACCATGACTTTCTAAAAATCTGGGTAACCCAGAAAGCTTTTAGCAGCGTCTAACATAATTTTCTTAGCCTTTGATATGTCCGGTTATAAGTGTTATAATGATATGTTTGTATCCAGTTTATAGACTTGTATATGTACTGTATATTGGTGGCTTTAGATACTTTAAACAAGCAACAGATCGAACATAGTATATGGTCAAACTAGGTTTGTTGATCACGATTACATGTTTCTGGAATTTCCAGAAATCATTAGCCCATTGTTTCTGACAGCCTTTGACGGACCTGTAGCTGATGATTTAGATGTTGTGGAAATGTGATCTTGATATGTTGTTGTTCCTTGTCATGTATACTACTAGTTTGAACTATCAATCCATCAAAATCATGAACCAAACTTAGCTTAAAATGACTTAGAAAGTACTTATACGAACTGCTGGGTTCTGGGAAAACCCAGAAACCGTCTGACAGGTACTTTGATGGCATAGATCGTCTTGTTAAGTTGTTCTATGATCAAACTAATTATTGAAACTTGTAGAGTTACATTAACACTACAATATGTAAGTTTTAGATGGGACATGAGATGCAAGAATCGAGTTTAACATGTTGTCAAACTAGGGACCTCGAACATGAAGCTGTCAGTGATCTTGAGCTCAAAAACACCAACAACGACGCTTAGTGTCGCTAAAGGCAATAGCGACGGTTTCTTTTATTTTATTTTTATGAATTTCTGAAAATTGATTAAAAATAGGAAATAAATTATAAAAATTACAAAAATTATTTTAAATTATGAAAAATAACTTTTAATTATTTGGGACATTTTTCATTAATATTTATAATTATTTGAATAATAATGATATTTAATTTAATTAATTAGTGTATTAAATAAATTAGAGAAAAATGATTTTAATGTTATAAAAATCATTTTACATAAGAATAAAGTGTTTTAAAATATTTTTGTGTTATAGATGTGACTTTTAATATATTTGTGATAAATTTCATTAATAAATTAATATTAATGATAATTTATTTATTTAATAAATGTATTAAATAAATTATGGAAAATAGAATTAATGATTTAAAAATTATAGAAAAGCTGATTTAAAGATTATAAAAATATTTTAAGTAATAAAATATAACTTTTGATATTTTGTCATGAAAATATTAATTTTTAATACTAATGATATTAGATTTATTTAATAATTATGTTAAATAAATTAGTTTAAAATGATTTTAATATTAGAAAAATCATTTTAAATGAAAATAAATAGTTTAAAAATATTTTAAGTTATAAAATATAACTTTTCAATATTTAAAGGTAAATTTCATTAATTATTTACTATTAATGATATTAGAATTATTTAATAATTATATTAAATAAATTGGTTTAAAAATGATTTTAATATTATAAAAAATCATTTAAAATGAAAATAAAGTTTTTAAGGATATTTTAAGTTATAAAATATAACTTTTACTATTTAAAGGATAATTTCATTAATAAATAATATTACTTTATTATTAATGATATTAAATTTATTTAATAATTATATTAAATAAATAGTTTTAAAATAGACCGAATTTTATGAAATAAAAGTATTCAATTTTTCTATTTTGGTAAATAGTTAAATTGATAAAAGTTTAAAGTTAAGGGTAATATGTGAATTTTTTTTTTTTTGCAAAGTAAGCAAGTTGATATAAAATATTCGTTGTGTCGGGGAATATTCGATTAGTCGGGGAATATTCTTTTTGTCGGGGAATATCACGTACGACGGTACAATCATTGGTGGACCCTAGCGGAATTATTGTCGGATTGAGAAAATGACAAAAATATTTTTTATGAAAATAACGGCGGAAGTTTTCTGATTAAGCTGTTGAAACACCGGTGTTAAAAAAATGCGATGTCTACGCGTGGTTGTATAGTAGCACACGGTATTGATTATTGATGCTTATGTGATAAGTCACTCGGTTTTGTTTTATTGGTATTATTAATTAATAAAATGAGAAAATCTTTTTATAAAGTATTAAATTAATGTAATAAAAGCAGAAAAGCTTTTTATATAAATAAATAGAATACTTTTATAAAGTTATTACGTTTTATTAGGCTAATAGTAAAATCTTTTTATATAAAAGCAGAATACTTTTATAAAGTTATATATTTTATTTTATTAGACAATAATTAGAATATATTATATTTTATTATGCATAGTGTTTGCATAGTGCATGCATAGTTTTTATATAGTAAAATCTTTTATAAAGTTATTACGTTTTATTAGATTATAAATAGAATATATTATATTTTATTTAAAAGATTTTTGCTTTAAATATGGACCGTCGATTAAAAGTAAATCAATCTGGATAGATTCATGAGTTAATTCTTATCTGATCCATTTTTCTATAAATAGAAGCTCATTCCTTCATTATTTCTTACGAATTCTTTGAAACTAGAGAGAGAAACTATAGAGAGAAAGAAGAAAAAAGAAAGCTTTAGCTTAGTTTTCTTGAGTATTTACTACTATATTACTTAAGGTAGGGGATTACTCTTCTTTTTAAGGTAGGGGATATTATTTTATTATTTTCGTAAGGGTATTATTTCTTTTGTATTCATGAAGAGAACTTACATTATTCCATTCTTTATTATTACATTGGAATAACTTTTATATCATGTGAGCTACCCTATACTTGGTGAAATTCTTACATTATTCCATTTTTTATTATTACATTGGAATATCACATGCATGCGTTTCTGTGGGACTGGTTAAAATCTTTTATTATTACATTGGGAATATCATATGCATGCGTTTCTTACATTGGGACTGGTTAAAATCTTTCTTATTCTCTCTTTGGAATATATGGACATGCATGCGTTGCGTTTCTGGGACTGGTTCCGTATTTATTATTACATTGGGAATAACTTTTATGCATGCGGTCTCTATCGCATGCATGGTGAATCATACATTATTCCATTCTTTATTATACATTGGAATAACACATCTATGTGGATTACCACATGCATGGTGAACGATCCTTTGTATTTCATTCCTTGTTAAATTGTGGAAATGATCTGTTTACGTGGATTATGATGAAAGTCATAATAAAAGCATTGGACTAATGAAAATCATGGGTATATGTGGTATTAGTAAGTGTTATGATGAGTTATGTTGGTTATTATGTGAAAACATGAAAGTTTCTTAGAAATCACAAAGGGTTGAAAAATCAGATTTTGGTGAAAATGGAACATGAAATTCAATTGACCATATCTCTATTATATTTGAATTTTTGAGTGTGGTCAAGTTCTAGAGTTAGGTCTATGAGTTTTGTAACTTATCCAAGTGGAATCCTTTGGAAAAGGTGTTGTAGATTTTTTGTGTGGTGATTTTTTTAGCAAAGAAATACGAAAAAAGCGCAAAAAATATGAAAAAAGGCTGCTTTGCCACGATTTTTAAAAAAAATTTATTTGACCACTTAATTTGTGTGAAAAATTACGGCCTTTTGGGACATGAAAGTATATGGTATAAAGTACCTCTGTCCAAAAATGAGCTCATTCAGAGCTTAAAATGAGCAAGTTATGACCATTTCAATATTTAGGTTTTTCGAAATGAAAAATGCTATATAATAGGAGTTCTATAACTCAATGACCATGAAATTTTAAAGCTGGAAGCTCACGTTAACATGTGTAAGAGATCCTGCCAAGATTTGGGAATTTTTGGAGTTAACAGTGAGGTAGCTAATTTCTTAAGGAATTAATTAGAAATTGATTTTTGAAAAATAGTAAATGAATTTTAAAAATGTCAAGAAAAATATATATTCAATATGGGACTATATTATGCTAAATCGAGAAAAGAATAATTTTGGAATTTGATTTGGTATTTTTCATGAAAATAGTTTAGCTCTGAACATATGAGTTAAATATGTTATGTGGAGTTGAAGAATTGGTAAATAGGATTTTATGGCTTGGAAATCCTATATAAGGTATATCTGATTTTGATGAGTAATTTGATTATTGGTGATGAAATCTTATGAGTATGACATTTTGAATGATTAAATGCATTATTTGGAAAAGTGTAAACAATTAAATGTAATTGTTTATAAGTTTAAGAAGTGATTAAAATATTGTTATAGTATTACTTGATATTAGATTATGATTTTATTAAGTGATTGATAATATGCGGATAAATTAAAAAGTCTTTAATATTTATCCTTGATTTAGTTTGATTAATGCTTATAATATTGTCATCATCCTCATATTTATATTATGTTGAAAGTCATATATTATATTTGCTTAGATGTTGATTGGTATAATATGTATCATATTTATATTATGTTGAAAGTCATGTATTTTGTAGTGCATAGATGGACTTGGTATGATTATGACCGGGGATTATTCGGTATAATCATGGTAGTAATGTTGCAAATGATGTGGAAAAAAGTCCTCGTTGGCCGTAGTGCATTGATGGACAATTTTTGGTATGATTATGGCTATGGATTCTCTTGACCAAGGGTGCAAAGATGAATTGTTTTATAGCATGATCGGGAATAGTTGATAAAAACACGATTATCTTTGGCCGTAGTGCATGGATAATTTGTGGTTGTGATCTTAATGAAAAAAGTCCTCATTGGCCGTAGTGCATTGATGGACGAGGTTTTGGTATGATTATGGCTATGGATTCTCTTGACGAGGGTGCAAAGATGAATTGTTTTATGGCATGATCGGGATAGTTGATGAAAACACGATTATCTTTGGCGCGTAGTGCATGGATAATTCGTGGTCGTATGATCTTAAAGAATATCCTTGGCTTTGTAGTGCGGGGATGATTCGATGATGTGGATTATTTATTGAAATTTGAGTCTCGACAATGAAATATTAATTCATGGATGTGATAATAATGAATATCTTTGGCCGTAGTGCAAAGATGATTTAATGATTCTGAGCATGAATTGTGATTTGGTATAACCATGATTTTTGATGTTTTGGTGAAGATATGTGATGAAAATTATCTTACGTCACAGGTGCGAAAAGAATTTAGAATCACAATTATGATTATGAGTTATTCATATGATTGTGGGCGAGGAATTGTTGATTGATGTTACGAGGATAAAACATTATTGGTGGACTTTTAACATAGAGAAGATAATAGACCTTATGGTCTATTTGACTCTTCTAATGGATTGCTCGTTCCGCTGCAACTATGGTTGAAAAGTTTTATCATCTACCATATGTTCTAAATCTACGATTTATTATTGATGAAAGCTATTGATAATTTAATTATCTTTAGTCATGATATTCTTTCTTTGGGCTAGTTGTGCTCACCGCTACGCTTCACAATTCCTTTCGGGTAATAAAAAGTGTTCTTAGTAAGAGTGTTGCGGGTTGGCGGGGATAACGAGGGGAATAGAGCAGTGGTCTCTAGGCTGTGAGGTTCTCCTAAATAGATATATAGAAAAGTGTGTTGTATTCTATACAACATTTAGTAGTTATATTTGGTGAATCAAATAGGGTGAGGTGAACCTGACTTTGGAAGGGTGTTTTGCCACTATCATACAAGATGTCTAATGACATACAACCTCGTGTTATCATAAAGAGGGGGGTTGTGCGCATCCACTTCTTTGAGTATATCTACGGGCACTACTATATGATCTTGGAGTTTATTTGAAATATAATATTCACTTGGAGGCGGTGGAGATAGTTATATGTCGAGAGAAGACTCACCATTGGAAAGAAGATGATAGTAATCTTCTCATTTTTTCTTTTAGGGTCTATTAGGTTGACCAAGGATAATTTTGTGGCCATATGATATCTATTATAACCTAGGCGCATGGCCTCCCATGTACGAAGGTTTCTTGAGCACTTCCCAAAGATTTTAATTTCTAAAGCAGGTTTTTGACTATACTTTTATGTAAAGTACCATTGTAAGGTTGTGGTCGAGGCACCATGAGAGTTACATACATTTGTATTAAAACTCACGATTAAGCGTGGTAAGTATTCTATCTGATGACTCAACGATTAATATAAATGAAGTTGTATTTGAATTTTGTACCATGTATCTGGCGACTCGAGAATGGGTGATGTATACCTAATTTTGGGGCGTCACGCGGTTGGTATCGAGCTTAGGGATATGGTCATTTGGCGGAGATAAGAGTCTAGAACTAGGAGGGAGAGGCAGGTTATATACTTAGCTAGTGTGTGACTTACCTAAGCTGAAATTATTTACTTGATAAGTTGACAAATTGTGATATGTCAATTAACCTTTGTTTTGAAGATATATTCTAGAATGATATGAAATACGAGGAGATGAGCAATGGAAAAAATCATGATCTGAGAGGATATAGCAGGGAAGGTACAATCGAAAAGAAAGAAAGGTATTCTCATCTCTTGAATATCAGTGCGTCGTCGTAAATTTTGAGGTGAAATTTCATAAGGAGGGGTGATTGTGAGACCCGAATTTTATGAAATAAAAGTATTCAATTTTTCTATTTTGGTAAATAGTTAAATTGATAAAAAAGTTTAAAGTAAAGGGTAATATGTGATTTTTTTTTTTTTGCAAAGTAAGCAAGTTGATATAAAATATTACGTTGTGTGGGGAATATTCGATTAGTCGGGGAATATTCTTTTTGTCGGGGAATATCAAATGCGACGGTACAATCATTAGTGGACCCCACAGCGGAATTATTGTCGGATTGAGAAAAGCGACAAAAATATTTTTTTATGAAAATAACGGCGGGAGTTTTCACAGATTAGCTGTTGAAACACCGGTGTTAAAAAAATGCGATGTCTGGCGTGGTTGTATAGTAGCACTTGCGGTATTGATTATTGATGCTTATGTGATAAGTCACTCGGTTTTGTTTTATTGGTATTATTAATGTAATAAAAGCAGAAAAGCTTTTTATATAAAAGCAGAATACTTTTATAAAGTTATTACATAAATAGAATATATTATATTTTATTATAATAGTAAAATTTTTTATATAAAATAAAATCTTTTTATATAAAAGAATACTTTTATAAAGTTATACATTTTATTAGACAATAATTATATATATTATATTATATTATGCATAGTGTTTGCATAGTGCTGCATAGTGTTTGCATAGTAAAATCTTTTATAAAGTTATTAGTTTTATTAGATTATAAATAGAATATATTATATTTTATTTAAAAGATTTTGCTTTAAATATGGACCTTTAAATAGATTAAAAAGTAAATCAATAATGGATAGTTCATGAGTTAATTCTTATCTGGTCCATTTTTCTATAAATAGAAGCTCATTCCTTCATTATTTCTTACGAATTCTTTGAAACTCTAGAGAGAGAAAACTATAGAGTTCTTAAACTATAAGAGTATTTCTTTTAAAGTTTAAGAAAGCTTTGAAGCGTAGTGCAAGTTTTTCTTGAGTATATCCTCGCCTCGTACTACCGGTCGGGACTCTTTTTTAAGGTAGGGGATATTATTTGTTGTTACTCGTAAGGGTATTATTATTTCTTTCTTATTCATGAAGAGAACTTACATTATTCCATTCTTTATTATTACATTGGAATAACTTTTTGTATTATTACTACCCTATACTTGGTGAAATTCTTACATTATTCCATTTTTTATTATTATTGTTGGAATATCTTTTTATATGCATGCGTTTATTCTTGGGACTTACATATTATTCCATTCTTTTATTACATTGGAATATATCATATGGAATATGCGTTTACTATGGGACTGGTTTAAATCTTTATTATTACATTGGAATAAATATCTACATGCAATCGTTTTCGTGGTGATTTACATTGTTTATTCTTTTTTATTATTCTTTGGAATATCACATGCATGCGTTTCTGCGGGGACTGTTTCCGTATTTATTATTTACATTGGGAATAACACATGCATGCGGTCTCTATCGCATGCATGGTGAATCATACATTATTCCATTCTTTATTATTACATTGGAATAACTTTTATACATGTGGATTACCACATGCGTGGTGAACGATCCTTTGTATTTCATTCCTTATTAAATTGTGGAAATGATACATTTACGTGGATTATGATGAAAGTCATAATAAAAGCATTGGACTAATGAAAATCATGGGTATATGTGGTATTAGTAAGTGTTATGATGAGTTATGTTGGTTATTATGTGAAAACATGAAAGTTTCTTAGAAATCACAAAGGGTTGAAAAAATCAGATTTTGGTGAAAAATGGAACATGAAATTCAATTGACCATATCTCTATTATATTTTGAATTTTTGAGTGTGTGGTCAAGTTCTAGAGTTAGGTCTATGAGTTTTGTAACTTATCCAAGTGGAATCCTTTGGAAAAGGTGTTGTAGATTTTCGTGTGGTGATTTTAGCAAAAATCTGAAAAAAAGCGCAAAATATGAAAAAAAAATTCTTGCCACGATTTAAAAAAATTTATTTTGGCCACTTAATTTGTGAGAAAAATTCTGGCCTTTTGGGACATGAAAGTATATGGTATAAAGTACCTCTGTCCAAAAATGAGCTCATTCAGACTTAAAATGAGCAAGTTATGACCATTTCAATATTTAGGTTTTTTAAATGAAAAGCTATATATAGGAGTTCTATAACTCAGATGACCATGAAATTTAAAGCTGGAAGCTCACGTTAACATGTGTAAGATCTGCCAAGATTTGGGAATTTTTGGAGTTAACCGTGAGGTAGCTAATTTCTTAAGGAATTAATTAGAAATTGATTTTTGAAAAATAGTAAATGAATTTTAAAAATGTCGAGAAAAATATATGTTCAATATGGGACTATATTATGCTAAATCCGAGAAAAAAGAATAATTTTTGGGATTTGATTTGGTATTTTTCATGAAAATAGTTTAGCTCTGAACATATGAGTTAAATATGTTATGTGGAGTTGAAGAATTGGTAAATAGGATTTTATGGCTTGGAAATCCTATATATAAGGTATATCTGATTTTTGATGAGTAATTTGATTATTGGTGATGAAATCTTATGAGTATGACATTTTTGAATGATTAAATGCATTATTTGGAAAAGTGTAAACAATTAAATGTAATTGTTTATAAGTTTAAAAAGTGATTAAAATATTGTTATAGTATTAACATGATATTAGATTATGATTTTATTAAGTGATTGATAATGTGGATAAATTTAAAGTCTTTAATATTTATCCTTGATTTAGTTTGATTAATGCTTATAATATTGTCATCATCCTCATATTTATATTATGTTGAAAGTCATATGTGGCTGTGGTGCATAGATGGACTTGGTATGATTATGACCGAGGATTATTCGGTATAATCATGGTAGTAATGTTGCAAATGATGTGAAAAAAGTCCTCGTTGGGCGTAGTGCATTGATGGACAATTTTTGGTATGATTATGGCTATGGATTCTCTTGACCCAAGGGTGTGCAAAGATGAATTGTTTTATAGCATGATCGGAATAGTTGATAAAAACACGATTATCTTTGGGCCGTAGTGCATGGATAATTTGTGGTTGTGATCTTAATGAAAAAGTCCTCATTGGGGCGTAGTGCATTGATGGGCGATTTTTGGTATGATTATGGCTATGGATTCTCTTGACGAGGTGCAAAGATGAATTGTTTTATGGCATGATCGGGAATGAGTTGATGAAAACACGATTATCTTTGGCGTAGTGCATGGATAATTCGTGGTCGTGATATCTAAAAGAATATCCTTGGCTTTGTAGTGCGGGGATGATTCGATGATGTGGATTATTTATTTTTGAGTCTCGACAATGAAATATTAATTCATGGATGTGATAATAATGAATATCTTTGGTAGTAGTGCAAAGATGATTTAATGATTCTGAGCATGAATTGTGATTTGGTATAACCATGATTTTTGATGTTTTGGTGAAGATATGTGATGAAAATTATCTTAGATCACAGGTGCGAAAAGAATTTAGAATCACAATTATGATTATGAGTTATTCATATGATTGTGGGCGAGGAATTGTTGATTGATGTTACTGAGGATAAAACATTATTGGTGGACTTTTAACATAGAGAAGATAATAGACCTTATGGTCTATTTGACTCTTCTAATGGATTGCTCGTTCATTTATGACTATGGTTGAAAAGTTTTATCATCTACCATATGTTCTAAATCTACGATTTATTATTGATGAAAGCTATTGATAATTTAATTATCTTTAGTCATGATATTCTTTCTTTGGGCTAGTTGTGCTCACCCTTTACGCTTCACAATTCCTTTCGGGTAATAAGAGTGTTCTTAGTAAGAGTGTTTTAGGGTTGGCGGGGATAACGGGGAATAGAGCAGTGGTCTCTAGGTGTGGAGGTCTCTCCTAAGCAGTATAGAAAAAGTGTGTTGTATTCTATACAACATTTAGTAGTTATATTTGGTGAATCAAATAGGGTGAGGTGAACCTGACTTTGGAAGGGTGTTTTGCCACTATCATACAAGATGTCTAATGACATCTGACCTCGTGTTATCATAAGAAGACAGGGTTGTGCGCATCCACTTCTTTGAGTATATCTACGGGCACTACTATATGATCTTGGAGTTTATTTGAAATATAATATTCACTTGGAGCAGTGGAGATAGTTATATGTCGAGAGAAGACTCACCATTGGAAAGAAGATGATAGTAATCTTCTCGTTTTTCTTTGGGGTCTATTAGGTTGACCAAGGATAATTACGTGGCCATATGATATCTATTATAACCTAGGGCGCATGGCCTCCCATATACGAAGGTTTCTTGAGCACTTCCCAAAGATTTTAATTTCTAAAGCAGTTTTTGACTATACTTTTATGTAAAGTACCATTGTAAGGTTGTGGTGAGGCACCATGAGAGTTACATACATTTGTATTAAAACTCACGATTAAGCGTGGTAAGTATTCTATCTGACATTTCAATGATTAATATAAATGAAGTTGTATTTGAATTTTTGTACCATGTGTCTGGCGACTCGAGAATGGGTGATGTATACCTAATTTTGGGGGCGTCACGGTTGGTATAGAGCTTAGGGATATGGTACATTTGGCGGAGATAAGAGTCTAGAACTAGGAGGGAGGCAGAGTTATATACTTATTAGTGTGTGACTTACCTAATTTGAAATTGTTTACTTGATAAGTTGACAAATTGTGATATGTCAATTAACCTTTGTTTTGAAGATATATTCTAGAATGATATACGAAATACGAGGAGATGAGCAATGGAAAAATCATGATCTGAGAGGATATAGCAGGGAAGGTACAATCTGAAGAAAAGAAAGAAAGGTATTCTCATCTCTTGAATATCAGTGCGTACGTAAATTTTGAGGAGAAATTTTAAGGAGGGGTGATTGTGAGAGACCGAATTTTATGAAATAAAAGTATTCAATTTTTCTATTTTGGTAAATAGTTAAATTGATAAAAGTTTAAAGTTAAGGTAAATATGTGAATTTTTTTTTTTTTGCAAAGTAAGCAAGTTGATATAAAATATTAATTTGTTGGGGAGAATATTCGATTGTGTGGGGAATATTCTTTTTTTCGGGGAATATCAAATGCGATGGTACAATCATTAGTGAATTATTCGGATTGAGAAAAGCGACAAAAATATTTTTATGAAAATAACGGCGGAAGTTTTCACAAAGCTGTTGAAACACCGGTGTTAAAAAAATACTGATGTCTGGCGTGTGGTAGTAGTAGTAGCACGGTATTGTATTGATTATTGATGCTTACGTGATAAGTCACTCGATTTTTTGTTTTATTGGTATTATTAATGTAATAAAATAGAAAAGCTTTTTATATAAAGCAGAATACTTTTATAAAGTTATTCGTTTTTATTAGGCTAATAATAGTAAAATCTTTTTATATAAAAGCAGAATACTTTTATAAAGTTATCATTTTATTAGACAATAATTAGAATATATTATATTTTATTATGCATAGTGTTTGCATAGTGCTGCATAGTGTTTGCATAGTAAAATCTTTTATAAAGTTATTCGTTTTATTAGATTATAAATAGAATATATTATATTTTATTTAAAAGATTTTTGCTTTAAATATGGACCGTCGATTAAAGTAAATCAATCTGGACCGTTTCATTGAGTTAATTCTTATCGATCCATTTTTCTATAAATAGAAGCTCATTCCTTCATTATTTCTTACGAATTCACTTTGAAACTCTAGAGAGATAACTATAGAGAGAGAAAAAAGCTTTTACTGCTTTACTTATACTACTTATATATCCGATACTCTTCTTATAAGGTAGGGGATATTATTTGTTGTACTTTCGTAAGGGTATTATTTCTTTTTGTATTCATGAAGAGAACTTACATTATTCCATTTTTATTATTACATTTGAAATAACTTTTTATATCATGGGGACTACCTATACTTGGTGAAATTCTTACATTATTCCATTTTTTATTATTACATTGGAATATCACATCACATGCGTTTCATGGGACATTACCATTAATTCTTTATTATTACATTGGAATATATCATCTATGTTGTTTTCTGTGGGACTGGTTATCGTTCTTTATTATTATTATTGGAATATTACATGCTTTTTTATGGGACTGGTTAAAATCTTTAATATTTTGTTAGAATATTATCTATGCATGGTGATACTTTGGTTATTCCATTCTTTCTTTATTATGTTGGAATATCACATGCATGCGTTTTCTGTGGGACTGGTTCCAGTATTTATTATTACATTGGGAATAACACATGCATGCGGTCTCTATCGCATGCATGGTGAATCATACATTATTCCATTCTTTATTATTACATTTGGAATAACTTTTCTTTATGTGGATTACCACATGCATGGTGAACGATCCTTTGTATTTCATTCCTTGTTAAATTGTGGAAATGATCTGTTTACGTGGATTATGATGAAAGTCATAATAAAAGCATTGGACTAATGAAAATCATGGGTATATGTGGTATTAGTAAGTGTTATGATGAGTTATGTTGGTTATTATGTGAAAACATGAAAGTTTCTTAGAAATCACAAAGGGTTGAAAAATCAGATTTTGGTGAAAATGGAACATGAAATTCAATTGACCATATCTCTATTATATTTTGAATTTTTGAGTGTGGTCAAGTTCTAGAGTTAGGTCTATGAGTTTTGTAACTTATCCAAGTGGAATCCTTTGGAAAAGGTGTTGTAGATTTTCGTGTGTGGTGATTTTAGCAAAGTACAAAAAAAGCGCAAAATATAAAAAAAAAGGTTTTGCCACGATTTTAAAAGGAATTTTTTGGCCACTTAATTTGTGAGAAAAATTTTGGCCTTTTGGGACATGAAAGTATATGGTATAAAGTACCTCTGTCCAAAAATGAGCTCATTCAGGCTTAAAATGAGCAAGTTATGACCATTTCAATATTTAGTTTTTTCGATGAAAAAAGCGCTATACTTAGGAGTTCTATAACTCGATGACCATGAAATTTAAAGCTGGAAGCTCACGTTAACATGTGTAAGATCTGCCAAGATTTGGGAATTTACGGAGTTTAGTGAGGTAGCTAATTTCTTAAGGAATTAATTAGAAATTGATTTTTGAAAAATAGTAAATGAATTTTAAAAATGTCGAGAAAAATATATGTTCAATATGGGACTATATTATGCTAAATCGAGAAAAAGAATAATTTTGGGAATTTGATTTGGTATTTTTCATGAAAATAGTTTAGCTTCTGAACATATGAGTTAAATATGTTATGTGGAGTTGAAGAATTGGTAAATAGGATTTTATGGCTTGAAAATCTATATATAAGGTATATCTGATTTTGATGAGTAATTTGATTATTGGTGATGAAATCTTATGAGTATGACATTTTGAATGATTAAATGCATTATTTTGGAAAAGTGTAAACAATTAAATGTAATTGTTTATAAGTTTAAGAAGTGATTAAAATATTGTTATAGTATTAACATTATTAGATTATGATTTTATTAAGTGATTGATAATGTATGGATAAATTTAAAGTCTTTAATATTTATCCTTGATTTAGTTTGATTAATGCTTATAATATTGTCATCATCCTCATATTTATATTATGTTGAAAGTCATATGTGGCTTTTGTAGTGCATAGATGGACTTGGTATGATTATGACCGAGGGATTATTTCGGTATAATCATGGTGATAGTAATGTTGCAAATGATGTGGAAAAAAGTCCTCATTGGCGCGTAGTGCATTGATGGACAATTTTGGTATGATTATGGCTATGGATTCTCTTGACCCAAGGGTGCAAAGATGAATTGTTTTATAGCATGATCGGGGATAGTTGATAAAAACACGATTATCTTTGGCCGTAGTGCATGGATAATTTGTGGTTGTGATACTAATGAAAAAGTCCTCCATTGGCCCGTAGTGCATTGATGGACGCGATTTTTGGTATGATTATGGCTATGGATTCTCTTGACCGAGGGTGCAAAGATGAATTGTTTTATGGCATGATCGGGACCGTTGATAAAAAACACGATTATCTTTGGCCCGTAGTGCATGGATAATTCGTGGTCGTGATACTAAAGAATATCCTTGGCCTGTAGTGCATGGATGATTCGATGATGTGGATTATTTATTGATTTGAGTCTCATCAATGAAATATTAATTCATGGATGTGATAATAATGAATATCTTTGGTGGCGTAGTGCAAAGATGATTTAATGATTCTGAGCATGAATTGTGATTTGGTATAACCATGATTTTTGATGTTTTGGTGAAGATATGTGATGAAAATTATCTTTAAATCACAGGTGCGAAAAGGAATTTAGAATCACAATTATGATTATGAGTTATTCATATGATTGTGGGCGGGAATTGTTGATTGATGTTTTGAGGATAAAACATTATTGGTGGACTTTTAACATGGAGAAGATAATAGACCTTATGGTCTATTTGACTCTTCTAATGGATTGCTCGTTCATTTGCAACTATGGTTGAAAAGTTTTATCATCTACCATATGTTCTAAATCTACGATTTATTATTGATGAAAGCTATTGATAATTTAATTATCTTTAGTCATGATATTCTTTCTTTGGGCTAGTTGTGCTCACCCTTTACGCTTCACAATTCCTTTCGGAGGTAATAAGAGTGTTTTCTTAGTAAGAGTGTTCTTAGGTCGGCCGGGGATAACGGGGAATAAAGCGAGTGGTCTCTAGGCTGTGGAGGTTCTCCTAAGCAGTATAGAAAAGTGTGTTGTATTCTATACAACATTTAGTAGTTATATTTGGTGAATCAAATAGGGTGAGGTGAACCTGACTTTGGAAGGGTGTTTTGCCACTTTATCATACAAGATGTCTAATGACATACAACCTCGTGTTATCATAAGAGCGGGGTTATGCGCATCCACTTCTTTGAAATATATCTACGGGCACTACCTATATGATCTTGGAGTTTATTTGAAATATAATATTCACTTGGAGGCAGTGGAGATAGTTATATGTCGAGAGAAGACTCACCATTGGAAAGAAGATGATAGTAATCTTCTCATTTTTCTTTTGGGGTCTATTGGGTCAACCAAGGATAATTTATGTGGCCATATGATATCTATTATAACCTAGGCGCATGGCCTCCCATTATACTCACGAAGGTTTCCTTGAGCACTTCCCAAAGATTTTAATTTCTAAAGCAGTTTTTGACTATACTTTTATGTAAAGTACCATTGTAAGGTTGTGGTCGAGGCTTACCATGAGAGTTACATACATTTGTATTAAAACTCACGATTAAGCGTGGAATGAGTGTAAGTATTGATTTATATTATTATTATACTATATTCAACGATTATTATAAATGAAGTTGTATTTGAATTTTGTACCATGTATCTGGCGACTTCGAGAATGGGTGATGTATACCTAATTTTACACATGTTGATATATATATATATATATATATATATATATATATATATATATATATATATATATATATATAAGCCGTCTAAGCTATTTGACCAGCTAGACATAGATTTAGAAATAGCGTTGAATATGATAAAACCTCATTGTATCCAATCAAATTGTTTTGGTTCGGATTCTAGACTAAGTATGAACATCCCGATCAAAGGAAAACTTTTATGCGCCCAAGGCGGACAGAGTGAACGATAATATCGTTCTTGCATGCAGTATTGATCAATACAGAGCATGTAACGATCGAGAAATTTTGATCTTATTTTAAAATGATTTTATTAAATTAAATAATAATAAAATTCTACTAAATGTGTTATCAAGATGGGTGTCATTGTATAACCTATTGATGTTAGAATGTCGTAGTATTTGAGCTACGTGGGTGAATTAAAGTGTTTGAATTTCCAAGACGAAAATAAAAATTTTCCGAGAAATTTTCTGAAAAACACTATTCATCGGTATTTGCTCGGGATTTCTTTTTGAATTTCCAAGAAATACGTGATGATAGAATGACAAGGTAAGATGGATTATGTAATAAAAATCTAGTTATGAAAAAAATAATATTTCGCTTGCGGACTTAATTTATAAATGTTAAGGAGGGCAAAGTATTAACGAGTAAGTAATAATTGTATGATACTTGGGTATTGTGCAAAGTAATGAAAACAAGTATATTACAAAGTATTATACGAGTTGGTATGAAGAATGAAATATCGTATATAATTTCTATATGAATTAGAATACGAAAATAATACATAAAGTATATGTATATGTATTAAGTAATGTTAATGAACTTGGAAGATTGGTTAACAATTGGTACAAGTCCATGTGAATAAAATGTTAAGGCCCAATTATTAATTAATGAACCAACTAGTGTTTATTAATGCAAAGCCCAAAGGTTGATTTAATGTAAGCCCAAGCTAGAATCCATGAGTTGTTTGACCCATGGGGAAAACAATATTAATATGGTTAATATGAAGACCAAGTTAATGTTGTGACCAAGTTAAAGTAATGACCAAGACTTAGAAGTAATGGCCAAGCAAAACATAGGAGTTGTGTTAATCAAGTAATGAATAGTAAGGAGGTGGCTTAAGGAGGTGGGTTGATTTAATGACTAAATTACCCTAACCTTGCAAATTCTATAAATAGAGAAGCCTTTCAAGCCATTTGTTAGTTGTTCAAATAATCCAAACATCTCAAAGTGCTTAAGTGTTAGAGACAGTAAGCTACAATAAGTTACTTTCATTTCTAAGAAGAAGAATAAGGCTACTTTACCAAGACTTCTAAAGTAAGACTTCTTCTCTAAATTATCTTCTATCTCTATTCATGATAGGTTGATAAGAAAAGATGGATTAAGGAATATGAATGTTAAGAAGTAAGAAGAATGTGTAAGTAATGAACTTAAGCCACATAAGTTGGTAATAAGTCATTTAAGTTGACATAAGTTATAAACTTATGTGAAAGTATTAAGAACTTGTAATGAGTTTATCAAGAGAAGTGATATGGATGTAAAAGAACTTATATGATCATATGTATCATGTATACATAAGTAAAGTTATATGTTAAGAGCATTTAAAGTATGTTGATTAAGAAACTTTAATTGTCATAAGTCATCAACAATAAAATATTAAGTAGTTTATAATTTGGCAAGTTATAAGCTCATGAAGAATAAGTCAAAAATCCAACAATGAATATAGGTTGTTGTAATAAGTATGTTGAGATGTTCACATGATGAATGGAATTCATTTGTAATGTTGAACAAATCATAAGAATGAAGATTTTCCAGAAATTGCACGATTGGACGATAACCGTCGAATTCATAAAATTCTTGAAATAGAAGTCAAATTTTGTGTTTGAACTCGGAACCATTGTTTTTTGATGGAGACAAGTCATATTTGGCATTTAAGAGTTGTGGACTCGAAAATGACCGAATTCCGACTTAGAACGAAGAAACGAGCATTGAACGTTCACGAACGTTTATCGTTTTCGTTAAAAATGAACCAATAGGTGAATTTTTAGTAAACGAAGTCAAATAGATAAAATTCTTGCATGAGCACGTAGATTACGTAATTTGTGAACCGTAGGCTTTTGAACGAGCCAAGAGTTCACAAAATTCAAAGACTAAATTTTTTTTCTGGTGCACAGAGTTGGCGCCGTGGCGCCAACCCTAGGCCAAACCGGTCACGCCAAGATCGCGTAACGTTGTCCGAGAGCACCTTTATGAAGAGTTCACGCAATGCGAATCGTAGTATAATTTGTAGGCGCCCAGTCACCGTGTATAATAATACAAAACCTTCGAAGTGTGGCATGGCAGTGCATAGAAAGAGACTCGCGCCACGGCAGCAAGTCCCGTCAATGCCAATATTAACTCGCGCCGCAGCATGAGATGTGAGTTTAAAGCCGGCACCGCAGTGCCAGCCTCAGAACAAGAATAACAAGGAATGTTTTTAATTACAAAGAAAAGAAAGTGAATTGATATGAAAGTAAACACAACCTACGGAATGTAATGTAACATTGTTTAAACTTTGTTAAACCTTAAGGATGTTGTATAAAGGTTGAGGTAACCTAGACGAATATAAATGCAAAGATAATGATAAACAGAAATTGATAGTAACTGAATCTAATACACAATTAGATTGAGATGAAGGTATGATATAGTCATATACATACTTGATTATATGTGACCTAATGTAAGGCATTATGTGATCATGTATTGTAGAGACTTGAAAAACTTGAACATACAGTTAATATACCATACCAGACGCTAAAGGCAAGTATTCTAACTCTTGTCTCAGTTCATTCTGAATAAGTTTTTGAAGTTCATGTATTCTTTCGCATGAATTGAAGTATGTTAAAGTTAAAGCCAATTCCTTTGGCTAGACTTGATATATTGATAATCTATTCATTTATTATCAAATGTGGTTATCTTTTGTCAACTACTTGATATGGTTTTCAAAAGAAGACTGAAATGTTAAACAAATATTTTGTCGGTAAAGCAGCAGCACGTGAGGTTGCTAAATGCTTAAGCGTGCATAAATTTAATGGATGTAGTCTTTGATCAACATAGAGTACAATAAGTCGATCACCTAGAAGTGCTCGTAAGTAATATCAAGCTTCTGAGACTTAGTTAAAGGTTGTCCTTTTCCAATAAAGAATAAATACTCGAGGTCTTTGACCGGAGTAAATGTTTTACTAAATATTGTTATGATTGTAAAACATTTTGAAAGAAAGATGAAGTGCTATTTTGAACTATCAATATTACTTCATAACTATTGTTCAGTTATCGAAGA
Source organism: Panax ginseng (assembly GCA_020205605.1). Taxonomy (NCBI): domain Eukaryota; kingdom Viridiplantae; phylum Streptophyta; class Magnoliopsida; order Apiales; family Araliaceae; genus Panax; species Panax ginseng. Next base: position 37,113,752 of record CM035150.1, on the reverse strand, counting down.
TATACGATTCGTATGTGTCCAGTATGTTGTTATTGAATTGTTATACTTGTTGAGCTAGTTATGCTCACTCTTGCTTGAACCATATGAATGCAGCTAAGACTGAACGTCCCGAAGGATCGAAAAAGGATAAAGGAAAAGCTAAGGCAGATGGTTAAGCTGTCTTATAATAGTATAGGTCCATTGTTGTAATGTAACAAATATTATGACAAAGAACCTTTGTAATGGGTATAGAACCTGGGAAATGTAAATATTACTATAAATATATAGAAGTTATGTTCGTTATTTGAGACTTTTCAATTGAATGAAAGTATGAATATTGTACAGTATAGCACCATCTGTCGGGTTGGAAGATACCCGGATTTGGGGGCGCTATAGAGCACATGGAATGATAACCCTCGCGCCCGTAAGTTATGACGGTTTGCAGAAGAAGTTCTGTTAAACCTTAGCAAAAACTAAAAACAATGTTCATAGTCTGTCGACTAATACCTATTTATAGTCAATACGTAGTTTCAAAAATGTGATATAGAGTTGTTGTGTTATTATTATCAGTTTAGTTTACTTCACAACTATTGAATCGTTGTAGAAGTGATGTATAATGAAAAAATTTAATCCTTTCAGCTAAATATAATTATAATTGCGATTACTTGCTGGGCACTCAAATGCTCATCCTTGCTTAATTTAAATGTTTTCACCCAAACGTGATCAACCTGAAGGATCATGCAGAAACAAGGAAAATGAAAGCAAACAGAATATGTTTAATGGTATCTTTTGTAATAGTTAAACTATATTATGACAGTGATATGAATTATCTATCATGTAAGGAATTATAGTAAAGGTTGCGTACTTGGGATTAGACTCTGATAAATGTAAATTAAGTTTGATTTTTATATTATTGTTATTATTATTAGTATTATTCCGCTCATAGAAATGGTATCGTGAAGCACCGAGTTCGGGTTTCAAGTACATGAATTTGGGGGCGTCACAGCATGGTATCAGAGCTTTAGGGTTAAAAACCTTAGGTGGGTTAGACCATAGGCTATAACCTTAGAACAGAGGGAAACGTTGAAAATACAAATAACTTATATAGAGTTTAAAATGAGATGAATTGAATAAGTTCATCGTCAAATCAAATAAAAGATAACTTATATAAATCTATTATTTGTTGTGTGTGCATATTCTTGGTTAATCAATATAATTTATATGTAGATGTCAGGTAGAAAAGGATAAGGATTAGGATACCCTCAGGTCGTAAAGAAGGAGTCAACCTCCATAACCGAGCCAATATCAAAGCCAATAGCTGAAATAGAGGCTCACATTGAAAGCTACCTCAATGAGTTGATTATACTAGAAAGTGTAGTACCGTACCCAGAAATGATAGTATAACTGATAGGCAGAATATAGTTAAAGAATATGTGGTCAATGTCGAGTTCTTAAACTCATATGTTTGTGGTGAGTTCTTAAACTCATAATGTGTGCTAAGTTAGACGAACTAGGTATAGTTAGGTGTTAATGAATTATTGAGGATAATGAGAATATATAGAATACGAAGCAAATGATCATTAGTGAAGGCATAAGAAATAAGTTGTACTAGTATTACTTGAATATGTATGATTTTATGTTACGTATAGGATAGTTATGTTTGTATAAGGTAATATTTTTTCAAATTTTGTATAAGTTGTGGCAGCGATTCCTGACTTTTGAGTCACAAAGGGATATCGGATTATTAAAGCAGTATGTTCTATGGTATGTCAAGTATTATGAGTATGAAGCTATGTGGGATTAATGAAATAAGTTGGTATAAAGATAGTAGTTAATTACATGAGCACTGGTTAATGCAGAAAACCAAAATTTCAAAAATCTAATATTTTGAATACATGATTATTTGAGTATAAAATTTCGCGTTATATGTTAAGCGTATACGATAAGGCTTAGAATTTAAGTAAATAAAGAATAATTTATGATAATTCCGCTAAGACGAAAATGAAACTAAAGGGCATAAGAACCTGTCAACAAAGTTGGAGAACAACCAGACCCTCATAGAATTTTACGAATATGGTCACTCAAGTTATGCAGAACGGAATACTAGCCGCGGGAAATTAACCAAGTAATAGATCGGCAAACTTCGAAGACTTCAAGACAAACGAACCGCCAGGATTTAGAGGATCAACTGACCCTGTAGAAGTGGTTGTGATAGCTAGGGTAACGGAAGGACAACAGAAAGCTTTTTCCACCTATACGATGAAAGGAGATAATTTCGATAATACCAGAATTAGGTCGGGAATGTGTTTAAAAAGAGAGTTTGTGTGTTATAAGTGTGGGCAGAAGGGACATATCTCTCCCAACTGCCGCAATCCAAAAATGTATAGAGGGTGTTTTATTTGTGAATCAATGAAGTATAAGGTGAAAGATTTTCCAAGAAGTAGAAGGGAAGCAAGGAATGCGAATACGAGGAAATGCAGCAGGACATTGGCGATAACGGGACCGACTTCAACAAACAAACCAACAGAACCAACAACATAAGTCTTCAACATGACCGTTCAAGAAACTGTAGTAGCCGGGGATGTAACTCTAGGAATTATTCAATCAAATTTTATTTTCTTATATATAGTAAATTATTTTATAAAGTATTTTGAAGGAGGAATTTGAGTTCTTTTAGAAATCAAATTTCTGTTTAAGAAGATAGATAAGCTTTATTCTGAATAGTTAAAGATTGGTTCGATAAATAAGGATCGAGATTTACTTGCAATGATTGTGTATGATATATACCCCTGGTATGTATAGATTTTAAAACGGTGATTGCGGGGACGGAATCTTTATAAGGCAGGGTGAATGTAACAACCCGATATTTTCTATAAAATTAAATCAGAAATTTTGCGTATAATTTTTTATTTTATTTTAAAGGTGAGAATAAGTGCGAGATAATGTGTATGCATTTATGTGATAATTATAAAATTTATTTATTACATGAATGAATACAATTAATTTTATTTTAGAATTATTGATCATTATAAATTATATTCTTATAATAATTAATTTTATAGTAAAAATGTTTTTATAAATTATTTTCCATGAAAATATGATTATTATATTATTTAAATAATATATGAAATGATTATAGAATTATTATAATAATTATTTTATTTTATTATATGAAGTTATTTCGAGTAATTAAGTTATTTATTTTAACTTAATTATTAATGTTATATATGCGGATAAATTCGATATGGAATCAAAACCCTAATTTTGGATTTTTATGAAGGAATGATAATAATAATATTATATTATTATTTGTTAGTGTTATAAATATGTATGTTATGTGTGTAAGGTTAACCTGGATAGCAGTTTCATTATAACCTGATAAAACCCTAATTTTGAAAGTCAATGACGACTGTAAAATCTGTCAAGTCACAATGTTATGTGATATATGATTTGTATTGTCGGTTTTAACGCTAATTATGGAAAACCCTAATTAGTAATTAAAAACTCTAATACTAGAAACCCTAATTAATATTTGTGGACCCTAATAGATTAGAAACACTAATTTGAAACTCAATTATGAGTTCGAGACTGTTATGTAAATGTGTTAAATGAATTATGTTATGTATTATAACATTTAATATTAATTAGAGAAACCCTAATTAATATTTAGAAATTTTAATTTCTAGTAAACCTAATTTCTAATTTAGTAACCCTAAATTGCTAAAATGAAACCCTAATGGCTAATTGTAATCCTTAATGGTAAATAGGGGATTTTAAACCCTAAATGTTTAAGTAATGGAATTAGAGAACTTATTATATTTAATAAACTCTAATTTATATTTTCATAAACTAAATTGTTATTTTATTTCAAACCCTAATTAGAAATCCTAAAACATATTTATGCCAAACCTTAGGGTTAAACCCAAAGGGTTTGAAAAGTTACTAGTTTGCACTTAATTTTAAAAGTCAAAGGACAAAAATGTCCCTCTAGCATTATTGAAGCTAACTTGTATTTTTGGACAACACTTTAGTTGGTGACCTACCAAGGTTGACACTGTGACTTAATTGCTAGCAACTCAGCCAATCTATTAACCAACATTCATTGTATCACATGATATATAGATTAAGGAGAGAGAAATATCATTTGATAGCCTCTTTTGTACATAAACTCCCAACCAAGTCTCTATCTCCCAAAACCCACGTAATTTATTGCTAGACCAGTCCCAAACAAAGCCCCACTAACACATATATCAAATCAGAGAGACAGATTCAAGGATCAAGGTGTAAAGAGGTATAAAAACCCTAACTTGAAAATCATGTGATCTATTGTTAGATGTTGTGTTTTTGTGTTAAAATATGTTGTATGTGGTATATAATGATGATCTGGGTTCCTAGATGTTAGATCCATAACATCTAGAAGCTCAGATTTAATGATTTTGAAAATATAGAAAATTTTTAAAATGAGTCTGACAACAAAATACCAGACCCTTTAAATCTTTAATTGTTAATGATTTCAGATGTTTTATGTTTTATATTGGTAGTATGTCATTGGATCTTTGTTTTAAAGCTTGAATCAGGGTCAGATCTGTCATATATTGGAAGTTATTCATGTCAAAGGTCGTTGACCGACCATGACTTTCTAAAAATCTGGGTAACCCAGAAAGCTTTTAGCAGCGTCTGACATGATTTTCTAAGCCTTTGATATGTCCGGTTATAAGTGTTATAATTATATGTTTGTATCCAGTTTATAGACTTGTATATGTACTATATATTGGTGGCTCTAGATACTTTAAACAAGTAACGGATCGAACATAATAGATGGTCAAACTAGGCTTGTTGATCACGATTACATGTTTCTAGAATTCCCAGAAATCGTTAGCCCATTGTTTTTGACAGCCTTTGACCGACCTGTAGCTGATGATTTAGATGTTGTGGAAATGTGATCTTGATATGTTGTTGTTCCTTGTCATGTATACTACTAGTTTGAACTATCAATCCATCAAAATCATGAACCGAACTTAGCTTAAAATGACTTAGAAAGTACCTAGACGAACTGCTGGGTTTCTGGGAAAACCCAGAAACCATATGACAGGTACTTTGATGGCATAGATCGTCTTGTTAAGTTGTTCTATGATCAAACTAATTATTGAAACTTGTAGAGTTATATTAACACTACAATATGTAAGTTTTAGATGGGACAAGAGATGCAAGAATCGAGTTTAACAAGTGGTCAAACTAGGGACCTCGAACATGAAGCTGTCAGTGTTCTTGAGCTCAAGAACACCAACAGCGACGCTTAGTGTCGCTAAAGGCCAATAGCGACGGTTTGTTTTACTTTTTTTTTATGAATTTCCGAAAATTGATTAAAAATAGGAAATAAATTATAAAATTACAAAAAATATTTTAAATTATGAAAAATAACTTTTAATTATTTGGGACATTTTTCATTAATATTTATAATTATTTGAATAATAATGATATTTAATTTATTTAATTAGTGTATTAAATAAATTAGAGAAAAATGATTTAAATATTATAAAAATCATTTTAAATAAGAATAAAGTGTTTAAAAATATTTTGAGTTATAGATGTAACTTTTAATATGTTGTGATAAATTTCATTAATAAATTAATATTAATGATAATTAATTTATTTAATAAATATATTAAATAAATTATGGAAAAATAGAATTAATGATTTAAAAATTATAGAAAATCGATTTAAAGATTATAAAAATATTTTAAGTTATAAAATATAACTTTAGATATTTTGTCATGAAAATATTAATATTTTAATATTAATGATATTAGATTTATTTAATAATTATGTTAAATAAATTAGTTTAAAAATGATTTTAATATTAGAAAAATCATTTTAAATGAAAATAAATAGTTTAAAAATATTTTAAGTTATAAAATATAACTTTCAATATTTAAAGGTAAATTTCATTAATTATTTACTATTAATTATATTAGAATTATTTAATAATGATATTAAATAAATTAGTTTAAAAATGATTTTAATATTATAAAAAATCATTTAAAATAAAAATAAAGTGTTTAAGGATATTTGAAGTTATAAAATATAACTTTTAATATTTAAAGGATAATTTCATTAATAAATAATATTAATTTATTATTAATGATATTAAATTTATTTAATAATTATATTAAATAAATAGTTTAAAATGGTTTTATTAATTTAAAAATCATTTAAAAGGAAATAAATGGATTAAAAATATTTTAAGTTATAATTAAGGACATTTTATATTTTGATGACTAAGATATTAAAAGTATAATATTAATGATTTAAAATGATTTTAGTTCTTTTAAAAATCATTTAAGGATAATATTAATACTTTAAAAGTATTTTGAGTTAGTATAAATAACTTTAACATTTAGGCAATGGTTTCATTAATAGTTTAATATTAATTATAATTAAATTATTTAATATTTAAATCATTTAATAATGATTCCGGTGCTTGAAAATTCATGATAAATTATAATAAATGTTATAAAATTATTATAAGTCATTTAAAAATAATATGTCTGATACTTATAGAAATTGAGCAACAGGATAGAGTCTTAGACTCGATAATTACCCAATAAAGCCGTCGGTACACCGACATATTTCAGAAATTGATCTAGACTTAGTTATTTTGACTGTATTAATGTTTGTTTGTGGTTCAATGATTGTTGAATGTGTGTGACAAGGTGATTTGGTTATGTGATGACTGCAATAAGCAGTGCTATATGTTATAATATGATATTCTAATCGATCAAATGATCTTATTACTGATAGGTTGTTATATAGAAGATAAATCTAAGTTGCGTTTTGTAAGCAGCAGACCAGGCAAGTATCCTACCTTTGTATTTTCTTTATGCAATGGACATGAGTAAGAAGATTCAGATTTATATTATTATTGTACATGACTGATACTTACAGATATTGAGCAACAGGATAGAGTCTTAGACTCGATAATTACCCAATAAAGCCGCCGGTACACCGACATGTTTCAGAAATTGATCTAGACTTAGATATTTTGATTGTATTAATGTTTGTTTATGGTTCAATGATTGTTGAATGTGTGTGACAAGGTGATTTGGTTATGTGATGACTGCAATAAGCAGTGCTATATGTTATAGTATGATATTCTAATCGATAAAATAATCTTATTACTGATAGGTTGCTATATAAAAGATAAATCTAAGTTGCGTATTGTAAGCAGCAGACCAGGGAAGTATCCTACCTTTGTATATCCTTTATGCAATGGACATGAGTAAGAAGATTCAGATTTATATTATTATCGTACTATATTATTAACCCTATTGTCGTATATATTATATCCGATCATTGTTTATCAACACGATATTATATTATATAACTCATATATATATTATGTTCGTTAATTTCAAAATATGGTCATATAAGTGTCCTCACTTGGATAATCATTGTAGTTAAACACATGTTGATATATATATATATATATATATATATATATATATATAAGCCGTCTAAGCTATTTGACCAGCTAGACACAGATTTAGAAATAGCGTTGAATATGATTAAACCTCATTGTATCCAATCAAATTGCTTTGGTTCGGATTCTAGACTAAGTATGAACATCCCGATCAAGGGAAAATTTTTATGTGCCCAAGGCGGACAGAGTGAATGATAATATCGTTCTTGCATGCAGTATTGATTAATACAGGTTACATTGGGATGATCACCCTCGCGCCCGTAAGTTATGACCGTTTGCAGATGAAGTTCTGCTAAACCTTAGCGAAAACTAAAAATAATGTTCATAGTCTGTCGACTAATACCTATTTATAGTCAATACGTAGTTTCAAAAATGTGATATAGAGTTGTTATGTTATTATTATCGGTTTAGTTTACTTCACAACTATTGAATCGTTGTAGAAGTGATGTATAACGAAAACATTTAATCATTTCAGCTAAATATAATTATAATTGCTATTACTTGCTGGGCACTCAAATGTTCATCCTTGGTTAATTTAAATGTTTTTAGCCAAACGTGATCAATCTGAAGGATCATTCAGAAATAAGGAAAAAGAAAGAAAACAGAATATGTTTAATGGTATCTTTTGTAATAGTTAAACTGTATTAAGACAATGATATGTATTATCTATCATGTAAGGAATTATAGTAAATGTTGCGTACCTGGGATTAGACTCTGATAAATGCAAATTAAGTTTGATTTTTATATTATTGTTATTATTATTAGTATTATTCCGCTCATAGAAATGGTATTGTGAAGCACTGAGTTCAGGTTTAAAGTACCTGAATTTGGGGGCGTCACAGAACTACTTTCCCACGAGTATGCAGGGGAGAATGGATATGAGGTTTCTCGACTTAAAATAAAGGGACATGACGGTTCCCAAATATGCTGCCAAGTTTAATGAACTGGCGAGGTTTACTCCACACCAAGTGGACACCGAGGTTAGGAAAGCTCGATGGTTCGAGCAGGGCTTGAAACCCTGGCTCTATAACCGTATTTATGTGTTCCAAAGTACTTCATTTGGGATCATTTTAGAGAAGGCGATAATCGTCGAAGGTGGTAGCGAGGCTTTGAGCCAATACCACAAGGATAAGAAGAATAAGGGGAAAGTGGATGGGGGAATAAAGATTGAAGGAGCCAGCGGGAGTGGCGAGGGATAAACAGAAAGTGTTTAAATTTGGGAATACTGGAGTGAAGCAAGGAGATCCAAATAGGAGGATGAAGGCCTGCAAAACCTATGGGAAGACTCACTTAGGAGTCTGTCTCAAGGGAAAGGCCATATGCTATAATTGCGGATAGAAGGGGCACATTTTGCCTAACTGTCCAAGTCCGAAGAAGAACCACAGATGTTTTGTGCGTGGATCAACTGACCACATGGCAAATAACTTCCCGAAGAAGGGGACAGATAGGAATCGGGGAATTAATAGCGGTAAGTTAACTATTAATGGTCCAGCGCAGCCAGCTAGGAAGATGGCCCATACCTTTAACATGACAGTCCAAGATGCGATGGCATCGGGGGACGTAGTCGCAGGTATTATTCAGTTCAACTACCTAAATGCTTACATGATGTTTGACTCGGGTGCTACTTGTTCGTTTATAGCAAGTGATTTTGCTACACGATTAGGATTACTTCCCGAAAAGTGGCCTATACCTTTAAATATTAAGGTAGCAAACGAAGAGATAATTCATGTTAAAGATATTCATAGGAGTTGTTGCGTAGACATACGGGGTTGTAAATTATCGATAGATTTATTACCGATAAAATTAGGAGAATTCGATGTAATTCTCGGAATGGATTGGTTGGTTAACCATGAGGCAATTATAGATTGTCAGAAGAAATGTGTGAATATTAGAACGTTAAAACAACCTCATGTAGTATTTTACGATAATAAATTATCGGGATGTTCGTGTTGTCTTACGATGACCCAAACTAGGAAATTAATGGGGAAGGGGTGTGTAGGTTATCTGTGCCATGTTGTTGACACCCAGAGAGTGGGAGCGACCATGGAACAAATACCTATAGTGAGTGAATTCATGGATGTATTTCCAAGTGAATTGTCGGGTCTTCCACCGAATAGGGAGACCAAGTTCGTAATAGACATTGTGCCAGGAGTGGCACCAGTTTTCAGGGCACCATATCATATGGCGCCAGTGGAGATGAAGGAGTTAATGGTGCAGTTACAAGAACTGTTGGACAGGAAGAACGTTCAACCGAGTTTTTTGCCGTGGGGAGCACCAGTGCTGTTTGTCAAGAAGAAGTACGGATCGTTAAGACTTTGTATCGACTACCGATAGTTGAATAAGTTAACAATACAGAATAAGTACCCATTGCCCTAGATCGATGATATTTCTGATCAGTTGAAAGGGGAAAAGTATTTTTCTAAAATAGATTTGAGGACGGGGTATCACCAGCTGAAGGTTAGGAATGAAGACGTACCAAAGACAGCATTCAGAACTCGTTATGGTCATTATAAGTTTCTGGTGATGTCATTTGGGTTAACTAATGCACCAGTTACATTCATGGATATTATGAACAGATTGTTCAAACAATATTTGAACAAGTTCGTTGTGGTGTTTATCGATGATATTCTAGTTTATTCTAAGACGCCAGAAGATCATGCTGAACACCTAAGAATAGTGTTGGAAACACTAAGGAAGGAGAAGTTATATGCAGAGTTCACTAAGTGTGAATTTTGGTTAGAGAGGGTACATTTTTTAGGTCATGTCATTGACCATAAAGGGATTTCAGTAGATCCAGCAAAGGTGGAAGCTGTGATGAATTGGGAGCAACCGAAAACACCGACTGAGGTGCAGAGTTTCCTAGGGTTAGCGGGTTACTATCGGAGATTCATTCAGGATTTTTTAAAGATAGCTACTCCATTGACTAACTTAACAAGGAAGATAGTGAAATACACGTGGACTGAGAAATGCGAGGATAGTTTTCAAGAACTGAAGAAGAGGTTAAGTGAAGCGCCTGTTTTGTCATTTCCCGATGACACATGAAATTTTGTGGTTTATAGTGATGCTTCGCATAGAGGACTTGGTTGCGTGCTCTTGCAGCATGACAAGGTCATTGCGTATGCAGCAAGGAAGTTGAAGGATTATGAGAAAGTTTACCCTACTCATGATCTGGAACTAGCCGCGGTAGTGTTTGCCTTAAAGATATGGAGACATTATCTTTATGGAGAGAAATGTGAGATATACACAGACCATAAGAGTCTAAAATATATCTTCACACAGAAGGAGTTGAATATGAGACAGAGGAGATGGCTGGAGTTGATAAAGGATTACGATTGTGAAATCCTGTATCACCTTGGAAAAGCCAATGTAGTTGTCGATGCCTTAAGTAGAAAGGGTCGGGAAAAGTTGTCTATCTTAACGGCTCAAATTGAGTTAATAATAGAGATGGCTAGGATGGAGATAGAGGTGAAATTTCTGAGTGAATCGGGACATAGACTGTTTGCGATGGAGATCCAATATACCATCGTAGAGAGAGTCATGGAGGTGCAACTCAAAACTGATGAGTGTGACCAGATGAAGAGGCGGTTAACAAATGAAAAAGATATAAAATATAGTCTTGATAATAAGGGATTATTAAAATTTAAAGGAAGAATTTGGGTTCCGAATGAGACGGAATTAAAGGAGCATGTTTTACAAGAAGCTCATAATTCAAGGTACTCGATTCATCCTGGTAGCACTAAAATGTGTCAAGACCTTCGACAGAGTTTTTGGTGGCTGAACATGATGAGAGAAATAGCTGAGTATGTGAGTAGGTGCTTGACTTGTCAAAAAGTTAAGGCCAAACATCAACGACCAAGTGGATTGTTACAGTCATTAGAGATTCTGGAGTGGAAGTGGGAGCATATCACGATGGACTTTGTGGTGGGACTTCCGACTACTCAGAAGGGGTATGATGTGATTTGGGTAATAGTGGATCGGTTCACAAAGTCGGCTCACTTTTTGACAATTAGGATTAAGTATAACTTAGACAAATTAGCTAAACTTTATGTTAAGGAAGTTATTTCCAGACATGGAGTAGCAATTTCGATTGTGTCAGATCGTGACCCACGATTCACATCAAACTTTTGGAGAAGTCTGCAAGAGCAGTTGGGAACACAGTTGAAGCTGAGTACGACGTATCATCCATAAACCGACGGATAGAGCGAGAGGACAATTTAGACGTTAGAAGATATATTGAGATCTTGCGTCATGGATTTCAAAGGTAGTTGGTCGATAATGAGGAGCGAATGACACGAATATTTCTAATAGGTTTGAAACCCAAAATACGTCAATACCTCATTTCTCACAAACTTTGTTTATATTCAGATGTTGTGAATAGGGCTCAGTTATTGGAGCGCGATAATGAGTCAGCACAACCAAAAGGTAACGACCAACAACACGATAATAATCGTACCGGTGGCAATGGCCATCGGAACAATGATAACCATCGTGGGGGAAATTATCACGCCAAGAATGGTAACCACTTCGGTGGTAATCATTGCCAAGATAATAGAAGTGGAAATTTCAAGAAGTGAAGGTTCAATAATGATGGAAAAACAACAACACCAGCACCTGTTAAGGAAGGAGAATGACCGCCGGTCGTATGCTTCAAATACAGAGGGGAGGGACATATCAGTCCAAACTGCATGATGCAGTCCAAAGCATGTTACAATTGTGTAAAAGAAGGTCACCTAGTCCGATTTTGTCGTGCACCAAAGTCAAGTCCAGCTGGGACGGTGGTACCAAAGGCGGATACGGACAAAATAAAGTCAGTGGTTTCAAGAAGAGTGTTTTTCGTGACTTCTCAAAAAATAAGTAACCCGAACGAAGTTAGCACGGGTTAGTTAAATATAAATTCTTGCGAAGTCTATACCTTGTTAGATACTTGTTCTACCCATTCTTTTATCTCTCTTGCTTGTTCTCAACGTTTAAATTTGACTCCGGAGAAATTAAACTTTGACTTATCGGTTGAAACTCCATTTGGAGAAACCTTCGTTACTTCTATTGTTTATAAATCTTATTTGATTCAAATCGATACCCTCACGTTACCTGTCGATCTTATCTCTTTGAAAATACTTGCCTTTGATGTGATTTTAGGAATCGATTGGTTAACTACTCATTATGCTTTTCGTAAGGTTGTTAGCTTTCATATTCCTAACCAACTTGTTATGCGAATTCAAGCAACCAAACCACTAAAGTCAATCATTGTTATATCAAGCCATAAGTAAAGAGCCCCGAGCCTTTCGCTGGTGACTTCCAAGTCTTGGAATACACCGAAGCTAGAATATCCGTAGGGGATGTCGTGAATAACGGTGGCAAGTTGATAGATATCAATATGACGTGTTATCCAAGTCTTGGATGAGAGTCACAGTTTTGAATGACATTTCTATTGTTAATAAATTTCCTGACGTATTCTTGAAGACTTCCTAGCCTACCCCAGAGCGTGAAATCGAATTTTGTATTGACCCCAGTACAAAACTCATTTCTTAAACCTTCAAATATTTTCTTCACCCAAAACGAACGTATTATGCGCCAAAGATGTTGGCTCGAGCTGTTGAAGATTACGATTATCTATCATCGTGGAAGAGTGAACGTGTTAGCTGACGCGTTGAGTAAAAGATCGTATGCGTTTATGAGTGCGATGTTATTATCACAAAAACCCATTTCGTATAACTTACAAATGATGAAGATAAAGTTAAAGACTCTAAGGACCCACGTGGTGATATCAAATATACGAGTAGAATCGACTTTAATCGATAAAGTTAAAGTCGTGCAAGCTACATACTCAGAGCTAATGAATGTGAAGAAGAAGGTTCAAGAGGGCGTTATTCTAGAAGTAAGAATTGATGAAGAGAGGAAATCTTAACCCTCGATTTTATTGGCCCATTTGAAATCCTTGATCGAGTAGGAACTGTGGCCTATAGACTCGTTTTACCGCCAAGTATGTCTCGTGTTCATAACGGTTTTTTTCACGTATCGATGTTACGTAAATATATGGATGACCCAAACCACGTTATTAAATTAGAACTAGACGAGATAGCAGAAGATTTAATGTATGAGGAGATACGTGTTAAAATCTTGGATTAGAAGGATCGTATTCAACACTCAAAGGTTATACCTCGAGAGTTAGAATCTGAAATGAAGTCAAGGTATCCTCATCTCTTCGGCATACCAGGTACGTACGTAAATTTTGAGGGCGGAATTTCATAAGGAGGGGAGATTGTGAGACCCCAAATTTTATGAATAAAGATTTAAGTTTCTCGAAATATTTTTTTAGAATATTATGGTGTGGATTTGATATAATGTTATAGTTGTGGGTAATATTTATATATTTTTCAAAGTATTCAAGTTGTTATAAAATATTCGTTTGGTCGGGGAATATTCTTTTTATCGGGGAATATCCGTACGATGTCACAATCATTGGTGGACCCCACAACGGAAGTATTGTCGTAGTTAGAAAATGATGTAATTATCTTTTATAAAAAATACTTGGCGAAATTGTTATCGTTAAAAGCGATGAACTACCCGGTAGTAAAAGTAAATGAATGTCGCATGGTTGCATAGTAGCACACAGTATTGATTATTGATGCTTACGTAAAGAGTCACTTAGTTATACTCAATTATTGCTATAATAATTGATGCATCATATCTCTCATATTATTGATTCAATTATTGTCACATTATCATCTGTATAATATGTTATTATTAAATCAACTATTGAGACGAGAAAGTTATTCATATTATTATTTGCAATATTGACAATGTCTAGAAGTTCTGTCAAGGAGAGGTTTGGTCACCTAATTGCTCACCAATAAGGAGAAATCCTTATCGGAAAGCCCCCTCTTTCCTGGGAACGACCTGGTTGTTAAATATTGTGAATTATAATATTAATGATGAATAAGTTTGTGTTGATTAAAGATGAAATTAATAGTTCCATTGTGTTGGAATTATTAGTGTTAGTGAAAATCGACATTTATTTCGATAATAATTGATGTCTGGAGGTTATATTGACCAATCGGGTAATTTTCGGATAAGTCAGCAATTAATTGCTATTGATTCACATGATTATAACTATTTGTTCACATGTGTGTACTATTGATTCACATGATTTACTATTAGGGGAGGTGGTGCAAATTTGATAATACTTGCAGGACTAAATTAAAAATTAGGAAAAAGAGGAAGGTATTATACTGTAATTTCGAGCCCCAAAACGTGCAATTATCGAAACTATATTTTCCTATAAATAGAAGCTCATTCTTCCTTCATTTCTCACCAATTCACTAAAGCTATAGAGCAATTATTATAAAGAGAAAGAAGAAGAGAAGTCTGCTACCACACTATTCCAGTATCCAATTTTCTTCTAAGGTAAAAGTTATTATTTCTTTCATCATGAAGAGAGTTATTTTCTTTCAATACTCGTAAGAGTTATTATTCCATTCTTTATTATTCTGTTGGAATAACATGTCTGTGCGGTCTAACGCATACATGGTGAAATTCTTCTATTATTCCATTATTTATTATTCTATTGGAATAACCTGACTGTGCGGTCTATCACATGCTTGGTGAGTTTTATTGTTATTCCATTCTTTATTATTCTGTTGGAATATTCTGTCTGTGTAGATTACGCATGACCTGGTTCCATTCTTTATTATTCTATTGGAATAACCTGTCTACGTGGACTACCGCATGCATGGTGAACTCTTCTGTTATTCCATTCTTTATTAAATTTTGGAAATGATCTGTCTACGTGGATTACCGCATGGCGGGTGAAAATCCATTTGCAGTTTCGTATATTCTATTATACTTGTATGAGATATCATTTCTTTTGTACTTGTCATGAAATATCATTTTCTTTGGTATTTTTTTCTTTTACAAGTTACTATTCACCTGGTTACTATTCACTATGGTATTATTCACTCGGGTATTGGGGGCACTTTTTGTGCTGGAGTACTATTCACGAGTTACTATTCATCCGATTACTATTCACTCTTGTATCATTCACTCGAGTATTTGGGACACTTTTCGTGTCGGGGTACTATTCCCGAAGTTCTATTCACGGGGCACTATTCACCTAAAAATATTTTTTTTTTTCTGTCCAAATTATTTTTGATACATGAATATTATTCTTGAATTTTACTCTACAAAGCAGTATCATGTTGACAATTTGGACATTATTGATTTCTGGATAAATTAAATTATAAATCTTTAAAATTTATCCTTGAACTTGTTTTATTGAATTATTATGTCATTGTCATCATCCTCATGCTTATATTGTGATGAAAGTCATCTTTGGCTTACGTGCATAGATAGACTTGGTATGATTATGATCAGGGATTATTTGGTATAATCATGACCGTAATGTAACGAATGATGTGATAAAAGCCCTCATTGGCCCGTAGTGCATTGATGGATAGTTATTGATATGATTGTAACCAGGGATTATTCGGTATAATAATGACCATTGATGATTAAATGAATATTCTTGGCCGTAGTGCAGGGATGATTCGATGATGTGGTTTATTTATTAAGATGAGTCTCAGCGATAAAGTTGACGAAAAACTTTTTAAATCATAGAAGATAGTAGATTTTATGCTCTACTTGACTCTTCTAATGGATTGCTTATTCCGCTGCAGTTGTTGATCTAAAACTTGTTTGTCTATTGTATTCTATCAATTGTTATACTGTTGCAGGCTAAGGATAATTTATTCTGCATTATCTTAGTCATAATATTTCTTACTGGGCTAGTTGAGCTCACCCTTTCTTTCATTGTTCTCTTCAGGAAATGAGAATATAGCTGGGACGAGTTGGGGAATGGAGTGATGGTCCAGGATAAATGGCTTTAGTAGTCCTCACTATTCTACGGAATAATGTGATAATAATTGTAATGAGGATACTATTGAATGTGGATATTGTCTAGATGACAATATTCTTGTTTAAACTCTTAGCTATGTTTTGTCGTATTTTACACGACTGTTGTATAATTAAGTTGTATTTGAATTTATGTACCATGTATCTGGCGACTCAAGATGGGTGATGTATACCTATTTTGGGGGCATCACAGACTCTGTGTCCAAGACTTCAAAGGAAGTTGGGACAAGTTCTTGTCATTAGTGGAATTCTTCTACAACAACAGTTATCAAGCAAGTATAGGCATGACTCCATTCGAAGCGTTGTATGGACAAAAGTGTCATTCTCTAGTATGCTAGGATGAGGTGGGTGAATCAACGTTGTTGGGACCAAAATTGGTACGCATGACAACAGAAAAGATTCAAATGATCCGGCAACGTATACAAACCTCACATGATCGATAAAAGAGTTATGATGATCTTCATCGAAGGGACATGTAATTCAATGTTGGAGATCATGTATTTTTACGTGTTACTGCATGGAAAGGAGTTACGAGATTTGGAAGGAGAGGAAAGCTCAATCCTCGATTCATTGGCCTATTTAGAATCCTCGATCGAGTAGGAACTATGGCTTATAGACTCGCCTTACCGCCAAGTATGTCTCGTGTTCATAACTTTTTTCACATATCTATGTTACGTAAATATGTGGAAGACCCAAACCATATTATTAAATTAGAACCAGAACAGATAGAGGAAGATTTAACGTATGAAGATGTACCTGTTAAAATCTTAGATAAGAAGGAACATATTCTACGCTCCAAGTTTATACCTTAAGTCAAAGTTTTATGGAGAAACCACGATAATGAGGAAATGACTTAGGAGTTAGAATCTGAAATGAAATCCAGGTATCCTCACATCTTCGACATACCATGTACGTACACCAATTTTGAGGATGAAATTTCATAAGAATGGGAGGTTGTAAGACCCCAACTTATATGAATAAAGATTTAATTTCCTCTAAATATCATTTTAAGTAATATGGTGTGGATTTGATATAATGTTATAGTTATGGATAATATTTACAAATTTTGCAAAGTAAGAAAAGTTGTTATAAAATATTTTTTTGGTCGGGGAATATTCGTTTTATCAGGGAATATTTGTACGACGGCACAATCATTGGTGGACCCCACAACAGAATTACTGTCGGAGTTAGAAAATGACAGAAATAACTTTTTATAAAAATAATGGCAAAAGTTTTACTGTTAACTGTTGAAATACCCGGTGATAAAAGTACAGTAATACTCGTGGTTGCATAGTAGCACACGGTATTGTATAGTATATTTGATTATTGATGCTTACGTGAGAAGTCACTCAGTTATACTCAATTATTGTCACATTAATTGATGCATAGTATCTCACATTATATAATTATTGTCACAATATTTCATATTATTAAATCAATAATTGAGGAAAGAAGTTTGGTCACCTAATTGTGCGCCAATAAGGAGAATTCTTTATCAGAAAGCCCCTTCTTTCCTGGGAATGATATGGTTCTTAATATTGCGAGTTATAATATTAATGATGAATAAATATCGTTAAAAATGTGTTTTGTGAAGCCAAGTGAATTGAGATAAATAGAGGGGGTTTTATTGAAGTATTTGTTAAAAATTTTGCTTATTACATGGAACCCCACTTACCCATTTTTCAAAATTGCCGGTAGAAAGTTAACTCAGTTTTGTTATATATATATATATATATATATATATATATTATATATATATATAAGTTTAGTTTTTTATGTAAAATAGAATATATTATATTTTATTATGCATAGTACTGCATAGTGTTGCATAATACTGCATAGTGTTTGCATAGTGTTGCACGATCCGCATAGTAAATTCAAAATAGTTTAAAGGTTTCAGCCGAACGTCGCCCGTGAGTTTTCGACTGTTCACCCGTGATTTTCTAAATTCAAATAGTGTCATGTCATTCTCCTATAAATAGGATGCTTAGTTTAGAAATGAAAATCACACAAGAATCAGAGAATTCTTCTTCTATGATATTGAACGTATTTCTTTTGAGTTTAAGGAAGCTTTGAGCGTAGAAAATAGTATAAGTTTTCTTCAAAAATATCTTCGCCCTACTAGTCAAAAATACTCTCCTTTTAAGGTAATGGATATTATTTTTGTTCAATATTCGCATTAAATAATATTTTCTTCCATAATCTATAGTATGTAAGTAATATTATTTCGTTTCATATTCTTAATTCTACACTTATTTTGATAAGTATTGCTTCTATACTCCTTGAAATTAGTAGAATATCCTTGAAAATGCGTTTCATCTAGTGTCGTTTCATAAGAATATTTTTCTGAACATTCTTATTAAATTTTAATTTTTTCATTTTAGGATACTATTCACGAGATACTATTCACTCAAGTACTATTCACCGGGGTACTATTCACGACAAAAATTGATTTTTTTTTCTGTCCAAATTATTTTTGATACATAGATATTATTTTTGAATTTTACTCCACAAAGAAGTTATCATGTTGACAATTTGGACATTTTTAAACTCTAAATAAATTAAAAAAAATTAATATTTATCATTGATTTCGCTTGATTGATGCTTATATCATTGTCATCATCCTCATGCTTATATTTTGATGAAAGTCATCTTTGGCCCGTAGTGAATAAATGGACTGTTGATTGGTATAATAATGAGCATGAATTATGTATCGGTATAATCATGACCTGTAATGTTACAAATGATGTGGTAAAAGTTCTCATTGGCCCATAGTGCATTGATGAACAGTTGTTGACTTGATCATGACCATTGGTGATAATAACGAATATCCTTGGCACGTAGTGCGTGGATAATTCGTGGATGTGATACTAACGAACATCCTTGGCCCGTAGTGCATGGACAATTTGATGATGTGGATTATTTATTGAGATGTGTTACAGCGATAAAATATTGATGGGGAACTTTTAAATCATAGAAGATAGTAGATATCATGCTCTACTTGACTCTTTTAATGGATTGTTTGTTCCACTGCAGTTAAACTTGTTGTCTATTGTATTCTATCAGTTTAACACTATTGAAGGCTAATGATAATTTATTCTGCATTAACTTAGTCACAATATTCTTTACTGGGCTAGTTGAGCTCACTCTTTGCTTTCATTGTTCTCTTCAAGAAATGAGAACATAGCTGGGACTAGTCGAGAAATGGAGTGTCGGTCCGAGATGATGGTTGTAGTACTCCTCACTATTTTATAAAATAGTGTGATAATAATTGTAATGAGGACTCCAATTGAGTTTGGGTATTGTCTACGAGACAATATTCGTGTTAAAACTCTCAACATATGTTTTGTCGTATTTTGCACGAAAGTTGTATAATTAAGTTGTATTTGAATTCTGTACCATATATTTGGCGACTCAGAATAGGTTGTGTATACCTATTTTGGGGGCATCACAACATAGCCCTCATATCCAATTTCATAGAGAAAGAGGGTCTAACAGTCTTCTTTGGAGATAATGGCTCTGGCAAGACAAGAAGTTATGGCTCAACTGGGAATAGTTCAGTGTCCTTCAGCAAAGTAGCCTATGTGGAAAGACTAAAACACAATCTTCTGAGCATAAGCCAGCTCTGCGACAAGGGTAATCAAGTTACCTTTCTCAACAATCAATGTCAAGTCAGAGATCTGAAGACCTTTTCTATAAAGTTGACCGGAACAAGAGAAGGAAACTTCTACACTGTTAATCTTGGTCAACTGAGCTCTGACGAGACAATATGCTTTCTGGCTAAAGCCTCTAAAGAAATGAGTTGGTTATGGCATAGAAGGATGTCTCCTCTCAACTTCAAAAGCATGTCAAAACTGGCCTCCAAGGATCTAGTAACAGGCTTAGCCAAGCTCAGCTTTGTCAAGAAAAGGCCATGCAACGCCTGTCAACTTGGAAAATAAACTAGAAGCTCATTCAAAAGTAAAACTGCCAACTCAATTGATAAGCCCCTGCAGCTACTTCACATGGACCTATTTGGACCAATTCCAACAACAAGTCTTAGAGGGAAGAGATACTCATTGGTCGTAGTGGATGACTACACAAGATTAAAGTTGGTGTTCTTTCTAAACTCAAAAGATGAAACAAGTTCCCAACTCATCAAGATGTTCAAGCTGGTGATGAACGAGAAAGGGGAGAAAATCAAGGTTATAAGGAGTGATCATGGTGGATGTGACGCCCCCAAATTCTCAACATTTTCTGTAGTAGATCTAGTGCTCACGTAAATATTCCATAAGATAATAATTCCTATAAATCCAAAATTCACAATACTCATAGAAAATAGTAGTTCTCGTCAGAACAATTATCGTAATTAAGTACCCTCACTTAGATGTACAGGTTTAGTATCTTACAGATATTTCTTCCATATCAATAATCCTTATCTATCTAACATCCATATTATTAATGGTAGAGTTCTTGGAACTGAGAAGCGCTACCTTAGTGCATCAGAGAATCCCAATGTCTGTTAATTCTATCATTCAGATGTATAGTTCATATAGATATTGTACTATTTTCTAATTTCATTAGAATGCAAAACCAAACACTAAAAACTAATAATACATTACACAACTAAATACACAATTACTTGGATTTGAAATGTCGTTAACTATTACATTATAATCCTCAAAAAGGATAACTGTGTATTAAGCCTTTCTATCCATAAATACCAGAACCGCTGGAATACATCATTTTTATCTGCAAATGAAAAATATTTGCAAGGATGAGCTATAGAAAGCTCAAAAATTTTTGAACAAGTAACAATAGTGTACCCACACCAAATCTGGATTTGAATGAACATCAAGTTTAGAGTATTTCCACACACACACACACACACACACATATATATATATATATATATATATATATATATATATATATATATATATATATATACTGAGGTTTATCTGCAAAACCCCGCACATTACGAATTATTGTCAATCTTATTGACTTAGAAAACACGAGTTAATTTGCTCAACCAAACAACCTAGGAGTATGCATATCATCATATCTTAATAAGCACTTGTCATTGCTATAAATGCTGGTACAAAAACCCTGGTCAACTTATTACTGCTGGTCATAATAGTGTCAGTATATATATGTTTTTACCAAACAACATTGGTTTCTCACACATTTATGCTTTGATATCAAATTAGACACATTTTTACACAAACAACAACTCATATGTATTGGTTATGTTTGAACAAGAAATCATAACCTTTTAACAACAGAAACCATAAACATTGTATATCACAAGATCATAACTGACAAATAGAAAACTTACATTTAATAAATAATTAAATAAAGCTAGAACACTTGCATTGGAGATATAAAGTTTGAACAAAATGGGAAAAAACTTGCAACGAATGCAAATATTCAATATTAATTGTAGATGTGGAATAATCAATAATAACTATCCACTAACAGACTTGAAAAATAATAACTCAAGTTTAAGTTAGGAAAAACTTGCATGTTTGACGATCAGCTAATTTATAATATTCAAAACTGTCTACGCAACCTAAATATGTTCATTGCAGTAATTACACAATAATAACAGTTGATATCTAATCAATTTATTAGTGTATGGGTTGTATTCGATGTCTATATAGTGTTTTATAGCTTGATCAGATAGTTATCGAATTATCTTTATAGTAAACTTTGTTTAAATGTTTAAGTATTACTTAAAATATTATTTATAATAATTTCTAGAAGCTTAAAACAATATCTCAATGATTAATACTAATTTATTATTAATCAAAATGATTTTAAAATCATTAATATTATTTTTAAGTAATTAATAATCATTCATAATGATTTTTAAACGATCAATATTATTTTCAAATAATTTACCATTATTGATAATGATTTTAAATCATTAGTTTCATTTTAAATAATTTATTATTATTGAAAATAATTTATTATTATTATTATCTAATGTATTATCAATTAAAATGATTTTACCAATCATTAATATAATTATTAATCATTCATAATAATTATTAAATCATCAATATTATTTTTAAATAATTTATTATTAATTCTAATAATTTTAAATCATTAGTTTCATTTTTAAATAATTTAATATTATATAAAATGATTTATTCTTATTTTAATAATTTATTTAATAGCATTATAAAATAATTTCTTTATCATTAATATTTTAAATAAATTTAATATTAATGAAATTTTTATGTCAAAATAGTAAAAATATTTATTATAATTGAAAATGTATTTTAGAAATTAATTACTAATTAATAATAATGATTTAGTATTTATTTCTATTTATTTCTATTATTTTTAAACCAAACTGTCGCTAAAAGCTTTGGTAACAAGAATTGTGGCTAAAAGTGTTCTTGAGGTCTGATGAACAGCCTTTACCCCCTTACTTTGACCAAGATTAATTTTTAATTGGTTAAGTTTCTAGGTTGGTTAGTGTAGTAACTTTGTAGCCTTGATGTAGTAGTAGAAGCCTATGACAATTTTGGTGTCAAACTATGTCACAATCAAAATATATTAGGGATCTAATCAAGCACCTAAGACTGTCCTTTCATTTTTGGGTTTTCTAGAAATGGAAGTCATAGTCAGTCAACGGTTTTGGCTTGCTAATAGCTTTGATTTTGTGTAATATTTATGAGTGTTAATGATTTCAGTGTGTGGTATATATACCATGGTACAAAAATGTGACATTGTTTTAGGCTATACAACATCATAAGGTAAGAATCTAGGCTAGTCAATCACATGTCAGACGTTGTTTAAAGTGTTCTTCATTTTTTGGGTAACCTAGAAAAGAATCTGTGAACGGTCAATGCAGTTTGACCACTTATAATTTGTAATATGTTTATTATTAAGGTTTTATAGTGTAATAGATATGTAGTATACATGTCATTAATCACTAGTGATACACTTTTACATACGAACAACATCATATTTAAGAGATTCAAGCCGGTCAAACGGCTGTCAGGCAGAGTTCTAAAGTTTTCTGGGTTACCCAGAAAACTAGGTTTCCAGTTCATGAACTCTCTTTTGATACATCATATCTTTCACTCATTTAGTGTAATGGTCAGTAGGTTGTAATGGACCTATAGTCTATATGTCAGTATACACAAAGGTTACACTTAAGGGTTCTAAAAGTACTACAGGTGAGAGATCTAAGTTGTCAAAAAACTTGTCAGACACTGTTCTTGATTTTCTGGGTTTTCCAGAAAAATTTCTGTGACTGGTCAACGGGTTTTGACCTTAAATAACTAGCAATCCTTATATGTTTTGGTCCTAATTTCACTCCTATAACACTAACCTCATGTCATAGTATAACAACAATACACCTAACAGCTCAAACAACTAACAGAATCGGATCTACAAGGCCTGACATTCGACAGTCAAACATGATTTTTAGGGTTCTTGATTGTTTTCTAAAATATTCATTTTTATGCATTTAAAAGTTATGAATTCATTTTTAAGCAACCCATATCACTATATAACATGTTATTTATCATATCTAAACACTAAAACATAAAATCTACCGAAGCTTTCAAGATCTAGGACAAAATTAGGGTTTCTTACCTTTGAAGCACACTTTCTAATCCTTCACTTGGATTCTGATCTTGGCTAGCTATGCACTGGATATGAATCAACTTTTAACTTCTATTTGATGTTTATCTCTTGCACTTAATGAGTGTAAAGGTTTGCTATGTATAGAAGAAAAGATTTGGGTTTTAGAGCCTTTAAACTATTCTTTACAAACTAATCCTTGATTAAATGAATTTGGCTGAGGTTATGTGTCACTATATATATGGGCAGCGAAGAAGGATTTTAGCACATGGGAGATCTAACATTTGATGACTCACAAAGATTTGATTTTATCTTTTGCTTAAAAGAAAAAAGAAAAGGGTATTTTGGTCATTTTACATACACTAAGAGTAATTGGTAATTTCTAATTAACCTTAAGGGTAATTTGGTCACCTATGTGGTGGATTTAAACACATGGGCAATCTTGGGTGATTAGTCACCAAGATTTGTATCTATCTTTTACTAAAAGATAAGTTCGAGGGCATTTTGGTCTTTTTCACATGCTTCCCTTAAATATTAAAACCTTAGGGTTTGTTAATCATTATTAGGATTCCCTAATTAGAATTTATAGTTTCTAAATTGAAATTTACGGTTTACAGATTAAGGTTTGATATTCAGGGTTAGGGTTTCCTAATCCTCAATGTAACGACCGAGAAATTCGGATTAATTATAAAATAATTTTATTTGATTAAATAATGAATAAAATTATATTATATGTTATTATTGCGTGTTAGTAAGATGAAGGTCGTTCTATAACCTAGATGTATTGGAATGTCGTAGTATTCTGGCTACGTGAATGAATTATAATGTTTGAATTTCAATGACGAAAATAAAAGCTTTTCGAGAAATTTTCTGAAAAACACTATTCACTAATTTCTGCTCGGGAATTTTTTTTTTACTTCCAAGAAATACGTAATGATAGAATAATATGGGAGGATAGATTATGTAATAATAATTCAAGTATGGCTAACGCATTTTTTCACTTGCGTACTAAATTTGAGAATATTAAGGAACGTAAGGATTGGAATAAATAATGATCGTATAATAGCGAGTATTATACGAGGCAATGAATACGAGTATGATACGAAGTATTATGCATGTATATATGAAAGTTAGTATAATGTGTATGACGAAAGATTATACGAACTAGTATACGTAGTGGATACGAGGATTTTACGTTAAACGTTTAAATCTTATTGCATTGGATTTGTAAGATTTGTGTAGAAATGTTGCAAGCCCAATTGGAAAGATGTTAAGGTCTAATGAAATGTAATGTAAGCCTAATGTTAGGCCCAAAGTATTTAAACCTAAAGCCCAAACTAAGAACCGGATCTGTGGATTGCACCGACGTGTCAACGGGTAAGAAAACCCATGGGGCAACCCGTGTGGGCCCCATAGGTGACTCATGGTTGGCCATCTTGGTGGCCAAACAAAGGATATGTGTTGTGATGCCCAAGTAAGGAATAGTAATTAGGTTATTAAGGAGGAGGATTGACCCAAGTTACTAAAATACCCTCACCTAGCAATTCCTATAAATATAGAAGCTTGTTGGTCATTTGCTAGTTCATTTTCAACCAACAACTTAAAGCTTATACATTTGAGAGAGAAAAGAGTAAGAGCTAGATTGTTCATTTTCCAAGAAGAAGAAAGCTTTGATCATCAAGGGTAATAGCCCTTTAGACCATTAATCTTCCATCTCTTCAATATTAGTTTGATAGAGAAGTGTGGATTTGTGAAGTATGTAAGATAGGAAGTAATAAGAATGGCTAATCAATGGACTTAAACCTTAATAAGTTATATGTAAGGAAATTATACTTTTATAAGTATTGAACTAAGGAAGAACTTGAAAGAATTTGTCATATAAATGATTTGATGAAATATGTTTGGTTAGGTTGTTAGATATATGGAATGAATACATTTTGAACAGTATAAAAATCTCAAGCAACGAAGTTATGGCAAAATTTACGAGATTAGACGATAATCGTCGAAATCGTTAAATTCTCGGAATAAAAGTCAAAAGTTAGCATTGAGCTCGGAAACGTTGGTTTTTAATGGAGATTAGTGTGACGCCCTCAAATCCAGGTCCCTTCAAACCTCGGATCCGGTCCACCACGATACAACTATCGTCAAACTATTTATATTTTTCATTCATAACTTAATGAATATAACTTTGCTTGTGAGACCCCGAATTTTATGAAATAAAAGTATTCAATTTTTCTATTTTGGTAAATGATTAAATTGATAAAAGTTTAAAGTTAAGGGTAATATGTGAAATTTGTTTTTTGTAAAGTAAGCAAGTTCATATAAAATATTCGTTGTGTCGGGGAATATTCGATTAGTCGGGGAATATTCTTTTTATCGGTGAATATCCGTACAACGGTACAATCATTGTTGGACCCCATAACGGAATTATTGTCGGATTGAGAAAATGAGAAAAATAGTGTTGCATAGTGCCTATATAGTGTTTGCATAGTAAAATCTTTTTATATAAAACAGAAAACTTTTATAAAGTTATTCGTTTTATTAGATTATAAATAGAATATATTATATTTTATTGTAAACCAATCTGGACCGTCCGATTAAAAGTAAATCAATCTGGACCGTTCATGAATTAGTTACTATGCAGTCCATTCTTCTATAAATAGAAGCTCATTCCTTCATTATTTCTTACGAATTCACTGAAACTCTAGAGAGAGAAATTATAGAGAAACTATAGAAAAATATTCTGCTACTTTCCTACCCTTATATTCAGTTTCTTTGACGGTAAGGGGTATTATTTCTTTTGTATTCATGAAGAGAACTTCTGTTATTCCATTATTTATTATTACATTAGAATAACTTTGTATCATGAGCTACCCTATACTTGGTGAAATTCTTACATTATTCCATTCTTTATTATTACTGTTGGAATATCACATGCATGCGTTTTACATGGACACAGTTCCGATCTTTATTATTACATTGGAATATCTTATACATGCATTTTCTGTGGGACACGGGTTCCATCTTTATTATTTCATTGGAATATCCATGCATGCGTTTTCTTGGGACATGGTTCCGTTATTTATTATTACATTGGAATAACACCTTTTGTGAGGTCTATCGCATACACGATGATTTGTTTTGTTATTCCATTCTTTATTATACTCAGTTGGTTAAAACTTTGACTTCTATACTCCATGTAATTAGTGGAATATCCTTGATATTTGCACTTCATCCAATATTTTTTCATGGAAATATTCTTCTGAGCATTCTTGAATTTTACTCCACAAAGTAGTATCATGTTGACAATTTGGACATTATTAAGTTCAGGATAAATTAACTTATAAATCTTTAAAACTTATTCTTGAACTTGTTTTATTGAATTATTATGTCATTATCTTGATGACTTATGTTGGTTATTATGTGAAAACATGAAAGTTTCTTAGAAATCACAAAGGGTTGAAAATCAGATTTTGGTAAAAATGGAGTATGAAATTCAATTGACCATATCTCTTATTATATTTTGAATTTTTGAGTGTGGTCAAGTTCTAGAGTTAGATCTATGAGTTTTCTAACTTTTCCAAATGGAATCACTAGAAAAGGTGTTGTAGATTTTCGTGTGGGTGATTTTAGTAAAAGAGTCAAAATCGCAAATTGCTAAAAGACTCGCCTGAAGTTTAAAAGGGCATTTTCGGCCACTAAACTTATGAAATAAATTTCGGCCTTTTGGGACATAAAAATATATGGTTTAAAGTACCTCCTGTCCAAAAATGAGCTCATTCCGACTTAAAATGAGCAAGTTATGACTATTTCAATATTTGGGTTTTTTCGACGAAAAACGCTATAACCGGAGTTCTATAACTCCGATGACCATGAAATTTAAACTGGAAGCTCACGTAAACATGTGTAAGATCCTGCCAAGATTTAAGAATTTCTAGAGTTAACCTTGAGGTAGGTAATTTTTTAAGGAATTAATTAGAAATTGATTTTTTAAAAATAGTAAATGAATTTTAAAAATTAGAAAAAAAATATATGTTCAATATGGGACTATATTACGCTTAATCCCTTAAAAAGAATAATTTTTGGGACTGATTTGGTATTTTCATGAAAATGATTTAATTCTGAACATATGAATTAAATATGTTATGTTGAAAAATTGGTAAATATAATTTTATGGCTTGAAAATCCTATATAAGGTATATGTTGATTTTTGATGAGTAATTTGATTATTGGTGATGAAATCTTATGAGTATGTCATTTTGAATGATTAAATGCATTATTTAGAAAAGTGTAAACAATTAAATTAAATTATTTATAAGTTTAAGGAGTGATTAAAATATTGTTATAATATTAACAATATTAGATTATGATTTTATTAAGTGATTGATAATGTTTGGATAAATTTAAAGTCTTTAATATTTATTTTTTGATTTAGTTTGACTAATGCTTATAATATTGTCATCATCCTCATGCTTATATTGTGTTGAAAGTCATCTATGACTGTAGTCTATAGATGGACTTGGTATGATTCTGACTAGGGATTATTCGGTATAATCATGACCGTAATGTTGCAAATGATGTGGAAAAAGTCCTCATTGGCCCGAAGTGCATTGATGAACAGTTTTTTGTATGATTATGGCTATGGATTCTCTTCTTCGGCCGTAGTGCAAAGATGAATTGTTTTATGGCATGATCAGGACCGTTGATAAAAATATGATTATTTTTAGCCGTAGTGCATGGATAATTCGTGGTTGTGATACTAACGAATATCCTTGGCCTGTAGTGCATGGATGATTCGATGATGTGGATTGGTTATCGAGCTGAGTCTCAGCAATGAAATATTAATTCATGGATGTGATATTAACGAATATCCTTGGCCGTAGTGCAGGGGTGATTCAATGATGTGGATTATTTATTAAAAAGTGAGTCTCAAATGATAAAATATTTATTATACATTTTTAATTCGTAGAAGATAGTAGATATCATGCTCTACTCGACTCTTCTAAAATACAATTGTATGTCTTTGGCATGTAGTGCAAAGATGAATTGTTAATGAATATCTTTGGCCGTAGTGCAAAGATAAATTTATTAGTATGATTATGAGCATGAATTACGATTTGGTATAACCATGATTTTTGATGTTTGGTGAAGATAGGTGATGAAAATTATCTTATCTCACAGTTGCGAAAGAATTTAGAACCACAATTATGATTATGAGTTATTCATATGATTGTGGGCGAGGCTATTGATTTATTTTACATGGATAAAACATTATTGGTGGACTTTTAACATAGAAGATAATAGACCTTATGGTCTATTTGACACTTCTAATAGATTGCTCGTTCCGCTGCAACTATGGTTGAAAAGTTTTATCATCTACCATATGTTCTAAATCTCGATTTATTATTGATGAAAGCTATTGATAATTTAATTATCTTTAGTCATGATATTCTTTCTTTGGACTAGTTGTGCTCACCCTTTTTGCTTCACAATTCCTTTAGGGTAATAAGAGTGTTCTTAGTAAAGAGTGTTTAAAATTGGCCGGGGGGATAACAGGGGAATAGAATGGTGGTCTCTAGCTATTGAGGTTCTCCCTAAACGGTATAGAAAAATGTGTTGTATTCTATACATCATTTATTAGTTATATTTGGTGAATCAAATAGGGTGAGGCGAACCCAACTTTGGAAGGGTGTTTTGCCACTATCATACAAGATGTCTAATGACATACAACCTCGTGTTATCATAAGACAGGGTTGTGCACATCCACTTGCCGAGTACCTATATGATCTTGGAGTTTATTTGAAATATAATATTCACTTGGAGACAGTGGAGATAGTTATATGTCAAGAGAAGACTCACCATTGGAAAGAAGATGATAGTAATCTTCTCGTTTTTCTTTGGGGTCTATTGGGTCAACCAAGGATAATTTTGTGGACATATGATATCTATTATAACCTAAACGCATGGCCTCCCATGTACGAAGGTTTCCTTGAGCACTTCCCAAAGATTTTAATTTCTAAAACAGTTTTTGAGTATACTTTTATGTAAAGTACCATTGTAAGGTTGTGGTCGAGGTACAATGAGAGTTACATACCTTTGTATTAAAACTCATAGTTAACTGTGGTCGTATTCTATCTGACTGACTCAACGATTAATATAAATGAAGTTGTATTTGAATTTTGTACCATTTATCTGGCAACTCAGAATGGGTGATGTATACCTAATTTTGGGGGCGTCACATTGCTTATTACAAATTAGAATATAAATTCTTTCCATTTCAAGGATCTGTTTAATGACCTCAAACTTTTATAAGTTTCTAATCTTGGTCATTTACTATTCCTGTATTACATCACATTCGATGTTTTATAAATATGCGGAATAATTTAAACTTTTTCAATCTCCTTTGAAAATAAATCTTTTATTGATAACTTGAATCAATTACATATCCTTGAATCAAATTATGTTATGATTCCTTCTATTCGAATTACTGCAAAAATCTTTACATCTCTATTAAAATTCCTCTACGTATCACATAGTACAACTTAACATGTATTACACATCGTAAACTACTATCATGTACATCTACTAGAACCTAAACATGGTTCAAGAGCATATATTTAATTAAATGAGTCAATCTCTTTTGATACTATTGAACTCTATCAATCAAGTAGTACATAATCTTTACCATGTGTCCTTAACCTGCAAAAGTGGTTATTTGCATGGGTGAGCTCAATAGCCCAGCAATTCTAATAGTTTTCATGCAACACATAACATATAATAACATACTTAGTTCATGAATTCATAATCAACTAATATTTACTACGAACGTTACTTTATACATAACAGGCATAGAGAGTCACTTTACAAGCATATCATCAAATCAACTTCCATATTTCATATATATCTCATATGCATTGCATATATATATACATCGACATTCTCATAGCATAATATAGCTTAATTAACATTTATAGATTTCATATATCAAATAGGAACTGAAAGACTTGCCTGATTCGTAGTTTATCAACTACGACTTCTTTAACAAAGATTATACGCGCCCGTGTATTCCTACTGATGACTATATAATCATGAATTGATATCCATTAGTCATACATTTAATAGGCTCTTAATATAAGAACAAATATTGTTTTCTAACTACGTTTGTAAAACCTACACTTCACTTTCTCATCATACTCTTAGAATAGATAGGTATGTATAAGTATACGTTAACCATTCATACATGACATCAACATTCGTATATATCTATCACACACTTGACTCTCTATGTATTCGATACATTTAAAACTCATATAGGTAAATTCAAACGTACACATAAACGTCTAACTTAGTTGTAACTTCATACCGCATCACATATCCTATATTTTCATAGCGCAAATCATATCACAAATTCAATAACGTATCATTGCTTTATATCTTGAAAACATTCCTTTGGACTTAACTTTTGAAAGTCATAATTAACATTCATCTCTATCACAGAGAATGCTTCATACACCTTACATAGCATATTGGTCATATATTACAAGTTAAAGAAATCGTATAAGCATGCCTTGAACTTTAGTTCAAAAACAAAAACTATTCATGATTGCGAGGATGGGTATAATTTGCGCTATCATCTGCAAGCTTCAAGGAATGGTGTGATTGTCTTTGCCCTGGCGGAACAAAGGTTGAGCTTTGCATTTCCTGTTTTCAGTCCAAACTTTAACACAAATATACACTTATACTTAACATGCATACTCGCTAGAGGTCTTTACATACTTATATGACCACTTCAAGTTCAACCTTATATGTTAGGGACTTTAGTTTAGGATTTTCACAAAATCAAAACCAAATATGGTTATGAAATCAATAGGTGTACTAATTAGCTTTATGTTCTCATAAAGAGGTCACATAATCTATACTACACATGCTCATATATATTCATATCTTTTACTCATAGCTAGCATCATTTAACACTTTAAAACATGCTTTAACCTCATGCTTGGTTTACTTCTATTATGTTTAACATATAAGACTTATGTTTAGAGACATAATGAAACATACCATGGCATCTCAAGCCTTTAGGATCTAAATACTCATATATAATGCAACCTAAGTTCGAAAACATGCTCGAGGTTGACTTTAAAATTATTTTATCATAAATGATGCAATATAGGACATATAAATCATATCTAGGAATATTATAGACATAACATGACATATTAATCCCTTAGAATCTAGATATTCATGTGATGCAACTATATTTTGAAAATATTTTCAAGTTTGCTCTTGAAACTATTTTAAACTTGAACAATGCAATTTAACACATACAACACAACTTTAAGGCTCTAAGCATATATAGTCAAGTCATGTTAGCATGATCGTAAGGTTAGAATATAAATCATGCAGTAGTCATGCATGTTAGCTCACTATACTAAGCTTTTTTCTTGAAAACTTCATTAAAACAAATCCTAATAAAGTTGTCATGAACAAAGGAACTATAAATCATATGTCATGGTCATTTATGTGTGAAATCAGTCATGTGTGTAGACTATTAAGCTCAAATCTGCAGAACATGATCTTTAACAAAGTTTGTTTTCCAAACTTAAAGT
Source organism: Panax ginseng (assembly GCA_020205605.1). Lineage (NCBI taxonomy): Eukaryota > Viridiplantae > Streptophyta > Magnoliopsida > Apiales > Araliaceae > Panax > Panax ginseng. Next base: position 37,081,196 of record CM035150.1, on the reverse strand, counting down.
CCTTGCTAAAGATCTTATACCAAATCATGCTAATCTTAGCTAAACCTACTCATATTAGGTTATTATACTTATATATGCATGTTACACATGCTTTCATGTTGGCTTAAGACATAGTAATTGATCACACTTAGCAGATTCTTAAAACAGAAGGCTCAACTAAACTCGGGAGCAGCCTTGATTGCGTTGCGCTTTAGTTCAATTTATGGTAATTGCGCCATATACAGATTCAGGAGGCGAGTAAACTACATTTCTGAGTCTTAGCCAACGTGGTTTCCAACGATTTAAACTTGTTCCAAACTATCATTAAAGATTTCATACATGCTAGACAACTTCTTAAACATCTTATAGTATGTTAATTCATCTTGATTAACGTAGAATTTCAAGTAATTCCAAGAATCAAACAAGACCTATTTCAAGAACATAATTAGAAATTATACCTTCTTGAACTTGAATTGGACCTCCTACACTTTGAGTATACTTATATAATAGCTCAACAACTTATAACTTTCCAATTAGACTATCAAGCAACTTCTATCAACACCAAAAACTAAATTTAAGCTTGTATTTATAGAAGAAGCTTGGACTAGACATTGGTATTACACTAAGGTTGGATTCATGGTGTAATGGAACAATACATTGGTTAATCAAGAGTTGATCAACCACCCTTACCAACCATCTTCTTAGCAAATGATCACCTATTCCATAGCCTTTTGGAAAATACGTGGTTTAGCTTCAAGTCAGTATTCATGTACTTTGTGACACTCAATTTGGGACAAGAGAGAAAATATCAGTAATCTTGTTATCTAGGCTTGATTTTGTTCTTTTAATTCCCATAATGTAATATTAAGGTACAATTGTTACCATAATAGGAATTTAAAGAAAATTTTATAAACACATCATAAAATCCATGTAAATTAAATATACGCACTTAGAATAACACGGTTAGGTATTACTGTCCGGGTAGTCCCATAATTATTTCTACTACTCTCATAACCACATTATAACCTTATTTAATATTAATATTTATTTAAACATTTAATTCCTTTCTAAGTTTCTAGAATACACAGATATTTATTTATGCATTATAATTACATATGATATCATTGCACTACTTGATACCACATGCCCTTAACATATACTCCTATCATATGATTTTTATTAATGTCACACATATAATATTAATATTCCATTTTATTTCTAAAGTAGAAAAAAAATTTCTCCAAGCGATCCTTTGGCCTTAATTTCTTGCGCTTGATTTATCTTCTGGAGGGCATTTGCTCCATACAAGCGATTGCTAAAGCTGGTTTAACTTCAAGCCAGTGTGAACCTCCATCGCCATACTCGTTTTACACGACATGAATTAATGTCACACTTCACATATTCTTAAGCCGTAGGTATTATATATTACTACTACTCACATTTTCCATATTACACATAGTAATACTATTAATATTTTAATTTGACTAAATATCACTCAGTTGGGTACTTTCAACCCATTATCACATTTTAATGTCCCCACGATTAATTAATATTAATCATCTATTTTTTTCCGATAATTATCATGTACACTACTACTTAATAGAATATAATATTCCATAATATTACTTAATTAACCAATATTTATTCTAGGTTAATTAATTAACTCTTATTCAAATCCATTCATGGACAACTTAATCATCATTTAAGATTTTATTATCCTTATGAGTCCTTAATACCCATTTCTTAGATTTTAAATTTCCAAAAACTGATCTTACATGTGACGCCCCCAAAATAGGTATGCATCACCCATCTTGAGTGCATAAATACATAATCTGAAATTCAAATCTGAACTTAATTATACAACAGTCGTGTAAAATATGACTAAACATATTCTGTGAGTTTTAATACAAATATTGTCATCTAGACAATATACAAACTCAATGGGGTCCTCATTACATTTATTATCACACTATTTCACAGAATAGTGAAGACTACTAATGCACCATCTAAAACCATCACTCTCTGTTCCACGACTAGTCTACATTACGTTCTCATTTTACGAAGAGAATAATGAAAGTAAAAGGTGAGCTCAACTAGCCCGATGAAATATTATGACTAAGTTAATGTAGAATAAATTATCATTAGCCTTCAGCGATTGTTAAATTGATAAAATATAACAAGCATCAAGTTTAACTGCTGCGGAACAAGCAATCCATTAGAAGAGTCAAGTAGAGAATAAAATCTACTATCTTCTATGATTTAAAAGGTTTCTCATTACTTTTTATCATTTGAGACTCGACAATAAATAATCAAATCATCCACACTTTTCTGACGAGGATATTCATTAGTATCACGACCATAAATTATCCATGCACTACTGAGGCCGAGGATATTCGTGTATTCATCAATTGTCATGATCATGCCAACAATTTGTCCATCAATGCACTACGGGCCAATGAGGACTTTTTCCACATCATTTGTAACATTACGGTCATGATTACGAATAATCCACAGTCATAATCATACTAAGTCCATCATACACTCTGAGGCCACATATGACTTTCAACATAATATAAATATGAGGATGATGACAAGGATATAAGAATTCAATAAAACAAGTTCAATAATTAATTTATCCAGGAACTAATAATGTCCAAATTGTCAACATGATACTTCTTTGTAGAGTAACACTCAAGAATGCTCAGAAGAATATTTCCATGAAAAGATACTGGATGAAGCGTAAATATCAAGGATATTCCACTAATTTCATGGAGTATAGAAGTCAAAACTTTAACCAACTTAGTATAATAAAGAATGGAATAACAAAAGAAATCACCAGGCATGTGATAGACCGCACATACAAGTTATTCCAACAGAATATTAAATAACGGAACCAGGTCATGCATAAACGCACAAACAAGATATTCCAACAGAATAATAATTAACGGAACTAGGTCATGCATAAAGCACAGAAAAGATGTTCCAACAGAATGATAAATAATGGAACTAGGTCATGCGTAAATCACAGACAGGATGTCCCAACAGAATAATAAAAAATGGAATAACAAAAGAATTTCACCAAGTATAGGGTAGCCCGCGTATACAGGTTATTTCAACAGAATAATAAAGAATGGAATAACAGAAGTTCTCTTCATGAATAAGAAAGAAAGAATACCCCTTACGAGTACAACAAATAATATCCCTTACCGTAAGAGAATAGTATTCCGACTGGTAGGGCGAGTATATTCTTGAAGAAAACTTACATTACGCTCAAACCTTCTTAAAACTCTAAAGAAATCGCTCAAGATTATAAAGAATTCTACGAACTTACATTTGTGATTTTCAATTCTAACTAAGCATCCTATTTATAGGAAATAGAAATGATACTAAGTTGCCTTTGCATGCGATAAAATATAATATATTCTATATATATATATATATATATTATTTAAAATCTAATAAAACAAATTACTTTATAAAAGTATTACATTTTATATAAAAAGATTTTACTATGCAAAACTACTGGGGCACTATACAACACTATGCAACACTATGCATAATAAAATATAATATATTCTAATTATTGTCTAATAAAACAAAAAACTTTATAAAAGTATTTTGTTTTTTATATAAAAATTTTACTATGCAAAATACTATGCATAATAGAATATTATATATTCTATTTATAGTCTAATAAAACGAATAACTTTATAAAAGTATTTTGTTTCATATAAAAAGATTTTCTATTTTATTACATTAATAATACTAATAAAATAAAACTCATCATCATTATTATAATTCACAATATTAATCGACCAGGTCGTTCCCAGGAAAGAGGGGGCTTTCCAATAAGGATTTCTCCCCATTGGTCCGCAATTAGGTGACCAAACCTCTCCTTGACAGAACTTCTAGACATCGTTAATATTGCAAATAATAATATTAATAACTTTGTCATCTCAATCCGACAATAATTTCGTTGTGAGGTCCACCAATGATTATGTTGTTGTACGAATATTCCCTGTTAAAACGAATATTCCCCGACCAATAGAATATTATATAACAACTTGCGTACTTTGCAAAATTTATAAATATTACCCACAACTATAACATTATATCAAATTCATTCCATAATATTCAAAAATGATATATATAGAAAATTCATCTTTATTTATAAAAGTTGGGGTCTTACATTCTGAGACCGGTCTTGTTTGCACTAGTCGCGAGTTTAGTAATGGCGCGGTGCCCATACCAAAATCGAGAGAGCAAACAAGTTACGCATGAATGGAAGCTGAAACATATGCTTCTAAATACTTTACACATCCTCCTTAAGTGTTAACTCGTCTAACATCAATCCCCTCTTTTATTCCACATCATTGGTTACTATTTTCCTTAGCAATTTAAGGATCACACTTCGAGTTTTAAATCTCTATTTCCTTTATTAGTTTAACCAACTATACATCTCCTTTACTGTTTCATACCACCAATAACACAACACTTGAATATAACAAAGACATACATTCATTTAATCTTTAATTCTTGTCGTGTATCAATTTACTCAATAATTCTCTAACCATTTCAAAGGTATATCGATTTCCTTCTCTCGTCAACAACGTACATGCATATAAGTCTAAACCTAGCACACATCGAGTCTTTAATAGTATTTAATATAGTATACTGAGTGATTTTCCACAAACAACCAACAAATTAGTTTTCGTCTCGTCTACACTGTTTTCATAGTGAGTTAGATCAGTTACTAATTCGTATATACCTCCGCTCTCTGAAGGAATTGTTTAGCCCACTTCCTATACATCCACCATTAAAGAGTACGGTTGCACTACCTTAGACTTGATAAGTGTGACAACTTGAGAATTTAGGAAATTATTTAAATCTTAAAATATTGAATTAAGGTTAAATAATAAACCTAGACATAAAATAAGTGAATGGATTTGAGATTTCTGCAAAGAAAATTTGTGAATTTAAAATTTTTATGGTGAATTATTCATGATTAAAGGTTTAGGTGTATATGTTATGTGAATATGATTGTATATGTATACGTATATGTGGTATTAAGGGTCGAGGTTGACGGATAACATATATCAGTGGAAAACCCTATTATTACATTAAGAACGTCAACGTTCAGTTAGAAAATTCTATCTATTTATAATAAACCCTTAAAATCGGTTCTGGAAACTATAATTTAAGTTCCAGGAATTTGAAACCCTAATTCAGAAGTTGAAAACCCTAATTTGGGAATGCAAATGCTAGTATAAGGTTTAAACGTTATTAATGATAACCTAATTAGGGATAACCCTAATTGATGTAGAAAACCCTAATTTATGGATTAGAAACCCTAATTTATAATTAGGGAAAACCTAATTGTTAGTTTAATAATTTTAATGTTAATTAGGAAATATTAATCCTAATTTTCAAGTTATAAGTAATTATGAAACCCTAATTTAATTAGGAAACCTAATTTCTAAATTAGAAAGATTATTTTCCTATTTATAAATCCTAATGTACAATGATTACCCTAATTGATAAATTAGCAATTTTAATTAGGAAATATTAATCCTAATTAGCAAGCGTGAATTATGATTAGGAAATTTTAATATAATTAGAAAACCCTACTTATAATTTAGAAATATTAATTTTCTATTTTAAAACCTAAATTAAAAATCCTAGAAATTAGAATTTTAAAACATAATTGTTAGAACCTTAGGCTTAAACCCTAAGGGTTTGGACAATTGTCTAATATACCATTAAAATTATAAATCAAATGACCCATTTACCCTTGTTGCATTATTTGGACATTACTTGCAAATATTTCCATATAATGGAGTTGGTGACCTAAGTGATTGACCATGAGCTCAATATATCAGCAATCCCAGCCACAATTCATCAGCCATTCATTGAATCAAAAATAAAAAGTCAAAAAGTAAGAGAAAGTCTCTTACTTTATTTAGCGAAGTTACCAAAGCCTTCTCTCTCTCTAAAATTTCAGGATTGGGGAGTGAGAGAGAGTGATAAGATAAGCCATGATCATAACCTAACATGTCAAGAACAGATCATCAAAGTCAGAATCTAGATCAAAGCTCAAAAAGGTATAAAAATCGTAAACCTAGAAATCTTATGATTTGATATTAGATGTTGTGATTTATTATTTAGATCAGTGTTAAAGGGTGTCAAATAGTGATCTGGGTTGCTAGAACCTAGATCCATAACATCAAAGTGCTCGAAATTGAAGATTTTAAAATTTTGGAAAATTTTTAAATGTCATCTGACAACCAAATGTCGGACCTCATAGATCGATTAATACATTAGCGGTTTAGTGTTTTAAATGTTTGAAATTGTAGTATGTTATGTGGTCTTTGTTCTGTAACTCGAATCTGGTCAGTTCATGTTCGGATTGAGTGTTATTGTTGGTAAAAAACCGTTAACCGTTCACGAAATCTGGTTTCTGGGTAACCCAGAAACCTAGAAATCTCTGACAGTCGTTTTACAGGGCCTTGATCTTGCTACTGTTAATGTTAATGACCATGTTAGTGTTTGGTTTGGGTAGCCTGACATGAATACTACACATCTAAGCCATTAGACCCACCAGATCGTGCACAGGATCAAAGATCATTTGGTCGAACTTGGGTTGACCATCGCTTGAAGAACATTTCGGAAAACCCAAAAATGTTTCAAGAGCGAGCGGTTTTTACAGGCTAATTTGGTAGGGCAGATTTTTTTTTTGGTGATATTTTTAATTTGTTGTAGGGTTATGTACTTGTACATTAACATCTATACTACATATTTGAACCTTAACATCACATAAATAAAGCTCAAATCGTGTGTTTGAGGATCGAAAAGTAGGAAGCACGGTTGTTCTTCATTTCTAGGTAACCCAGAAAATGAAGAACATGCCTGACATGATTTTTGGAGGTCTTTCTATCTGTGTTGTGTTAGGTTATGGGTATGAAAGTTGTTGTAGGTTGTAGTGATACATAAATACTATAATCCCAAACCAATTTTTAACTCAAAAACTTGGCGATCTAAGAATTTGTGATGGTCAAACGTGGCACCTTGTCCACTGCCATGAAGTTATGGGTTTGATGAATAACAGCTCAAGAACACCTATAGCGACAGTTTAGTCGCTATAGGGCTATAGCGACAGTTTCGTCGCTATAGGGCCCTTAAGCGACATATAATTTCTAAAATTAATTATTTTATTAAATAAATAGAAAAAATAGTTTTTAATTATTAAAATTACATAATAAATTCCTAAAAAATATTTTAAAGCCTAAAAATTAGTATTTAATTACTTTGAATATATTTCCTAAATATTTATTATTTTTGGAATAATAATGGTATTTAATTTATTGAATTATAATATTAAATAAATTAGTTAAAAATAATTTTAATATATGAAAAATCATGAAAAATAATATTATGGTATAAGACAATATTTTAAGTAATTTTTAATGACTTTTAATATTTTTTGATGAATTTCATTAATTAATTAATATTAATGACAATTAGTTTATTTAATAAATGTATTAACTAAATTATGGAAAAATAGAATTAATGATTTAAAATCATATAAAAATAATTGAAGTGTTATAAAAATATTTTAAGGTATAAAATATAACTTTTGATATTTTTCATGAAAAACATTAATATTTAATATTAATGGCAATTATCGGATAATGGATTTAAATGTTTAAAAATCATATTTATATAATAAAAATATTTTGATATATAATAAATATATTATAATATTATGTTATGAATTTCATTAATATTTAGCATTAAATCAATATTAATGATAATGGAATTATGTTTAATTCTTATAACTACGATATTAATGATTGAAAAATTATGATAAATAGTAATAATTATCTGAAAATTATTATGAGCTATTGAAAAATATTTCGACTGATAATAAAATTATCTAAGATAATCGTTAAGTGTTTAGGAAGAGTTTAATTGAACTTAAACTCGATATTTGTCCGATTAGGTAATTGTGATGTTAGAATTGTACCGAACTCGACTCAGACTGTAAAAGTTTGACTTGAGGTTAAGTCTTATGTGTGTTATAGACGGATAGGATTATGTGATAATATGTTTAGGTTATTTTAAATATTATGCTGATATTATTCTAACTTAAAAATAAATATTATTAATATTAGGTCTTCAGACAAAGCTTATTAAACTGCATAGCGGTAATCAACGGTTCAGGCAAATTTTCCTTAACTCAACTTTGAGTTGTATTATTCAATTATACTTGTGGTTAATCATTTACGATTGTCATGTCTAAAATTATTAAATCGCATTATATATGCATCTGCATGTATTCGCCGGTATGAAAGGTTGATAACCTTCATTACCATTTGGTCGATATATATATATATATATATATATATATATATATATATATATATATATATATATATATATATATATATACATATTCCATGTTAGATTCGACTATGTAAAATTTGTTCATCCTAGTTCATAATTATATTGTAGAACTGTAGCCAGCTTTTCTTTAATTCTTTGAATCATGATATATCCTTAATTTATTGAACTTAAACTTGATGGGCAAACTTATTGCTCACCCTTGCTATATCATGATTAACATTGCAGATTAAAATTAATACGTCGGATACAGGAAAGGACAAAGCCAAGTTCAGCTTAGGATAATATGTGCAGATAATTGTAATAGTATAGTATGATAATAATGTTATATGTTAGACATGTTATGAATTGTGAATAATTTAAGGTTACTCGACTTTGGGAAATAGTGTGTAAAATTTATTGTATAAACAATTTATGTTTATATCTTCCGCAATAGTGATAGAATGATTGTACCAGATCCGTGGTGATTTGGGACCTGGATTCGGGGCTTTCACAGTTGGTATCAAAGCTGTAGGTTATGAACCTTAGGAAGAAATACTTGAGACTAATAACCGTAGTGATTAGGATAAGATCTAACTCACATAGAGTTAGTAAGTCGGTAAGATTCCAATACGAATCTCGGCAGGTTATAAAAGATATAGAGTTCCCTAACTCTGATAATAAAGTTGAACAATAGTAATGAATATATAGAATCTAAAAGACTAAAAGTGCAATGGCAAGAGATCGTAAAACAAAATGATCATAGACTAGAAATCAATCATAATATATACGATGAGATTACCCCGTGATCTGATATGGATTAAGCAAATGATTGACAAGTTTACGAAAAGAATATTGTGTGTCAGTTGTACTATGAATTGGTACAGATTCAGGAAATGATTATGAACACGGATTAAATGAAATTCGTATTAAGAAGGGAGTTAGTATTAAGTGGTGATTTCAATTGAGGACTCTTGTCAGCAGCTAAGTTGTATGATTCTTCGTATAGGATGGGAATTGTACTTGGTGTAACAACCACTTAGTTTCTTGCACTGGTAATCATTGAAATGTTTGTGTCGCGCTATTTGTTATATGCATGTTAAGAGGGTGATTCCTTTCTCATGTGTATATTGGGTAGATATGTTATAGTTCGAGAATATAAGGATAAGTATGAGTTTTTAAAACTCATACTTATGATACGTTCGTGATTCATGATTATATGAAATGTTTATGAACCCCTCAGCGAATGGACGCCAAAGGTCTGACTAGGACCAGTTCTTAAACTCATATGATTGTGGAAAGTTCCTGAACTCATGAGTGTGGTTTGACGAACTGGGAATAGTTATGTGTATTGAGGATAATAGGAATATATAGATTACTAAGCAATTGATCATTAGTGGAGACATAAGTTTTTCAAATCTTCTAGCTATGCTAGACTCAAAATTTTTGACATTAAGCTAAATACACATTATGTGCTTTTGAAAATGAATTTTTATTCTCAACTCTTGGTGACTATTATGTATGAATGGACTTCGGGCCACCTACACCTCGTTACTTGTTGATATGATAAAACTAATTTGCGATGATTTTTGAACGGTTTAAAGAATAGTCTATGCTACATGTTTCAGCTAGCCGATAATGATTTGAAATATCAAAATATATTTTTATTTATCACTAATGTACCATGTAACCTGGTGTAGAGATGATAAAAAGTTGATGGAGTTGTAAATGCAGGAATACATAGTGTTGAATTTGATCTAAAATCGTTGTTCCACTATTGTATGATGTGTTATGCCAAAGTCACATGATGACGACATCCTCACATGGGCTGTTAATACAGTACGACATCATGACGTCATTTTCAAACTAATTTTAAAATTTTAATTTACTAATGGGGTTTGGCTATACCTAAATTATTTGATTGAATTAAATTATTGATATGAGTCTAAGCTATTAGATTCGGCTAGACCAACGTTTATGAACATTCTAAGCGTTCTTTGAAAATTTTCCCAAACCGAATTATTTTGGTGAGGAATCCGATAAGACTGAGGTATAATTTTGTGCCTATGGTAGTGACGAGAAACAGATTCAACCAGCAGTACTTAATAAGTATAGGGCATATCGGGCTAATTACCCACTATGTCCGTAAGTTATGACGGTTTGCGGATGAATTTCCATATAACCTTTGCGAAAATGACAGACAATAGTCTATATAACTCCTCAACAATATTTGAAAATTTTTACACTTGTGAGGAATGTATTGGGTAGCATGTGATGCTGTGTAAGGTGTAAGGTAAATTTCTAGGACGAAATTTTTAGACGAAGGGGTAAATGTGACAACCCGAGAATTTAGGAAATTATTTAAATCTTAAAATATAGAATTAAGCTTAAACAATAAACCTCGACAGAAAATAAGTGAATGAAATTGATATTTCAGGAAAGGAATTTTGTGAATTTAAATTTTTTTTGGTGAATTATTCAAGATTAAGAGTTTAGGTGTATATGTTCTATTAATATGATTGTATATGTGTACAGTATGTGGTATAAGGGCCAAGAGTTGACCAGATAACATATATTAGTGGAAAACCCTATTATTATATTAAGAACGTCAATGTTCAGTTAGAAAATTCTATCTATTTATAAAAAACCCTTAAAATCGGTTCTGAAAACCCAAATTTCAGTTCTTGGAATTTGAAACCCTAATTCGGAAGTTGAAAACCCTAATTCGTGAATGAAAATGCTAGTATAAGGTTTAAACTTTATTAATGATAACCTAATTAGGAATAACCCTAATTGATGTAGAAAACCCTAATTTCTTGATTAGAAACCCTAATTTATAATTAGGGAAAACCTAATTGTTAGTTTAATAATTTTAATGTTAATTAGGAAATATTAATCCTAATTTTTAAGTTATAAGTAATTAGGAAACCCTAATTTAATTAGGAAACCTAATTTCTAAATTAGAAAGATTATTTTCCTATTTATAAACCCTAATGTAAGATGATGACCCTAATTGCTAAATTAGCAATCTTAATTAGAAAATATTAATCCTAATTAGCAAGCTTGAATTATGATTAGGAAATTTTAATATAATTAGGAAACCCTACATATAATTTAGAAATATTAATTTTCTATTTTATAACCTAAATTAGAAATCCTAGAAATTAGAATTTTAAAACCTAAGGATTAGAACCTTAGTGTTAAACCTTAAGGGTTTGTACAATTGTCTAATATGCCATTAAAATTATAAATCAAATGACCCATTTATCCTGGTTGCATTATTTGGACATTGCTTGCAAATCTTTCCATATAATGGAGTTGGTGACCTAAGTGATTGACCATGAGCTCAATATATCAGCAATCCCAGCCATAATTCATCAGCCATTCATTGAATCAAAAATAAAAAGTCAAAAAGTAAGAGAAAGTCTCTTACTTTATTTAGCAAAGTCACCAAAGCCTTCTCTCTCTAAAATTTCGGGATTGGGGAGTGAGGGAGAGTGATAAGATAAGCCATGATCATATCCTAACCTGTCAGGAACATATCATCAAAGTCAGAATCTAGATCAAAGCTCAAAAAGGTATAAAAACCCTAAACATATAAATCTTATGATTTGATGTTAGATGTTGTGATTTATTGTTTAGATCAGTGTTAAAGGGTGTTAAATAGTGATCTGGGTTACTAGAACCTAGATCCATAACATAAAAGTGCTCGAAATTGAAGATTTTAAAATTTTGGAAATTTTTTAAATGTCGTGTGACAACCAAATATCAGACCTCATAGATCGGTGTCTGTTAACGATTTTAGTGTTTTAAATGTTTGAAATTGTAGTATGTTATGTGGTCTTTGTTCTGCAACTTGAATCGAGGTCGGTTCATGTTCGGATTGAGTGTTATTGTTGGTCAAAAATCGTTGACCGTTCACAAAATCTAGTTTCTAGGTAACCTAGAAACCCTGAAATCTATGACAATCATTTTGCATGGCCTTGATCTTGCTACTGTTAATGTTAATGACCATGTTAGTGTTTGATTTGGGTAGGCTGACATGAATACTACACATCTAAGCCATTAGACCCACCAGATCGTTCACATGATCAAAGATACGATTGGTCAGACTTAGGTTGACCATCTGCCAAAGAACATTTATGGAAAACCCAGATATGTTCAAAGACAGTTTTTCTTGACTACTTTGACCGGACCAGATTTTCTTTTGGTGATGTTTTTAAGTTCCTTTAGGGTTATGTACTTGTACATTGACATCTATACTACATATTTGAACCTTACTATCACATAAAGAAAGCTCAAGATGAATGTTTCAAGGATCGAAAAGTAGGAAGCACGGTTGTTCTTCATTTCTAGGTAACCTATAAAATGAAGAACATGCCTGACGTGATTTTTGGAGGTTTTTATATCTCTGTTGTGTTATGTTATGGGTATGAAAGTTGTTTTAGGTTGTAGTGATACATAAATACTATAATCTCAATCCAATTTTGAACTCAAAAACTTAGCGATCAAAAATTTATGATGGACAAACGTGGCACATTGTCCACTGCCATGAAGTTCTGGGTTTGATGAAGAACAGCTCAAGAACACCTATAGCGACAGTTTCATCGCTATAGGGCCCTTTAGCGACATATAATTTCTAAAATTAATTATTTTATTAAATAAATAGAAAAAAATGGTTTTTAATTATTAAAATTACATAATAAATTCCTAAAAAAATTTTAAAGCCTGAAAATTATTATTTAATTACTTTGAATATATTTCCTAAATATTTAATATTTTTGGAATAATAATGGTATTTAATTAATTTAATTATAATATTAAATAAATTATTTAAAAATGATTTTAATACATAAAAATCATGAAAATAATATTTTAGTATAAGAAAAATAATATTATGGATTGAATCAATTGAAACAGTTTAAAAAATCTCAAATGCTTGAAGTTTTGGCGAATTCACGATTAGGCGGCGATCATGAATTAAGTGAAATTTCGAGAATGAAAGTCGAATTTTGATATTGAGCTTGGAAACATTGGTTTTCAATGGAGACAAGTCATATTTGTCATTATAGAGTTGCGGACTCGAAAATGGCGGATTAAACTTAGAGCGAAGAAAGCGAGCGTTGAGCGTTCACGAGCGTTTATCGTTTTCGTTTAAAATGGACTAATAGGTGAAATTTTGCAAGCGAAGTCGAATAGATAAAATTCATGCATGAACACGTAGAAATCGTGATTTGTGAACCGTAGGCTCTTGAATGAGCCAATTCGGACTTATAACGAAGAATTCTGAGTCAGGAAATCTTACAAAGTTGAAAATCTGTCAAAACTATACGTGGCTCGAGTGCTGCAGCATAGCGACTCAAGCTTAAATGGCCGTGTGCATGGCGCAAAGTGAGCTCGAGACAACGCAAACTCGACCCATGTTGCGATAGTTAACAAAGGGACTCGCGCGCTTGTACTGAGTACAGTCTCCAATCCCCTTATAGGCGTAGCATGTGTAACCTGAAAAAAAAATTTGGTGCATATTTTGACCCTAAAATTTACATAAAGAGGATTGGTTATGAAGATAAAAAGAATGGCAATGAAGTGATACAAACTTAATGAACATGAAGTAACATTGTTAAGTTATAATTAAACCCCAAGTATGATCACTTAGGGTTAAAGAAAGTCGATTGAAGATGACCATAAATGGTATGCTGATAAGCGTACTTAATCAATGACGATCGAGTTTGGATGATAACGTAAGGGCGTTAGTAAGCCGTGAGGAAGGATAATTAACAGGAAAGGTTGTACTAATGAAATAACTTCACTTAAGTTATGGAAGAGGCGAAATCGGTAAGAATGATGTAAAGAATAATGAAAAGCGGAACCAATAATAACAAATCTAATATGGGATTAGATTGAGAAGTAGGGTAAGATTATTTAGGAACTATGTATGTTCATTCATGACCTAATGTGGTATATTATGTGATTATGTATTGTAGAGATTGTAAAGACTCAAAGGAAACGTAATTATTGATGCAGAATATTTGAAGGCAAGTTTTTCCTAAACCCTTGTCTAACTTTCGTGTTAGTCAGGTTTTCAAATGATTCAAGTTATGAGATGCATGTATGGTTTTGACTCGGCTAGACTAATCTTGATAGATTGATTGATTTCTTTACAAGTCTTTCAATATAGAATTGTTAACGCTATCCTATGCTAATTCTTTGGTATGGATATAAGGTAAGCTTGAACATGTATAAACAAATGTATTTTCATCGATTATTCGATGGGCACGTGAGGTTGCCACGACTTAAACGTACACACGTTTAATGGATGTAGTGTTGATCAACATAGGGTACTATAGGCTGATCACCAAGATGTACTCGTAAGATATGCCGGACTTACGGACTTCGATTAGGGTTGTCCTTTTCAAAGAAACTATAAAGGCGTTCACGTCTTGATCTTGAATTGATGAATATTGTTATTGTAAAATGTTTTGAAGGAAAAAGAAAGCTATTTTGAATTATTGATAGTACCCGTAACTATCATCCGGTTAATGAAAGATATCGATTCCTATGTTTCAAGCATGCTTTTAAAATGAAATTGTTGTACTTTTGAGCTTGTTATGCTCACTCTTGCTTGAACCATATGAATGCGACTTAAATAAGATAATTTGAAGGATTCTCTGAGGATAAAGAGAAGGCTAAAATGAGCGTGTAGATTGCCTATGTAATAGTATAGGTTTGTAATGATAATATTTGATATTATGACAAGAACAAAAGGTACTTGGTTATAAAGAACACAGGGAATGGTAGTATTGTTTTGGAATATATATATATAAGACATATTCGTTCTTTTGAGGCATTTCAATTGAATGTTTGTGTGAACTGTAGCACCGTGGAGCACCATATGTCAGGTTGAAAGAGACCCGGATTTGGGGGCGTCACAACTACACATCTAAGCCATTAGACCCACCAGATCGTTCACAGGATCAAAGATACGACTGGTCAAACTTGGGTTGACCATCTGCCAAAGAACATTTCTGGAAAACCCAGAAATGTTCAAAAACGATTTTCTAAAGGCTACTTTATAGGGACGGATTTTCTTTTGGTGATGTTTTTAAGTTGGTTTAGGGTTATGTACTTGTACATTAACATCTATACTACATATTTGAACCTTAATATCACACAAAGAAAGCTCAGGATGCATGTTTGAAGGATCGAAAAGTAGGAAGCACGACCGTTCTTCATTTCTGGGTAACCCAAAAAATGAAGAACATGCCTGACATGATTTTTGGAGGTCTTTATATCTCTATTGTGTTATGTAATGGGTATGAAAGTTGTTGTAGGTTGTAGTGATAAATAAATACAATAATCTCAACCCAATTTTGAACTCAGAAACTTAGCGATCTAAGAATTTGTGATGGTCAAACGTGGCACATTGTCCACTGCCATGAAGTTCTGGGTTTGATGAAGAACAACTCAAGAACACCTATATTAAATGGTATTTAATTTATTTAATTATAATATTAAATAAATTATTTAAAAATGATTTTAATACATGAAAAATCATGATAAATAATATTATGGTATAAGAAAATATTTGAAGTTATTTTTAATGACTTTTAATATTTTGTGATGAATTTAATTAATTAATTAATATTAAAGATAATTAGTTTATTTAATAAATGTATTAAATAAATTATGGAAAATAAATTAATGATTTAAAAATCATATAAAAATGATTTAAGTGTTATAAAAATATTTGAAGTTATAAAATATAACTTTTGATATTTTGTCATGAAAAACATTAATATTTAATATTAATGGCAATTATTGGATAATGGATTTAAAGGTTTAAAAATCATATAAATATGATTTTTAAGGTATTAAAATACTTTGATATATTATAATATTATATTATGATTTTTATTAATATTTAGCATTAAATAAATATTAATGATAATGGAATTGTGCGGTATTTAATTCTTATAAATACCATATTAATGATTAAAAATTATGATAAATAGTAATAATTATCTGAAAATTATTATGAGCTATTGAAAAAAGTTTCGACTGATAATAAAATTATCTAAGATAATTTTTAAGTGTTTAGGCATAGTTTAATTGAACTTAAACTCGATATTTGTTCGATTAGGTAATCGGGATGATAGAATTGTATCGAACTCGACTCAAAATGTAAAAGTTTGACTTGAGGTTAAGTCTTATGTGTCTTATAGACGGATAAGATTATGTGATAATGTGTTTAGGTCATTTTAAATATTGTGATGATATTATTCTAAATTAAAAATAAATATTATTAATATTAGGTCTTATGACAAAGCTTATTAAATTGCATAGCGGTAATCAACGGTTCAGAAAGTTTTCCTTAACTCAACTTTGAGTTGTATTATTCAATTATACTCTTGGTTAATCATTTTTGATTGTCATGTCTAAGAATATTAGTTGTATTCAATTATACTTATGGTTAATCATTTTTTAATATTAGTTGTATTTAATTCCTTAACTCAGTTTTTATTTACGTTGTTTAAGTTTTATAAAAAAATGGCTTTCAAGTTCTGTAAAATCTCAGTAATTGAAAAATGAGTAAATATTATGTGTTAATATGTTAAGATAACATGTTTTACTATATATCATATAAATTCATAGCATCAATTACATAAAAACATATCGTAGATAGTTTATTCAAAGTTATAGAGTATGGAAATATGGCGATATGGCCTTTAATACCAAATTTAATACAGTAATCATAAGTTGTATTATAAATTTACACTTGTATATAATTATGCATGTTAAAACGAAAAAAAACAAACTTCAAATGAACAAATTCGGTGTTAAATTATATGTTTTGATTTTCACGTTTTGTATTCAAAACTTGCAAAAACATCAAGAACATTAAATTATATGTTTTGATTCTGCAAATTATGTGTTATAACATGTTAAAATCATGCTAGAAGGGTTGAGTACTAAGTATATGTGAATTACAGTGTTTGGGTATGTCTAATTTCGTGTAAGAATAAATTAATTGGAAGTTTTGGCCATGTTCTGCAATTTTTCAAGAATTGCAGAACTGGTACTAGTTCTTATGTGGCTTGTATTTCATTTCCATGCCTTAAGGCCATGGCGTGTAGCCTATAGAGGACAAACCTATCTGTGGCGCATATAAAGCCACTCTGCAGAATGTCCAGAAATGAAATTTCCCTTATTATTCAAGTCTAAGAATGTGATAGTAACCTAATCTAATGTACATAAAAATATGTTAGATGTATAATGATATGTTAAAATAGATTCTTAACATGTCAATAACGCATTTAAGTATGGATTGAATTATTGAACGCATAGTTAGCTTATTATTCTTGTAGTGTAATATTATGTGACCATAAATGTGATAATTTGACTAATTAAAGTCATAATCCGAGTTAGACAAATAGAATGAACTTGTGATGGCTAGTTACGTTATAATTGATTGGTATTGTGAATAAAAATGATATGTAGGATTAAATCAAGGAACATGTATAATTAACATGTAATCTACGCACGAGGCAAGTTTCCTAACCCTACTTGTTTTCATTATTCACGTTTATAAATTTCGTCGAGTAAATTCTCGTTATTATTAATCAAGTTCAATTTGTTATATTAAAGACTATTTGTCTTTTCAAGTTATGATTCTGTTATACAATACTTGTTCTATTGTATACCTCTTGAGAATGTAATTCGATTTAAATATCAATTATTGTTGAATCTTGTTAGACTAGCGAACCCTTATTGATTCGACTAGTCCATAGTTGATGAACGTTCTAAATTTCAGAACCCTTCTTGATTTATCCAAACCAAACTTCCTTTGGTGCGAACTCTAATTTCAAACTGAGATGAACAACCTTGTATAGGGATTTCTTATGCGTTAGCGTTAAGATATTTTGCACAGTATGGTACTAAGGGCTGATCCCCCTAAGTATGAGTAGAAGAGTCCATAATCTTATAACTGTTAAAGGTTTCAAGTATAACCCTTGATAACCTAGGACATAGTTCAAGGTCTTATGACCCTCAGAAATCTTTTGATTCTTGCTATTCATTCTTGATTCAAAAGTTGAGTTTTATTCCAGAAGTCTTTGATTCACTCACATGTTATTATATATTGTTATTTCTTTTTTCTTGTGGGCAATCATGCTCACTCTTGCGTAATAATAACATTGCAGTTAAGAACGAAAGGTCCGACGAGCATTCTACTAGCAAAGGCAAGGGCAAGATTTACAAGTGATGAAAACTTGTTGTTTTATGTGATGATGTATTTCTGTTTTAGACTTATGCTAATGATGTGTAAGATGATTAATTGTTTATGTTTTCACAGTTAATATTTAAGGTTAGTTTGACCTGGGATTTATGTATTTTTATGATGTAACTCCTTAAGGAGAGGATTTATTTCTATCTATTAATGCTTTCATTTAGTATGGGTAGATAGACATTTGATGTTTCTATAGTGAACACCAAATTATGTGGGAATTGAAGTACCAGGATTTGGGGGTGTCACAACATGCCTTAAGAATTTTATTTACTCAATTCTTATTTTCATATTTTCTGAAAATTCGGGTTCTTACAATTAGTCTCAATTGGCATTCTAGAGTTGTGGACTCGAAAATGACCAAATTTCGACTTAAAACGAAGGATTGAGCTCGGGGCGAAGCATTGAAGCGTGCCAAAATCTTGTCCTTGGCGCTTATTTCGAGGCTTGACCATTAGTTACTAATGAGTGGCGTCGTAGCGCGACCACTATGTGTTACTTTGGCGCTGCAGCGCCGAGATTGACCATTACCCACTGAAGAGTGGCACCGTAGCGCGATAGTTAATAAAGGGACTCACGTCGCAGCCCCGAGTCTGAGGCAAAGGTATTGAAGAGTCGCGCCACAACGCGAGCTCTATCTAGAAAGTTGGTGCCGCGGCGCCAACACTAGAGAAGAGGCAGAAAAGACTACTTATGAACATAAGGAATAAGGAAATGAATGTAGGAAGTAAGTAAAGGTAAATTATAACTTAATGAACCAAAAGTAACATCCTTAGGGATGATAATAACTGTAAGGATGACAACTAAAGGTTGATGAACGATTACTTAAATGTAAGAACAATGTAAGGCGATTAGCGTAACAATGATAAACAATCTAAAGCATGATTAGATTGAGAAGAATAGTGCGATATAGTTACTTGATTATATCTGACCTAATGTGGCAGCTATGTGATCATGTATTGTAGAATCCTTAAAGACACAAAGAGAATTTGTGTTGACTATAGAAGACGTTAAAGGAAAGTATTCTGACCCTTGTTTATGTTCATTCTAGACAAGCTTTGTAATTCATGTACCTTACGCATGACTTGATGTATAATAAAGTCGAAGCCAATTCCTTCGGCTAGACTTAAGGTGTTTTATGGATTTCCAGTTAATTTATCAAACCATTGTCAAAGTTACTATTTTTTGCCAATTTGTTTTGGTATTGATTTCAAAGAGAGACTGAGTATACATAAATAAATATTTTATCCTCAAACGACAAGCACGTGAGGTTGCCAAACCTTAAACGTACATACATTTAAAGAAAGTAGGTTGTACAACATAGAGTACTATAGGCTGATCACCTAGACGTGCTCGTAAGATATGCCAGACTTACGTACTTGGTGCTGGGTTGTCCTTTTTAAAGAAAGAATGAAATGCTCAAGGTCTTGGACACAATTTATATTTAATGAATATTGTTCATTGTGAAACGTTTTAAAGAAAAGAGAAGTGCTATTTTGAATTATCGATAATACCTCATAACTATTGTTTCAGTTATTGAAGATATACGATTCTTATGATTCAAACATGTTGTTTAAATGAAATTGTCATACTTACTGAGCTAGTTATGCTCATTCTTGCTTGAACCATATGAATGCAGCTAAGACCAAACGTACTGAAGGATCTGAAAAATATAAAGGGAAGGCCAAGGAAAACCAATAGGTTGCCTTTGTAATAAAATTGTACAGATGTTGTAATTACTTAATATTATGACAAGTACTCATGTAATGGTTATAAAGAACCTAGGAATGGTAATATTATTTTGGAATATATATAAGACATATTCATTCTTTTGAGGCATTTCAATTGAATGTATGTGTAAACTGTAGAATCGTGTAGCACCATATGTCGGGTTGGTAGATACCCAGATTTGGGGACGTTACACTCAACTTGATTTCCCTGATAAAATTTTTATATTTAATCCTACATAATCATACCTAGTATTGAATACATAATATTCAGTATATTAAGTCATAACTTCTTATTTATAACACCTAATTAAGATTAGAGTTTGTTATCAGGGTTTAGGGTTACCAGATCTAGAATTAGGATTTCTTAATTATCATTAGAGTTTCCTGACTGATCATTAGGGTTTACTAATATTACACCTTATCGGATCAGTACTTACCCTTAACCGTATATTCTAGAATATAATTATAATAATAACTATATTATTAACCAAAGTCATAATAGGATTTTGATCAGGTATTCATTATTACCTTATATATACTTCTTAGTCAATAAATTGACTAGCCTATTGAATTCATACCACAAAATCTCAAAATAATTATCAACATTAAATAAATAAATAAATTATTCGTAAAATCATGTAAACTTAGAATTAAGTACATTCTCCCTCCTTATAAAGTTAAAGTCTGGAATCATCATCCTTTATATACTTAATTTATGTCTATTGTTTGACCTTTACTATATTCCTAAATCCATTTAGGAATAAAAAAACAAATTCTTGGCTCAACCTAAGTTTTATTTAACTTATCATGGCTCATAACTTCCTTACGGAACATAGTTCCGTATTCACACATTTAATACAAAATTATAACTCATAAATATATAATAGAATTTTGAATTATTATATCCTCCCCTCCATATAATATTCTATATTACAAATTTTTGATCCATTCTTTATTTGAAAATTGAATCAACACACTAAACTATTGTGTTTAATTTTAGTTGTTAAATACATAGAACATTTAGTTATCCATTTCCTTATTTGTCTTTTACCCTGACTATTTGTCAAGTTAAAACTCAATAACTATTTATCTTTATCCTAACTTACTTGAACTCAAATTTCTCTTTCAATATTAATTCTAACTATGACCCTCTTTAACTATAGCACTCTTTGACTTATTGTCTTAGTATTATGCCTTCTTCATCTTTTAATTCTTATACCACCTTGTAACTATCTTGGTATTTTAACCATAATAATTCTGATAGATGCGGTTCCAACTTACCATCGATGAGCCAAGCATCCCTTACGGAGAGTCTAACTTTGGTGCCCCTCCTTATAAATTCTCATCAAACTCATTCTTTAAAACTTAGTACCCTTCTTCTGGTCTTTCCCAATGAGTTATCTCAGTTTTATTATTCACCCTTCTTTTGGTCATTCCCCATGACTAATAGTTTCTGGATAAAGTTGGCTGAAACTCTTACCTAAATTTCAAATGTATTAAAATCTTTTATCAGTACCTCGTTGTTTCATTTAACTGTTAATATTATTGCTAAATGTTTACTCCTGATATTCATATGTCTCAAACCAAGATACTATCTATACTTATTGCAATTAATTATACCGTTTTAACTTTTCCTTCAACATCATATAGTTAATTCATCTCTCAGCTTAAACTACTTCACCACGACTAGTAATAATTTTATTTTCCTTTATTTCTCAAATTTATCCCTAACTTACTTCACTTCTTATTATTGATTCTAATATTTTATTCAAACAATTTCTTCTACCATGATTGACTGTGAGGGCCCCGAATCTGAGGTCCCGAATCACCGCGGATTCGGTTCGATCATTCTAACACTATTACTATTTGCGGAAGATAAAAACATAAATTGTTTATACAATACATTACACACTATTTCCCAAAATCGAGTAACCTTAACTTATACACAATTCATAAACTATCTAACATATAACATTATTATCAAACTATACTATTACAAAACTAATCGCGCACATTAACTTTAAAATTTGGGCCCATCTTTAACTTTTCCTTGTATCCGACGCATTCGCCTTAATCTGCAATGTTTTATCATGATATAGCAAGGGTGAGCATAAGGATTTCCCAGCAAGTTTAAGTTCAACAATTTAACGATATATCATGATTAAAAGAGTGCGAATAATAACTTTGGCTATAATTGACAATATAATTGTGAACTAGCAGGAACAAACTTTTGACTGAACAAGTATATAACATGAACAAATATATCTGGACCGAAGGGTAATGAAGGTGATCAACCTTTCATACCTGACTTATACATGCAATATGTATAGAGTACAATTCTACATGGCAATTAGCAATGATTAACCATAATCATATATGAATGAAACAACTCTTAGTAGAGTTAAGTAAAAACAAACTTGCCTGAACCGTTGATTACAGCTACGCAATTTATAATGATTTATCTGAAGACCTAAAATTAGTAATATAGATCTCCAATATTAGAATAATATCATCACAATATAATACTATAATATATATATATATATATATATATATATACATCGAATAACCTAAACACATAACACCTAACCCTATCAGTCTATAACACACATATGACTCGGTATCAAGTCAAACTATTGCAGTTTGAGTTGAACCCGACACAAATCTAACATCCTGACGGTCTAGTCGGACAAAATTTTGAGTTTAAGTTCAATTAAACTCTATCTAAGACTTCAAAATTATCGAGATAATTTTATTAATAATCAAAATATTTTTCATAAGCTCGTAATAATTTTTAAATAATTATTATCATTTATCAAGAATTTTCAATCATTAATATCGTATTGAAATGAATTAAATACCACATGATTCTTTTATCATTAATATTTATTTATTATCAAATATTAATGAAATACATATCATAATATTATAATATATTTATAATATTTCAAAGTATTTTAATACTTTATAATCACCTTTATATGATTTTAAGCGATTAAATTCATTATCAGATAATTGCTTTTAATATTAAAATATTAATATTTTCATGAAAAAATATCAAAAGTTATATTTTATAACTTCAAATATTTTTATAATAGTTAAATCATTTTATATGATTTTTAAATCATTTATTCTATTTTTTTATAATTTATTTAATATAATTATTAAATAAACTAATTATCATTAATTTTAATTAATTAATGAAATTCCTCACAAAATATAAAAGTCACTCAAAATAACTTAAAATATTTTCTTTTACCATAATATTATTTTTCATAATTTTTCATGTATTAAAATCATTTTAAAATAATTTATTTAATATTATATTAAATAAATTAAATACCATTATATTCAAAATATTAAATATTTATGAAATATACTAAAAATAATTATAAACTATTTTTAGACTTTAAAATAATTTTAGAATTTATTTTATATTTTTAATAATTAAAATCATTTTTTCTATTTATTAATTAAAATAAATAATTTTGGAGTTTAATATTTATTAAAGCGGCCTATAGACACAAAGCGAAATCATTTATAGGAATTCTTGAAACCTTCATAGTCTATTTGTAGGGTCTTTACGTTTGACAACAATAATTCTTTGGTCGAGGTGTTTATGGGCTAGATAATGGTGGATCTATAGTATGGATGCAATACTACGATCTGATAATCATCGAGGGTTAAAATGCATCACCTGCAAGCAAGATCTAAAAGGCTGCCAAAGTTGTTGTCGAGGAGGCTGCTTTGGGATTTACGGGTTTCCCGATTCCCAATCGATTTCAGTGACCACCTTGTGGCTCGCTTTTTTATATATATTACATTCATTAACTAGTCGATCTCTTGGTTCATAAATGTAGTAAATATGTAATAGAACACATAAATATTATGAGCTCGGTCAAGATATACACGGTCGTAACCACTGGTGAACCACATCGTGGAGTTGTTCTTAGGTTTACGGAAATTCGAAGCTATGATCGTGACCAATTTGGTCTAGTTTGACCGTCCACTAAATTTGATCAGTTAATGGTATAAAGGATATAAAGACATACATTTATAGTAGATCTATGAGGCTACAACTTAGTTATAAACACAACATCAAACCACTTTAAAACTGACAGATCTGGGGCTAACAAAACCTTGTCAAACGCCGATTCCACTTTGACCATTAATAACTCACGATCTAGACATGTAATGGTTGTGATTCCACTTCCAGATCAAAGACAACATGACAAGCTACATATTTCAACTTTAAAACAACAAAACTCAAAAAATAGAAAATAATCTAAGGCCACTGACATTCGGTTGTCAAGCCACTTTTTCAATAGTTTCCAGATTTTTGTTAGATTCGAGCTTCTAGATGTTATGGATCCATAATCCAACAACCCAGATCTCTAATTGACACCTTATAACACTTCTTTAACCAACCAATTACAACATATAACATTAGATCACATGATTTCAAAATTTAGGATTTATACCTCTTTCTAACTTTGATTCTTGATTCTGACTCTTGGATCTGTTCTTGGCTTGTTATGGATCATACAAGGGACTGAATAACTTAAGGATTTCGTGGGTCTAGAGAGAGAGAGAGAGACTTGGTTGGGTGTTTATGAACAATTGAGCAATATTAATGTACTTTTCTCTCTCTAAATCTATATATAACTTGATGCAATAATGTGGCTCAGATAAATGGGGCTGATCTGCTGGATATATTAGTCACATGGAGTGGTTGGAATTGGTGGCCAACTCTCATTTGGATAGATTTGCAAGCTAAGTCACAATAATGTCAAAAAGGGTATTAATGTCATTTGCTTTATACATTTAATGCCATTCTAGTAAATGGCCAAACCCTTAGGGTTTAGGGTTTAGGTTAGGGTTTAAACCTTTTAGGGTTTAGGGTTTGAACCCTCAAGTTTAGTAATTTGATTTTCTAAAATTTCTAATTTAGGTTTTAAAAATAGAAATTTAATATTTCTAAATTATAATTAGAATTTTATAATTATATAAAAATTTCCTGATCATAATTTAAATCTTTCTAATTAGGATTAGTATTTCCTAATTAAAATTGCTAATTTAGTGATTAGAATTGAAAATAGTAATTAGGGTTTATAACCCACGAATTACGGTTCTAAATGAAAACTAATTTTCTAATTTAGAAATTAGATTTTTGTAATTAGATTAGGGTTTTCTAATTACTTAACTGTAAAATTATGATTAATATTTCCTAATTAACATTAAAATTATTTAATTAACACTTAGGTTTTTCCATATTTATAAATTAGGGTTTCAAATCTATAAATTAGGGTTTTAAAATTTGAAATTAGGGTTTGATAAATAATTAAGTTTTACCCTAATTAATATTCTAATTAATAGCACTTAAGCAATATAATTCTCCGTTAAGTTCCCAGATTAGGGTTTCAACTTCCGAATTAGGGTTTTCAAATTATCGGAACTGAAATTAGGGTTTCCAGAATCGGTTTCTAGGGTTTATTATAATTCGTTAGGGTTTTGTAACCGAACGTTGACGTTCTTAATATACACTTAGGGTTTGTTACAGATATCGTTTATCCGGTCAACCCTTGACCCTTAACCACATACTATACACATATACACAGAACTTATTCACTTATTCCTTAATCTGAATAATTCACCTAAATCCTTCACAGAATTTTGAAATCCTCATAATTCTATCTTAAAAATAGCAAACGTGTACACTAATTTTCTGTCTAGGTTTTAATTTTGAACCTTAAATCAATTAATTAAAATTTTTAAAAATATTCAACATTCTCGGGTTGTCACATTCACCCCTTCTTCTAAAAATTTCATCCCCGAAATTTACCTTACACCTTACACCATTCACATACATTATCACTTGCTACCCAATACACCACTCACAAGAGTAAAAGTTTTTAAATTGTGTTGAGGGGTCATATAGACCATGAACACATCGTTTTAACGTTATTCATACCGCAAAAAAATACATTACTTGGTATGTTTACAATCACAAAGAAGGTAAACTACCGTTGCTAGTACTTTAGGTGATTAGCCTATCGTACTCTTACGTCATGCATAACGTATTAATCATGTATAGCGAATATTTACGCTACTTGATTGGATTAGTTATCCAAACAACATAGTCCACCTCAGTCTTATCATAGGATTCCGCACCAAAACAATTTGGGTCGAGAAATTTCTTTCAATGAACACTTAGAGTTTTCATAAACATTAGTCTAGCTGAATCGAATAACATTGACTCATATCAATAATTCAATTCAATCGAATTATTTAGGTGTAGCCAAATCCCGTTGGCAAATTAAAATTTTTGGAAATATTTTCGAGAATGACGTCATGATGTCGTACTGTATTAAAAGTCCGTTTGAGGATGCCGTCATTATATGACTTTGTCATAACACATCATACAATAGTGGAACAACGATTTTAGATCAAATTCACATTAAGTATTCCTTCATTTATAACTCTATCAACTTTTATCATCTCTACACCAGGTTACATGGTACATGAGTGATAAATAAAATATATTTTGATATTTCAAATCATTTGTGTCTAGCCGAAATAAGTAGAATAGACTATACTTTAAACCGTTTCAAAAATGATTACGAGTCTACTTTTTTTTTTTAAAAGCACATAGTGCGTATTTAGCTTGATGTCAAAATTTCGAAGTCTAGCAGAGCTAGGACTTTTGGAAAACTTATGTCTCCACTAATAATCATTTGCTTAACAATTTATCTATTCCTATAATCCTCAGTACTCCATTTATACACAACTATACCCGGTTCCTCAAACAACACTTATGAGTCCATAAATTGCCATAATCATATGAGTTTAAGAACTTTCTTAGACAGACCTTTGGCATCCATTCGCTGAGGGGTTCATAAACATTTCATATAACTATGAGTCAAGAATGTCACATAAGTATGAGTTTTAAGAACTCGTACTTAACCTTATATTCTCTACCTATAACCTATCTATCTGTTCTACACATGAGAAAGGAATCACCCTCTTAACATACATATAGAAAATAGCGCGACACAAACATTTCAATGATTATCATTGTGACGCCACCAAAATAGGTATACATCACCCATCTTGAGTCGCCAAATACATGGTACAAAATTCAAATACAATCTTTAATATACAACAAGAGAGCTGTGAGTTTTAATACAAATAATGTCTTCTAGACAATATCCACTCTCTGAATAAGTCCTCATTACATTTATTTTCACACTGTTTAACAGAATAGTAAGGACTACTAGCTAATACTATCATCCGGACCATCACTCCGTTCCCTACTCGTCCCAGCTACGTTCTCATTTCACGAAGAAACGGTGAAAGAAAGGTGAGCTCAACTAGCCCGATGAAATATTATGACTAAGATAAGCGCGAATAAATTATCCTTAGTCTTGATAGTCATTAAGCGATACAATATAACAAACATCAAGTTTAAGCTGCGGCGAAAACAAGCGATTCATTACAAGAGTCAAGTAGAGAATAAAATCTACTATCTTCTATGATTTAAAAAGGTTTTCATGACTTTTATCTTTGAGACTCACCTTAATAAATAATCCACATCATGAATCACCCCTGCACTATGGCGAGGATATTCTTTAGTATCACGACCACAATTATCCATACCTTCTACGGGCCAAGAATATTTGTGTATTTATTTAATGGTCATGATCATGCCAACAACTGTCCATCAATGCACTATGGGCCAATGAGGACTTTTTCCACATCATTTGTAACATTACGGTCATGATTACAAGAATAATCCATGGTCATAATCATACCAAGTCCATCATGCCTTTGTAGGCCACGAGATGACTTTCAACAAAATATAAACATGAGGATGATGACAATGATATAAAATTCAATAAAACAAGTTCAAGAATTAATTTATCCGAGGAACCGATAACGTCAAATTATCGACATGATCTTTGGTTTTTAGAGTAAAATTCAAGAATGCTCGGAAGAATATTTCTATAAAAGATCTTTGGATGAAGCACAAATATCAAGGATATTCCACTAATTTCATGGAGTATAGAAGTCAAAACTTTAACCAATTTGAGTATAATAAGGAATGGAATAACAAAAGAAATCACCGGGCATCGATAAGCGCACGTACGAGGTTATTCAACAGAATAATAATTAACGGAACCGGTCAGAGCATAAAATGCATAAGGCGGGATATTCCAGCGAGAATAATAAAAAGGCGGAATCGGTCGGCGTAAAATGCCTGAGACGAGGATATTCAGCGAGAATAATAAAGACAAAATCAAGTCCGGCGTAAAATGCACAGACATGATATTCCAACAGAATAATAACGAATGGAATAACAGAAGAATTTCACCAAGTATAGGGTAGCCCATGTATACAGGTTATTCCAATAGAATAGTAAATAATGGAATAACAGAAGTTCTCTTCATGAATACAAAAGAAATAATACCCCTACTAAAGTAAAAAGCTGGATATAAGAGTAGTGAAGTAGCAGAATACTTTTCTATAGTTTCTCTATAATTTCTCTCTCTAGAGTTTTAGTGAATTCGTAAGAAATAACGAAGGAATGAGCTTCTATTTATAGGAGAATGGAAGAGCCTTTGTTCATGAGCAAAAATAATTTTGCGAGATGAGTCAGGCGAAAGGAAAATTTCTTGGACACAAATTAATTATCCACATGTGAATTTGCTCAAATTCAGCGACAACTATATATATATATATATATATATATATATATATATATATATATATATATATATATCAACATGTTGTCCACTTCTATATATATATATATATATATATACCCCATTTAGATTCCACCTTCATTCTGACATCTCCCCACCGATATCAATTCATAATAAAACAACTAACATTTCACTTTTCCACCAAAATCCATTTATCATATATATATATATATATATATATATATATATATATAAACATATATATATATATATATATATATATAAAACAAAAAGCTGAGATAATTTTTCTCGATACTTTTAAAAATGGGTAAATGGTAGTTCATATAATTCTGACAAGGACTTCATAAAAAATTTTCTCAATATTTTTAACAACATTTATCATTATTATTATAATTCACAATATTAATCGACCGAGGTCGTTCCGGAAAAACAAGGCTTTCAATAAGGATTTCTCCTATTGGCGCTTGATTAGATGACCAAACCTCTCCTCGGCGAGAACTTACTGAGACATCGTTAATATTGTAATTTATAATATTAATAACTCTGTCATTTCAATTATTGATTTAATAATATATAAAATATCGACAATAATTGAATCAAATAACGTGAGATATTACGCAACAATTCTTTGTAGCAATAATTGAACAAAAGCGGGTGACTTCTCACGTAAGCATCGATAATCAATCACAGGTATACTCTTTGTGCGACTACAGCGTATTCTTGTACTTTTTAACAAGGGTGTTTCAGCGGTTAACGGTAAAACTTCGCCGTTATTTTCATAAAATATTTTTGTCGTTTTCTTAATCAGATAATAATTTACATTTGTAGAATTGACCGATGATTGTCTTAGTTATGCGAATATTCCTGTTAAAACGAATATTCCCCGACCAATCGAATATTACAAAACAACTTGCGTACTTTGCAAAATTTATAAATATTACCCACAACTATAACATTATATCAAATTCATTCCATAATATTCAAAAATGATATTTATAGAAAATTCATATTTATTTATAAAAGTTGGGGTCTTACAATCATTGCCAGAACTAAGTAGTTTTTACACCAAGTATAATTCCCCGCCCACACAAGGAATCATACAACTCAACTGCTGACAGGAGTCCTCAATTGAAATTCCTACATAATCTTAAATCCCTTCTCAATACGAATTTCATTCAACTCGTATTCATAATCCTTTCCTGAATCTGTACCAATTCATAATACAACTGACACTCAACAATCTTGCTATAAATGTAACGATCCCAAAATTCATACAATTTAATTCTCAACTTTGGTCAATAATAACAGATCTACCTTCTGATTTTACATCATTATTCAATGTTAAACTTTATAAAATGCGGAATAAATTAAACTTTTATGTCTTCTTACTTTAATTCCCTGAATCAAAAGTTTTACCATCTACATGACTTTGAATCAATCTTGTTTTATGATTCACATTATCAACATTATTATATAGCGTTTACATTTCAATCTGATAACCTTTACATATCAGATAACTCTAACTTTAGCTTTACAACTCAACATAAAACTATACATCATAAAACGTTTAATACATTCATGAATCCTCATCATGGTATAAGGAAATAAAAACTTCAGCTAAAATAATAATCTTAGTGTATTATTTTGGATCCACGTCATTCAAGTAGCACATAGTGTTACCTTCAATCCTTAACCCGCAAAATGGTTATTTGCAAGGTTTAGCTCGGCAATGACAAAATCTACTTGGTTTTCATGCATCACGTAGCACATAATAACATGCTCAACATATATCTCATAAACATTAGACTAACATAACATACATGTTATAGTTCATATAACAAGTATAAAGATTGAGTTCCTTACTCAATCAGAATGCTTTACTCAATCAACGTAGTCATAAGTTGACTTTCACATTTCATACATTCAACATATATATAACACATCATGCTCTTTGCAATAAAGATTTAAAACAGTTAATCACCAAGTTCACATAGCAAATAGGAACTGAAAGACTTGCCTTGATCGTTGTTTACCAATAACAGTTTAATAGCTTACGAGATATACGCACCTCCGTGCCCTACATGATTATATAATCATTCACATTAACTATTAGTCACATGCAGCAGCATAGTAGTTGTAATGTAAACTTTATTCTACATCTCATAACCCACTATTATCGATACACTGATGTTCAATTTTAATGTGTTAACTTTCGACTTATAGCTCACTATATTTCATATCCGAAGTTCATTCAAGTGTTTAAGTCTTTCTAGGAATCATTATTGGTTTTATATTAAACTCGTTTCATACCTTATAATGTTCATTTCATTTGACTTAAAAAACTTTTTACATTCATTATCACTTATCACGGCGTTTAAGCGTTTATTAAATCTGCTTGATTTGTCTCTCTTGTGTGTGCTTAGTATGCATATACAACTTATCTAATATATCATTTATTAATGTTAAGTATCATTATACTTCATAATATTCATGTTATATAACTTAGACCAACATCTATTATAAATCGACATCTTTATACTTGTGTATGTGCATGTTTGACGCACTCTGATGCCTCTGAATACGCATCAGTCACAAAGATGACCATTTTGACTACTGTTCTCGACCTCAAATTGAAGACCTTAAAGAATACAAGTTATAGGTCTATTCGTCCTCGTTCAGGATCATCTTGAATCGACTTAATCAGAGTTTGTATGAAAATATTATGCTTAATTCAATGGCGAGGTTAGAAGCGGTCCAAGCTATTCTTGATGATAATAAATGCTTTGCACCCCAATTGGCCTTGAGGCGGTCTGACTCATGAAATCATGAAACAGGCCCTCGGGCTCTGCTCTTGCGATTACAGACCCTTACTCCTTCAATTATCATAACATGAGTTATACTCATCGATTCGATCCATTTTAGATTACATGGGTTTGTAACTCAAAAAATTACAACATACCAAATACCCATCAACTAATATAAACATTAAATAACCTTAATATGAATTTACAACTCATGTTCATTCTAATTGTTCATGTTTTGACAATTTAGCGAATTCGTTCACTACAAATTAGTTTCTCGACCATTCGTTTCATTCGACTTTCGTTATTTTACGTAATTGACATACTAACAACATATATCATCAATTTAATATTATATCATGACTTCATCATTAATTTTGATTCCAAAATAATACTAATGTATATATATATATATATATCGATAAAACTCAATTTCTTCATTCTAAATCATGTTTTCATGGATTTGATTTACGAAAATCATTTCTAGATAACAACTAAGCGATTATAAACATCTAACACACACACACACACACACACACACACACACACATATATATATATATATATATATAACATATTTAGGAATTCATCCAACTAAATTTTCAAATTTAAAGGATAACTCAAGAACACCCAAACTAAGAAGAAACTAGGTTATTTACCTTTTAATTCTTGTTTAATTTTTGTTAGGAGATGTTAGAGAATTGCTACTTCCTTCTTGTTTTCAAGGATTTCTCTTCCAATTGCTTCCCAATTCCTCTCTAGAGTTCTCTCTTCCTCTGTATTTTCTCTTTTAGCTTTAGCCTTAGGCTTTAGGAACAAAACACGTAACCTTCATATAACTGATATAAACATAATGCGTATACATTATGGCCTATCAGTTACAATAACAAAGGGTCACTAGGCCATGTTTGGCTAGCACCCAAAATATTCTTTTTAATTTAATTTTTTTTAACAATCCTTCTTGTCATATGATACCCTTGTCACACCCATTAACTATTTGAATTGAAGTAATCTCAATTCATTAATAAATCCAATTAAACCTTACTAATAAAATTATAGCTTCTATTTAGCCAATATAATTATAATTTTATTTAATAATCATTAATCCTCTAATTTAATTACTTAATTAAATTAGAAAATCACCAACACATTAACGTAATAAATATGCACAAATTATAAAATTATTTATCATCCATTTATTTAATATCATCATAGTTAAATAAATTATTCCATAATAATTTTCATTGAATATTTATTTTAATCCATAAATATTTCAACTAAAATACTTATTTTACTTGATAAATATTTTAATTATTCTGATCTCACAATCATAACATATTAACATATACATTTGTATGTAACATAAATTACTCTTTCATATCATAATAAAATTTTATTTATTAAATTCTTATTTTAATAATTTTCAAAAATTGGGTTGTCTCATCATTTCCTCCTTATAAAGTTAGTCCTCGGAATCAAAGCACCCACCTTACTCGGGGTTTTCATCAAATCTCTTCGTTGAATAACTTGACACATTACCTTAATATAGGTTTTATATTTCCTACTCCCACCATTATTCATAATAAATTCTTGTAAGTTTTATTTCATAACTTTCACTTGAACTCAATTATATTTTGAGTATTATATATTATTTAACCCATTCATTTCCTTTTCTAAGGATCATTATCATAAACACTTGGGATATTACATTCACCCATTCTTCTAAGAATTTCGTCCTCGAAGATTTATTTATTAATCTTCATTCATTCAATCTATTCAAAATAGATTTTATGTTAATACTTTATTCATTCATTGGGTTCTATAACCACTTCTTTCCACAAAGATCTTTCTACAATTATTAAACTTTTCTACTAAAAGTTTTACATTATTCTTTGATAACTCATCTCCTTCTCATTTCAAAATTTCTTTTCTCACTTATTCAATATATTCATCATTCGATTGTTGCATTCTCGACTCACTTCTTTCTAAGGAATATCATCCTTACCACATTCATCTTTTAGAATACTTGAGAATCTTCCACAATTGCTCGATAATTGGGAAGTAGTATGAATAACTTAGGAATTTAAAGATTCCAAATCATGTTGAGGTCGTAAGACCTTGAACTACGTCCACGGTTATAAGTACTCTTTCAACTTAAACCTTAACAGTCATTAGACTATAAGGACTCCCGTATTTAGGGTGTTAAGCCCTTTGTACGATGTATTGTACACAAACATTTAAGCAGCCTATGTCGTATGTCCATAGTTATAAGTAATCTTTCAACTTAAACTTTAACAGTCATAAGACTATAGGGACCCCTTGTACTTAGGGTGATCATCCATTCGTACAATGTATTTTGCATAAACATCTCAACGCCTCCGCGTAATCCCCTATAAAAGGGTTGTTCATCTCAGCTCTTCAACATCTGAATCCGCACCAAAACAATTTGGTTTGACATAACTTCTCAAGAAACACTTGAATTTCATGAACATCTTTTAATAATCGTCTAGCTGAATCAAATAGCACAGACTTCTACAATAATTCAAACATCAATCGAAATATACATATATATATATATATATATTCTAATATCTTAAAGAAATCTCAAATATCTTTTTATGACGTCATGATATACATGCTTTGTATTTGGTCTGGTTTGAGGACTTCGATCATTTAGTGATTTTATCATACTACATCATATATAGTAGTGGGTGACATCCTTAGATCATCAACACTAAAGTATCTTGTATTGATGACTCCATCATTTTTATCATCTTGCACCAGGTTACATGATGCATTGATGATATATATATAAAAAATATTTTGATATATTTCAAATCATTTTTTTCTAGCCAAAGCAATTAGCATAGACATACGAATAATAGCACTATTTTTAAAAATTCTTTGGTTCGCTAGTGTGATCCAACATTTTTTTTCCAAAAATCAAAAGTATAACCATCGACACGAAGTCAATAAATTTTGAAAATCTAGCAAAGCTAGAAGATTTGGAATACCAAATTTTCTCCATCAATTTCAATCTTTACACCAAATATTCTTGTATTTCAACTTATAATCCTCCTATATCCCCGGTATAGTTCATCAAACTTCTAGCACATTGGAAGTTCGGGAACTTGCCATAATAATATGAGTTTAAGAACTTGTCTAGTCAGGACCATGGCGTCCATTCTTTGAGGGTTCAAAACATACCATATTATTACAGTCACGAACTTACCATATGAATTAGTTTTAAGAACGCACCTAATCCTAATAATATCGACTAATCTTAATAGTTTCTAACTATCAAATATACACATGAGAAAAGAATCACATTTTTATACATATACATTGATAGCGCGACACCAACATTCAATGATTATCAATGTGATAAGCGGGTGCAAGCACAAAACCTTCGCCCATACAAAGATTTTTTACAACTCGACAATCATATAAGTCCTCAATTGAAATCCCACTAACCCTATCTTGCTCATAACTTGCTCTTTACTCGATACGAATTCCTCGTATCACATCATCTATAACTCCTCGTGAGTTATTTCATACTATTTTATAGTACATTATCTTCATAGCATCAAGCTATAATTATTTAAACATTACAGACCATCTTTCTTTTATAACTTAAACAGATCACGTCGTGATCTTATTCTAGAATCATCTCCCTTAAAAGTCTTTTCTTAACTTCGTGATCATTTTGTTTCTGATCCCTTCCTTTCCTTTTCATCATTTACTACATTATTAGTTATCTTGGCTATTGGAGTTAGGGTAACTCCCATTTCTTATCTTTATATCTCTTCAAGATTCTTCTTTGAATTTTCTTGTTTATATAACAATTTTTCCTTTAAGAACTTCTAACTTCACTTACATAGCTCCACATTTCATTCAAGTTCTACATTTTCATCATACGTATCCACTTTCTATACTTGGTACACATTGAGTCTCTAACAGTTTCAATATAGTACGCTGAGTGGTTTCCCACAAACACCAACAAACTAGGTTCCGAGTTGCTAGTTCGTATATACCTCCGCTCTATGAAGGAATCGTTTAGCCCAGATACCATACATTAACTATTAAAGAGTACGATTTTACCACACATAAATATAACTTTTGATTCTTAACTTCTTTATCATTCTCTTCTTATAAACATTGTCTATTTATTATCACCTTACATCCTTATTATTGGAGTTGGGTAACCCCACATTCATATTCCTTATAACTCTACGAGATTCTTCTTTGAATCCTTTCACACATGTTTTAACCCCTTCTTTATAAATTTCTTAAATTACTTCTTATTGTTCAAACTCTATTTGAGCTTATTCTTTCATTATCTTCACATTCATTCTCTAAGGTTATAACCTACGGTACTCCTACCTAAGGTTTATAACCTACAGCTTTGAAACCAACTGTAACGACCCCAAAATTCATACAATTTAATTCTCAACTTTGGTCGTTAATAACACATCTACCTTCTGATTTTACATCATTATTCGATGTTAAACTTTATAAAATATGGAATAAATTAGACTTTTATGTCTTCTTATTTTAATTCCCTGAATCAAAACCTTTACCATCTACATGACTTTGAATCAATCTTGTTTTTATGATTCACATTATCACTGTTATTATATAAACGTTTACATTTCAATCTGATAACCTTTACATATAAGATAACTCTAACTTTAGCTTTACAACTCAACATAAAACTATACATCATAAAACATTTCATACATTCATGAATCCTCATCATGGTATTAGGAAACAAAAACTTTAGCTAAAATATTAATCTTTGTGTATTATTTTGGATCCACGTCATTCAAGTAGCACATAGTGTTACCTTCAATCCTTAACCTGCAAAAATGGTTATTTGCAATGTTGAGCTCGACTGCCCAGCAAAATCTAATAATTTTCATGCATCACGTAGCACATAATAACATGCTCAACATATATCTCATAAACATTAGACTAACATAACATACATGTTACAGTTCGTATAACAATTATAAAGATTGAGTTCTTTACTCAATCAGCATGCTTTACTCAATCAACGTAGTCATAAGTTGACTTTGACATTTCATACATTCAACATATATATAACACATCATGCTCTTTGCAATAAAGATTTAAAATAGTTAATCACCAAGTTCACATAGCAAATAGGAACTGAAAGACTTACCTTGATCGTTTGTTTACCAATAACATTTTAACAGCTTACAGATATCTGCAACTCACGTGCCCTACACAATTATATAATTATTCACATTAACTATTAGTCAAATAGCAACGCATAGTAGTTGTAATGTAAACTTTACTCTACATCTCATAACCCTTCCTATAATGTTCATTATTGGTTTTATATTAAACCCATTTCATACCTTATAATGTTCATTTCATTTGACTTAAAACACTTTTCGTTCATTATCACTTATCACGACGTTTAACGTTTATTCTTTCTACGCTTGATTTGTCTCTCTTGTGTGTGCTTAGTATGCGTATACAACTTATCTAATATGTCATTTATTAATGTTAAGCATCATTATACTTCATAATATGCATGTTATATAACCCGAACAACATTTATTATAAATCGACATCACTATACTTGTGTATGTGCATATGCAGCGCCTTCGATGCCTCCGAATCGCATACATCACAAAGATGACCATTTTGACTATTGTTCCCGACCTAAAATTGAAACACCTAAAGAATAAAAGTTGTAGGTCTATTCATCCTCTTTTCTAGATCATCTTGAATCGCCTTAATCGGAGTTCGTATGAAAACGTTATGCTTAATTCTTTGCTGGCCGGTGAAGCGGTCCAAGCTGTTATGCCCGTGGCATTCGCTAATTGGCCTTGAGGCGTATTTACTCGCCCAAATCATGAAGCAGGCCCTCAGGGCTCTTCGCGATTACACAGACCCTTACTCATTTCAATGATCATATCCACGAGTTATACTCATCAATTCGATCCATTTTCGATTCTATGGGTTTTAACTCATAAAACTACAACATACCAAATACCCATCAATTAAAATAAATATTAACTAACCTTAATATGAATTTACAACTCATGTTCATTCTAATTATTCATGTTTTGACAATTTAGCGAATTAGAGTTCACTACAAATTCAGTTTCTCGACCATTTCGATTCATTGACTTTTGTTATTTTAAGTAATTGACATGTTAACAACATATATCATTAATTTAATATTATATCATGACTTCATCATAAATTTTGATTCCAAAACAAGCCCTAATGTATATATATATCAATAAAACTCAATTTCTTCATTTCTAAATCATGTTTTCATGGATTTGGTTTTGAAAATCATTTCTAGATAACAACTAGCGATTATAAACATCTAACAACACACACACACACACACACACACACACATATATATATATATAACATATTTAGGAATTCATCCAACTAAATTTTTGAATTTAAAGGATAACTTTCAAGAACACCCAAACTAAGAAGAAACTAGGTTATTTACCTCTTAATTGTTGTTTAGCTTTGTTAGGAGATGTTAGAAATTGCTACTTCCTTCTTGTTTTCAAGGAGTTTCTCTTCAATTGCCTCCCGATTCCTCTCTAGAGTTCTCACTTCCTCTGTATTTTCTCTTCTAGCTTTAGCCTTAGGCTTTAGGAACAAAACCGTAACCTTCATATAAGCGATATAAACATAATGCGTATACATTATACTTTATCGATTACAATAATAAAAAGGTCACTAGGCCATGTTTGGCTAGCACCAAAATATCCTTTTTAATTTATATTTTTTTACAATCCTTATTATCATATGATACCCTTGTCACACCATTAACTATTTGAATTGAATTAATCTCAATTCATTAATAAATCAATTAAACCTTACTAATAAAATTATAGCTTGATTTAGTGATATAATTATAATTTTATTTAACAATCATTAATCCTCTAATTTAATTACTTAATTAAATTGAAAATCATCAACACATTAACGTAATAAATATGCACAAATTATAAAATTGTTTATCATCAATTTATTTAATATCATCATAGTTAAATAAATTATTCCATAATAATTTCCATTGAATATTTATTTTAATCAATAAATATTTCAACTAAAATACTTATTTTACTTGATAAATATTTTAATTATTTACGATCTCACAATCATAACATATTAACATATACATTTATATGTACCATAAATTACTCTCTCATATCATAATAAGAATTTTATTTATTAAATTCTTATTTTAATAATTTTCAAAAATTCGGGTTGTCACAGTAAACTTTTCAATCATTTGCTTGATCCTTCTTCATAATACAACCTTATCAGATCACGGGGTGATCTCATCGTATATATTACGATTCATTTTTTTGTCTTGATCGTTTTGTTTTACGATCTCCTATCTCTACACTTCTAGTCTTTTAGACTCGATCTATTCATCACTACTGTTCAACTTTATTATCAGAGTTAGGGAACTCTGTATCTTATAACTTCATTTGAGATTAGTCTTTGAATCTTACCAACCAACTAACTCTATGTGAGTTAGATCTTATCTAATCAACTGCGGTTATTAGTCTAGGGTATTCTACCTAAGGTTTATAACCTCTGACTTTGATACCAAGCTGTGAGGGCCAGAATCGAGGTCTGAATCACCGCGGATCGGTTCGATCATTCTAACACTATTACTATTTGTGGAAGATATAAACATAAATTGTTTATACAATACATTACACCTTTATTCCCCAAAATCAAGTAACCTTAACTTATACACAATTCATAAGCTATCTAACATATAACATTATTATCAAATTATACTATTAAAAAACTAATAGCACACATTAACTTTAAGTTGGAACTGTCTTTAACCTTTCCCTGTATCCGACGCATTCGCATTAATCTGCAATGTTTTATCATGATATAGCAAGGGTGAGCATAAGGATTTCCCAGCAAGTTTAAGTTCAACAATTTAACGATATATCATGATTAAAAGAGTCTGAATAATAACCTGGCTATAATTCAACAATATAATTGTGAACTAGCAGGAACAAACTTTTGACTTAACAAGTATATAACATGAAAAAATATATCTGGACTGAAGGGTAATGAAGGTGATCAGCCTTTCATACCTGACTTATACATGCAATATGTGCAGAGTACAATTCTACATGGCAATCAACAATGATTAACCATAAGCATATACGAATGAAACAACTCTTAGAAGAGTTAAGTAAAAACAAACTTGCTTGAACCGTTGATTACCTCTACGCAATTTATAATGATTTATCCGAAGACCTAAAATTAGTAATATAGATCTCCAATATTAGAATAATATCATCACAATATAATATTATAATATATATATATATAGAATAATCTAAACACATAACACCTAATCCTATCGATTACATAACACACATATGACTAAATTATCGAAGTCAAACTAGATGCGATTCGAGTTAAACTTGACACAAATCTAACATCCTGATGGTCTAGTCGGACAAAATTTTGAGTTTAAGTTCAATTAAACTACATGCAAGACTTAACAATTATCTCAGATAATTTTATTAACAGTCAAAATATTTTTCATAAGCTCATAATAATTTTTAAATAATTATTATCATTTATCAAGAATTTTCAATCATTAATATCGTATTTAAATGAATTAAATACCACATAATTCTTTTATCATTAATATTTATTTATTATCAAATATTAATGAAATACATATCATAATATTATAATAAATTTATAATATTTGAGTATTTTAATACTTTATAATCACCTTTATATGATTTTTA
The DNA here is from genome assembly GCA_020205605.1 of Panax ginseng. Taxonomy (NCBI): domain Eukaryota; kingdom Viridiplantae; phylum Streptophyta; class Magnoliopsida; order Apiales; family Araliaceae; genus Panax; species Panax ginseng. The sequence continues at coordinate 37,040,495 of CM035150.1, read as the reverse complement.
AATGATTAAATTCATTATCAGATAATTGCTTTTAATATTAAAATATTAATATTTTCATGACAAAATATCAAAAGTTATATTTTATAACTTCAAATAGTTTTATAATAGTTAGATCATTTTTTTATATGATTTTTAAATCATTTATTCTATTTTCCATAATTTATTTAATATAATTATTAAATAAACTAATTATCATTAATTTTAATTAATTAATGAAATTCCTCACAAAATATTAAAAGTCACTCAAAATAACTTAAAATATTTTCTTTTACCATAATATTATTTTTTCATAATTTTTCATGTATTAAAATCATTTTTAAATAATTTATTTAATATTGTAATTAAATAAATTAAATACCATTATATTAGAAAAATATTAAATATTTATGAAATATCTTGAAAATAATTAAAAACTATTTTTAGAGACTTTAAAATAATTTTTAGACTATTTTCTATTTATTAATTAAAATAAATAATTTTTGGAATTTAATATTTATTAAAATGGCCTATAAGCGGCAAAAGCGAAGTATTATAGGTGTTCTTGACCTTCGTAATACATTTTTCGAGGGTCTACGTTTGACCAACAATAATTCTTTGGTCGAGGTGTTTCTTAGCTAGATAATGGTGAAATCTGTAGTATGGATGCTGATCTACTGCAATCTGATAATCATCGAGGTTAAAATGCATCACCACAAAGCAAGATCAAAAGGCTGCAAAGTTGTTGTCGAGGCTGCTTTGGGATTTACGGGTTTCCCAGATTCCTAGTCGATTTCGGTGACCACCTTGTTCTTTGGCTTTTATATATATTACATTCATTAACTAGTCGATCTCTTGGTTCATAAATGTAGTATATATGTAATAGAACAAATAAATATCATGAGCTCGGTCCAAATATATGAGTCGTAAGTTGTGATGCTGGTCGAACCACATTAGAGGAGTTGTTCTTAGGTTTACGGAAATTCGAAGCGCAATAAATGACAATGGTCTACAGTTTGGCCGAATCCATTAGATTTGATCGAGTTGATGGTATAAAGGATATAAAGACATACATTTATAGTAGATCTATGAGGCTCTGACTTGAATTACAAACATAACATCAAAACACTTTAAAACTGACAGATCTGGGGCTAACAAAACCTTGTCAGACGCCGGTTTAGGATTTCTGGGTTACCCAGAAATCATCCGGTCAACGTCGGTCAACTCACTTTGAACGTTAATAACTCACGATCTAAACCTGTAATGGTTGTGATTCCACTTCTAGATCAAAGACAACATGTCAAGCTATATATTTCAACTTTAAAACAACAAAACTCAAAAACAGAAAATAATCTAAGGCCACTGACATTCGGTTGTTAGTCCACTTTTTCAATATTTTCCAGATTTTTGAAATCTTTATATTCGAGCTTCTAGATGTTATGGATCCATGATCCAACAACCCAGATCTCTAATTGACACCTTATAACACTTCTTTAACCAACCAATTACAACATATAACATTAGATCACATGATTTCAAAATTTAGGGTTTATACCTCTTTCTAACTTTGATTATTGATTCTGACTCTTGGATACATTCTTGGCTTGTTATGGATCATCTGAGGAATTTGAATAACTTAAGGATTTTCGTGGAGTGCAGAGAGAGACTTGGTTGGGTGTTTATGAACAATTGAGCAATATTAATGTACTTCTCTCTCTAAATATATATATAACTTGATGCAATAATGTGGCTGGGATAAATGGGGCTGATCTGCTGGATATATTAGTCACATGGAGTGGTTGGAGTTGGTGGCCAACTCTCATTTGGCTAGATTTGCAAGCTAAGTCACAATAATGCAAAAAGGGTATTAATGTCATTTGATTTATACATTTAATGGCATTCTAGTAAATGACCAAACCTTTAGGGTTTAGGGTTTGGATTAGGGTTTAGGGTCTGAACCTTTTAGGGTTTAGGGTTTGAACCCTCAAGGTTAGCAATTTGATTTTCTAAAATTTCCAATTTAGGTTTCAAAAATAGAAATTTAACATTTCTAAATTATAATTAGAATTTTCTAATTATATAAAAATTTCCTAATCATAATTTAAATATTGCTAATTAGGATTAGTATTTCCTAATTAAAATTGCTAATTTAGCGATTAGGAATTGAAAAAATGGTCATTAGGGTTTCTAACCCACGAATTAGGGTTTCTAATAGAAAAATAATTTTCTAATTTAGAAATTAGATTTTCGTAATTAGATTAGGGTTTTCTAATTTATTAACTTTAAAATTAGGATTAATATTTCTTAATTAACATTAAAATTATTTACTTAACACTTAGGTTTTTCCTTATTTATAAATTAGGGTTTCAAATCCATAAATTAGGGTTTAAAAATTTGAAATTAAGGTTTGCTAAATAATTAAGCTTTACCCTAATTAATATTATAATTAATAGCACTTAAGCAATATAATATTCCGTTAAGTTCCCAGATTAGGGTTTCAACTTCCGAATTAGGGTTTTCGGAATCCCGAAACTGAAATTAGGGTTTCTAGAATCGGTTTCTAGGGTTTCTTATAATTCGCTAGGGTTTTCTAACCGAACATTGACGTTCTTAATATATACTTAGGGTTTGTTACAGATATCGTTCATCCGGCCAACCCTTGACCCTTAACCACATACTGTACACATATACATAGAACTTATTCACTTATTCCCTTAATCCTGAATAATTTACCTAAATCCTTCACAGAATTTTGAAATCCTCAAAATTTTATCTTAAAAATATCAAACGTATACACTAATTTTCTGTCTAGGTTCTAATTTTTAGCCTTAAATCAATTAATTAATTTTTTAAAAAATATTCAAAATTCTCGGGTTGTCACATTGACTAACCCACTGCTAATCTCATACTTTAGATATAAAAGAACTTCAATCATCTTCACTTCCTTTCCTCTGAGACTTCATTCTTTTTGATTTTCTCGACCAAAAGGACATGATCACTAAACATCAACTTTTATTATTATTAGGGAATAAAACTTTACTCAAATCTTTTACAGTATCTTTTAAAATACTTTAGATTTATCGTTAACCCAAGTTAGGTTGTGTTTGATTACCTCTTATTGGCTCTTAATGGATTTTCCTATGATTCGGTCAGAGGCAAATCTTGTTTGCAAAAAAAAAATTTGCCTCTTAATTGGTTAGACATAAAAATAAATCTATAGCATCCAGAGGAGCCTCTGAACGAGAAAACATTTTTTAGGACAATTATAACCTCTTCGGTCTTTTATCCCAAATCAAACCTAGATCACCATTTCTCTCCTTTGCTGAATCACTGATGCTGCTCTTCTCCTTCGCCGAATCGCTGCTGCTCCTTTGTCTTCTTTCGCCGGTAATCTTCTCTCCTTTCTTCAATTATTATTAACGTCGGTAATCGCTGAATCTCTACTTTTTAGTTTATCGGCTTCTAGATTCATGTGAGCACCACAAATTTATCCCTTTTCTAATATTATCTTCTGAAATTTATGAAGCTACCTTTCTCCTTATTTTTTTAAACCCAGTTCTCTGCAACTATTTGAAGTTAATTTAATTTGTATGGTTGAATTTTTATGCTATGTTGATATTTTTGGGACATGATACTATGTTTGAAGTTAATTTAAATTGTACGTTTTTATTTTTATTTTATCATATTGTGGTCAAAATATTATAAATATATATTTAAAATACTATTCAGAGCTTCTAATTATCAAACATGTTTTGTTTAAACTGTTCAGAGGGTTAAAATGGTAAAATGGTAAATTAATTATCAAACAACATTTTTGTATTAGGCCTTGATTCTATTCGGATGCTCTATATTATTAGGACGTCTAAAGCATTCACGTCTTAACTTTTCGGTTTTATCAAACACCACCTTATACTATAATTCAACATATTGAGTGTATAATTATTCCTTTTCTTTAACAAATTTAACACTTTGCAAATACATTTCCCAATTTAGAATATATTTATTATATATTAACAAGTTTCTGATTACATTTCAATTCATCTTACCACTATTATTACACCCCAAATTGGACCACACTTGTCTCAAATTTGGTTGCCACATACTAACTCTAATAATAAATCAACATCTTATACAACGTAATAATAGAATAATTTATATTGGTAAAACATAATTATTCTCGTCCCAAGGGTTCGAAACTTAAACATCTTTTACATAACTTAACCATAATTAAACATCGTTTAGATACAACTAATACATAATCTGACCTGACTTAAATTAAACATAGTTAAATAAGTTCTTCCACAACCAAATCATAGTACATTCCTAGAAATCTAGTAATAACTACTCCAAAGCCTTTTCGTTACCCTTGCTCTTGCCAGAGGGTTCACCACGTTCTGCCTTCACTGAAAGTTTTAGGGAAAGCAAGGATGAACAACAAATTTCCCGACAAGTAATATAACAAAAGAATTATTCAATATAGTTTTCAATTTCTCACGGGTATATTAACAATTATAGTTCAAGAAGTATCGATGAATTATCAACAATAGTCGCTATGAATGAAATATAAATAATATTCAACGATTTATCAATTCAAGATTTCAAAGTAATGAATCTTTGGCGATCACTAAGGACTATGAACTTCTCCTAGAATTACTTGGTAATAGGTGATAATTCTACAAAGCGAAATACACTAGGTGATCGACCTAAAGCACCTATGTCATGCATAACATTTAGTCTTTCTCATATATGCTTACGTCGGTTCCCAAGCGGTATATAATTCCCCTACTAAGAGGGTTGTTCTTCTCAGTTATAAGAGTCCGCACCAAGTTGATTTGGTTCGGATAGCTTTCAATCAAATATCAATAGTCTAGCCGAATCAATGGCTTAGACAGTTTCTTTCACAATATATATAAACAATTATCGTTCGAATCATAGTTGAAATTTCATTACGAAATATTATTCATTCAAAGAATGAGACTTATCGATCAAGAATTGTACAAGTTCAAATAATGCTCAATAAAAAGTAAGGTTGAGTACACGCCTCAGCGTGTTTACCAAATATAGCTTATCGACACTCTTTTGAATCCTAACATAATATAGTTTCGCATATAGGATATTCATTAGATACATATGCTCATACCTGATATGTAAGTTTAAATTCATACATAAACGTCTAACTTAGTTGTATACTCTTCACATACTTCATTCTACACCTTGCATACTTATAACACAAATCAGTTTATAAGTCACCATGAAGTCAAATAACATAGTCTCTAGTCATTGTTTTTATGATTTGCAAATACTTTTTGGACTTATCATTTGAAAGTCTATAATCACTCCATTAAATATTCACTCCTATTACCTAACATGCTTCTTAACATATTGGATATGTACTGGTCATATAATACATGCTAGAGTAACACTTCAAACATCACAAACACCTTCAAACTAAGCGGAAAGGTGATCTCTGCTGATTTGGGAGTAGCTTGTTTTTTTGTACTAAGGGTAAAGTGGCCGTAGCTGCTCACAGTCTGGCTCAAGATATGGTTTATACGCAAAAGTCGGTGCACACATGTCTTACATATATATATGAATAATCATGCACAACACACATATTATTATATGAATAACTAGGCCTGACCCTACCTCAAAACATTAACATAGGTCATTCAAGACTTGTCATATTCCCCTTTTTTTGTCTTACAAGCACATGTCTAGTTAGGCATTTATGTTAATCACATCCATAGATATACATACCTACTCATGATGGCTAATTTCAAAATACTTATGTGACACCCCCAAATTCGGGTACTTCATACCCTCAAGATTTGGTGTTCACTTAATAAAACATTTATATCTAACTACCCAAACATAATAAAATTAGATAATAAACCTTCCCATTAAAGGATTACATTAATAAAAATCTCTCAGGTTATCTAACCTTTAAATATAAACATTCATATGTGGAAAATTAAATAACTTCATTACATTAATCAAAATAAAGTCTGACAACAAAATGTCAACATGTTTACAAGTCTTCAATACTTGTTCATCTTTCCTTTCCCTTTACTGGTGCTAGGTACATCGACCTTCTCAATTTTAGCTGTAATAATTATATAAACAAGAGTGAACAAACAAGGTTCACTTGAAACAATAATGAATAAAACTTTACAATATTTGCCAAATAATAGGCTGAATAGAACTGAAAAATAAGCTCTATTAATGATAATCAAAATTATGAAAAATATATCTGAGGGTCATAAGACCACGACCTATGTCCATAGTTATAAGTAATCTTTCAACTTAAATTTTAACAATCATAAGACTATAGGGACTCCTCGTACTTAGGGGGATCAGCCCTTCGTACAATGTATTGTGCACAAACATTTCAACGCTATGCGTAAATTAACCCCTAATAATAGGGTTGTTCATCTCAGTATTTAGAATACAAGTTCGTCCCAAAGTAATTTTGGTTTGGATACATTTCAAGGTAATTTGGAATTCAACGAATATCAACTAAGGATTAGTTGAATAAAAAGGGTAATAATATTATGATATAGAATAAATCGTAAGTGAATCAACATTGTATGCTACGGTCATGCTTTAGGAATAATCTAATAACATAAGTATTGAATAACATAACATACCTTGCTTGAACAATATTAAGCTAATGTTAGAAATCTTATTTAAAATTGAGTATGTAGCTAGCATAATAAATAGTAATTGAACGATAAAACTTTTTCAACATTAGTCCATCAGAGTATATAAACTTGCATGCTAAATAACAAGTTAAGGATAAGATACATGCGTTCAATACACGAATTGAAAGAAGTTAAGAAACCTGCATAATTGTAATCGAACAAGAAAAAAAAACTTGCTCAATATAAGAATAAGGTCTAGGAAACTTGCACAATGTAACAATAGAACTAGCTCAATGAAAGTGTAGAGTTAGAAAACTTGCTCAATATAACAATAGATTTAGAGAACTTGCCTTGAGTGTAGGCTAAACCGTACTAGTTTGATTCAAAATATCCTAATCACATATCATTAGGATACAATTAGTCATTACAAATACTCTATAATTATCTATTTCATGTATGGTTTGATTGTTAACTACATAGTCAAATTGCATCAATAAAATGATAATAAAACTTGTTAAGTATTAGTAATAACATGCTCATTCATAGCACTATAATACCACAATAACACAATTACATTTTTAACAGTCATAGTATTGCATTATATCAACAATTACAGACTTTGTGCAAAACAGAAGTAATTTTTGGACATTCTGTTAACCGGCGTTGTGGCGCCATAGTTTGTACTGTGGGTGGCGTTGCGGCGCGGTGCAAGCCTTGTGGCGCGACTCACATCTGATGGTGGCGTGTGTGTATGACGATTGGCGTTAACGGTGCGATACCTAGGCCGAACGATGGTCTTTGCTTGGCCTTGAGGTTAGTCTTCTGACTCGACTTTGGTGATGGTAGCGAAGTTTAGAGGCTGCGGTGCGATTTTTTGGTATTTGGGCCTCTGAGTTCTGAGAACCAAACCACGAAGAAGCGAGAACAAAGCTAACTTTGTTGTTGTATCTTAATTTCTAACAACAATTTATAATGTATAACTTACATATTATACACATAAACTTTACCAATACAATTTAACCACTAAATTTGGTACTGTCATAAGCCATGTATATGAACATACACTGAAAAATAGTTTCTCTTTCTTTTAAACATAATTAACATAATAATTCTTGTCTAAACACTAGTTCTGACATCACAAACACATATAATGACCATAGTTCAGTTGTATAACAACAATTATAGAAATTTTGAATTCACAGTAAGTATAAAAACTCGTGAACATAGAACATCATGTATATAATATTAAAGTGTTGGAAGAGTACCTTTTCTTGCTTTGAAACTCCTTGCTAACCACTGAGAATCGCTTGAAAACTCAGAACTTTCTCTCAATCTCTCTCTAGTCTCTCTCAAACTCTCTCTGAAAACCTTCTTTTCTTTCTTCTCTCAGTATTAGACTAGGCTACTAGCAATAGTAAGCGTAAACTAAAATGATAGGCTAGCCAACGTAAAATAAAAATGATAGGTAATACGCCTACTAAATAACATCAGTTACAAAAATATAAGGTATAGGTTATAAATTTATTTTATATTTTATTTGTTTTATTTATTTTAATTATAATTCAAAATTCAAAATCCAAAAGCCATAGGGCTTTGTTTGGCAACACTCTTTAAAAATTAAAGACTTAATATCTTTAAACCTTGTTTGGCAAAAACTAAATTAAACTCTTTTAATTTATTTTAATAACCCATTTATAGCATAGTTTATTGTCGCACTTTTATTACCAAATTAAATTAAAAACATTATAACAATCCATTTAATCCCTATCAACTCTCTAATTTAATTATTAAATTAAATTAGAACATTATCTCATAATAATTAATTTTCTTAACTGCTTAATTATTTATTTAACAAATAATTAACCAATCAAATCAAATCAAATTAAACAAATATTTATTCAACAATAAACACATCCATTAAATATTTATAACTTTCGATAAATATTTAAAATTATAATTTAAAATTCTGGATTGTTACATCCTTCCCTCCTTACAAGGATTCTATCCCCAGAATCACAACTCAAACAAATCATTCGTCACATTCTTCCATACTTACAAAGATTCTGTCCCAAGAATCAAAAACACAGATTAAACAAATAAATCAGGGTAATCTTTCATCATTTTATCTTGAGTTACCCGTAGCTTCTTGACATTGTGGTTCCTCCATATCACCTTCTGGAAGGTATTACTTTATTCTTGAGCTTTTTTGTTCTTTCACCATCGACTATCTAGATAGGAATCTCTTCATAGGACAAGTCCTTTTCAATCTGCAATGGTTCGTACTCGATCACGTGCTTGTAATCGGGTTTATACGGTTGTAACACTTAAACATGAAAAACATTGTGAACGCTTTCCAACTCTGGAGGTAGAGCTACCTCGTAAGCCACTTCTCAGAGCTCTTGGCGAGAACTTCAAAGGTCAATATACCTCGGGCTTAGCTTTCCTTTTTTACCAAGCGAATTTTCCCCTTACAGGAGAAACTTTTAGGAAAGCGTAGTTTTTCTCGTCAGTCACGATCTTATGCGTGTTGATCAACATACTTCTTGACCAATCTTGTTACGATGGGTTTGACAACCTCGATAGTTTGTTGTACCAATTTCGGTCCTAACATTTGGCATTCAAGACTTCATCCCAACCACGGTGGAGTTATGCACTTCATCTTAGTATAATGCTTCATAAAGGCGGCATCTGCCGATGCTTCTTGTAGTAGCTGTTGTTGTAGGCAAATTCCACAAATGGTAAATGTTCATCCCAGCTCCCTTTGAAATCCATGATGCGTGCTCTCAGCATATCTTCCAATGTTTGGATTGTTCGTTCGCTCTGGCTATCTGTTTGTGGATGGTATGCCATACTCATTCGCAACTGTGTTCCCATACATTCTTGTAATATCTTCCAGAAGTTTGACTTGAATTGCGGATCTCTATCTGACACAATTGATACTGGCACTCCATGTCTCGAAACGATCTCTTTAACGTACAATCTTGCCAACTGAGCAAGATTGAACCTAATCTTTATTCGTAAAAAGTGTGCTGATTTTGTTACTCTATCTACTATAACCCAAATCGCATCGCATCCTCTCTGAGTAGTTGGAAGACCCACCATAAAATCTATTTTGATGTGTTCCCACTTCCATTCCGGTATTTCCAACAGTTGAAGTAATCCTCTTTGTCTTTGATGCTCGGCCTTAACTCTTTGACACGTCAAGCATTTCGCGACACATTCTGCAACATCTCTTTTCATGTTTGGCAACAAAAAATGTCGTCGTAAATCTTGATACATCTTCATACTCCCTGAATGAATCGAGTATCTTGAATTATGAGCTTCGGTCAAGATTTCGTCTTTAATCTCTGGTACTGCTGGAACCCAAATTCTTCCCTCGAATCTCAGTAACCCTTCGGTATCGATCTTGTATTTCACTTCATCACTCTCAACCACCTTCTCTTTAATTTTCCCACATTCTTCATCTTGTAGTTGAGCATTCTTCACCTTGTCCACTAAAGTTGGACCAGCTTCTATCTAGAATAGTTGTTCATCGGATTCTTTTGGAAATTTTATTTCCAACTCTAGCTTTGCCATTGCTGAAATAAGCTCCTCCTGAGTGGTTTTTAGCATCAACTTTTCTCGACCTTTCCTGCTTAAAGCATCTGCAACCACATTCTCTTTACATGGATGATAAAAGATCGTACAATCGTAATCTTTTATCAATTCCATCCATCTTCTTTGACGCATGTTCAGGTCCTTTTGAGGAAAATATACTTCAAACTCTTATGGTCTGTGTAAATCTCATATTTTTCTCCATAAAGATAGTGTCTGCATATCTTTAGAGCAAATACTACTACAGCCAACTCTAAATCATGAGTCGGATACCCTTTCTCGTAGTCCTTCAGGTGTCTTGATGCATATGCAATAAACTTGTCATTCTGCATAAGAACACAACCCAATCCTTTATGTGAGGCATCATTGTACACCATAAAGTTTCCTGTATTATCTGGCAATGACAACACAGGTGCCACATTTAACTTCTTCTTCAAGTCTTGAAAACTTTCTTCACACTTCTCTGTCCAAACAAATTTTACAGATTTCCTTGTCAAATTTGTTAACGGAGTAGCTATCTTGGAAAAACCTTGAATAAATCGTCTATAATAATCGGCCAGTCCCAAGAAACTCTTCACCTCCGAAGGTGTTCTTGGTTGTTCCCAATTGATTTTGGCTTCAACTTTTGATGGATCCACTGAAATCTCATCTTTGTCAATCACATGCCCAAGAAATTGTACACGATCTAGCCAAAATTCACACTTAGAGAATTTCACGTACAACTTTTCTTTTCTTAGTGTCTCGATGTCAAGCGTAAGTGTTCCGTGTTCTTCTTGAGATTTGGAGTATACCGAGAGGTCATCGATAAATACCATCACAAACTTTCCTAAGAATGGTTTAAACACCATGTTCATCAAATCTATGAATCTGGCGGGATTATTGGTAAAACCAAAAGACATCACGAAACTCATAATAATCTATCACAGGAGTTTTGAATGTCATTCTAGGTAAATCCTCCCTCCTTACTTCCAATTGGTGATACTCACTTCTCAAATCTATTTTTGAGAAGTATTTAGCACCCTTCAATTGATCGAACAAGTCATCTATTCTTGGCAACGGATATTTATTCTTAACAGTGACTTTGTTTAATTCTCTATAATCAATGCAAAGACGCATTGACCCATTCTTCTTCTTCACGAATAACACCGGTGCTCCCCCATGGTGACACACTCGGCTGAATGTACTTCTTGTCTAACAACTCTTGCAGTTGCACCATCAGTTCTTTCATCTCTAACAGAGCCATTCTGTATGGAGCCTTCGATATTGGGGTTGTTCCTGGCGCTAAGTCGATCACAAACTCAATCTCTCTGTCAGGCGAAGTCCTGGAAAATCCTCCGGAAACACATCTACAAATTCCCTAACCACTGGTATCTCTTCTAGTTTCACCCCCTTCCTCTGAGTATCGACTATGTATGCTAAATAACCCACACAGCCTTGACTCAACAATTTTGTGGCCTGCATAATCGTCAGACATCTCGAATGTCTAGGAAATTTGCAACCATAGAAAACTACCTTTGACAGAGTCATAAGGTTTACACATTTCTTTTGGCAATCAATTATCGCTCCATAATTGAACAACCAATCCATTCCCAATATAACTTCAAACTCTCCAAGTTTAATCGGGATTAAATCTACCATCATGATATCACCCTTAATATTCACCCTCTGATTCTTGTATCTGAACCTAACAAAATTACTTCCTTATTCATAATTTCTATGTTTAAAGAAATTTAATTCTTCACTTAAGCAATCCTAAGCTCTTAGCAAATTCATCGAGATATAAGCGAGGAAGTAGCTTTTAGAATCAAATAATACATAAACATATATATCATTGATTGGGATAATACCCGACACAACATCCTTTGATTGCACAACATCTTGCAAAGTCATGTTGAAGGTTCTGGCTATGGGTTTGGTTGATGTCGTTGGTCTAGCAATGGCCCATGTACCTCCACTGCTACCTCCATTGCTTCATGTTGTCTCCCCAGCTTTCTTCTTATGGCACTCACGAGCAAAGTGATCCTTGGACCCACACATGAAGCAAACATTCTTCTTGGGTTGATTGCAATTCGGGGCGATGTGACCCTCCTGGACAAAGTTAAAGCATACACATTTCCCCATTAATCACACACCCTTGTGAAACTTTCCGCATGTAGCACATGCTTCGAACTTCTTATTATACTGGTTACCCTGTTGATTTCTAGCACTCACATTTCCATTCCATTTTCTCTTCAAATTATTATTACCGTTTCCACTACCATCACCACCATTCTTAACCTCAACTTCATTCTTCTTCTTTTTTCTGTTCTTGATTAAACTTTGTTATTGCCTCGCCACCACCTTCAGCGAGAATTGCCTTCTCCATTACCGCTGTAAATGTCTTTAGCTGGAACAGGGAGACCCTACTGTACAACTAGGGTTTAAGTCCCTGTTAAAACCTCTTAGCCTTGCGTTCATCTGTGCTGACTTGATATGGCGCAAACCTCGCCAACTCGTTAAATTTTGCGGCATACACTGATACCGTCATTGATCCCTACTTCAGTTCTAAAAACTGCACCTCTAGCTGACTCTTTGAACTCTTTGGGAAATAAGTCTCGAAGAATATCTCCTTAAACCTATTCCAAGTCATAACCCCTTGACCTCCTCGAGTTTTATTGGCCTGCCACCAATAACTAGTCTCTGCTTTCAACATAAATGTTACAAAAGCAGTCTTCTGATTCTCCCCTACTCTCGCAACATCGAACACTTTCTCTATCTCCATGATCCAGGTCTGTGCCTCAACTGGATTCATGGATCCATAGAATTCCGGTGGTCCAATCGCCTTGAAATCCTTAAATGTTGTAGCTTGATTCTGCGGTTGATTCTGCAATGCACCCGTCAGTAAAGTCATTGCATTTGCGTTAATTGGCCATTACGGAAAACCAGTTTTGCCCGAGCGCTGGTGATGATTTTTTGCGGTACTTGATCTTGCTATTGTTAAGTGTTTTGATCATTTTGTTGTTTTGTAATTGTAGACTGACATGAAGACTACATGATAAAGCTTTTATATTACGGATACTTAACATAATTGATTTGATTGTTGGTGAACATGGGTTGTGGCTTGCTTTCGAGAACATTTGGAAAACCTAGAAATGTTGAAAACGATTCTGGTCACTACTTTGGCCGTAGATATATCTTGCTCGTGTTGATGTTATGATGATCGATTGTTATTTTATTGTAATTTGACATCCGGACTACAAGTAGGAACCACTGCATCTCACACACTAGACACATACTTCAAATTACAAAGCGTCAAAGTAGGACCCTTGAGTTTACAGGCGCCCGAAACTTCGAAATTTCTGCTTGACATGATTTATGGAGGCTCCGATCTCTTTTGTTTTATGTTGTTTATTCATGTTTGTTGTTGAATCTTATAGTATTACATTAATTCTACACACTATGATCAAGAGATAGGCTAGACACATTATGATCTGATCATTACCCTTGGTCAAAATAGTACCCTCGTTAACTGCACATGAGTTTTTGGTTTTCATGAAGAACACAAATAACACCTATAGCGACAGTTCTGTCGCTATAGGCAGTCTTTGGCGACAGTTTATTACTAAAATTAATTATTTTTATTAAATAAATAGAAAAATTAGTTTTTAATTATTAAAAATAACAATAAATTATTAAAAATTATTTTAAGTCCAAAAATTAGTTTTTAATTATTTTGAATATATTTCATAAATATTTAATATTTTTGGAATATTAAAGGTATTTAATTTATTTAATTATAATATTAAATACATTATTTAAAAATTATTTTAATACTTGAAAAATCATTTAAAATTATATTATGATATAAGAAAATAATTTAAATTATTTTTAATGACTTTTAATATTCTATGATGAATTTTCATTAATTAATTAATATTAATTATAATTAAGTTATTCAATAAATATATTAAATAAATTATGAAAATATAATTAAAATTAAAAATCATATAAAAATGATTTAAATGTTATAAAAATATTTGAAGTTATAAAATATAACTTTTGATATTTTGTCATGAAAAACATTAATATTTTAATATTAATGATATTAGATTATTTAATAATTATATTAAATAAATTAGTTTAAAAATGATTTTAATAATAGAAAAATCATTTTAAATGAAAATAAATAGTTTAAAAATATTTTTAAGTTTTAAATTATAACTTTTGATATTTAAAGGAAAATTTCATTAAATAATTTAATATGAAATAATATTAGAGTTATTTAATAATAATATTAAATAAATAATTTAAAAATGGTTTTATTGATTTAAAAATCATTTAGGAAGGATATAAATGAATTAAAAAAATACTTTAAGTTATAATTAATGACTTTTAAAATTTTGATAGATAAAGCATTAATATTTAAATATTAATGGTAATTATTTAAAAATGACTTTAATTGTTTTAAAAATCATTTAAAGGGTAATATGAATACTTTAAAAATATTTTATCTTTGTAATTGATGACTTTTAATATTTTGATAAATAATACATTAATACTTTAATATTAATGATAATTATTTAAAAATGATTTTATTTCTTTTAAAAATCATTTAAGGGTAATATTAAATACTTTAAAAGTATTTTAAGTTATTATAAATAATTTTAATATTTTGGCAATGGTGTCATTAATAATTTAATATTAATTTTAATATAATTATTTAATATTTAAATCATTTAATAATCATTCCAGTGTTTGAAAAATCATGAGAAATTATAATAAATGTTTAAAAATTATTATATGTCATTTAAAAATAATATGACTGATACTTACAGATATTGAACTTTGGGAAAGAGTCTTAGACTCGATAATTACCCGATAAAGCCGTCGGTACACTGATATGTTTCAGAAATTGATCTGGACTTAGATAATTTGACTAAATATGTATCTGTTTGTAATCCAATGACTGTTAAATATGTGTGACAATGTGATTAAATTATGTGTTGACTGAAATAAGTAGTATTATGTGTTACGATATGTTATTCTAATCAGTAAAATGATCTTATTACTGATAGGTTGTTATATAAAAGATAAATCTAAGTTGCGTATTATGGCGGCCAGACAGACAAGTATCCTACCTTTGCATTTCCTTTATCTGATGGGCATGAGTAAGAAAGTTTGATTTATATTATTATTGTACTAGATTATTAACCCTATTGTCGTATATATTATATTTGATCATTGTTTATCAATATGATATTATATTATATAACTTCATATATATTACATTACGTTAATTTGAAATATGGTTTATCTGAGTGTCTTCACTTGATAATCATTATATTTAAACACATGTGTATATATATATATATAAGTAGGATCGGTTAGGACTCGGGCCGAACAAAATCCGAACCTTTTAATTTTTTTTGCTTTTTTTAAAAAAAAAACAACTAAAAAAAATAATTAAAAAATTATGGAATTGAATTTTTTTTTATAATCTGATGTTTTGGGTGTGATTTGGGTAAGTATAACAAAACATGTATATGCGATGCATGCGAGAATGTACCACCATTTTTTGGTATAGGTATTGGCTGCGCCCAAAATATTGTATTATGGAAAAATTTCGGATCCATAAAATATTAAATATTTTTTAGTTATTTTCAAAAAAAAGCAAAAAATAAATAAATTAGTGTCCATTTTTGATCGGTCAGGAATTAGGACTTTGATCCGTGTTATATATATATATATACCTCTAAGCTATTTGACCGACGTAAGACCTGATTTAGAAATATCGTTGAATATGATAAAACCTTTTGTATCGATCAAATTATTTTGGTTTGGATTCGGACTAAATATGAACATCGAACAAGGGAAAACATTTATCGCCCATGGCGAGACAGTGAAACGATATATATCGTTCTTGCATGCGATATTGATCAATCTGAGGACCGTGTGATGTACACCTTCGCTCCCGTAAGTTATGACGGTTTGCAGATGAAGTTCTGCTAAACCTTATCGAAAATTTAAAACAATGTTCATAGTATGTCACCTTAACCCTTTTTATAGAAACCATTTAATTCTTTGAGCTAATTATATTTATAATTGTTATTACTTGTTGGGCACTCAAATGCTCATCCTTGCTTAATTTAAATGTTTTCAGCTAAATGTGAACAGCTAGAAGGTTCTGCAAAGAACAAGGGAAAATAAAAGCAAACAGAATATGTTTAATGGTATTTTTTGTAATAGTTAAACTGTATTAAGACAATGATATGTATTATCTATCATGTAAGAAATTATAGAAAATGTTGCGTACTTGGGATTAGACTCTAATATATGTAAATTAAGTTTGATTTTTATATTGTTATTATTATTATTATTTATTATTATTAGTATTATACGCTTTCGGAGAAATGGTATAAATAAAAGCCTTAGAGTTAGGGTTTCAAGTACACGAATTTGGTGGTGTCGCGACTAATGACGTAAAATAAAACTAATAGGTAATAATACGCCTACTAAATAACATCAGTTACAAAAATATAACGTATAGGTTATAAAATTATTTTATATTTTATTTGTTTTATTTATTTTAATTATAATTCAAAATTCAAAATTCAAAAGCCACAGGGCTTTGTTTGGCAACACTCTTTAAAAATTAAAGATTTAATATCTTTAAACCTTGTTTGGCAAAAACTAAATTAAACTCCTTTAATTTATTTTAATAACACATTTATAACATAGTTTATTATCACATGTTTATTACCAAATTAAATTAAACATTATAATAATCCATTTAATCTCTATCAACTCTCTAATTTAATTATTGAATTAAATTAGAAAATTATCTCATAATAATTAATTTTCTTAACTCCTTAATTATTTATTTAACAAATAATTAACCAATCAAATCAAATCAAATTAAACAAATATTTATTCAACAATAAACACATCCATTAAATATTTATATAACTCGATAAATATTTAAAATTACAATTTAAAATTTTAGATTATTCTGACTTATGACACATCTATTATCAAAAACTAGTTTTATTTTCATTCTTAAGATTTCCTTTGATAAACTCACGTCAAGCCACCAGTATAGCTAGCACACATAAACATGCTTTCAAATTCCCAACTCGAAAGAGGTATCTGAGTTTATCAAGTTTGTTTTGAAACTTTAAGCCTCCATTACTAAGCACGTAACATAAGTTCACATAGACTAAATCATGCGTTTATAATCACTTGTGTACCTACTCGAGTCATTTATATGGGCTAGAAAGATACGAACATAAAGGCATGATGTTTATCATGATTTGTTTTCAATACATCAAGTTTTCCTTTAGAAAGTCCTTTAAAGTCAAGCTATCAAAGCTCATCATACATGAAAGCAAGCAGATGCCTCATTTTAGACTTCTTTACATACATATCTAAGTTATATACACATGTTCACAAGAATTAGGAATGTATGTTACTCACGTATAAAATTCCTAGTTTTCCAATCTTTAAGCCTTCTTTGAATATCCAAATCAAAACAAACCTATCATGACTTACTATATACATAACAAACTTAGTCCACATGTTAAGGTTATTTTTACACATATTCTTACTGACATAGCATGGTCAGAATGATACAAGATCACAAAAGCAATGCACATTTGGCATTTTTGCGGTAGGCGATAAATATCTTATAGAAGTGGTGGTGGCGCACCACTTGATCATAATGAAAAATAAGGACTACATTCTTTTATGAGCTCTAACATAACTAACATCTTTTTGAGTTCAAACCCACTATATCACTCCTAGATATTCAAACAAACCCCGGATATCACTGATAGCATGCAATTCTATATCAATTAACAAAGATTTCATACAATTGCAAAATTTTGATAAAACTCAAGCTCAAGAACACAAAATTAAATTTTATACCTCTTGAAGCTTGAATTGGACTCCTCAACTACTACGATTATACCTTCCTCAATGTTCATCAACTCACACTCTCGGTTCACATAACGAGACAATTTCAAGCAGCGAGAGAATGAGGAAGGAGAGGGTGCTATATAGAGAATTGATTGCCAGTTCATGGCATTGCACCATGGATTGATTCAAATGAAAGTGAAAGGAAATGTTGGGTAAAGAAGAGTTGGCCAATTGCCATCCCGTAGCCATCATCACGGCCATCTCTAGCTTCATCATTTTCTTCTTAGCCTTTTTGTTTTGCTGAGTTTCACGTAATAGTAGGGGATAGGCCATTGGCCTAATACTCGGCTAATGGTTATGACTCATAAATTAGGACAAGGCCTAATTCTCAGTAACTACGTTTATAATGCTTACTTTATTCTCTTAGAATCCCAAAATGTAATTTTAATGTTATAACGCTACTACACAATGGAAAGTTAGAGATTATGTATGTACTCACATCATATAATACATGTACATTAGTCTAGTCTAATTAATATTTATAGCATGTATAGACTCCATTTTAATTGACCAATATTAATTTAATATCTTTTTAAAACTTCATTATTCCAGTTAAACTCACTTATTGGAATAATTTGCAATTCTTCTTGAGTACATCTTTTAATGTTTCCACATCCTTATTATCACATAAGCAATTATTTAAGTAACTTATGATTCCCTACACTTTACTATATAGTTTTCTATATGTTACATAGTTATATTAATGTGTCACACCACATTTTCTATTTAATGAAAGAACTATATAATATCACATGTCTTACACACATCAATTAAATGAATAATACAATTCTAGTCATGCAATTTACTTTACTCACAATAACAATTAATAATCACATATCATTAATTGATCACCATTAACAATTAATTAATATTCTATAATAACAATTAACAATTAATATTAATTAATTGTTCACTTGATAATTCCTTAAATCGATTAGTATCATCATTAATAGTTCCCTCCTTTGTGCCACACTGAGGCTTTCAGCGAGTTCATCATGACTCCATACATTTTCAATTATTCAATTATTTAATATAATTGAGTTAACTCATCTCGTAACACAAAACCATTTATATTCAAATAAATATTTATTTCCATTAATATATCAATTTATTTGTGTATGGAAATTATTAGGTATTACATCCCCCCCCTTATAAAAATTATGTCATGGAATTGCTACTGAGGTTACACAAATAGATGGGGATAATCTCTCATCATCTCATTTCCAAATCCCGTAGCCTCCTCGACATCGTGGTTACCCCAAATACTTTTACGAGGAAATAACATTATTTCTCAAGGTTTGCTCTTTCTATCAAGAATTTGGAAAAGGAATTTCTTCATATGCTAGATTCTTCTCTACTTGAATGGGCTCGTACAAAATCACGTGTTTGTAGTGGGGCTTATGCAGACCTTGACACAAAAATGTGAAACACATTATGGATGTGCTCGGCTTTCGGTGGCAATGCAACTTTATGCGCCACTTCACCCACTCGCTTTAGTATCTCGAATGGTCCTATGAATCGAGAACTCAATTTTCCCTTCTTCTTAGAATAGTGTTTTCCCTTCCGGGAGATACTTTTAAGAAAATGTAATTCAGAGCTTCAAAAGTAAGTGGTCTGACGGCGATGCAAGTCTACTTACTTCTTTTGGCGATCTTGTGCAGCTACTAGTCTAGCTCTTATTACTATCACCACCTCTGCGACTTGTTGAACTAACTCCGACCCTAGCATCTTTCGCTCTCCAACTTCATCCCAACACAACGGTGTTCTACACATTCTCCCATAAAGAGCTTCGTACGGTGGAATGCCTATACTTGCATGGTAACTATTGTTATAAGCGAATTCCACTAAGGGTAGGTGATCATCCCAACTTCCTTTAAAAGTCCATCCATGAAGTTCTAAGCATGTCCTCTAAGCGTTTGTATCGTTAAGCTTACTTTTGCGGTCATCTACGGATGATAAGCGGTACTTAACTTCAATTATGTTCCCATCCTTTTCTTGGGTAAAATCTAATTCGTTACAACACCCAAGTATCGTGGTCAACAAGTAATAAAGTGAAAGTAGAGTATCGTTCCCACGAGAATTGTTTAATAAAAATCACCAAGTACTAACGTAACCAACTCGATCTTATTTGAGCGAAGGAATTTCAATTTATAAGTAAACTAATTCTAATTACCACTAGTTAAATTAAGATAGCAGGAGATTTAAGATCACAACTTCACTTATTGCTTCATTTAAGTTAACACACTTCTCGCCAATTATTCTCTATCACTGAATTGTTAATCAAGAACACTAAAGCGAGATAAAACCACCTCTCGATGCATAATACCCGTATTAGCGTCAATCCACAATTAAGATAGAAATCCGTTAAACACCTTAATCAACTAACCCACTATATCTCTATGTGAATTACAATTGAAGAAGGTTGAAGAATAAGTTCTCTATCCGATTACATGCGATGTCAAGCATATCTCTACCTTAACAATAATCAAAAATCTGCTATTGACAAAATTCATGACACATGCTATCATGATAAGATCTAAATCAATACTTCATCTCTCGAGTTCATATAGATTATATCGGTAATTGATGGCCAATCAATTAAACAAATAAGTCCAAATCACAATAGACAATCCTCACAATAGAACATAATAATTAATAGCAAAGCATATTAAAATAAACTACACAATAAGATCAATTGTAATCTTAAACAAAGAATTAGTTCATTAAATTAAAACTAAGAATCCACACTTGAAATAACATTGAAAGATAAAAATAAGAGTAGAGTAAAGAATAAATTTGTTGTCAGCAAATCTCCATCTTCCTCAAGCTCCTGCTCTTGATCTTGATGGTCTTGAGTTGCTTCAATCTCCAAATCTAATTAGAACTAGTGTTTTGATCTAATTTATTATAATCTAATCTAATTGAATCCTCTCTCTAGTCTCTAATCTCCCTAATCACTGTGATTCTCCCCCTTTTATAAGTCTATTCATATGTCTTTAAGTCCTCTTGGAAGTTCTCTTGGAAGTCCTTGTGTCAATCGGATCGAAATAATCCTTTCCGGACTCAAATTGGACCAAAATTCGAATTTTCGAGCATTTTCTGGGAATATCCCCGCCCCAGCAGGGGTCTATGCTTGTTTTGGGCCCTCCCTGGCGGGCTAGGGGCCTGTCTTGTGACTTGCATGCCCACCCCGGTGGCGATTTTGTGAAGGAAAAGTTTCTGCTCAGACGTCCTTTGGGAAAACGGCCATAACCTTTGATCCAGGAAGAGTTATGAGGCCTGTCACATATCAAATCGAAGATATCGATGAGATCTACGACTTTCATTCTTTAAGAACTTAGAAACAACGGACTTATGAAGGTCGAAATCAGGATGGGAAGGACTCTTATGCAAATGGCCACCCAAAGCGGTGGCGTTCGGCGTCCAGTTAGTACAAATGTCATAACTCTTGCATCCGAACTCTGATTGGAATGATTCAAGGTGTTCTAAAAAGCTAAGAAGAAGCTCTACAATGTAATCCAAGTTCCAAGCTAAGAACATGAAATCCCAAAACGATGTCCGGATTTGCTTTTCTTTGCGATTTCATACCATTTTTTTGCGATTTCAACTTCCAAGCATATAATCTACAAAACGAATACAAAATGCATGAAAAGTAACTAAGAAACATGAGATTAAGCAAATAATTCAAATGTGAGATACGGATATATAGGTATAAAACCTACTTATCAAATACCCTCAAACTTAAACCTTTGCTTGTCCTCAAGTAAAAACACAAAACAATAATGCAATGCAATGCAACTAATCTACATGTCTACGAATCCAGCAGTAATGACAGAAACAAGTCTATTCAACCGGCCTTAGAAAAATCAAGTAAACACGATAATACATCATATTAAAACATATCGATAATTTCTCGATCGATCATCAAATCTTAGGTATTATCACTAATATAGTGCGTGTGTGCTCCACTGACAATGTTAGCGATATAAAATCAAATTTAACACATAACAAGTCTCTTGAAGGCATCATACGGTGTAAACTCAAGAAATCCAAAAACAAGCTAGATCGATTAAAATCAAACAATTACCGATATCGAAATTATGTGGGGATACTTATGCTTCATTTTTTCATCTATGGGGCTTTTTGCTCTTATTTCCGTTTTATTCAATTATTTTTTATATACACATAGCTATGCAATGTCTTATTCCTTAGGCTTTTCAATGCTACCTTAATGAGCTTTTCGACCAGCGACTCCCGGACCATTAAGACCTTAGAGGCGCTAGGTGTAAAAACAATCCCCTCGAACTTACTTTTCAAGTAACAAAGGCCAAAAAACTAGACAAACCTTGCGCTCTGGTGTTAATTCATACTTTTCTTTTCTTTTTCTCTTTTTTATAAACTTATATACCCAAAATATTTCCCCAAACTTAGTTTCTTGTCTAACTTTAGCCATCACTATTTATTCTTGTCATTCTTTCATTAAAACTAGGATTATCCTTTAGAATCCCATTACGTATTAATTTAAACTCAATCAATCAACAAGTTGTTTTTACTGTTCTATCCTTATTATACAAGTTTCAAACAGAAAAAGACTCAATTCATAACAAGAAATCACGTCAAAGCTCTAATAATCAGTACTATACTTGTCTACCCAATTCAAATCTCATCATTGGCCAAAATAAACTGTAATTATCTAACAGCTGGAATCATGCAAGATGAACATAGTAACTAACTAATAATTTTTGAATTTTTGATTTGATTTT
This sequence comes from Panax ginseng, assembly GCA_020205605.1. Taxonomy (NCBI): domain Eukaryota; kingdom Viridiplantae; phylum Streptophyta; class Magnoliopsida; order Apiales; family Araliaceae; genus Panax; species Panax ginseng. Next base: position 37,017,568 of record CM035150.1, on the reverse strand, counting down.
TTTTTTTTAGTTATAAATAAAAACTATTATGCAACTACTCTACTATGCAAACTATTATGCAATTACACTACATGAATGCAAACATAAATAAACCTAAATTATTTAACTCCCCAAACTTAACAATTACAATGTCCTCATTGTAAAATAAAGCATGAAGTGGACGAGGACTTCCTTGTAATTATTTAAGCTTTTGGTGATGGTGGTATTTGGCGGGCTTGATCATTTTCCTATCAATTGAACCTCAATACACCGCAATGAAGAGAGACAACATGGATTAGAATAACACTTGGATTCCTATCTACTAAATAAACTAGGAAGCATATATAAATAAATAAAAAAAAAAAAATTCACAGGTTGCCTCCCGATTAGCGCTTGAATTATAGTCTTTCGGCCTAACTTTATGCAGTCAACACTATCAATTCCTCTTGATAATTGAGGAACCCTCCATCCATCGGAAATAATATAGCTTTTGGTAGGTTCCCATTTACGATGGCCGATGTATCAAAGTCACCTAACATGCTACGATTTGGTATGATCTCAATCGAAGCGTCCACGACTAGGTGTTTTCTCCATTGTGTATGTGATCACTTTGGGGCATGGAAGCTTGTCACACACAATGGGCTCTTTGTCTATCTTCTCTTTCTCTTCCCACCATGGATTGAAAATTGTACTCACTCTTATGTCGACAAGAGCTTTCTTAAGCGACATGACTATCAGTGGGCATGATTTTTGCAAGTGGTGACTCTTTGATCTTTGGTGGAGACCCATTTAGATCTTCATGGACCTCTATTTCATTATCCCCAATTGTCTCCACACTTCCTATATCTTGTGGCTCATCCAGGTGTAGATTTGGCTCGGGCACTTCATCAATCTCGGAATCCTCGTCATAATACCAATTATTTTGAGGACAGTTGTTCAAGGCTTTGAGCATTTGATCTATCTGGTTCTGCAGATTGTGAGGTGATATCTCTTGATTTATCCTCTTTTTCCTCATTTCATGCTATGAACTTGGACAACAATTCCTCCAACTTTAACTTTTCTTCTTTTAATGGAGGTTGATATGAGAAATCTGGCGTGTATATTGGATCTGGAATAGAGTATTGGTCTTGATAGTTGTAGCTCCATGAAGAATCCGGGTGATACCCCCATACTTGATCATAATTATCATATACATACTGATTGAGGTAGTTACCACCATATTGTACCGGCCCAAGATTGATAGTGCATTGATTACTCGGGTGATTGCCAGCACAATAGTCACAAATAACTGCAATCCTTCGACTCCTTTGAAAACAAAAGCGTCAAATTCCTCAAAAGTTCTTCAATGCAATGGCTTTGACATTGCGGCGGAAAGTGTCGCGAGTCATCGATCTCGGCTCCCCTTGGTAGGAGTCATTCTTGCCATCCGCCGACTCCGTTGAAATTGCGATAACATCAGCGTCTTTGAAGTTGCCTCGGTTTGTATTGGCTCTATAGAAGATGTATTAAGTCCATCGATCCTGATTCCCTTGGTTGAGTCATGTTCATGTATGCTTGCTTGATCATGAAAGTCATCCATGGTACACGAAAAGAGAAATATAGGAAGAAATTAAAATAAAAATAAAAATGTTTCAATTAAGACTAATTTGATTGAAATTAATATTGGCAAAGAGATATTAAACTAACTCCCGACAGCGGCCCAAAAACTTGTTGGGTAAAATCTAATTACACACAACACGCATAGTATCGTAATTCAACAAGTAAGAAAGTGAAAGTAAAGTATCGTTCCCGAGAATTGTTTAATAAAAATCACCAAGTACTAACGTAACCAACTCGATCTTATTTAAGCGAAGGAATTTTAATTTATAAGTAAATTAATTCTAATTACCACTAGTTAAATTAAGATAGCGGAGATTTAAGATCACAACTTTACTTATTGATTCATTTAAGTTAACACACTTCTCATCAATTATTCTACATCTGAATTGTTAATCAAGAACACTAAGCGAGATAAAACCACCTCTCGTGCATAATACCCATATTAACGTCAATCCACAATTAAGATAGAAATCCGTTAAACACCTTAATCAACTAACCCACTATATCTCTATGTGAATTACAATTGAAGAATATTGAAGAATAAGTTCTCTATCCGATTACATGCAATGTCAAGCGTAGAGACCTTAACAATAATCAAAAATATGCTATTGACAAAATTCATGACACATGCTATCATGATAAGATCTAAATCAATACTTCATCTCTCGAGTTCATATAGATTATATCGGTAATTGATGGTCAATCAATTAAACAATTATGTCCAAATCACAATAGACAATCCTCACAATAGAACATAATAATTAATAGCGAAGCATATTAAAATAAACTACACAATAAGATCCATTGTAATCTCAAACAAAGAATTAGTTCATTGAATTAAAACTAAGAATCCATACTTGAAATATCATTAAAAGATAAAAATAAGAGTAGAGTAAAGAATAAATTTGTTGTCAGCAAATCTTCATCTTCCTCAAGCTCCTGCTTTTGATCTTTAATGGTCTTCAAGTTGCTTCAATCTCCAAATCTAATTAGAACTAGTGTTTTGATCTAATTTACTCTAATCTAATCTAATTGAATCCTCTCTCTAGTCTCTAATCTCCCTAATCCTTGTGATTCTCCCCCTTTTTATAAGTCTATTCATATGTCTTTAAGTCCTCTTGGAAGTTCTTGTATCAATCAGATCGAAACAATCCTTTCCGGACTCAAATTGGACCAAAATTCGCATTTTCGCGCATTTTCTGGGCATAACCCCGGCCCATCGGGGGTCTATGCTTGTTTTGGGCCCGCCTCGGCGGGCTAAGGGCTTGTCTTGTGACTTGCATGCCCACCCAGGCGATGGTTTTTTGATGGAAAATTTTCTGCTCTGACGTCCTTTGGGAAAACGGCCATAACCTTTGATTCGGGAAGAGTTACGAGGCTTACCACCTATCAAATTGAAGATATCGACGATATCTACAACTTTAATTCTTTAAGAATTTAGAAATAACGGACATATGAAGGTAGAAATTGGGATGGACGTGACTGCTATGCAAATGGCCACCCAAAACAGTGACGTTCGACGTCCGTTGGTACAAATGTCATAACTCTTGCATCCGAACTCCGATTGGAATGATTCAAGATGTTCCTGAAAGCTAAGAAGAAGCTCTACAATGTAATCCAAGTTCCAAGCCAAGAGCATGAAATCCCAAACGATGTCTAGATTTTCTTTTCTTTGCGATTTCATATCATTTCTTTGCGATTTCAACTCCCAAGCATATAATCTATAAAACGAACACAAAATGCATGAAAAGTAACTAAGAAACATGAGATGAAGCAAATAATTCAAGTAACAAATACCGGATAAGTAGGTATAAAATCTACTTATCACCTTTCTTGTAAGCTTTTCCAGAATTGTGACGTGAAGCACAGATCTCGGTCAGAGACAATCGATATCGGCACTACATGTTGAGAAACAATTTCCTTTACGTACAGATTTGTAAGTCGATCCATGATAACCCAAATGGCATCATAACCTTTCTGCGTAACTGGAAGTCCTACCACGAAATCCATCGTAATGTGCTCCCATTTCCACTCTGGTATTTCCAATGGTTGTAGTAAATCACTCAGCCGCTGATGCTCTGCTTTTATGCGTTGGCAAGTCAAATATCTACTAACACACTTTGCGACTTCCCGTTTCAAATTGGGCCACCAAAAATGTTTCCTCAAGTCTCGGTACATCTTAGTGCCTCCTGGATGAACGAGATACGTCGTATTGTGTGCCTCGTACAAAATCTCTTCTCTTAACTTGGTAACCTCTGGTACCCACACTCTACCTTTGAATCTTAAGATACCGTCTTTATCTATTCGAAATTTCCCTTCCTTATTTTTTGAAATCCTTTTTTTGATCTTCTCACATTCGTCATCTTTATCCTGTTTTTCTGTTACTCTATCCAATAATGTTGGACAAAATTCCATTACAAACGACTCCTCTTCAGACCTCCCAGGTCCCTTTACCTCTATTTTTAAATTCTCCATTTCTCTTATTAACTCTTCTTGTGTTGTCAATTGAAATAGTTTCTCTCTTCCTTTCCTAATCAACGCGTCAACCACAACGTTTGCCTTCCCCGGGTGATAAAGAATATCGCAGTCAAAATCCTTAATTAATTTTATCCACCTTCTTTGATGCATGTTCAACTCCTTTTGTGTGAAGATATATTTTAGACTCTTTGATGCATGTTGATTTTTCTCCGTACAAATAATGCCTCCAAATTTTTAACGCAAAAACTACTGCCGTTAATTCCAAGTAATGAGTAGGGTATCATTTCCCGTAATCCTTCAATTGTCGTGACGCATATGCAATGACCTTGCCATGTTGCATTAGCACACATCCCAGTCCTCTATGCGACGCATCACTGTACACCACAAATCCTCTCGTATCAACTGGTAATGATAATATAAGCGCCACACTCAATCTCCTTTTCAACTCTTGGAAACTCTCCTCACACTTGTTTGTTCACATAAACATTACCGTCTTCCTCGTTAGATTGGTCAACGGGGTGGCTATCTTAGAAAAATCATGGCTAAATCTTTGATAGTACCCAGCTAACCCTAAGAAATTTATCACCTCCGTCGGTGTCCTTGGTTGTTCCCAATTACTTACTACTTCGACCTTTGCAGGGTCAACTGAGATTCCATTCTCATCCACCACGTGGCCTAAGAATTGAACCTTATTCATCCAAAATTCACACTTTGAAAATTTCACAAACATCTTCTCCTTCCGCAATGCCTCCAAAACAATCTGCAGGTGTTTAACTTGTTCTTCCCCTGTCTTCGAATAGATCAAGATATCGTCGATGAAAACTACTACGAAATTATCTAAGTATGGCTTGAAAACTTGATTCATCAAGTCCATGAATGCTGCTGGAGCATTAGTCAAACCAAATGACATTACAAAAAACTCGTATTGTCCATAACGGGTTCGAAACACAGTCTTTGGTATGTCTTCATCCCACACTTTCAGTTGGTGATATCATGTTCATAGGTTGATCTTCGAGAAATATTTTGCTCCCTTCAGTTGATCAAATCAGTCGTCTATCCTCGATAGAGGATATCTGTTCTTGATTGTTACTCTGTTCAATTCTCGATAATCGATATAAAGCCTCATCGATTTGTCCTTTTTCTTTACGAATAACACCGGTGCTCCCCAAGGAGAAACACTCGGTAGAATGTAACCCTTATCTAATAACTCTTGAAGTTGTACCATCAACTCCTTCATTTCTATTGGTGCCATATGATATGGAGCTTTCGAAATCGGTGTCGTTCCCGGTGCTTGTAATACCCGAGAATTTCCACGTATTATTAAATGAATATATTAATGGAAATATTATTTATGTGAAAATAAGTGTTATTGATTTATGAATTGGATAATACAATTGATGGTATTTGATCAATGCATGTTAAGATGTGTGAAGTGACAAAGAGATTTGTGAAATGCCTTGTGTGGCCTAATGCGAAATGAGAAAATTCACTAAGTAAGTTAACCCGGGAATTAGGAAGATTAATTTGGTATGATCATGAGATTCTATATAGATAATCAATACGCTCGTGGACTCGTAGCAACACTCGTGTGGACATCATTTCATGTCATATAAAACAAGTTAGCGTCGAAAAGCGCGGCGAAGCGCACCGATCTTAGCTTTGTCGAGAGCAGTGCGGTGGCCTTAGATTCCACAAGTCTGTTGGCCTTGACTATGCCATCGATCGATTTGAGTTGGGTACTTTCTACTATAGCACTGAATTGGAGACATTAATATTATATGTGTAACATGGGTGAAACCATATGATAGGAGTATATTACAATATTTTATGTCCAACAACGGAATTGTCAATCCATTAATTAGTGTTAATTAATTGTGGTGGAATATGGATTAGTTGATAATTGATTCGTAATACACGATTGTTATTATTTGCAATATATAGATGAAGAATGATTATGGAAATCTATAACTACATTAATCAATTGTTGGGTTAATTAATATTGGTGTTAATTGATAAAGGACATACATGATTTAGCTATTTAATATGAATAAGTAAGTTAGTGATATAATAATATAATATAATTATATTCACTGTTATGTGTATATGAGTGCTAATACAACTATACTATATAGTATAGTGTGACATTGTGTGACTTTATATAAAACTATAGTAATTTTAAGCAGTAATTAATCAAGGAAGGAATAATTTATTTATTTACATAAATAAATAAGTTATTATTATAATAAGGTTATAATATGGTTATATGAGTAGTAGGGTTAATTATGGAACTACTCGGACAATAATACATGACTGCATTATTTTATTGCGTATATTTACTGTACATGGATTATATGACGTGAGTGTATAATTTATCCCTAAAATCCTAATATAGTAGCAGTTTGTACATTAAGATTTCATTATGGGGATTTAAATAAAACAAACTAAGCACTAGATAACTAGATTCTTTGAGTTCTCTCCTTTACATCCCAAAATGAAAGTCACCAAGTACATGAGCGATGGTGATTTTGATTTCATGTCTTCTTCCCTGAGGCTAAATCCTAGATGATCATGGCTAGCTAGGTGGTTGGTATGGAGTGGTTGAACCACCCTCCTTGAACCATTGTTTCATTGTATTACACCATGAGCTCAAGTTTTTGTAACACGATGCCCGGTCAAAACTCTTACATAAATAGCGACCGTGTTCATCAGTTGATGTTCTTGAAATTGTCTGAGAATTATCAAGTTTGATGGTGAGAGCTTACATGCATTCTTAGAGCTTAGGAGTTCAATTGGAGCAAGTTTCATTCATATTGTAGTGGTATAACTTCTCTTTCCTTGTTGCCATCTTCATTCTCTGTAAAGAAAATGGAGTTTTAGTCTTGAATTTCAAATTCTTGAATTCATGGAATTATATGTTAAGGAGGTTGAGTAATGTTTAATTAGTTGTTATATGATCATATAAGCATGTTGCAATTGGTTTATAAGTGTTTAAAACCCATTTGGTGCATAAACTTTGAGATTTGGCGGTCGATTCGAATCAATTTTCTCTGCGCTGAACGGGGGCATGGCAATACTTGCGCATACATTGTATTGATAGTAGTATTGTAATTCTGCATAATTACTAAATTGGTTTTTAATTTTTTTTTTTGCAATCTGATATAGTGCTATGGATTAAGCTAGTACGAAAGCATGTTTAAGATGTATATGTAAGTATATGAACCTAAGTTGAGCATTTTTTGATAGATTTGCATGATTAAAAGAAGGCGTATGGTTTAAATGGAGAGTTGAACCTTAAGTTTTAAAAACAAACTATGTAAAGATCATGTTCTACAAATTATGAACCTAGTAAGCTATACATGACTGATTTTGCACATAGATGAGCATGTTGTAATATAAATAGTCCTCTTGAGCATGAACAAACTTATTAAGCCTAGTGTTAGAAATGTTTTCAAGGAAAGACTTAACATAGTATGCTAACTTACATGATTCCTACATGTTGTATATTCTGACTTTGCAAAGCATGTTAGTGTAACTTAGACATGCATGAATAAACCTTTAGATTGTGTTTATATGATCGACAATAAAGCATGAACATATTGAGTGAATTAGTATACTTTACAAATGAGAATATGACCTTTGAATAGGAATATTGTCATGTTACCTTGAGGACTAGAATCTGACATTTGTGATCATATTTAATGACACTCTTAGACACGCTCATGTATTATAAACATATATATACTATAACGACCGAGAGATTCGGATCTTATTGTAAAATAATTTTATTAAATTAAATAATAATAAAATTCTATTCTATGTATTATCAAAATGGTTGTCATTGTATAACCTATTGATGTTAAAATGTCGTAGTATTTGAGCTACGTGAATGAATTAAAGTGTTTGAATTTCCAAGACGAAAATAAAAGTTTTCTGAGAAATTTTCCGAAAAACACTATTCATCGATATTTTTCAGGGATTTATTTTTGAATTTTAGAAATCGTAATGATAGAATGATAAGGTAAGATGGATTATGTAATAAAAATCAAGTTATGGAAAATGTAATATTTCGCTTGCGGACTTAATTTATAAACGTTTAGGAAGGCGTAGTAGTAAGGAATAAGTAATAATGGTATAATACTTAGGTATTATACAAAAGTAATGACAACGAGTATAATACGAAGTATTATACAAGTTTATAAACTATATGTATATATATTAAGTAATGTTAAAGGACTTGGAAGATTGGTTAACAATTGGTACAAGTCCAAGTGAATAAAATGTTAAGGCCCAATTATTAATTAATAAACAAGTTAGTGTTTATTAATGCAAAAGCCAGATTTATTTAATCAAGCCCAAGCTAGAATCCATGGGTTGTAATGACCTATGGGAAAACCATATTAATATGCTTAGTATGGTGACCAAGTTAGGAGTAATGACCAAGACTTGGAAGTAATGCCCAAGAAAAAGATAAGAGTTGTGCTTAACAAGTAATGAATAGTAAGGAGGTGATTAAAGGAGGTGGGAGGATTTAATGACTAAATTACCCTAACCTTGTGAATTCTATAAATAGAAGAAGCTTGCTAGCCATTTCTTACTTATTCAAACAATCCAACATATTACAAAGTGCTTAAGTGTTAGAGAGAATAAGTTACAAATAAGTTACTTCCATAAGTAAAAAGAAGAAGAAGAAGCTATTTACCAAGACTTCTAAAGTAAGACTTCTTCTCTAAATTATCTTCTATCTCTATTCATGATAGGTTGATAAGAAAAGATTGATTAAGGAACATGAATGTTAAGAAGTAAGAAGAATGTGTAAGTAATGAACTTAAGCCACATAAGTTGGTAATAAGTCATTTAAGCTAGCATAAGTTATAAACTTATGTGAAAGTATTATGAACTTATAATGAGTTTATTAAGAGAAGTGATATGGATGTAAAAAGAACTTATATGATCATATGTATCATGTATACATAAGTAAAATTATATATTAAGAACATATAAAGTATGATGATTAAGAAAATTTAATTGTCATAAGTGTGAACAATAAAATCTTAAGTAGTTTATAATTTGACAAGTTATAAGCTCATGAAGAATAAGTCTAAAATCTAACAATGAATATTAGTTGTTGTAATAAGTATGTTGAGATGTTCACATGATTAGTGGAATTCATTTGTAATGTTGAACAAATCATAAGAATGAAGATTCTAGGAAATTGCGATTGGGCGATAATAAATCGAATTAAGTAAAATTCTCGGAATAAAAATCAAGCGTTGTGTTTGAAATCGGAACCATTGTTTTCAGATGGAGACAAATCGTGTTGGCATTTAAGAGTTGTGGACTCGAAAATGGCCGGATTAAACTTAGAGCGAAAAAAGCGGCGTTGAGCGTTCACGAACATTTATCGTTTTCGTTTAAAATGAACCAATAGGTGAATTTTTAGCAAGCGAGTCAAATAGATAAAATTCTTACATGAGCGATTAGAGTCGTAATTTGTGAACCGTGAAAACATTGAGCGAGCTAATTCGGACTTATAACTTGAAGAAATTCTGGTCAGGAATCTCATCTTTTAAAAAATACATTAAGCATTTATGCAGCACGAGTCCATGCATGTGGTGCGACTCAAGCCATTTAAGCCGTGTGCATGGCTCAAAGAACCTCGGCCCATCAAACTCCGTCATCGTGTGTGTGACAATATAAAAGAGACTTCATGTTGCATTGACACAGGAGTCGAGAATAATACCACTTTTAGCAGCGTCGTGGCCTTGAGATGTGAAATATAAAGCCGTGTTGTATGACTGACCTCGAGAACAAGAATAGTGATAAATGTTTTTAATTACAAAAAAAGAAATTTAATTGATTTAAAAGTAAAAACAACCTAAGGAACGTAATGTAACATTGTCTAAACTTTGTTAAACCTTAAGGATGTTGTATAAAGGTTGAGATAACCTAGTCGAATATAAATGCAAGGATAATGATAAAAGTAGAGACGGATAATAGCTTGAATCTAATACACAAATTAGATTGAGATAAAGGGTAAGATATAGTTATATACATACTTGATTATATGTGACCTAATGTAAGACATTATGTGATCATGTATTGTAGAGACTTGAAAGACTTGAACATAAAGTAACTATCTAGTAGCGAAATATTAAAGGCAAGTATTCTAACTCTTGTCTCAGTTCAATCAGAACAAGTTTTTGAAGTTCATGTATTCTTTCGCATGAATTGAGGTATGTTGAGGTTAAAGCCAATTCCTTTGGCTAGACTTGATATATTGTGTGGATTATTGATTATCTATTCATCTATTATCTAATGTTGTTATCTTTTGTCAACTACTAGATATGGTTTTCAAAAGAAGACTGAAATATTAAAAAAATGTTTTGTTGGTAAAACGACAGACACGTGAGGTTGCCAAATGATTAAACGTGCATACGTTTAATGGATGTAGTGTTGATCAACATAGAGTACAATAGGCTGATCAGCTAGAAGTGCTCGTAAGTAATATTGGGCTTCTGGACTTAGTTTGGGTTGTCCTTTTCAATAAAGAATGAATACTAGAGGTCTTTGGTAGGAGTAAATATTTTACTAAATATTGTTATTATTGTAAAACATTTTGAAAGAAAAGATGAAGTGCTATTTTGAATTATCAATAGTACTTCATAACTATTATTCGATTATTGAAGATATCTGATTCGTATGTATCAAGCATGTTGTTATTGAATTGTAATACTTGTTGAGCTAGTTATGCTCACTCTTGCTTGAACCATATGAATCGACTAAAATGAGCGTCCCGAAGGATCGAAAAAGGATAAAGGAAAAGCTAAGGCGGATTGTTAAGATGTCTTGTAATAGTATAGGTCTATTGTTGTAATGTAATTGATATTATGACAAAGAACCTTTGTAATGGGTATAGAACCTGGGAAATGTAAATATTACTTTAAATATATAGAGGTTATGATCGTTCTTTGAGACTTATCAATTGAATGAATGTATGAATATTTGTACAGTATAGCACCATATGTCGGGTTGGAAGATACACGAATTTGAGAGGCGCTTCAAGTTAGTATCAAAGCCTAGGTTATAAAACTTAAGGGAAAGTAGAACCTTAAGTCATAAGCTTAGAAGAAAGAATAAAAAGTAAAAGATGGAATGTAACCCTATAAAAAGCATTATATTATGTTATGTATTTCTATTATTTTAGTAACATGAACTAATCAAACTATATTGTTTTATTGTAGATGTCGGGGAGAAAATGATATGTATAGAGATATACATGTAGTGGCGAGGATTAGGTTAATCGGGTGAAATCTTGCCAAATCCGTGTGATGGGACCCAGGTGGTGACAATCGAGTGCGGAGACTCGGGACGATTTAGATTACATGTCTATATTTGATGGCATGCTAGAGGAGGAGGTGGGCGTGATGTCCTTTGACGAGTTCCACTACGGAGGAATTGTCTCTGAGGGAATCGATGAAAGCCTTTGTTTATGTTAGTATTGGATAGGAATGTCCATTCTTGCCAAGAGGTTAAGAGTTAAAGAGGAACTCCAAGGTGTAAAAGTGAGGACAAGACTAACATGGAGGAATGTGGGAAGAGAGACACGATGATAGAATTCTAGATAAGGACAAGGTCAAGAAGTGAGATGTGAAGTCTTTGAGCTCGGCGGGGCTAAAGACTAAGCAATGGAAGTTGGAAGGATGTCTATATATAGGAGTTCTCATGTGGATTTCTATGCGGTATTTGGGTATTCGGTAGAAAGCGAGAGACGGACTGAAGACATCTTTATTAGTAGAGATGTTATTCTTAGATGCGGCCATCAAAGATTTTGAGAATGCCCTACTGGCGGATGTAATCTAGCAATAGCTAGAGTAGATTAGATATGTAAATATTATGTATCTAGTAGTGACGTAAAACCCTCTTTTGTATAACAAAGGGTAGTCTTTTGTAAATCCCAATTTTGGAAAGTAATTGCGGGATGGTAATGTAATCGACTAAGGTTGAGTAATGTAAACAATGTAGTGTTATACTACTGAGTTATGAATCAATATAAGTCTTTTTATGGAATATATTGAGTAATGAGTATGAGTTATTGTTTTATTACAAATAATAACAAACTAACAAGAATAAAGTAATAATGATGTGTTGTTTTTCTTAACGAAAAAATCTTGAAGAGACAACGAAATCAAAGGCACTAATGTTAACCAATAGGAGGTGGTTGATTAATCAATCGAGGAGTTTGTTAATCTTTTAGCAGGTGCATTTAATAGAAACGAGGGCTAATGTACGTGATTCACAGAGTAATCTGAGTTACTACTTTTAAAGATTTTAAAAGTGTAGGTCATGGGAGTTCAAAGGAACTACGGACCTATAAAGCCAGACTTGGGTAAAAAGAAATCGAAAGCATTTGTAATAGCAAATGTTGAGGAGGTCAAAAGGTTGCCTTTGCAACCTATTTGATGAAGGAGGCCAACCACGGTGGGGAGGCAAACCAGGCTAAGTAGATAAAGGAAACCTAATGTGGGAGAGGTTCGAGGAGATTTTCTTGAGAACTATTTTCCCACAGTATCTGAGGAGGATGGAAATGAGTTTTCTTGAATTGAAACAAGGGGATATGATAGTTCCCCAGTATGCTACCAAGTTTAATGAAGTGACATGATTTCCTCCACATCAAGTGGACCTTTGAAGTGAGAAATGCTAGAAGATTGACGGGGCTTGAAACCACAGCTCTATAAGTGAATCTCGGTGTTCAAAGTACTTCATTTGGAACCATATTAGAAAAAAATAATAATTAGAAGGTGGGAATGAGGCTCTCGGCCGGTACCTGAGGATAAAAAAAAACAAGGGCAAGGTTCATGGAGGGATCAAGGCCAGGGGCGGTGGAAGTTACAGCAGTCGAAAGAGGAAGGGCTTTAACTCGAGAGAATGGGAGTAAAACAAGGGATTCTAAGAGGAGGAGGATGGAGCACTGTAAAACACTGGGAGAACTCACTTAGGCGTCTATCTCAAAGGAAAAATAATATGTTATAATTGTGGACATGAATGGCACATTTTGCCTAACTGTCCAAATCCGAAAAAAAATCACAGATGTTTTGTATGTGGATCAACTGACCACATAGCGAGAAAGCTTGAAGAAGAAGGGACGGAAGGAAATAAAGGGAACTAATAGTGGTAAGTTGGCTATTAATGGTCCATTTCGATCGGGTAAATCAATGGCCGCACTTTTAATATAATGAGTCAAGATGCGGTGGCATCAGGGGATGTAGTTAAAGATATTATTCCAATCAATAACATAAATGCAAACGTGCTATTTGATTCGGGTGCTACTTGTTCATTTTATAGCATGTGATTTTGCTAGATGACTAGAATTATTTCCCGAAAAATTGCATATACCTTTCAACATTAAAGTAGCAAACGAAGAGATAATTTATGTTGAAGATATTCATAGGAGTTATTGCGTAGATGTACGTGGTTGTAAGTTATCGGTAGATTTAATACCGATAAAGTTAGGAGAATTCGACGTAATTCTCGGAATGGATTGGTTGATTAACCATGGAGCGATTATAGATTGCCAAAAGAAATGTGTGACTGACTCGGGGCGTTGAAGCGACCTCTGTAGTATTTTCTGATAATAAATCTTGGGACGTTTGTGTTGCCTTACGATGACACAAACTAGAAAACTTTTAAGGAAGGGATGTGTAGGTTATTTATGCCATGTTGTTGATACCCAGAGAGTGGGAGCAACCATAGAACAAATACCTATAGTAAATGAATTCATGGATGTATTTCCAAGTGAGTTACCGGGTTTTCCGTCGGATAGGGAGATCGAATTTGTGATAGATATTGTGCCAGAAGCGGCACCAATCTCAAGGGCACCGTACCGTATGGCGCCTGGGGAAATGAAAGAACTAATGGTTCAGCTACAAGAACTATTGTATAGAAAGTACATTCAACCAAGTGTTTCCCCGTGGGGGGCACCAATGTTATTTGTCAACAAGCGGATTGTTAAGACTTTGTATCGACTATCGTGAGTTGAATAAGTTAACCATAAAGAATAAATATCCATTGCCCAGGATCGATGATCTCTTTGATTAATTGAAAGGGGAAAAATATTTTTCTAAAATAGATTTGCGGACGGGGTATCACCAGTTGAAGGTTAGGAAGGAAGATGTACCAAAGACGGCATTCAGGACTCGTTATGGTCATTACGAGTTTCTGGTGATGTCATTTGGGTTAACGAATGCACCACCTGCATTTATGGATATGATGAACAAAGTGTTCAAACCATATTTGGACAAGTTCATCGTTGTGTTTATCGATGATATTCTAGTCTATTCTAAGACGCTAGAAGATCATCTTTGAACATAAGATTAGTGTTGGAACACTAAGGAAGGAGAAGATTATATCTGAAATTCACCAAATGTGAATTTTGGTGGGAAAGGTGCATTTTTAGGTCATGTCATTACTTGAAGAGGGGATTTCGGTGGATCCGGTGAAGGTAGAAGCGATAATGAATTGGAAACAATGAAAGCATGATAGAGGTCTGCAAAGTTTCCTAGGGTTAGTAGAGTCTTATCGAAGATTTATTCAAGATTTTTGAAGATAGCTACCCCGTTGAGTAATTTAACAAGGAAGACGGTGAAATACGTATGGACGGATAAATGTGAAGACAATTTTTAGGAACTGAAAAAAAGATTAAGTGAAGTGCATGTTTTATCATTGCCAGATGACACAGGAAATTTTGTAGTGTATAGTGATGCTTCGCATAGAGGACTTGGTTGTGTGCTTATGCAGCATGGAAAAGTCATTGCGTATGCATCACGACAGTTTTAGGATTATGAGAAAGTTTATCATACTCATGATCTGGAACTGGCCGAAGTAGTGTTTTCCCTAAAGATATGGAGACATTATCTTTATTGGGAAAAATGTGAGATATATACGGACCATAAAAGTCTAAAGTATATCTTCACTCAGAAGGAGTTGAATATGAGAAAGAGAAGATGGCTAGAGTTGATAAAGGATTATGATTGCGAAATCCTGTATCACCCTGGAAAGGCCAATGTAGTTGTCGACGCCTTAAGTTGGAAGGTCGGGAAAAGTTGTCTATATTATGACTCAAAATAAGTTAATAATGAGAGATGGCTAGGATGGAAATAGAAATAAAGATGCCCGGTGATTGAGGTAGATACTCTTCTGACGGAGATCTGATCTACCATCGTAGAAAGTGTCAAGAGAGGTACAACTCAAGACTAACGAGTGTAACCAAATGAAAAGCGGTTATTCGAGAAGGAAGATACTAAGTATAGTCTTGATAATGAGGATTATTAAGATTTGAAGGAAGAATTTGGGTTAGAATGAGGGCGGAATTAAAGGAGCAAGTATTACAAGAAGCTCATAGTTTGAGGTACTTGATACATCCTGGTAGCTCTAAGATGTATCAAGACCTTCGACAGAGTTTTTGGCGGCTAAACATGAAGAGAGAAATAGCAGAGTATGTGAGTAGGTGCTTGTGTTAGAGTTTATGCCCTAGAGGCCAATTATTTGATATAATTGCTTAACGTTTTGATATTATATTTGATTGAATAAATATATGATTTTATTATGGTTTTATTTACTGCGTAATATAATTGTTAACATAATAAAATTCCTTAGAATAGTGATACAAATTATATAGTTTCAAGTATGTGACTTGAACATGAGATTATATATTACCATTAGTATCAGTGTTCTTAAATGTCCCTAGTCGAGTATCATTGTTGATGGGACAACAATGATGCATTGAGACTAGTATGTGGATGTTGATGACCAAATCTCATTGGTCATAAATATATGAGATATTAAGTCGATGCATAGGTACATATTGAAAACGATGTCTTTGGACATACCCACCATGAGAATTCTATATGGAGCATTATGCGAAGTGTCATTAGCAATTCTCATAGTGACAATGATGTAATGGTCCTCGGGCACGAAATCAGCTATATTACTACACGAGAATTTATGTACTTTGATATCATAAAATGTCACCTTTAATAGGGTGGACTATAAAGGTGATTATTGGGTTCATCATTAATCGTGTGAGAAATATGAGTGATCTAGATGGAATTTAACCATCTATATATATTATGGGTGATATCCATAGGCCTCTTGATTGAGTAGGACTATGAAATGCATGGCATGAGCTCAAATAGTGATTTGTTTCATATAGTCTACTCATTGATCGAAAACTTCAGTTAAATTATGAAGAGTATGACACATTCCATGACTCGAGTTTAATCTAGGATATTAAGGTTAAAAAGGATTAAATTACATTGAAACATTTGTCACAAAAAGGTTGCATCGAATCATCGATCTTATTATTACTTGGTATGGTGATGCATTACTAGATGCAGCTCCTTTATTTATAATTTTATAATATGATTTTAAAATTATTGCCAACATAATAATAACCTATAGGGTCACACACATAGAGCGTTATTTAAAGGGAATTAATTTAAATTTTAAGGATTTAAATATATTAATATGATTAATAGTATTTAAATCACAAATTTAAATTAAAAAGGATAATTGTATATATGTATATTAATTAAGTAAGACTTAATTAAGATATATATATATATATATATATATATAAATTTGGATTTTATAAAATTAGGTTTTGATCGATTAATTCCTTTTAACTACTATATATATGATATATATAGCGACTACTTAGGGTAAGATATCATAATTGAAAAACCTGGCAGCTCTTAGAGAGAGACTAGAGAAAAGCAGTTTCAAAAATCCATTCCTTTTGGTGGCTAGTATCATGAAGTCCTTCTTATTGCGAGAATCGTTCGACGGTTAAATGCGGCGTTCATGTGAATCTAGTAAGAAGCAATCGGTTTGTATTGCGTTGGAGATTGAAACTATGATCGGTTTTAGATTCTCGTTTTTTGTTTATATCTGGTATAATCTCTAAACCTCTGAATTAATTGATTTTCGCATGGATCTGTTTTAGGGTTTGAAATTGCTTTAAAATTTTAATTTCATTTGTGCGTTTAAATAAAAAGCCAATGCACTTGACTTGTCAAAAGGTTAAAGTAGAACATCAACGACCCGGTGGCTTATTACGATGGTGGAGATTCTAGAATGGAAGTAGGGCATATCACGATGGACTTCGTTGTGGGACTTGAATGACGAATAAAGGATCACGATTCCATTTGGGTAATAGTGGACCCGATTAATGAAGTCGGCTCACTTTTGCCAATTAGGGTAGTATAACTTAGACCGATTAGCTAAACTTTATATTAAGGAAATTATTTCGACATGGATTGCAATATCGATTGTGTCGGATCGTGATCCACGATTCACATCGAACTTTGAAGAGTTTGCAAGAATAGTTGGGAACATAAGTGAAGTTAAGCACAACTTATCATCCACAAATCGATGGGCAGAGCGAGAGAATAATTTAGGCGTTAGAAGACATGTTGAGGTCTTGCGTCATGGATTTCAAAGGTAGTTGGGATGATCACCTACCACTAGTAGAGTTTGCGTATAACAACAGTTATCATGCAAGCATAGGTATGCCACCTTATGAAGCTCTGTATGGAAGAAAGTGCAGAACACCATTGTGTTGGGATGAGGTGGGAGAACGTCAGATGCTAGGACCAGAATTGGTGCAGTAGACATCGGATGTGGTAAAGTTAATTCGTATGCGTCTCATCAGAGCTCAGGACAGACAGAAGAAGTATGCGAACTCGCATAGTCTAAGTCAAGAGTTTGAAGTGGGCTCGTATGTGTTTCTAAAGGTATCTCCCTAGAAATGAAAGATACGCTTTGGAAAAAAAGGGAAGTTAAGTCCAAGGTTTATTATAGCAGAGAAAATTGGATTTTTGAGAATTAAATTTTCATTTGATTAAATGAATTTAATTGTTTATTTAAAGAGCAAGCTAATTGAAGGTAGTTATATGACCTAAACATGTCATAACATCGTAGGATTTTGGCTACGTGATAGAAGTTAAGTGTTTGAATTTCCAGAGGCGAAAATAAAAGTTTTAGAGAAATTTCGGAAAAAACACTATTCACGCATTTACTTTCAAGGAATTATTTTTGAACTTAGAAATATGTAAACATAGATTATCGGAGGTGAGATGGAATATCAATAATATTTGAGTTATGGAAAACATAATATTTTGCTTGTGGACTTAATTTGAGAGCGTTAGGAAAATCAAGCATTGAGAAGTGAGTGTAATTAATTCTGTGATGATCGTATTATATGTAGGTATTATATGAAGAAATGTCTGAGTATGATCACGAGGTATTATCTGAGTATGTATGAATCATGGTATATCGTATATCATGAATTAGTATCTGAGTTAGAATCGAGAAATTATCGTATAATATACATTATGAGGTTTTAAGCGAAAGGTATTGAATAAGTAGGATTTATTAAGTATTATATTAGCCCATATATGGAAATGGTTAAGTCCAATAGAAGTGTATATACAAGCCCAAGGGTTGTTTAATTACAAGCCCAAAGTAATTAAATGTGCAAGCCCAAATGATTAAGTTAAGTTAATTAAGCTAAAGCCCAAGGTAAATAAGCAATGGGTTAGAGAATGGTTTAAACCCATGGGTGATCCAAAGTAATAAACAAGTACTTAATGGCTAAGTAAATGTGGTGACAAAGTAAACTTAATGCTTAAGTATTGTGATGGGCAAACAAAGGATAGATGTTGTGATGGCCAGAAGTATTTTGTGTGTGAGAGCAGAGTTTACTTAGGGGCAAAGTAATGAATAGTAAGGAGGTGGATTAAGGAGGTGGAGGTGAAGCAATGACCATTATACCTAATCTAGCAACTCCTATAAATAGCAACTTGATTAATTTGTTTGGTTGTTTTCATTTCATCCAACAACTTAAAAGTTGAGAGCTTATTTTCTTGAGAGAATAAGCACATATAAGTTAGACTTCCTTTGTTAGATTTTCCACTGACAACTTATAGCTTAGTGGCTTGAGAGAAAAAGCTAGGAAGCTAGTCTTTGAAGTTCAAGAATCAAGAAGGAGATTAAAGATTAAGAAAGTGTTTTTCAAGAGTAAGTAATCTTGAACCATGTTTCTCTTTTCTTCCATTGTTAGAGAAGTGGGTAGTGGTAGGATTTGTATGTTAAGAAATGAAGTGAATAAACAACTTAATGAACTTAAAGCCGTGTAAGTCACAAATGAGTAATTTGAATCTAAATGAGTTATGAATTTATGAAGAACAATGATGAACTTGTCATATGTTTACATTAAGAGAATTAGTATGTTAAGAAGAAACAAGAATAATGGTTAGAAGTCATTAACCAGAATAATATATAAGAAGACATAAGTCATGAGTAATGAAAATATAAGTAATTTATATTTTTATAAGTTATAATCTCTGTGAACTAGTAATAACTTTCCATGTTTATAAGTTAATGAAACATATATGTCAAGATGTTAATATAATGGATTGAATCAATTGAAGCGGTTTAAAAATCATAAGTAACTTGAATTTTTTTAGGATTTAACACGATTGGACGATAATCGTCGAATTAGTGAAATTCTCGGAATGGAAGTCGAATTTTGATATTGATCTTGGAAACGTTGGTTTCAAATGGAGACAAGTCTTATTTGGTATTATAGAGCTGCGGACTCAAAAATGGCCGGATTCCGACTTAGAACGAAGAAACGAGCGTTGAACGTTCACGAACGTTTATCGTTTTCGTTAAAAATGGACTAATTGGTGAAATTTTAGCAAACAATGTCGAATAGATAAAATTCTTGCATGAACATGTAGGGTATGTGATTTGTGAACCGTAGGCTCATGAACGAGCCAATTCGGACTTATAAAGAAGAAGTTATGAGGCCGGGAATCTCGCATAAAAAGTTAACTGTCAAAAATTTTTGGTCTTTGAAATCTTTGGCTGGCTATGGCTGATCAAAACAAAAATAAGTCATGCCATGTATGCTAAAGTGAGCCTCGGCCCTGAGTCTCTCGCATGTATGTGACGATTAACACTAAGACTCATGCATTGTTGTGTCCGGTTTTCAAGCCATAATAAAGGCGCGTCATGCATGTGATGACATAACAAAACAACTTTCTTGGTATGGCTGACCTATAAAACCTAGGCGGTAAAGAATGGTTACAAGTAGAAGTTGAATGGAAATTGTTTAACAATGAACTAAGGGACTTTATAAACATTGTTAAGTCATAACTAAACCTCAAGTGTGATCACTTAGAGTTAAAGTAAGTCGATTGAAGATGAGCATAAGCGGTATGCAATAAGCGTACTTTATCAATGGCGATAGAGTTTTGATTAAATAACATAAGGGCGTTAGTAAAAGTAGTGAGGAAGGATAATTAACTTGAGGCAAGGTGGTATTAATGAAATAATTTTAGTTAAGTTATAGAAGAGAGCGAAGTTGGTAAGAATGATGTAAAGAATGGCGGAAAAGCGGAACCGATAAATAACAAATCTAATAAGGGATTAGATTGAGAAGAAGGTAAGATTCTTTAGGAGCTATGTATGTTCATTCATGACCTAATTTGGTATGTTATGTGATTATGTGTTTTAGAAATTTGTAAAGACTCAAAGGAAGCGTAATTATACTATAGATGATATTTGAAGTCAAGTGTTTCTTAAATGCTTGTCTAACCTTCGTATTAGTCGAGGTTTTCAAATGATTTAAGTTATAAGATGCATGTATGGTTTTAAAGAAATAGTCGATGTTCGTTTTTAACTTCGGCTAGACTAATCTTGATAAGTTGATTGATTTATTTATTTACAAGTCTTTCAATATAGAATTGCTAGCGCTATCTACATGACTATTTGGTAAGATTCAAGGTAAGCCATAATATGAATAAACAAATGTATTTTCATCGAGTATTCGATGGGCACGTGAGTTGCCACAACTTAAGCGTATACACATTTAATGGATGTAGTGTTGATCAACATAAGTACTATAGGTTGATCACCTAGATGTACTCGTAAGATATGCGGACTTACGGACTTTGTCTGTGGGTTGTCCTTTTCAAAGAAACTATAAGATGTTCACGTCTTGAACTAGAATTGATGATTCATGGAATATTGTTATTGTAAAAAGCGTTTTGAAGGAAAGGAAAGATATTTTGAATTATTGATAGTACTTGTAACTATCATCCGATTATTGAAGATATATGATTCCTATGTTTCAAACATGCTTTTATAATGAAATTGTTGTACTTACTTTGAGCTTGTTATGCTCATTCTTGCTTGAACCATATGAATATATCTTAGATCAGAATGGACATGAGGATTAAATCGAGGATAAAGTGAAGGCTAAAGTGAACTTGTAGATTACCTATGAAATAGTATAGGTTGTAATGATAATATTTGATATTATGACAAGAACAAATGTAGCGGTTATAAAGAACACAGGGAATGGTAGTATTGTTTTGGAATATATATAAGACATATTCATTCTTTTGAGGCTTATCAATTGAATGTTTGTGTGAGCTATGTATGCAAGTGGAGCACCATATGTTGGGTTGGAAGAGACCCGGATTTTGGGGGCGTCACGAGGTTGGTATCAAAGCATTAGGTTATAAAACTTAAGGGGGAAGAACATTGGGCTAATAACCTCGTTAAGGAAGAGAAGTCAGAAGGAAGTAAACTCGAGCTTTACTTAAGTCGAGCGAGTTAATAAGGTATTGAGAAACTTCGATCTAGAAAGATTTAAAAGATGGAAAGTAACCATAAATAAATTAAATATGATTTGTGCTTATACTATTATGTTTAATGTACTAATCAACATATTATATGTTATTGTAGGATGTCGATCGATAGCTTGATGTATAGAGATATACGCGTTGGCGAAGAGCTTGTGAGCCAAGAGTAGAGCACTGTACCCATACCCGGTGGCGGAGGTACCAATAGTGATTCTAGAGAAGTCGGGAGGCGAGAGGTATTTTACGAAGAAGACTACTAGGGGAGAGATGGATATAGCATCATACCTTAGTATGATGAATGATGTGGATGAAGGAATGGAGGTAACATCGATTGAAGCGGTGGTACACACTAAAAGTCATCACCTCCGGATGTAATGAGATCATTATATCGAAGAGCTTGACAATAATGTGCAACTGAGTATAGTTGTGCAGAATCAGAGTGAGGAGATTAGTTATCTTCATGAAGCTAAGATGTCTGCAGAAGCAGATTTTGAGTCAGAGCACGATGAAAGAGGTGCTTATGGCCCAGGAAGAGCGAGGACTATAAGGAAGAGGTCGATGAGCTTACGTGAGGGAGGCGAGGGAGAAGGACAGGAAGATAGCACGAATGTCTTACATCCATGAGAGTGCTCATAAGGATTTCAAGATGAAAGTTGCTTGTTATTCCAATGAGTCAGGACAGACTCGACATACTATTAATCGGTATACTGTAGCGGCGATTGCGAATGAGAAACATGAGGATGCTGTTATGCATTATTTGAAATCTAAAGTTATAAGTATGTGTGTAATGATGTAAAACCCTCTTTTGTATAACAGGGTAGTCTTTTGTAAATCCCAACTTTTGTGAGGTACCATTTTCGGGATAAAAATGTAATAGCTTTTGGTTATGAGAACAAATTGTAAATAGTTTCAAACTATGAATAAGCATATGAATATAAAGCAGTTTTCTTCTAAAATGCTTTGTTATGGTATGAGTTGGTATGTGGCAAATAATAACGAAGTAAGTACATAGATAATAATGAAATCCTATTTGATTGATTAAAAAATGCCGCCATAGAGAAGACAAAGTAATCAAGAAGCAGAATCACGTAATGATAACCAAGATGGGTCAGAACAACCCTGTGCAAGAGTTCGTTAATTTATTAACGGCTGCATTTAACCAAACCGGGGGGAAAGTACCCCGAAACCTAGAATAGTCAGAACGACTACCTTTAAAGAGTTTAGAAGCGTAGGTCATGGGAGTTCAAAGGCAGCGGACCTAATAGAGGCCCATACATGAGTAAAAGAAATAGAAGGCGTTTACAAACATAGTTGAAGTATAAATGATTTCTTTTGCGACTTACACGATGGAAAGAAGCTGACTTTTGGTGGGAGGCTCACGAGGTGGGGCTAAAATATCTTGATAATAGGGGAACAATTCAAGAAGGTTTACTTTGAGAATTATTTCCCTACAAGCATGTAAGGAGGATGGAGATTAAGTTCTTGGAACTTAAGCGAGAGAATCTGAGTTCCCGATCTGCGAGTAAAATTTAATGAATTGGCAAGGTTTGCTCCACCAAGTGGACCTTTGAGGAGATAAAGGCTCGTAGGTTTGGCGGGGCTGAAACCACAGCTCTATACTAGGATTGTTGTGCTTTAGAGTGTTTCTTATGGGACCATTACGGAGAAGGTGATTATAGCAAAGGGTGGTAGTGAGGCGTTGACTCAATACCCAAAGAGAGGATAATAAGATCGAGGAAAGGGATGAACCAAGGTAGAGAAGGCCGATGGCGGTATGCAACAAGAAAGAATTTTAACTCAGGGAATACTAGGGGTGGGACAAAGGGATCCTAAGCGTAGGAAGCGAAGCGTGTAAGGCAGTGGAAAGACTCATCTAGAAGTGCATGCAGAAAGGATTAAAAATACATTTAAACATTAAGGTAGAGGAGGAGGAAATAACTTTTGTTTTCGTTAGTTATATTTTCATGGAAATGGTTTCATGGATAATAGAAGTAGGCATGAAGTAATTATCGATATGAATGGGTTGATTAACCATAAAAGCGTAATAAATTGTTAGAATAAAAGTATGAATAAGCGGTTTTCAAGAAACCTCCAGGATAGTAATTTACGAAAATAAAACAAGAGACACCCTTGTCATCTAACTTGGCGTAAGTTAGTAGGATGTTAAGGAAGAAAATGAGTTATTATGGTTTGCATATCGACTATCGTAATAGAAGTAAGTTAGTGGTTAAGAATAAATACCTATGGCGGGATCGATGATCTTTTGGATCGAGTTTAAAAAGAACAGCGATTTTTCTAAAATAGAGTGGAGTACAAGGTATAGTCGGTTGAAAGTAAGGAAGAAGGAGGAGGTACCTAAGATAACGTTCAGAACTCGTTATAGTTATGACCAGTTTCTGGTTACGTCATTTGGGTTGACTAAATGTACTAAAGATAGATTTAGTAAAGAGCACTTAGAAGAATAGGTCGGTGGCAAATTGATAGGTAACCTTGTGAGGTGCTAGGGTTGAAGGTACCATTAGCGTCACAGGATTTAAGAAAAAGGTTAAGTAAGGAACCTATATTGTCTTTATAAGATGATATGAGGAATTTTGTAGTGTATCTCAATGTTTCACATAGATGACATGATTGCGTGCTTTTATAGCATGGCAATGTCATTGTGTATGTATCACGCCAGATTAAAGGATTATAAGAAGGTCTATCTACTTATGATCTAAAATTGCGGTTGAAGTTTTTTAAATAAAAAAATTACGAAGAGTTTTTATACGGGAGAAAGGTGAGATATATACGGACTCTAAAGTCTAAAATATATCTCCACATAGAAGAAGTTGAATATCAATAGAAAGAGGACAATGATATCTTATATCATTGAGGGAAGGTAAATGTAGAAGTTGACACATTAGGTAGGAAGAATAAGGAAAACTATCGATGTTAGCGACTTCGAGAATGAGTTAATAAAGAGATGGCAAGGATCGGAGTTAGAAGTTAGATTATGGAATGAAGGGGTAGAACATGTTATTCACAAGGTAGACTCGATCCATGATAATGGAATGAGTTAATTAAATACAATTAGGTAACGAGGAATGCAAGCGGATGAATAAGAAAAGCATGCGTGATAAATAAAAAGACTAAGGATAGTCTTGTTTTGAAGGAGAATTTGAGTTCCATATAATTTTAAAAGTTAATATAAGAATTAATAAAAGGAAGATATAAATAATATGTTTATTAAGTGTTTAACTTAGATTCAAATTATTGATAGGAAGTAATAAGTCATGTGAGAGAAGATAATACCTTTGGTGAAGGTGAAATAAAAGAACCACTGATGTCGGAAAAAGCATTGTGGGAACTCGAATTAAAATGAAGATAACTTTTCCTCATTGGGGTAGGTAATAGTAAGCGAGATTAGGGGCGAGAATCCTTATAAAGAGGAAGAATGTAGCTTGCTTAGAAAATTGGATTTTGAGAATTAATTTTTTTATTTGATTAAATGAATTTAATTGATTATTTAAAGAAGCAAGCTAATTGAAGGTCGTTATATGACCTAAAAATCGAGAACATTGTAGGATTTTGGCTCGTGATAGAAGTTAAGTGTTTGAATTTCAAGATGAAAATAAAATCTTTTAGAATTTTTACGAAAAACACTATTCACGCATTTACTAACAAAAGGGAATTATTTTTGAACTTAGAAATACGTAAACATAGATTATCGGAGGTGAGATGGAATATCAATAATATTTCGGTTATGGAAAACATAATATTTTCTCTGTGGACTTAATTTGAGAGCGTTAGGAAAATCAAGCGTTGAGAAGTGCTAGTGTAATTAATTACATGATGATCGTATTATATGTAGGTATTATATGAAGTAATCTGAAGTATAATCTGAAATATTATCTGAATATGTATGAATCATGGTATATGGTATATCATGAATTATATCTGAGTTAGAATCGAGAATTATCGTATAATATACATTATGAGGTTTTAAGCCATTTGGTATTGAATATGTAGGATTTATTAAGTATTATGTTAGCACATGTATGGAAATGGTTAAGTCGATGTGAGTGTATATAAAAGCCCGAGGGTTTTTTAATTACAAGCCAAAAATAATTTAATGTAAAGCCCAGAATGATTAAGTTAAGTTAATTAAGCTAAAGCCCAAGATAAATAACCGATGGGATTAGAGAATGGTTTAAACCCAGTGTTGGGTGATCGAGTAAGTAATAAACAAGTACTTAATGGCTAAGTAAGTGTTGTGACAAAGTAAACTTAATGCTTAAGTATTGTGATGGGCAAACAAAGGATAGATGTTGTGATGGCCAAGTATTTTTGTGTGAGAACAGAAGTTTACTTAGGGGCAAAGTAATGAATAGTAAGGAGGTGGATTAAGGAGGTGGAGGTGAGCAATGACCATTATACCTAATCTAGCAACTCTATAAATAACAAGCTTGGATTCATTTGTTTGGTTGTTTCATTTCATCCAACAACTTAAAAGTTGAGAGCTTATTTGAATGAGAGAGAATAAGCACATATAAGTTAGACTTCCTTTGTTAGATTTTCACTGATAACTTATAAGCTTAGTGGCTTGAGAGAAAAAGCTAGGAAGCTAGTCTTTGAAGTTCAAGAATCGAGATTAAAAGATTAAGAAAGTGTTATTCAAGAGTAAGTAATCTTGAACCATGTTTCTCTTTTCTTGATTGTTAGAGAAGTGGGTAGTGGTAGGATTTGTATGTTAAGAAATGAAGTGAATGAACAACTTAATGAACTTAATAGTATAAATCATAAATGAGTAATTCGAATCTAAATGAGTTATGAATTTATGAAGAACAATGATGAACTTATCATATGTTTATATTACGAGGAATTAGTATGTTAAGAAGAAACAAGAATAATGGTTAGAAGTCATTAACCATAATAAGATATAAGAAGACATAAGTCATTAGTAATGAAAATATAAGTAATTTATATTTTTATAAGTTATAATCTCACTGTGAACTAGTAATAACTTATCATGTTTATAAGTTAATGAAAAATGTATGTCAAGATGTTAATATAATGGAATGAATCAATTGAAGCGATTTAAAAATCACGAGTAGCAAGTTTTTATCGGAATTAACTTACGATTGGGCGATAATCGTTGAATTCGTGAAATTCTCGGAATGGAAGTCAAATTTTGATATTAAGCTTGGAAACATTGGTTTTAATGGAGACAAGTCTTATTTGGTATTATAGAGTTGCGGACTCGAAAATGGTAGAAATACGACTTAGAACGAAGAAAGCAGCGTTTATCATTTTGTTAAAATGGACTAATAGGTGAAATTTTAGCAAACAAATCGAATAGATAAAATTCTTGCATGAACAAGTAGGGTATGTGATTTGTGAACCGTAGGCTCTTGAGCAAAGGCAATTAAAGTACTTCTGACAGAAGAAGTTATGAGGCGAGAATCTCGCATAAAAGTTAAGCTATCAAAATTTTACAGTCTTTGAAATCTTTGTATTTGACTGGCTGATCAATCTAAAATAAGTCACTCCATGGCGTAAAGTGAGCCTCATTACAGAGTCTCACTGCCATGATCTGACGATTAACACTAAGACTCGCATGTAACTTGACAAGTCGGTTTTCAAGCCCTAATGGGAATGTGCTTGTTGCAGCATAACTAAACAACATTGGTATTTGCATATGTGACCTTAAAACCTAGACAGTAAAGAATGGTTACAAGTAGAACTTGAATGGAAAGTGTTTAACAATGAACTAAGGGACTTAATAAAATATTGTTAATTCATAACTAAACCTCAAGTGTGATCACTTAGAGTATTGTCCTTGAATATTGTGAGAGTATCTATGCCATTTAATTGGCTAGATTACACATGTTTATAAAGCTGTCCAAACCTATTGATTGGTGCGGAAATAAAAGCGGAGTTAAACAACCCTTATGGTAAGGGGATTGCATGTTGTTGAAACCCTGACACATGAGTATATTATTCTTGTGGTGTTACGCATAACGTGGAGTATTGTAGATTGATCCTCTATAATACTTGTTCTTTTGGGTTATCAGTTTAATATTGATGATTCTAGTAGATGTTCAATAGTCCTTAGTGACTGCTCAGTATAAATTGTTTATTCAGTTGGATACCTTGATAGTCGTTGAATTCATATATATCTATTTATTTATATTGAATTGTCGTTCTTATTCCAAGAATTGATGATATTTCTCATCCATGATATTATTTCTGACACGTTGAACTATCCTAGAAATGACACTTCGATATTTCAAACCTTTTGATATATATATATATATATCCTACACCCTTGTTGTATATTACTTGCTTTGGGCAATTTGTGCTCATCCTTGCTTATTTAAAACCTTTCGATTAAAAGCGAGCAGGGAGGTGTATACAGGAAGGAAAAGGGCAAGGGCAAAGTGCAAACTAACTTGTCCTTTCATGTTTAAATTGTGATGTTGTTGTATTAAGACTATGTTTAAACTTAAGTAGATTTATGTAATAAGTCATTATTCGGTATTATTATGAAATCTATTAAATCTAGTAGGTTACAAGACTTGGGGAATAATTATAATAAATCGTTGTATATTATTCTAAATTAGATCTTTAAATTTGCAAATGTATGATTTTAGATATTATGGTAATACTTTGAAAGTAATGAGGCAAGATTGAGGGTGACCCAAGTGGAGAGTCGGGAATTTGGGGGCATCACGAGGTTAGTATCAAAGCTATAGTTATAAACCTTATGAATGAGACTCCTTAGACTATAACAAGAAAACTTAGAAGTTAGGAAAGGAATTACAACTCATTTAGAGTTCTCCTGAAAGACTTAGCGTGTTATGAAATGTAACTTCATTACAGACAATGAACTTATGTTTATTTAACATTACGATGGAGTTGTTGCTTGTCTTTTCTTATGTTGGTGATTGTGGGATGGTGACATGGGAGGACCTGGCCAGGAAGTAGTTGAGGAGGAACAGCGTGATATCCACATAGTTTATGAGGCACCCAAGATAAGTGAAACTATATCGATGGTTGTCCTATTAGTGATGATGATGAGGAGGAGGAGATGGTGCCTCTACGAGGGAGTCGATGGGAGAGAGAACTATTGTAAAAGGCCAAGAAATTCGGATCCTTTGTAAAATATTTGAAACAATTAAATAATCAATAAAATAATCTTATTTGTCATTATATGTGTTAATAAGATGTATGTGGATTCTATAACCTAGAAGCATTCGGAACATCATAGTATTTGAACCACGTGAATGAATTAAAATGCTTTAATTTCCAAGACAAAAATAAAAGATTTATGAGAAAATTTATGAAAAACACTATTCATAGATTTTAGCTTTCAGGAATTATTTTTGAACTTTCGAGAATTACATAGCGTTATAATATCAAGGCAAAATGGATTATGTAATAATAATCTAAGTATGGAAAGCTTGATATATTTTGCATGTGGGCTTAATTTGAGAATGAGAAGTATTAATTTATAATGAAATGAATTTGTGGAGTATGTATCTTATTCAAGTCCATAAGCTTAAAGATGTAAACATAGGTGGGATTTATTATCAAGCCCAAGTGTTTATTAAATGAAGCCCAAACTAATTAAGGAAAGCCCGAATGATAAGATGATTAGATTAAGAGCTAAGCCGAAAGGATGATCCACTAGTTGAATAGGATCCATGGGAAACCCATGGGTGTAGTAGTGGGCAAGAACTTTATGTGATAATCAAGTGTTGTGTTGAGCAAGAAATAAGAGTGGCTAGCAAGATTACTTAGTGATTAAGTAGATGAATAGTAAGGAGGTTAGTTGAGGAGGTGGGTGATTAATGACTAAGATGCCTTCATCTTAGCTCTCTATAAATAGAAGAAGTTGCTTGAACATTTTTCATTGTTCAAGTTTCACTCTCTCATAAACAACTTTATTGTTAGAAGCAAATAAGCAATTTGAGCAACCTTTCATTAGTAGATTTCCAAAGCAAGAGAAGTAATCTTAAAGGTAATTGATCTTGTCTCTTTATCTACTATCATGGTAGGTTGATAAGAGAAGTGTATCTAATGAACTTAGATGCTAAGAACATATAAAGTCATTGATGAATGAACTTAAAGCGAATATGATGATTAAATAACTTTAACCTAAATAAGTTGATAAAATTATACAAAACTTGTCATATGTTTGTCATATGATGTTAGTATATTCAACATAGTATGAGAACATGGATTGATGGACCTAAATTCATAATAAGTCGTAAGCATGAGAATTGGGTTTATAAGTTAAATAAGTCGTTGACTTATGAGAATAAGTCAAAATCTACTTTGATAATAAGTTGGTGTAATAAGTAGCGTAAATATTTATATGTTGATCAAAATCCATTTAGAATGATTAGTAATGAGGTTCATTGAATTCCACGATTAGACGATAATCGTGAATTCTTGAAATTCTCAGAATGGAAGTTATATTTTGTGTTTGAAGTGAAAGCGTTGGTTTCGATGGAACAAATCATATGTTGGCATTTATAAAGTCATGAACTCGAAAATGGCGATTCGACTTAGAGCGAAGAAATGGCGATCGTTTTCATTAAAATGGACTAATAGGTGAAATCTTAGCAAGCGAAGTCGAATGGATAAAATTCTTGCATGAGCGCATAAGTCGTAATTTGTGAACCGTAGGCTCTTGACAAAGCCAATTAGGACTTATAACGAAGAAGTTCTGAGTTGGAAATCTCACCATTTGAAAAATCTGTCAAAAGTTTACGAGGCCGCAGTCATGTGGCGACTCAAAACCGTTTAAGCCGTGTAGCCATGACATCAAAATGAACCTCGACCCCACAAACTCATGTGGCAGTGTGACCCGATAACAAAGGGACTCATGTGCGTGCTTGAGTCGATTCTAGGCATTAATGGATGGCCTTGCATGATGTCGGAACCAAGTGTTATAAGCCGTGGCCTTGGCTGACCTCAAGACCTAGAATCTTGAAAATTATTTACATGTTGGCGGGAATAATAATTGATAATCAATTAAATAAAGATCTTAATGAAACATTGTTGAGATATAATTAAGCCTTAAGTATGAGCGTTTAGGGTTAAGTTAAGTCGATTACTTATGAATATAAGAATGATGTAGCGGAAAGCGGAACCAATAATAATAAATCTAATCGTAATTAGATTGAGAAGAAGGGTAAGATTCTTTAGGAACCATGTATGATCATTCATGACCTAATGTACTATGTGATGTTATCATTTCTTGTAAAGACCTTAAAGGCGTAAAAGTACCGTGTTATATCTATAAGTAGGCGGCTTAAAAGGCAAGTACTACAACCCTTGTTCGATTCGATCTGGACAAGTCTTTGTGATTCATGTATTCTTCGCATGAGTTAATGTTTGAGAATTCAAAGCCAATTCTTTGGCTAGGCGTATATCTTATGTTATTCTATCAAATGTTGATAAGGTTTACCAACTAATCTTGATGTGGTTTTCAAAAGTAGGTTGAGTATTCTAAATTGTTTTGTCATCAAGCAGCGGCGCGTGAGGTTGCCCTGACTTAGGCGTATACGCGTTTAATGAATGTAGTGTTGATCGACATAGAGTACTATAAAGGTTGATCACCTAGGCGTGCTCACTTCGTAAGCTATCTTGGGACTTACGTAATTAGTGTCGAGATGTCCTTTTCAAAGTACTTATGATATCTTCTGCATCTTGACAAGAATTGATGTTTCTTGAGTATTGTTGTTGTAAAAGCGTTTTGAATGAAAATAAGTGCTATTTTGAATTTTCGATAGTACTTCATAGCTATTGTTAGGTTATTGAAGATATATTATTCCTATGTTCCAAGCATGCTATTTTACTAGAATTGTAGTACTTGTTGGGCTTATTAGGCTCATTCTTGCTTGAACCATATGAATTGACTAAGGCCAGAGCAGATGAAGATGGATCAAAGCGAGGATAAAGGGAAGGCGAAAGGCAATTCGTGAATTATCTATGTAATAGTATAGGTTTTATAAGAATAATATTGATATTATGATAAAGACAAATGTATTGGTTGTAAAGAATCTGAGAATATAAATATTCTTTTATATATATATAAGACATATCAGTTCTTTTGAGGCATTTCAATTGAATATTTATATGGTTGTAGCATCGTGTAGAACCATCGCCGGGTTAGAAGATGCGGTTTGGGGCGTCACGGGTTGGTATCAAAGAAATAGGTTATAAAACTTAAGGGGAAATAAAACCTTAAGTCATAACCTTAAGAAAAGTTAAAGAATAAAAGATGGAAGATAATGATATAAAAATGCATTATATATGTTATGTGTTTTATTATTCTACTAGCGATGTACTAATCAAACTTTTGTGTTGTTGTAGATGTCGGGAGAAAATAGAGATGTGCGGAGTAGTCGGTGAAGGATCGGTTAATCGGTAGAGATTATCACAAGGCCCATATGACGAGATCTCGAGATAGTAGACAGTTGAGTCTGTAGAATCGGAGATCCTAGACCTCATGTCCGTGTTTGATGGCTTGTTAGAAGAAGAAATGGGGTAGTGTCCTTGACCCGTATGCAATAGCGTGAGAGATGACTCGGAGAGTCGATGATATCCTTTATTCATGTTAGTCTTTGGATGAAATGTCCACCTCTTGTCGGGGAGGTTAAGGAGTTAAAAGCGGAGCTCGAAACATTATAGAGGATAAAAGGCGGGACGTGGAGTCCATGTGGGAGCATGAGCATGATGAAAGGGTTTGGCTAAGGACCAAGGTCCATGAGCTAAAACATGAGGTCTTTGAGCTCGAGGGGAGCTAAAGACCAAGAAGCGCGAAGATATGGAGAATGTCTATATCAATAGGAGTTCTCATGAGGATTTCAAGGTGTAGGTAGCGGTTATCCCGTCAATCGAGCGAGGCGGACATGACATCTTATCGGTAGTGATATTATCCTTGGATCTTGCCAAGGAGGATTTTGAGAATGCCTTAAAGGCAAATGTAATTTAGTAGTGGCTAGATTAGTTAGATATGTACATATTTTTTGTATCTAGTAGTGACGTAAAACCCTCTTTTGTATAATCAAGAAATGGGTCTTTTGTAAAACCTGATTTTTGGAAAGCAATGGCGGGGAAAGTAATGTATTGACTTAGGCTATGTTATGTAACCCGATGTAGTATTATACTCTGATGAATCAATATATGTCTTTTGAAAATGTTGAGTAATGAATGTTTAAGTTATTGTTTAACATTGAATAATAACGGCAGCGGAAATGAATAATAACGAAATATATGTTTATTGTACCCGCGTGATCGAGTGCGAACACAAACCAAGCTGGAGGAGGTCGAGTTAACCCTTATCTGAGAGTTAAATGTAAATCCATTAAAGCGCGACATTTAATTGAGCTGGGGCTAACATCCCGTAAATCACAGTGTAATCTGACTACTACATTTAAGGACTTTAAGAGTGTGGAGTCTGCTTAGGAGTTGAAGGAACTCTGGACCCTATCGAAGCCCAAACATGGGTGAAGGAAATCAAGAAAGCATTTGTGATAGCAAATATTGATGAGGCCAGAAGGTTACCTTTGCAACCCTCATGATGAAGGAAGAGGCCAACTTTTGGTGGGGAGCCAATCGGTAGCGGGGAATAGATGTTATAGCGTGAGTGAGGTTCGAGAGAAATATTTTATGAGAACTACTTTCGAGGAGCATGCGAGGAAGGATGGAATCTGGTTTTAGATTTGAAACAAGGGGACATGGACGGTTCCCTGACCTTGTGGAGTTTAATGAAGCTGACAAGAGTTCTCTCCTCGAAGTGAATCTTGGGTGAGGAAGGCTCAACAGTTTGGCGGGGCTTGAAACCACAGCTCTATATGATATTCGATATTCAAAGTACTTCCTTTGGAATCGTTTTAGAAGAAGGCAATAATTAGAAGGAAGGTATGGCGTTAAGACAATACCTACAAGGATAAGAAAATCAAGGGGAAATTGGGCGGGGAGTAAGAAGCGAGTGTGCAGTGAAGTGGCGAAGGTTATAAGAGGAAGGTTGTTAGCTCTTGAGGAATCACAGGGTGAAACAAGGGAGACGAAAAAGCGAGATGGAGGGGCTGCAGAACACTGTGGGAAGACTCATTTAGCGATCATGTAATATCTACGAAAAAAAAAATAATATTAAATTTATATTCTTAAAACATATTGTTTGGACTTTGTCTTTATTTGGGTCAAACTAGTTATTTAATTTGTATTAGGCTAATAAATATTAATAAGTGATGGGTAGAATTAATTTTAGTACAATTTGGGCTTTAAAATTTATTAGGTATAATTTATATTTGTGGGTAATAATAAATCCTATTTAAATTAGGAGGAGTTAATATTTAATAAATAAATAACTAAACATAATCTTATTTTCATATCCATCTTTTCTTTTTTATAGCAGGGTAGAAATGACTCAATTAGCAATATTATGAATTACAGTGTTATATCGCAATCCATATAATGTGTTCATCTAGACATATACGAGAAGATTTGTTTGCGAAATATCCTCCTTTTATAAGACTTATTGAATTGAAACTTGCATTGGGCGTATAATGATACCCATCACCTCAAGATCTAGTGTCATATTTTCTTCTACTCCACGGGTGCCTAATTACCGGTAAGAACATGGGTTAGTCTCTGAAACTTCATTTGGATAATGGACAAGGTTCACATCACCTTGAATTTTGAGAAGGAATTTTATGCCAAGTGAATTGATTTATAGACTTACAGGCATCATCTTTGATCTTTTAAAAAACAATAATAACGATTGGACGGAAGGAATTTAACGAGTTATATTCGGATTATAATTTTAGGTATTATATTGCTCAATTCATGTACTGATTCCATACTCTTTCAGTGATACTCTTTTGTTAAATTTAAATTGTTACGTTTTGTTCTTGCGTTTAAATTTACATTATTATTTCATTAATTGTTTCTTGTGAAATTGATATATTTATTTCATTTTGGAGTTGACACATTGGACTCGTACTTGTACTCTTTGAGAGATAAGTTATCATGTATTGTATTTATTTTGATAATTGTAAAGCGGTACGTATTTGCTACCTTCTTTTTGAAACCTTGTTGGAATTTGATTTGTTCAACATGTATAATATAGAACCCTTTTTATTGGTTTTATCTTACATGTGTTGTGACATGGTATTTTGTTACAATATACGTATGGTATACGAGACTATAACCTGTAGAATTAGAGGTACCACCCGAGCATATAAATCTTAACGAAGAAAGATGTGACATTTCCACTGGCGTTATGAGATTAGTCCCGGAGTCTCGTTTGGGCTCTAGGAGAAGTGGGCCATTTGGTGTTTTGTTGTGGGGCGTGTGATTTAACCCTAGTTTTAACATTGTGATTTGTGATGTTGTGCAAACACACTACTCAAAGTTGCATATCATTTGGATTAAAGGTCCAATGTGTGACTTTTTGTGGCATCATTTTACTTATTTGTGTGGCATTATTTTGAAAGCTTTTGTGTGATGATGTTTTGACTTACTGCATGTGTGATGTATATTTTAAGACTCACTTTCGGTATGAAATAACACAGTGACCATTTGATTATTCCTATTATTTCATTATATTAGTTTTATTTGTTTACCATTGATTCGATTCATTGAGTTAGATTACTTGATTCGTTATTTCACTTTATTTTTCTATTAGTTTTAATCAATTTTGTTTATTGATATATATTTCCATTAGGATCATTGGAATTATATTTTTGTCACGTATTTACACTCGAAGGGCTTTGTTCGATATTTTTATCTCAATTATTTTATTATGTCGATTTATTATATCTTTGTATATCTTCTCGTCTTGATAGTTGGCTCAATATTTATGATTTTTCTTGGCGGGATTTGAAGAGAGTGATTGAGGCTAGTGTGATGAGTGTTGCCTTGACCGTCTAGAGTTGTTTGATTTTGGCTTTGGATTTATTTTGACACTTTATTGGAGAATTGTATTTAGTTATTAATGGATCACTATTAATATTTTGAGTTATTAGTGCTTTGTTTACTTATTTTGAGGGTTTGTTGTGTTTCACGTGACCTCCTTTCTATTGAAGGAAGAATTATTACTGGAGAGATGGTATCAAGCTTAGGTTCTTTCTTGTAGAAAACCTATTTCGTTTGACTGTGAGTTGTAGGTAAATCCTTTGGGTGAAGCGTGAAGTTTGATTGATTTTGTTCTGCCATTTTGGAATTGGTCTTGATTTGACCATGTGTTTTTAGCTCTTTAAATTGTAGTTGATTTGAGAAAAGCGGGATAATTTATTAAGATTATTTTTTTATATCGTTGGAGCAATAATATTAATTAAGATTTGATTTGATCATTCAGGAGAATAATGTCATATTTATTCGATTTAAAAAATGATTATCTGATTATGATATATTGTATCGATTCAGTTTTTATGTTGGAATTATTTATTAGAGTTATTCGAGGGTAATTACAAATTATATGCCAAGTTTTTGGAATTGAGATTTTATTTGGGTTTAGATTTTGAATTTTTGTTAAGTTGTGAATAATTTGAGGGTATGTGTGGTCAATTAGGATAATATGATAAAGTGAAAACTATTAAATCTGAGAGGATCTCTTGTAATTTTGAGGGAGTTATAGAGGGGTTAAGGTAATAAGATTAATCGTTTGGAATAAAATAAACTTTTTAGGATTATTAAGACTTTGATTGGTATTCTAGTAAGATATTCAAATTATTTTATGTAAAATTTCTTTTGTGATAGTAAAAGATAAATTTTGAAATTTTGAAATTTGTTGAGTTAAAGGTTTAAGCTAAAGAATGATTGATTTTTGAATGATTAGATATATAATGAGTGATGAATCAATATATCTTTAGAAATTTTGAAACTATGAGTTTGCTTATTAGGATAGTAGGATATATAGTTTGGATTTGGTATAGTGATGGAGAGATCTTTGTAGTAGTATATTTGAATTGTAATAATATTTGAGGACTATTTGATTTGGTTATGATATTTTGAAACTCTGCAAGGACTTGGGAGAGTTGGTGATAAAGAGATATTAGTAGTATATTCTTTGGTGTAATATTATTTGATGAATAATTCAAATTGAGGATGAATATTTTGAAGCTCTTGAAACTTGGGAGGATTGGTAATATAGTTTGCATAGATTGTTTTGTTTTACCGTGTCTTTAGAATTTTGTATGAATTTATATAAAATAAACAAAAATAATTTGTTAGATCTTTATCATATGTGGAATATAAACATTTTACCAAATTCAAGATAATTTAAATATTTTGGGTATTCAGATGGTATTTTAGATGAAGAAAATTTTTTGTGATTTGAATTATATTTAGAAGAATGCGTTTACAAAATTAAACTCAAAGATATTGGCGATGAGTACTTTAAGCAGTGGAATCATGTAATCTAATTTTGATGC